>CM057129.1:28871258-29471258 GCA_029964075.1 Patiria pectinifera | reverse complement strand
GGTGATTTGTGAAAATCAGATAAAATAAGTTATTAGATTCCTAAGCTGGGACCCAAATCCATGACTGGCCCTAACCATCTTGGTTCTTTTAGCTATGGTCGGCCAAAAGGGCCGAAATTATTAGATGTTAAGCAGACACTTTTGTCCTTTGAGTTTGTCTCTCCTTTGGTAAATCTGTTCATTGATAATCATTTTGTCCTTTGTTTGGGTATGTTGTTTTTTCTGAAATGTGTGCTCTAATTGCAAATTTTGTCCGTAAATGCTTGAGTGAGTTGTTCCTCTTTTCTATTTGTTTGTAAATTGTTTTGTCCCTTTTTTTACTTCCAAATTTGTCCGTCTGTTCATAAATTACTTTTTTGATTCTTATGTTTGCCTTTTGTATGCTTCTCAATGTGTCTGTTTTATATCTCATTAATTTGGGCTCTTTTGGTCGCCCATATATAGCCCTCCCCCCATTCCCCGCCCTCTTCATAACAAATTGTTCATCAGAAAATGATTGATCTACATACCTGGGTAGCATTGTACAGAATGTACGCAAGGATGATTTGAAAGAAAGCAATGCGCAGCTCTCGGTTACTGACATGTAGACCGAGCTCCCCTTTCCTGTCCTCATCTTTCTTACGATCAATCATCTTCCCTCGAGTAAACGGCCAGATCAACAAGAGAGGCAGCGCCACAGCAAAGACGATCTGAGACGCAAATGTGTTGATGGTGATCAGGGCGCCAGGAATGAAGTATAAATATGGAGGGAAGTCACCATGGAAACCGGTGAAGGCTGAGTCAAATCGGATGGATGAGATGGTGGCGTGGTGGCCGGTGGCAAAGAAGAACTGACTGGACATGAAGCCCCAGGTGGCGATGGCGTACCAAGGGACTTGATACATACCTGGGAAAAATAAAGATATCAAAGATTATACATTTAAGAGAAATTAGGGACAACAATTGATCATGTCGGGTCGAGTCCTCTGAGAAACAACTGAATGCCCCTACTAACAAGTATTAGTTCATGCATCCTGAATGGAAGACAAAAATGCAAAAATGTCATTTGCCAACAATTCTCTGAGAAATAACCGTAAGCAACTGAGCATCGTCCAACTCAATCAATGAGGATTCTCGTTACATCCTCCATGTCACTCTATTTGGAGAAAATTATCATAGTCAGCTGTTAAAACACTGACCATACAGGGATGTTGAATAAACTGTTCCAGAAGTAAATAATAATAATCGGCATTTAAGAACGCTCTTATTAGTACATGTAAACTAAATCACAGCGATTACAGTATTATTATTACCCCTGATCATTGGGCCAATTAAACATTCCAAATACCATCTCAGCTCCCTGGGGAGTATACAGCTCGATGCTGCCTGTTAGGCGCAAGGAAGCTAATTCAATCACAATAACCATCTCTGCCCTCACAGGTACCCATTTACTCCTGGGTGGAGAGAAGCAATACGTGACAAAGTAAATATAATTCATCACACTGAATCATTTCTATCAAAGAAGTTCACTAACCAAGGTGATGAAGGTCTGGTACAACTTCCAATGGAGCCAGTTGCTGCCTCCGAATTATTGCATACAGCTCCAGATATATGATCATCTGTAGAATCATTGTGAGTACAGCAGGAGCCAGACCATCTCCGAGAAGTAGAGCTATGAGAAGAGCTACAGAAGCACTCAACAGCAGCCAACAAGCTGAGAATACCGTAGCAAGACCATACACTACAGGTGGGGACGTTTCTCTGATTTCATCTTGGCTGTCATCGGATGCCAACTTGCCTTGCCTGGTATTTCTCTTCCACGTCGTCTTGAGGTGGTTGAAGAGCTTGGGCACGACAGATTCTCCCTCACCTGGGTAATCCACTTGGATTTTCTTTTTGGTTTCTTCTCTTGGAACCAAGTAGATGCACAATGGATTCCACAGGATGGTGATGAACGCTACAAAGAGCATGACGTAGGCAAGCCTTGGCATGAGAACCTGCTGCCATGCTGGAAGGTTGTCCAACACCTTCTGTGGTAGAGCTTGGAGACCCCAATTCAGGCAAATGCACACTGTTGCAATTGGAAGAGCGTAGACGACACTAAAGACCGGGGCCGCTCCTCCATTCAAGTTCCCTTGTTTATTTAGCCAAAATGTCAAAGAGGCCGGGATGAATGCAAGAGAAGCTACTGACATCAAATAGCGATAGTTCCTGTAGCTTCCTGTGTCATCTGAGAATGTTCCCAAGGGTCTCAGGAGCTCGGATTGCTGACAAGGGTTCTGCTCCTCCCGGCAGGCCAAGAACAGGCTGCTGAATCGCACGCACAGGTGGAAAGCGAAGACCAGTAAAGCAAAGACTGTCCCTGGATTGGTGAGGAAGTGCCCTATGTCTCGTGACTTTTCAGTCTTGGTCTTCTTTCGCGTGGTCTCTTTACTGCTTTTACTCTGGATGAAGATAGATCCCACAGAGCACATACAGACCAAGTGGAGGCTGTGTGTCAGGAAGGCTGCCACGTAGCCCTCATTGATTACAAAACTGTTTGATGTTAAACAAGCTGCATATGTTAAAGTTAAAATCACTGCAATCACAGTTTTTATCGAGTACGTCAAGAATTTGAACAAGTAGGAGATTTTCATCTCTGTGGACACAAATGCAATCCACACAACTGCATTGAGCAGGGAGCCCACTGCCGGTATAGTCAATACCAAAACGGCTGAATGGGCTTGAAGACCAGGAATTGTGAAGCTTATTATCAAACCAATCAACAAACAAGCAATTATTGTGACTGCTATTATCTTCAGTAGAGTTCCGAGTGCTGAATCCAGCAGGACCCGGTTACCAAAGTTTTGGTTGTGAGTCAGTAACACGTAACTCGTCAGGCAAGTTCCAACTACGATAGCCAATCCAAGGATGATGAGGGTAAGGTCAAACCGCGCCCACATACTACGACACATTTCTTTGACTCTGTTCAGATACTGCATATACACTTGTTCGCTCTTCTGCAACAATGCATAGGTACGAATTTCATCATTAGCAGAACTTTGAAGCACCTCTTTGACAGCCGTCTCTGCATCCTGAAAGAAATCCTGGAGTAAGGCAAACTGAGCTCTTGGAAACTCATCTGAGATTTTCGAGTAAGCCTGCAAGTAATGATTCACCTGGTGAGCATTTGTCCGTAATGCACCGACTTTGTTATACACTGACTGGACGTGCAATGGCCAGTTATTGATGGCTGGTGATGAGGGCTGGTTGGAGAAGGGAGTTAGGGTGAAAAGTTCTGGAATGATGCTCCCAAGATTGGAGAATGGAACAGGAACCCCAAGGAGAAGACTCAATGTAGGAACCAGGTCAATCTGGGAAGCCACTTGGACAGATTTCTGGAGGTCAAAACAAGAAAATTGCATAAGTGAGAAACTCATCGAAATTTTATGTGTGCACTTTGTATGTGGAGGAGGCCTGAGTCTCTTTTATGATGTTCATGGAAATGTGATACACTATTGTAAATGTACAAACACATGTACATGTATAGGGCCAATGATTTTCCGTGATCGCGGAAAACGGACTGAATTCGCGGAATCTGCTCCTCGAAACGGAAAACGGAATTTGAATCTGAACAAAATAACTTCTGCAATTTCATTGATAAAAAAAACCAATTTCATAAAATGTATCAAATACAAAACGAATTGTTGATGATTGATTGAACAGACGAGCCATATAACAAATGAGCGATGTTATGTCACGATGTTGGTGGGACAAAAACGTTCAAGATCAGGGCAATAAATGTTACGAGATCATTACCGTAGAACGCGTGGTCATGGGAGTGACAGTCCCGACGCACGCCGTAGCTGTCGGCCAGCGCACGGGTGAAAATCATCACACTCACGGCACGCTCTCGCGGGTCTCTTTTGCTCCATCGGCAGGTTTATATTTCTCTGTGCAATCAATCAACCATTCGTATAACATCTAACTTTGGCTCTATTGAAATGCATGTCGTGCTTAGGTCCAAAAATCTACCGTAAACTATCCTAAACGTTAGCCCGAAAACAAAATGGCGGACATGAAATTTGCTTCGGCCAGCTGATGTGTGTGACGTCATGGGATTGGCCTGTACGGCTATTGCATGTTTCTCACGTGTGTGGCAGTGGCAGTGCAGTATACGACTTGACTGTGGCGAAGTTAAATACTACGTCTGTACATTGATCGGCCGTTGATAAAATAGCAATCTTTTTGGGGGCAATTTTCCCGCGCTCCAACCAAATGACTATTTCATTATCGTCTTGGAATTATTTTCTGTGTACATGGTATAGGCCTAATGTATATAAAATGCCAATTTTTGTATTGAATAAATGTGAAACGGAATTTTTCAGCCTGAAACGGAAATTAGGATTTTTGCAAACCGAATTTGCACTTTTCTGAAACGGAAAATCATTGGCCCTACATGTAGCTTGTATCTATGCTGGTGGTTTACTATCTCCATCCAGTGCTTCAGTCTATTACAATATGGCAGAACTTAGTAAAAGGATATATCCTTAATACTTTTTGGTCCATATTGTAATCAAGTCCTCAGCATCCATCCAAGTTAATCACCAAACAGGGTTTCTTCCTCTGTAGTCAAATGAAATGTGACAATGACATTCTAATGTCATATTTCTCTCCCGTTACTAGTGACTTCCTTGTCTGAGTTGAGACTTGGCTTGACAGATAAAATATGTTGACTTTGGATGTGACTTGGGATGGACTTGATTACAATTCTGACATGTCCCAAACAAAGCCATACCATATCAGGTGTCTCCTGATGCAGAATGGAGTGACTGTAGACAAACAGTGCGGCAGCCACCTCTTCCCTGCTATCACCGCCATGGTCCCCAGTACGCGTCATTCCATGATCTCCCAACACAAACAACACTGTGTCATCATCCAATCGCTCAACAACTGACCTGCAAATAAAAGACAACAACATCTAAGTACCGAAACAAACAAGTCTAATGACAATGTTCTATAATCTTCTTTCCTTTTCTTTTGTTTGCATCCCATGCAAAGGATTTGCATGAAAATTTATCTTCATCATGTTATACCATGGTAGAATTCGAAGGGATAGCGTAGACCACTTTTTTTAAAAAGAAATACAAGATGCTAAGTACTTTTCACTTCTGGTTAAACAACTCCAGAGTAAAACTTTACTACAGCAGCATAGGCAAAAGCTGTAACTGTGAATAGCTTAAGTGTGACTTGAAGAGTGAAAGGGGGTCACGGTGGAATTTATAAGAGGCCAATAAAATAATTTTAGCAAGGCAGCCTTCCCTCCAACATAGAAAACATTCCCAACATTAAATTTAAAAACTGAACTGAAGCATGATGTAGCAATTTACCTCCCAAGTGAGGTTTAGAAAACAGTTGGTTTTATTTATCTACAAACCTTAGAACTTGATCCATTTGTAGAAGTTTTTCTCCCATGGCTGAGTGGAAGGGCCCAAATCGATGACCGCAATGATCAACTCCCAAAAAGTGAGCGACGATGAGATCCCAGTCCTGTTCTGCCATCTCTGGCACCAGGTGCTCTATCACACCATTATCCACAGTGTGGAGGTCCTTTACGTTGAACGATGGAAAGGGAAAAGAGCGAGAAAACTGACCCTTGAAGAGGGATTCCCAAGTGTTGTCACCCATGAATGTGATCCTCTTTCCGAGTCTGTGCAACTGATGGATGAAGCTGTCTTCGGTGATTTCGGCACTGGCAAAGTTGCTTCCAGCATCTACAAATGTTGGAAGGCTCCCTGTTGTGAGGCCTTTTAATCGCTGCATTGTTGTGGTGGGAGGATCTGCTATGAATTCGTACAGCAGCGAATGTTGGGGTTTTTCCGAGCGCAGTTTGTGCAGAAATGGAAGTTTATTTTGGAAAGGGAGGGCTGATTTATTATCAAGTGTCTCATTGTAAAGAGTAAAATCATATCTAAGTGCATCAATAACAATAATTATCGCCTTTGAGTATCTCCTGTGCTCACCGCAGCTCTGTCGAGCGCCCTCTATTGACTCCCCAGGATGATCACTGTCGCCAGTGCAATAACTTTTCTGTGGAATTTCAAGTCGATTCAACAAAAAGCCCCTGCTGAATATCATGATACCAATGCCAAATAAAGTTCCTATCCATATCAACAGCATAAATAATTTCGTTCCGATACTCATTTTGTCTGCTGTCGCGATAAAATTTCAAAAACGCAAAACTCACAAATCACGCTTTGTTCATGGAAGTGGCCATCTTTTTTTTCTCATCAAGAAAACAAAACCCAAGGACTGGGTGCAACGCAAAATTTTTGAACTGTGATAAGTTTGTCTACCACAAAATATAATTATAATTTCACTTAAAAAATTTTCACAATTTCATTTGGAAGCACGCATTTAATAGTAAAATCAAAATGTTACGTCTTGAATTAAGTATTTTTGAACGAGACAGCTACAAAACGAAGATGGCCGCGCCCACTGCAGCAGCGGAAATTGAACAACCACACGAAAAAGACATTCCATTTTTGAAGGCTAAACACATTAAATTTTTCTCCAGATGTTTGCATATTCTACCGCAGAGTTATACCTCACTCGACACCAGCAGGTAAGTATTGAACATATGAAATTTCATCGGGAAACAACTGAAGTTTGCACCCTGTCTGCCACTTGCAGTTGCATGCCATTGTTCCAACAGTGTGGTCAACTCGACCGTTTGCCAACTCGACTCGGACCATCCAAAGACAACCGTTTACCAACTCGTCTGTTGTTAATGTCGAGCGCAAAGTGAGTCCCCCGCGCAAGTTTAAACTTCCGCGCGCAAGTTTAAATCTCCGCGCACGCAAGTTTAAACTTGCGCGCGCATTCATTTCCTTGCTACAAATTGCGCACACAAGTTTAAACTTGCGCACTGCATAGATTTTCCCGGCCACGCATACAGAGCCGCTAAACTATTTTTCCCTGGTAAACTCATGCAGATATGTAACATTATTTTTAAAGCAGAATTTTTTTCTCCGATTTAATAGCATCACTGAGCTTCGGGAGACAATGCCTCAATGCCTTTTTTTGAAACATTTTATTAAATTCATTAATTAAATCATTTGCAAATTTATTTACTTTTTAAAATAATTACCATTTTACTAGCTCTACTGAGTGGAGCGCTGAATTACGGGTACCCCTCCATACTAGCGCTCCACCGATTCACCATACTTTGGTAGCACCATCACAGTAGCATAGTCAAAAACCCACGCGAGGACAAAAAGACCCCCAAAAAACGGTAAAGAGATTACAAATGAGAGAGACAGTTATCCTGGATTGATCTATACATTCTTGACATCCCATGAGACCCCTTATATTGTTCCCAAACAGAGAACATTTTGGAAAAAAACAGCAAAATAGTCTGAAAACTTACAGTTCAATGTGTTTGCATGGAGGTTCAGTTCTTGAATTAGCTTGTCGCTGAGGGCGTCTGACGTGATGTCACCGTCGTTGCTCGATCGATCGCGAAGAAAAACAAGTCGAGCTTTATCAGCGACTGTTTCGTGTAATAATACGTGCTCCGATCCGCGCCGCGCCGTACGACAGTATGGGCTTTGAACACACCCAAGGAGCACGTATTATTACACAAAACAGTCGCAGATAAAGCGCGACTTGTTTTTCTTCGCGATCGAGCAACGACGGTGACATCACGTCAGACGCCCTCAGCGACAAGCTAATTCAAGAACTGAACCTCCATGCAAACACATTGAACTGTAAGTTTTCAGACTATTTTGCTGTTTTTTCCAAAATGTTCGCTGTTTGGGAACAATATAAGGGGTCTCATGGGATGTCAAGAATGTATAGATCAATCCAGGATAACTGTCTCTCTCATTTGTAATCTCTTTACCGTTTTTTGGGGGTCTTTTTGTCCTCGCGTGGGTTTTTGACTATGCTACTGTGATGGTGCTACTGTCGAGCGCAATTTGAGTCCCCCACGCAAGTTTAAACTTGCGCGCGCAAGTTTAAACTTGCGCGAGGGACTCCTGAAGCACGCAAATTACACCGCGCCATTTTAATTTGCGCGCGCAAGTTTAAACTTGCGCAAAGGCGATCGCAACCTTCTTTTGCGGGCGGAAATTTTCATTCATGAAGAAAACAATTTCAAGACACGAGTACATGGAGAAATTATGGAATATATGAATAAATAAAGAAATAAATAAAAAAGGGGAATTCAATTAGCGTCAATGAAAAGAAACTTTGAGATTTAGCTATGCTTATCAGAGAAGTAGTAGGGTACGTTGGGGCGGGCGGAGCCCGGGGAGGGGACCGGGCAAGCAATAAACTTAAGCACACTAGCGGCGATTGCTTGGAAAGTGTACTGAAGTTGTTCAATAATGGAGACCAGCTTCAAGTTTTTTGCTTTGTAAACCTAATTGGCATTTTATTTATATTTTTGAATGTAAATAAATCATAATTTCCTAGGTGTAACCCGCTGTTAACGTAAAAAGAATGATTATGATCCCTTCAATTGTTCAAGTTTTGACATTATAGTAATCATTTACATTATTTTTAAAATGCTTATGTATTCTAAAATTAAAAAAGTACTTATATTCTTTAAAAAAATACTAATTAATTTAACAATTAATAAATTGGACGGTACAACAATTCATATTGTTTTTAGAAATACTTACTTAACATTTCGCCGGAGCGCTGTGTACACTTCAAAAATGCATAATTTGAAAAAAATTAATGAATGCATTGCTAATTTAATTAATTAATTAAATATATTACTTTAACAAATATTTTTTTTATTGCAGGCTCAATCATTCATATTCAAAAATGTTTACAACTTAAAAACGCTATGCATATAAAATGGTAATTATTTTTAAAAGTAAACTAAATTTGCAAATGATTTAATTAATGAATTTAATAAAATGTTTCAAAAAAAGTCATTAAGGCATTGTCTCCCGAAGCTCAGTGATGCTATTAAATCGGAGAAAAAAATCTGCTTTAAAAATAATGTTACATATCTGGATGACTATTGAGTATAACCGGGGGAAACAATAGTTTAGCGGCTCTGTATGCGCTGCGTGGCCGGGAAAATCTATGCAGTGCGCAAGTTTAAACTTGCGTGCGCAATTTGTAGCAAGGAAATTAATGCGCGCGCAAGTTTAAACTTGCGTGCGCGCAGGTTTAAACTTGCGCGCGCAAGTTTAAACTTGCGCGGAGGACTCACTTTGCGCTCGACACTACCAAAGTATGGTGAATCGGTGGAGCGCTAGTATGGAGGGGTACCCGTAATTCAGCGCTCCACTCAGTAGAGCTACCATTTTACATGCATAGCGTTTTTAATTTGTAAACATTTTTTAATATGAATTATTGAGCCTGCATTAAAAAAATATTTGTTAAAGTAATAATTTAATTAATTAATTAAATTAGTAATGCATTCATTATTTTTTTTTCTTCAAATTATGCATTTTTGAAGTGTACACAGCGCTCGAAATGTTATGCAAGTATTCTAAAAACAATAGGCATTGGATATTTTGCCGGAGACGGCAAACCTTCAGTAAACGTTAGTTTGCCGGATATGCACTGAACATGCGCAGTTACTGTTTTTTTGTACTTAAACATTTTCTGGTGACAAATTTTAGTCTGGCTCCATGCCAATATTATCGTTGTATTTTTGTATTAACAAGATGGGAATCAGACCATTTTATAATTTCAGACTTTATTTCCCTTTAAAAAAAATCCTCCAGAGCCACAAATCTGAAAAAGAAAAAGTAGTACTCAGCAATAAAATGTTTGAGACATATTAAAATATGAAAAGAAGAATATTGTTATTTATTTGGGGATTGGAAAAAAAAACTTAAAATTTT
This sequence comes from Patiria pectinifera, assembly GCA_029964075.1. NCBI lineage: Eukaryota > Metazoa > Echinodermata > Asteroidea > Valvatida > Asterinidae > Patiria > Patiria pectinifera. The sequence continues at coordinate 29,461,428 of CM057129.1, read as the reverse complement.
GGCGGGGGTCAGGGGTCGAACTCGGGACATCCCACTCACTAGAGCTATTGCTTAACCAATGCACCGACTGTGCTACACAACTTAAGTGGGAATTTGATACATGTTATAATTCAGCCCTATCTTAAAGAGTACAGCGCCCTCTGTTGATATGGATTGCCGCCGGCAAACCTTTAGTAATAATTTTTGCCGGCGTTACCTCCGGCAAAATATACACTACCAAAATAATATGAATTATTGTACCGTCCAATTTATTAATTGTTAAATTGATTAGTATTTTTTTAAGAATAAGTACTTTTTTAATTGTAGAATACATACATTTTAAAAATAATGTAAATGATTACTATAATGTCAAAACTTGAACAATTGAAGGGATCATAATCATTCTTTTTACGTTAACGGCGGGTTACACCTAGGAAATTATGATTTATTTTCATTCAAGAATATAAATAAAATGCCAATTAGGTTTACAAAGCAAAAAACTTGAAGCTGGTCTCCATTATTGAACAACTTCAGTACACTTTCCAAGCAATCGCCGCTAGTGTGCTTAAGTTGATTGCTTGCCCAGTCCCCTCCCCGGCCCCGCCCCCACGTACCCTTAAACAACTTTTCTGATAAGCACTGCTAAATCTCAATGTTTCTTTTCATTGACGCTAATTGAATTCCCCTTTCTATTTATTTCTTTATTCATTCATATATTCCATTATTTCTCCATGTACTCGTGTTTTGAAAAAAAAATTCTTCATCAATGAAAATCCCGCCCGCAAAAGAAGGTTGCGATCGCATTTGCGCAAGTTTAAACTTGCGCACGCAAATTAAAATGGCGCGGTGTAATTTGCGTGCTTCAGGAGTCCCTCGCGCAAGTTTAAACTTGCGTGGGGGACTCAAATTGCGCTCGACATTAACTTGACCGTTGTGCATTCAACTGTAAACGTCAACTCGACCATTGTCCGACTAATTAATTAAATTAATTTATTAGTTGGAAAACGGTTGAGTCAACTTTTATTACTTTTAATTATTAAGTTCATTTAATTACAATTTAATTGGCAAAATCCTAGCCCCATAAATGTGGCCAATTTACTGGACTACCTCCGTAAATAAAGGCCACACTTCCACCATGTACAAAAACATGTAGAACTTTGTCTTTGTCAAATTTTGATTTTCACATTTAGGCTTAGTTTGTAGGTGATTTTTGCTTTAGAAAAAATAAAAGCATACTCACCCTCTTTATAAATTATAGGCTAATCAGAAAGAGCTGCCTTTTTCAGATGTCTATTTTTTGTGAAATTTCCAGATTTGTTTACATACATTTGCTTATCAAAATTTCAACAGGAAATTTCATGAAAAATAGAAATCTGAAATTGAAAAAGGCAGTACTTTCTGATTAGCCTTTAAAGAGGGTGAGTACATGCTTCTAAAGCAAAAATAATCTACAACAAACTAAGCCTAAATGTGAATACCAGAATTTGAAAGAGTTCTACATGCTTTTGTACATGTACATGGTCGGAGTTACTCCTAGAGTTACATGTAGAACCCCGCAAAATTGTTGTCAGCACAAAACACTAATTAAGTACAAAAACATACATCCCAACCAAGCTTTTTCCCACAGAACCGCTGCACAGTTAACCTACTTTGCCTACCTTGTTGGTCCATGTTGAATTAGATTAATTTTGATGAACAAGAAGATGTTTTGATTTGGTGAAATGAAGATTGATGAAACATTTTTTTGTTTGCATTTTCATTTCCAGATTAACGGTGTGTTTCTTTGGCCTATCTGGCTTGGACGTGCTTGACTCGCTAGGTGCAATCGAAAAGGACAAAGAAGACATTATTGATTGGATCTATTCATTGCAGGTTCTGCCTGATCCAAATCACTATGGTAATTGTTCTAATTATTGGATCTCCGAACCCAAACACTACAGAATTCATTTTAACTTCGAGACTTTGCCTGCTTCGTGGGCGAGTGCCCACTTTGCGGTCAAGTGACCGCTCCACAGTTGAGCGCCTAGCTTGTAAAAGTACACACACATACAAGTGTGTATTTACAATGTACATTGTACCTGCAATCATGGACCCCCTATTGTCCCTCTTTGTTTGTACCTTAATTTTTTAGGAAGACCTTCCATATGTTTTGTACACGATCGTCAATTGTCGACCTTTGGGAAGTGTGGACCCTATTGTCCTGTAGTGATCAACGCCCCCTTTTGAATGCAGAAACAAACCTATACACACATCCTTTCTTTATAGTTTACGCATGGTAGTGGTGATATTTTTAATTGTGTTGCTTTACATGTATATGTTACAGAAGAAACATCTAAACATTGCGGTTTCAGGGGATCATCAACAATTGGGACACCTTACAATCCTTCCACGGTAAGATATTGATTAAAGTAAAATAACAAGCAGACTTTCTGTTTTTTTCTTCACAACTTGATTGCAAATGTTACAAAATGAACTCCAAGATAAGATAGAAACCCCATATTTAATGTTTGGACCCTTATAGGAATCCCCATCACAGAGTCATCCTTATGACTGGGGTCACATCGCCATGACCTACACCGGGCTGGCTTGTCTACTCATTCTGGGCGATGACCTGAGGCGGGTCAATAAACCGGCCATAGTGGCTGGACTGAAGGCCTTGCAGTTAGCAGACGGAAGGTGAGTCTAGTCTGGAGAGGTTCTGTCCTCAGTCATTATAATAACAGGGTTTTTACAAAGAAAGAAAATTGACAAGAGCCTGATTTTGACTTGCCCCCTCTGTACCTGTGCTGTCCAAACTGTAAGCTCACACATACATGTATATGTGAAGAATAATAATCGCAAGGTAATGAATGTTTTGGTCTGAACACAATGAAGTTAACAGAACCCTGAGTCTGTTACAATTCTCAAAGTAATAAGACAATCACAAGGTCTCTAGTAACAGAGCATGACAAAGGAATGTCTTTGCCTCAGTTCATTTGAATTGCTCATGAAATTCGGGGTGATTGATTTGCATTTAACTTGTGAGGACTCGACTACAAGTCTCATTGACACTTGACAATCTCTCAATTTGTCCTCTTCTTTTGCTTTTGGGTCACTATTCAGAGCTAGCTCGACACTATTCAACCTGTACATGCTGTGAAGCAAGGAAATCACATCTCATTACAAACCAGCCTTAGAAAGGGCAGTCCCTGTATTGCTTGGTTCCCATTTCAAGTTGTTATTGTTCCTCTTGATTTGGAAGAACTGTGGATCCCAAACCTACATATGGACCTACTTCCCAAATATTCCAAAATTCATGCCCTCAACTGTATACAAAATGCTTCACTTGCAAACTTTTCAACTTGTCTTTCATCTATTAAACTTAGTTTTGCAGCAACTCTTAATGGAAGTGAGAATGACATGCGATTTGTGTACTGTGCCTGCTGTATCAGTTCTATGCTACAAGACTGGAGCGGGATCGATGTGGAAAAAGCCGTGGAATTTATTTATAAAAGTCTGGTGAGTAAAACTGTACTTGTTAACCCCCATCCACCCTTAACCAAACCTTACCAACTCAATCGAAATCCTCCTCCCTCCCCCCCCCCCCCCCCCCCATTTTGGGAGATTTTGGCAGATACGGCATAATGTGTACCAAGTCCATCAAAATCCACCAGCACCAGTGGTGGATTTCAATGGATTTGGTCCTGAAGCATTATTTGAAATAGAGCATGTGATGGATTTTGATGGACATCACCTTCTACTTATTAAAAGTTATGGTTAACCCAAGACTCCACCTGCCTCTCCCTATATTGTACATGTAATTCTTGATATTATTATTTATTTCTCTCTAATTTCTCAGAGCTACGACTGTGGACTAGGCCAAGGACCAGGCCAGGAAGGCCATGGTAAGTTTGAAATTTTATCCCCCCCCCCCAAAATGATAACAAATATGGACCATTTTAACCTATTTCTAATCTCACTCTGTTAGCAGTTTTATTGGTAACCATCTCAAGGTTTCCGTAATCAGTTTGTGACACTTTAGCCACATAAGCTTTTTATTATATGTCTCCATGTTGAATATTGAACATCAAGACATTGTTCCACATATTGTTCACACTGTGTAAATCCAATCATTACTGATAATGGTACAATTAATTAGTTCTGTTAAGCATCGTCTGTTGCATGCAGTATAACTCACCAACAGTTTTCTCATGTCTAGTTATACCTAGTGGCTGCATTCCCACCATGCTAGCTGGAAATATCGCCAGTCTGAAAAAGGGTGCACCACATTGTGCCACACTGAAAATGAACAGTGCCATGCTTATGCCGTGCCATACCTCTGCATTGCACATTACACAGCAGGAATATTCTCCTACCTGTGACTTGGTTTGGAGCCACCTGAATGAAAGTCCTGTTTGGACATACAATTGCTCCCTGATTTTCTAATTTTTAGGAGGTACAACATTCTGTGCAATTGCCTCTCTGGTCCTGATGGGTAGACTAGAATCCACCTTCAGTAAGAGACAACGAGAGAAAATCAAGACCTGGTGCATCAAGAGACAACATTCTGGCTTCCAGGGCCGACCCAATAAGCCTGTAGATACATGCTACTCATTCTGGGTCGGCGCTACACTTAAGGTATTTGATCAATTCCCTCAGTCTTAAGTCAAGTCTTAAGCTATTCAAACAATCTGTGGCAAAGGCTTTCCTTTGTTACGATTCATCCTCTGTCTCTGGTGACCTACAACTTTGCTGTAATTGCAGAATATCTTCTCTGCACAGATATCTGCTTCCTTATCTACACAGATAAGGAAATTTAAATTATTTTTATTGTTCATATGATACTCTACCTAATTGACCAAAAGTTTTGATCAAATGAACAGGATTTGAATCTGTGGCCTCTGGCACACCATACTGGTGCTCTACCAACTGGACTTGTAGTCCTATAACGGCAGTCCCCCCACTGCCCCTTGAGCAGAGACATTACCTAAGATTAGATAGCTCAGTTGATAGAGCACTGTCATTGTGTCCAAAGGTCCTATGTTCAAATCCCATGTGGATCGATTTCTTGGCTCAGCCTCATATAAATTGAGGAGATGCTTGCATTATTGCTGCGTTTATTAAGTCTATTTTAATGCTGACCATATTAAAAATAGAGTAAAAAATGTACTTGTGCTTTTGATGAGTCTAATAAGAATAGTCTTAATTGTCTCATGTTTATAATTTATTCTGCTAGAGGTAATTTTCTTTTTTGTTTCTTCTTGGTTACATTGTGTCCTCAGTTGTTGAACGGCTACGACTTTGTGGACTGTGCTTGTAACAGATCCTACATCCTATCCACCCAAGATGAGATGGTGGGTGGCTTCGCTAAATGGGCCGACTATCACCCAGGTAGGAATGTAATGACCGAGATGAACTGTCAACCCAACACTGGGTGCCAGAGTTGTAATGACTCGAGTCAGTGACTTGACTCGAGTCCGACTCGAGTCACAATTTTTGGTGACTCGACTCGAGTCCCTAAGGGTAAATGACTCGACTCGACTCGAGTCACTGCGAGCAAATGACTCGACTCGACTCGAGTCCCTCATCAGAAGACTCGACTCGACTCGAGTGAAGGCTAATAAGACTCGAGTCCCAAAAATAAAAGCACAACTTTGCGAAAAGTATTTGCAATGACTTACGGTGCAAAATTATGCTCACTTCGCTTTGCGAATAGCAGTCATGTATAAATATACAACGTGTCACAGACTCCCATGGTTCTAGAAAGAACAAAATACTATCCAGGAACCAGATTGTTGAACACATTTTCTAATTTGCTGTTGGCTTTAGGCGATTTCTTATAAAGCACTTGGATTCGAACGCTGGCTAAACTTATGGCCTCCTTTTATAAATTTTGGTATATAGTGTTCAAATAATCGTGACTCGAATTGACTCGAGCTAAATATTTGACTCGACTCGCTTCGAGTTCATTCTTTAAAATGACTCGACTCGACTCAAGTCACCTCTTTAAAATAACTCGACTCGACTCGAGTCACAAAAATCAGTGACTCGTTACAACTCTGCTGGGTGCATGTGTAACCCACATGTACCTGGCAAAGTTTGTGCTCATGTGGATGTAGTCCTAACCAGTCACAACCTCAGATCCAGTCATTGTCCTCCTCATATCCCATCAGGGTATGCGTAGTGGGATAGAATTTCAAAAACTATAATAAAAAACACTGCTTTTTGTTTTTCAATTTTCAGATGCTCTCCACGCTTACTTTGGAATCTGTGGCCTTTCCCTAATGGGGGAACCCAATTTATTACCCATCAACCCTTCCCTCAACATCAGCCAAAGAGCTGCCGACCACCTGCAGAGATTGCACGACAGCTGGAAGACAGAGGTCATGTCGTGATCAAAGGTCATGCTTGCAGGTCATCACCCAAGGTCTTGATTGAGAGCCAATTTCAAGGAGGTGCTTAAGCACAGAAAGTTTGCTGAGCTGAGTGCTGTAAATATTTGTTCAATGAAACTAGGACATCAGCCAAAATGTCTTGCAGGGTGTATTGTGACTGCTTCTGAGCGGGTTTGGGCTTAGCACTGGAATTTGCTAAAATAGCAGCTTTTTTTGGCTTAGGAGATCTCTGAAATCGGTGTAAGGGCTGTTGATGATCTGCAGTTGCAGTTCAAAGTGAAGATCAGGTCACATTTATCAATGCCACACATATGACAGCCATTAGAGTTAAGGTCTTTTCGCACAGTCCAAAAAAGCTTGGGGCTGGATGGAAATCGAATCCCCATTCTTTGTAGCACTTGCAACATTCAGCAGTCTGCACCTCGTTATTTTCGTATTCTGGCATTTAGTAGGCAGTGCTTTCGTCCATCACAAGGCATCCAGTCCCAAGTCAAGTCACAAGCTATTTGGAAAAGACTGTGACAATTGCAATCCTTTGTTAATATTGTGCATCCACTGTATATAGTGACCAGACTGGTGAATGAACTTGTGATTTACCTGTGACTGGACTTGTGATGGACTTGACAACGTTAGCAGGGTGCTAACACCCAATAGACCTTCATAAGGCGGAATCACATGGCAGTGCTTGTGCCTTTTTTGCAGTTAACCAGTTTACCGTACTTTTTTTTGTAAATTAAAATAACCGTTGCAACCAGCACCCTCTGAGGTATATGCAGTGCAAGGTCTCTAGAGGTATGTTCAGACGGAGGGCAGCTGTACCAATTAATGAACTAAACCGGGATTCTGTGGGGCTAGTGATCGAATCTAACATCCACTTACATTCGTACAATGATGGTACATGTAGCTCCAGAGCTGGAGTTACAGTGGAGCTAAAAGGTCACCAAATAATACTTGATCAGCTAAATAAACGACGGATGCGTCAGCATGGACTTTTGCAGTTACGTCCAAATGACATATAACAATGGAGCTAGGTGGTAAAAAGAAGCCTAGCTGAGCTGAAAGTGGAGTTAGCCCCACAAATGTTGGGGGCTGGATAGCTCTGGTGCTAGCTCCAGAGGCGGAGTTAAGTTCCGATGACAAGTATTTTGGAGCGGGAGCTATTTCCAGAGGTACCCCCCCCCCCCCTGAACTACCCATAGGGTATAGACCAAACAAATAATGTAAATGAAGCACCATCACAAATAACAATGCAACCACAGAATTGTAAAATAAGATAGCATACTTCATGGGCTCTGTGTTTATTAGCAAATATTTGATTTGTCAATGATAGATTCTTATTTCTTTATAAACACAGTTGACACACAATATCTTGGCATACAGTGCCAACGATTGTAGATTGATCTCTGCCTGGCAAAAGTGAGGTTATACTGAATAATTGTACTTATGTAGGATCACATGCACAATAACCTAGAGATTAATGGTATTGTCTGTGTCAGTTTTGCAACATACCAGACAATGGAAACATGCAGCCTAAAGCACCTTCATGGCTCGGCTGGACTGGCCAAAATAAAAATGTTTTTTTGTTATATTTACTGGCTGGATTGAACTATTTTACATTTACATCATCCAAAGAATTACATGATTATAATGTACATTCACTGCATGTGTTAGCTTTCTCGAACGCTAGACTCAATAAGCCTCTGTACTGATGATGTCACACTTTGTTTACATGTGTGCTTTTCTATGGGGCTACGAAGCCATCGTCCCCACCAGGCTCCCATAAGAAAGCACACATGTATTAAAGTGTGACATCATCAGTACAGAGGCTTATTGGGTTTTTTTTTTTTATTAATTAAAAACTGGTTTGAAACAGTAAACATTGTGATTACCACAGAACATAGGTTCAGCATTAGTCCAATAGACTTAGTAGGGGATAAACTTTACATTTTTTAAGTAGCCTTGTATAAATTGACAGTCAAACGTTTTCGCCGTTATTTTGTCATCAAATTGACCCTGGGTCTAGTGGTCATGTTTTCATTTTTACAGAGCTACCTTTTATTAAATATCAGTAAAATTCAGTCCGCCATTTAAAGTTGTCAACTTGTGATTTCTTTCAAAACGCTGCTACTTATTTCTGAACCAAGTTTTAAAAACATTTGCTGGGATGATTTGGTAATGTAACACACATTTGACTCCGATCAATGCATGAAACCCTGTCCCTAGATTATTAAAGACCGTGACTCCAATTGATCAGCACAGAAATCATACAGCACACAGAATCCCCAAAATGCACAGGGGTAAATGGCCAACAGACATTCTACTTTTTGTGCATACCAGAAATCAACAAGTGTCTTTGAAAATATCAAATTCTTAAAATCAACCTACCCCAGAAAAAAAAATCCCAAATAGTTATAATGCTTAAGTAAAATGTTTACAAAAGATTGCAGAATAGAAAAAATGACGACAAAAATTGATACCTCATTTGGAGTGCAAAAGGACCCAATGCTGGAACAACGCACAAGTCAATGACTAAATGATTATTACATTGTAAATCTAGTCTATAACTTTTTTATATATCTAGACTACTAGCCTTTTTTATTTCAAAATAATTTACACATAAATCAAATTTTCAAGGTCCCCGTCTTTTATTTTGCAGTTCAGATCTTGTGATTGTTATTCAGATATTTAATGAATATTCAAATACGGTGCATTCTCATTTCCGTTTACATTTTATAGTTTGAAATCAATCTAAATGGATTAGTTTTCTGTATAATTCTCAACCAGCAATTGTAAATACAGGAAGCAAGTTGTTTTGTTATTATCTACAAATAATTGAATTTTATGAAGAAAGGCTTCAAAACAACTCTTTGTCCCAAGCAGTCTGCTAAATTTCTTCTACTTCAACCGTTGCACTGAAAATCTAATCTTCACTACAAATTGTGTCTGTATTACGCTAGGCACTAAAAAGGACTGCATTTGAAAAGAATGTTTTGAGGTAATTTTCCCAATCATGTATATCAACAGTGACGTATAACAAAATATTTTTTTTTCCTTTTTATTTTAATATTTAATCACACCCCAGCTACGCACAGTCAGGAAGGTCATCAGCCCAAGTAAAGCTTTTTTTTACATCATTAGGTGAAAGATTGTTTGAATTTTTTTCAGGAAAGTACAATTTAACATTTTTCAAAAATGAAAAACTGGCATTTGGAAAGACAGAAGTTTAAGTGAATGGAGGACTATAAACAAACCAAGTTTGATAACCAAATATTCAGAGCATATATTCTAAAAGTGCCCAAGAAAGTGAATGCAGAAAACAATGGTGCACATGTTCAACCTTGTATTCCTGAACAGTTTGGCACATATGCTGCATTGAACTCAATCCAACAAAATCCATGGTTGTTAGGTTTGGTCAGATTCAGCACCTACAGCTTCTGACACCAAAGTTTAGGCCGTTTCACACCATCATCTCCCCTACCTGTTTTGAAATCAATAAGGGTTCACTGTAAGCAGAACCCGGTGCCATCAAACATGGGTAAGCAAGGCGTTCCGTTCACACTTACAAGACCAAGGGGTGTATACGGGTCGGCTGTAGATAAGGGATTTTCTACCCGGATAAAGCCTCTCAACCCTGGTCTCGACCGACCCGGCTAGAACACCAGACCCATGTAAAAGTCGTGTTGGGTAGGCAAACACGGGTTGGCAAGGCATTCCGTTCACACTTACAAGGCTAAGGGGTGTATACGGGTCTGCTGTGGATAAGGGATTTTCTACCTGGGTACAGCCTCTCAACCCTGGTCTCGACCGGAGCTGAATTTTACCCGGCTAGAGAACCAGACCCATGAGGAAGCTGTGTTGAATTCGTGCTTGTGTGAATGGGGTTCTTGAAGTCTCCATTTCGGACCCGGATCCAACACAGAGATTTTGGAATTTGTGAAAGGCCATTTTGCCTATGTTGTCAAAACATTCTGGACAATCCTACCCTAAAATGAATCCTTAAGAAAACAGCAAAACCATTGGAAATTGTTCAATATATTCCAGCTGCAGGGGCCAGTTTAGTGAAACTGCAAACACAAACATTTGCCATATGCAGAAAAACGCGCTGAGCAAGAACAGATTACCAGGCAAAATCAAATATATTTTATACATGTATTACCTTTGACTGTTCCCTGCTGACTTTTTAAGCACGTAAACTTGCTGAGCATTATTTCCTAGTAGTCCAGGTTGAAAAACACGGCTAAAAAACAACTGCAGAAAATCTGCAAAGTAGATGGCATTTCCCTTTGCATCATTTCCAACTTCTAGTTTTAGCTGGTTGGGATTATTTTTTCCGTTGGAGGATTTTTGATTTTGATATTAAAGCAATCTGTACTTGACTCGGGCACTCCTCCTGATGCATGTAGGTAAGTCTGCAACTTTGCCTGGAATGTTGATATACTGAATAAGCCGCTTCTAGAAGCGTCTTTGTAAGATGGCGACTGCAATCATGACTGCAGGCAGCGTGGTGCAGTGGCTGGTCCTGGTTGAGGCTTAGGCTATGGCTTTGGCTTCTGGAAGAAATCCCTCCCAGCTCTGAATGACCTGTGAAACAACAATTCCATGCAGAAATGCAATGTTTATTTATTTATATTCAATGTTAACTCTTTCTTGTGGATGACCCAAAAGTCCTGCCGGCAGAGTACCACAAAAGCCTGAAGACAAGTATTTGTTTGAGAAAAATGGTGAAGAAATGTTTGCTTTTAGAGGTGGGAGGAATCCCTAGCATGATGCAATCAGCCTCAGTCAGGGATTTCAAACCCTATTCACGTGAGTCTGGATGGAATTTGACCCCTTGAATGTGAGGCAAATACCAACCCATTCTTCTAAGGCATTGGACCTGTACGCTGATCATAGTAAAGACCTATGGGTTGGGGTATGAAGGCACAAGACATGTTACAGATTTCGACTGAAAGTCAGACTGGAGTTAAGACTACCTTACCTCCTGTTGATGAGTCATTAATGCCTCCAAATACTTGATGATTACTGAGCGGAAGTCCCGCATACGATTCACCTTTGAACACAAAAAAATATTTAGTGTGACAGCTCTATGACATATGGAATCAATAGTACATTATAAACGTATTTAACATGGGTATTACTTTTGTATTTTTGTGGCTGTAAACTCCAGCTTTATTTTCTAGGTAGACCAAATATAATCTGTTGCTATTGGGGGATATTTTTTGTATACAATGGTGTTCTCCTGAGTAGGCAACACAGCTCCACCTACTGCATCAGAAGGGCCCTTCGAAGGTCCATTGGGGCTTGCCACTCCTACATGGCTGCAATCGTGACAACCAGAATACTCAACTCACCTCAAATCTGTTGTATTCTTTACGAATCGTCTTGGAGATTTTCTCAAAGTCCTTCTGACCTTTGGCCTCTTTGGCCTCCCACTGCAAGGCAATCACAAGATGGAGGTAATCATTTCAATAAAGCTTAGTGACAATCACAAGATGGTGGTAATCATTTCAATGAAGCTTAGTGGCAATCACAAGATGGTGATAATCATGTCAATAAAGCTTAGTGACAATCACAAGATGGTGGTAATCATTTCAATAAAGCTTAGTGACAATCACAAGATGGTGGTAATCATTTCAATAAAGCTTAGTGACAATCACAAGATGGAGGTAATCATTTCAATAAAGCTTAGTGACAATCACAAGATGGTGGTAATCATTTCAATAAAGCTTAGTGTCAATCACAAGATGGTGGTAATCATTTCAATAAAGCTTAGTGACAATCACAAGATGGTGGTAATCATTTCAATAAAGCTTAGTGACAATCACAAGATGGTGGTAATCATTCAAATAAAGCTTAGTGACAATTTCAAACTCGGCAATTTGTCAGCATAGCACCAGTTACACATAATAGGCATCATATGTATTGGTTGGTAATCTGTTTTTGCTGTGAAAAAAACTTATTTGTTCATTTCTTATTCATAAATACCCAAGACAGTGTATCTATTCATATTGGTCAAGAGCCCGTCACGTTCAAGGTTTTAAACCTCTGATAAAACACCAACTGGTTTTAAACACTTTATTCCTACACCGCTGCGTTCTGCGCTGTGCAGTACGCACCAAGCATGCCAATCTCCATTACAGGAGATTTGCAGCAGTACAAAACAGGAAGTAAATTTGTCAACAAATTGTTGGGAACTTGTGAATTTTTGACTTGTTTTGACTTTTTGACCGAAAGGTATATATGAATGGGAATAAATATGTGCTTGGCTGGTATTAAATAACTACGTTGACAAACAAGTACAAGCCTTCGGCTCAGGCCACTATCCGCGTCGAGGCCCCTAGCCAGTTTTAAACGTACTTGCTTAAAACTAGACTTCACTAGACTCGATAGAGTCATTCCAAATGATTGCAATAATTAATCCTTCAATGCAGTTGCTCCTAACTGTTTTTAGTCTCAAACGTTTCATGTATCTAATTCAGATCTCCAGAGCAACTCTAGAATCCCAGTCTGAAATGTGTTAAGTTTCATTTTACCTCTTTGATTTCTTCTTGGATTTGAGCCAATTTATCCGGCTTGCCACTGATCTTCAATTTGGCCTCCTGGTCTCGCTTCTTGGCTAGCATGGATTGAGCTGACTGCCAGATACCGAACGTCTTCTCCCGCTCACGGAACGCATCCTGATGGCATGGCAACAAGTCAGCATGATATTTCTGGCATTTCCCATTTACTTCATTCTTGTTTCTCGTATTTTCCACTGACTTATTTGTTTTATTACAAAATAAAAAATATTTTGTTGTATTTTATAATTCCTATAATTTGGTTCAAGAAAATGCAAAAATATACTTAAATGGTGTCACATCGGTGCAAGAACAGCAATTTTGATGACTTTTGAGATACAAAGTTTTTGCACAAACACGACCATATATGCCATATGGCATTTTACATAAACGCACTGAGATATGAAATTGTTGCTTGCACGTTCAGGCTCGTAATCGAGATAAGACCTTATGACTTTAATATATCAATTTTCTCCATATATTTTTCAATAAAACTCTCCTGTAATAGTCTGTGGGTAAATCTTAATAAAATTACACAAAAATTTGGCAGTTATGACGTTTTTGCACACTGACACAACGAATTCAACTGAGACTTTAGATAGTCCAGCTCAACTAAGCAAGCCTAATCTTGTTCACAAGACACAGACTGACCCTGACAGATCCTATCAGTCCGATGTAATCCTTCAACAGCTCAGCCAAGACGTAGAAGTCCGTGTTGGCCTGCTCCACATGAATCTGATCAATCTTCTCTTCTGTCTCGGCAAGTTGAGAGATGGCACGTGAGAGAGCGGTGTGCTCCTCAGAGTTGCCCAGCATAGCCGCACTCTTAGCAAAGATGGCCGTGGCACCCCCAAGCTCTAAAACAAAAAGACAATTATTTCATTCAGATTGTATTTGAGACTGTCACCCTTAGTAATATCTTGAGTGTAGGAATATGTTGAATTTGCATAACTCACTGGTCACAGTGAGTGAAAAGTTCTACCCTCCTCAAATGTGCAATGAGAACAAATCAAATGATTAAAAACATGACTCCTCTAGTACAAAAAAAATTTTGTCACATTTGAATATGTAAAATCCCCCCTCCCCCCCCCCCCCAATAAAAAAAATTAAGTATTTGAACTTTGGTAATTTTTCTCAGGTGCAACCCATAACCCCAAGTTATGTCAAAACACAGTCATCAGATTAAAATGTCAAATTACATGTATTAAATGAATACCTTCAGTGGCAGAATATTCAAAAGGGTTGGAAGGAAGGGGGTCTTAGAAGTCCAAGATTTTTCAAGGGGCAGAAGACTGAGTTCAAGTTAACATGTATGGAGACCGAAGGATTTAAGTAAGGCCAAAAAAAAAGTCTCCAGTTTCTGTCTTGACTATCCAAATTTCCCACAGAATCTTCGTGTCAGTCGAGATCGTACGTGGGTGCAGAATTCTCAAGCCTTATGGCCTTACTGAGGTCACCTCAAGCTCCACTCTGACGGATATTTGTGAGAGTTTTAAGGGGATCGAAGCGTCATCTGCAGCATCAGCTGACATTTGAAGAAAAAAACAACCCGTGTCGCCGCACCACTTTTGGGGCAAGCTCCATACCAGAAACCGGAGACTTCAGATTTCAAATAATGTAGGATGTCAAGAAAAGAATGTTGGATTGTTCTGCAGTAATATCTCAATAAATTAACACTTCTCAGACAGAAGGGGGGGGGGGTGTTAAGCCCCTCCTATCCCCCTCCCCTCACGATCTACCCTTACACTTGGTATGTACTAACCCTATCATAAACCCTACCTCTTCTGTGGGAGACCATGCTCTCCACGCTGACATGAAGTTTCTTCAGTTGAGAATCCAGACCCTCAATCTGTTGATGCTTATCTTCAAACCACTGGTAAACAACAAATCAAACAAATAAATAAACACAACAAATAAACAACTGTATGTGCTATTCTCAAAGCTACTCCATTCACCCTGGAGTTGTGGTCAAGTCATATCACAAGTCAAACATGAGTCAAATCACAAGCCAACACCAAGTTGATCATCTTTCAGATCACAGCAGGATATGTTCCTGACTTAAACTGGCTGACCTTCCACATTGTGTTTTCCGTGATAAGCTGACATGCTTCCACATTAATGCCACATATTTGGCATTTCCATGTACTCAGGTTTCCCTCTCTTCCAGGCAAAACCAATTGGAAAACCAAACCTGAGTGTTGACAGACCTGATCGGATTCATGCACTTTGGAAGCCATCTTCTTAGCCGAGTCCATGATTCCGGAAAAGGCACGCTTGACTCCGGCTCCACTCAAGGCTGAGGTGCTGGTGGCTTTAGGAAGCTACATGGGGAACAACAACAATGATTCATTAGTCCGGGACACCTAGTCAACATTGAGGTGCTGGTGGCTTTAGGAAGCTACACGGGGAACAACAAAAATGATTCATTAGTCCGGGACACCTTGTCAACATTGAGGTGCTGGTGGCCTTAGGAAGCTACACGGAGGGAACAACAAAAATGATTCATTAGTCCAGGACAACTAGTCAACATAAACCACTCATAATTAAATCCACTATTTTCTGCTAACAGAGCCTCTGTCTATTTGACGGAGACAGTACGCAGAAAGCACACTTCAAGAACATCAATACCTACAATACCAATTGAAATTTAATCAGAGTTTGAGTCAATTTGAGAGTATTTACATTTAGTTGTTACACTCACGAGGCCCCCTCAATGGAGAAACCACTGTGCAAATCATTGTGAAAAGTTACTGACCCATTAGGGATTACATGTATCTGCAAAATAGCTAGCGCAATGCTTTCGTAGTTGGAGGAGGCATTTGTGATAGAATTGATAGATCGGATTGGTATATTAAAGGCTTCTATATGATTGTGAAGCTACAGATCAAAACCAAGCAGATTTAGCAGATTTAGCATATTTAGTAGATTGTGATCTCTGGCTCCATTCTAGATTGGGATGAAAACTGAATCTGGAGATAAGACCAGGGTTTGAAAAATGGCCCGTGTGAGTAAACGTGATATCTGTGCAAAAAAAAACAAGCACAAACGGAGCACAAAAGAGAGCTCTAGTACCCAACTGAGCGAGGGGGAAATTTGGAAGAAGACTAAACAATGTTGTACCTCATCTTTCTCCAGGAATTCGATGAAGTTTTGGTCTTTTTGAAGCTGAGGGTGGGCAGCAGTTCGATTGAGATATCGCTCCATGGCGGCCCGGCGCTTCTCCACAAAGTCCATGGAGTTGGGTTCCTCCTGGCCCTTGGACATTTTCACCTTGGTCATTCCTTCAAACCAAAAAGCAAAGAATCACATTGATATACTTCCACTATTTAACAAATGAAGAAAAAAAATATCAATTCCCAAACCCTCCCAAACTCAATTCCCTCCTTTTAGAATCCCTGTGTGCCAAATTAACCCAATGGCACATTTAGTGCTGCAACTCAACTCACAAGTTGGCTCAGGCTACATGTATGCTGGGCTAGGTTTGGATGTCTTTAGCCAGGATTGAGAGCTGGGCTAGGTTTGGATGTCTTTAGCCAGGATTGAGAGCAAACTGGAATGTCACAGTATACCTGTTAATCATCTGTAAGCAATAAATAACATCTTTCATTGGTCTTTGGAAGGACCCAGTCACGAAATAGTCCTCCTGACCACATCCCAAAATCCTAAAATCTTTGCCCTCCCCCCCATCTTTGTAAACACCGGCAATCGTGGACCCCCTATTGTCCCTAATCTTCATTCCTACTAACAGCTCTCGTTGGTTTTGTACACGAATTTCAATCGTGGACGTCCAGTCAATCATGGATGTATTGTTTGTGCTCTAACTCTTTTGTCCTAGGTCCATGATTCAGGCATGCAAATGGGAATTCAGAAAAAAAACGAGGAAATTCCCAACCACACAAGACTTTGTACATTGTTCAGGGGTGTGAGTGGAGTAAAAAAAAAATAGCTGACAATAGCAGAACCTGTAAATAACCAAACCTGCGAGCGCGAAGCGCGAAGCCCTTACAAAAACATTTTTTGAAATGTAGATGCTCTGTGGTGCATTTTAAAGCCTCCTGGCATGCCTGGGCCAAGTATTGGTCGAAAATGGTTTGCAATTTATGCATGTTTTTAAGTTAACTTTTCCTTCATATTGGCTTGAAACTGCCTAAATGGCCAACTTGTATATGAAAACTGGGAAATTCGACCACGTTTTCCATATTTTAACTCCTTACTGCAGATGATACACATCGTCATCGCGTGTCCCGGCTTCTGATCGAGTCCCCTAATTTCTGCCCATTAACCATATGTTCCATCCAAATCCATTTCCACAGATTCGTAACCTGAGGATCGGTCTTGTCAATGTCCGTATCAAACTCCGAACCTCTTTGGATAATAACACATTTGTGTTGCACTGACATCTTGCGGAATTAATAATGTCAAAATACGTTCGAAACATTTGAAACGACACACTAACGTACGCATCAGCATGCAGCGGAATACGCAGCAGGATGCGTGCATGCAATGAAATGCACACATGAACTTTGCCCCGCATGATGCCCTCTACCGGCGCGGCACGGCGACAATTTACTAGTCTTATTTCAAGGCTTTATATTTGCAACAAGACGATGTTTACAGCGAGTTATTGTGGAGATCATCGCGTGTCACTATATGCATAGACACAGGAACGGCCGCAAAGAGTCCCAACGCGCTTCATGGAGCATGTGTGAATATTCATATTTATCTGCAGCCAATCACAGCGCAATGACTGTTGGTTCCCCGGATGCTGTTTACACGTTGTGTACAATACATTGTACAATGTACACACGCCGCTTCGAGCTGAAAAATGCATGCACATGGCATCGTATAGTACACACGTACATATGTACAATGTACATGTACATTGAATACTCGCTTGCACGCACCCCGGATCGTGTGCGTTCGGCGGCGGTGGAAAATAAAACAAACGGAAATAAAATCAATGCTTACGCGCGGGGGAAAAAGCGGGGGGAAATCTGGACGATCGGAAGAAAAAAAGCGGAAAACAAAATGTGGCACGCTGAACAAAAAAGCGGGAATCCGCTAAATAGCAGAGATTGCACACCCCTGATTGTTTTTTAATTTGTAATGGCATTCGTGAGAAGTAAAAAACAAGGAAATCAGCGGATCCGAGGAAAAGTTGCATGCCTGATGATTGCCGGTGTTTACATACACACACACACACACCCACACAGGTCTGTTTATGCTGTAAATCAAGGATTTCTATTGTTTCTCTTCCCTTTTCCTTTGTTTATACCTTAATTTTTTTGCAACAGCTCTCATTGGTTTTATACACGTTTTCTAACTGAGGAGTCCTCGATTTGGTTCCTGTCCTCAATTCATCGATGATGTTGCACGTGTGTTTCCTCGACTTACACCATAAACCTACTCACACACACAGTCATGAATTTCTATATGCCCGAGGACAATGCTTTGTGTTTCCCTTTGTCCCTGTAATATAACACTCTCCCATAGACTAAGCACATAACCGTACCATCGAGGACCGTTTTCAACAAAAGACCCAACGTTCGAGGACTGAAAGGATCTTTTGTTTTCACTCTGCATGTCCGTCCTCTATTGTAAAGCTATACATGTACATGCAACCCCACCTTCAACATCTACCTACCTACTACACTCTTCTCAGGTGCCGGAGGTACGATGTATCCCTTTACTGTGTGACTGTTCACCAGCTTTTGATGCAAGCCCAGAAAGTCACTGAATCGACGGAACACAGACATCTCTGGTTTCTTAAAGATTGGGTTACTTGTCTGAAAACCAAAATGTAACATCAAGCATTTCATTACAAATCTTGTTTTCAATGTTCCATCAATTAAAATAATTAATTGGGTATTTGGTGAAGTAATAAAAGTTTTAAAACTAAAGACTTACCTTAGTGGACACTTTGTATGCCATGTAAGCACTCATCCCTTCACCTGTCAAACAAAAATACATTGAAGTAATGAATTCTTAGTAGTACTCTCGTGACTAACAATCAATAATTTCTCACATTTGAAAATCAACCATGTTCTCTTGGCATTCGTTACAATGCACCCTTCTCACTGGTTTTGGTGCTGCCATGCAGAAAGTATCACAAAGCCCATTCTGTGCTGAGCTAAATACATCTGAAAATCAGTCATAAGCACTCCACACCACAGGACCATCTGGCTGGTGCCTAGTATTTGATTAGCAAATCCTGTCTATGCTCAGCAAATCTCGGTGCTTAGCAGATGAAATTGGGCCTGTGTAACCTTTGTTGATTGATTCTGTTATCGTGATCGTTTTGTTCTTTGTGATATTGTTTAACATTTTCAACAGGTTCTGTAATGGTGATCTGTACATCACTGTTTACCTTTCTTAAAAGGTTCTGTAATGGTGATCTCCATGTCAAAGCTGTCAGTCTCTTCTTCTTCTTCCTCTTCTTCTTCAGGAGGTGCATCCTTTTTCTCCTCAACCTCGTCATGTTCGTCCTTCAAAGAAACAACAACAACAAAGTTAACAAATAAAATTCTTAAATTTTCAATTTCAAACTTTTTCAATGTAGTCCAACAAAGAATCGCAACACTTTCTAGGTGCTCCCCCTAATCTCTTTGCTCACAAGTTTGTAGTGGTAAGATATTCAAAGGACAAGACTGGCAACTAGCACAAGGTGGCACAGTTAACACTGCTCTTTTTTGATAGCAGTTACATGAATTTGCCAACAGAAATGACAGTACTACTCCTGCTGAAAGTCTTCAATTCTGAGCATGTGACTCAGTGTAACTTACTGTAACTCTAGATTTGGCAACACTTTTAGGAGTGACTGTCTCTGACACGTCCGGTGCTGTTGCTGCTGGTGATGTGGGCTGTGTCTCCAGCTCAGCGGGTGCATCCTCCTTGGGTGGCTCAGACTTTGGAGTTTCCAACTTGGTAGGTGGAACTTCTGACTTGGTAGGTGGAGCTTCCGACTTGGTAGGTGGGGCTTCAGCAGGCTCCGCCTCCTTTAGGGGGTCATCGTCTAACGACACTTCTGTCCCACCCCCTGCAGGCATTGAAAAAGTCAATAAAACAATTGTCGTTTGAGTCTTTGCGTTGAGATGATGTAAATTTTCTTCTTTTTTTCTTCTTTTTCTTACTCATACATGTAAGTCGACTCCAGCAAACTCTAACTTCTGTGAAGTATGTAAGCCTACAACTTTTCAAAATCTGGTGTGCCATCAATACAAATGATGAATGCGATGTGATCTGAAGTTTGACAAGTTTTGAAGTACTAAAGACTAAGGGGGAATTTATCAAGGTTTACATGCAACATACCTGCAAACAAATCATCGTCTTCCTCTTCTGCTGGTGCAGTCTTTGTGTCTTGCGTGTCCTAAATATGGATAACAAACACATACAAATGTCATGTATGCAGTGTGAGCATTAGGCCCATATCTGAAAAGATGCTGCAATAAAAGAGGGAGTACGCCTAATAAGATATCCAGAATTAGGAAAAAAATCAAGAGGAACAAGGAAAACAACCGAATGTTTCGGACATACTAATGACCATCACCTACCATCACCATGCCATCAACTCCTTCAAAACACACACAAAACTAAGAAGTGTAGCACATCATTTTAGTAATGTGAGGCATAAAGAGATTCTGGCTGGAGCCAAGAAGATTTAACATCTGAAAAACTGCAGCTTTTTATTCAAGAATGTGGGCCTCTCCACGTAGCGGTTTTTTTTTGCCTTTGCAGGCAGTACAAACTACACCATTATGCTTATAACCAGGGCGATAGGATTAGCAGAAGAGCAGAGGGCGCATGTGTTTTGCCTTCGGCTTTGATATCATCATGTCATACCCTGCACACCCATACTTCATATTGTATAGTCTGAGCTCCACGCAAAGGCAAGAATTGCCATCCACTGCTGTGCTAAACAAAACAGTCGTTACAACGTAAGGGTAATCATGTAGTTTAGGACACCATTCCGTGTAAGAGGAAAAAAAGACATTTTTATGCTTTGGGACTTACCTAAATAGTTACCAGCAGAAAAAGTAACTTTATATTTTAGTTCGCAAAAATACTATACTAAATATCAGCAGGTTTAATTTTGTTGAAAGAAGGCAGGGTTTTTTAATTTATGAGGAAAATGATCTGGTAAAATGATGACAGCGCCTGAACTGCTTTGAGTAGTATGTCTCTGAGTCACCATAAGGGTAAGGAAGTTGTATTTTACAAAATTACACAAACCTAGAGTTAAAGACTGCTTAATAGGGCTACAAAAAAAAAACATTTTGAAATGTTTACAGTCATTTGCAAAAGTTAGTAGTAAACGGAACAAGTAAAAAAAAGGACACCGACGTAAGACTTGTGTTTGTATTTGAAGTTTTGAACATGTTTAACTTCACAAATCACGTTAGTAGGACTTAACTCAGACTGGGACCTTACATGTTAAGTGCTCAAAATGATGCAAAAGAAGATCTGGCCTACTTTACTCACTCTTTAGCCAGCAAATTTATCCACAACTGTCATTTGGCAAAGAAAAGTTTTGCAGTATTTCACCAACCAAGTTTAAAGACTCAATTCAATTTTTAAAGGAGACTTTTCTTCAATATTTGGCAGTGGCTTACACATGAGAGGGAAGTCAAGTGATTTCAAAATGAGGCTAAAGACTAGACTAGTAGACTTCTCCATGTCCATCCATGGTCCAACTGTTTGACAAGAAAGACTTCTTCATTCATACATGTAGTTGAGTTACACACAAACAGATACACTAGTCAGGTGCCTGACTATGGAGAAATGTGTAGAAATAGTGACCTAGTACCCATCATCCTAGATATTTCTTTTGGCACAGTCAGCTGACAGTTGATTGATGCAGTACTGAAGAGCTGACAGTTGATTGATGCAGTACTGAAGAGTTGTTGGACTAGTTGTTTCATGTGCCAGTCTATTTTCTTGTATTGCATGTTTTCAATACCTTATTAAGTTTTGGGACTCTCATACAATACATTGTTCTCTGTATGGCTACGTTGCAGAAACCTATTCAGACATTATCGCAACGGAGTACTGAGGTACTCAAGGCACTGGGAGTTATGTCTATAATTAGATGAATGAAGTACATACACAGTACTGAGACTCCTAAATTTTCAGGCTAGGCCTAACTTAATAATAACAAAATGGATTCAAAATGTCAATCTGGAAAGAATTTCGATTCCTGATGCCACTTTTTTCTTCATATAATAATCATCTCAATGAAGGTCAGTCATTGCAGAAATGTTTAAATAAAAGATACGAAATTGACGAATCTGGGACTGAGAAACATTCCCAATTTTGTTTAAAAATATCTTGAAAATGCACTTGACTAACGTTAGTTATACTAAGTTAACTAACGTTACTTTGTACACAACGCAAATCAAGAGACTGAGGTGGCGTCTGGATACTACATAACATTCTTTCCGTCAATCTTTCCCATTGTTTTCTGTAAGGGAGATCATTGTTATCAATATCAGTGTCACTTTATTATCTATCGCCGTTTGAGAGTTAGCCACGCCCCTTACACGATCGACAAAATTTTGAAGAAAGACTTCTTCTCGCTCAAACCTGTGACTGTGTTAATGTCCGAAATCTGGACAAGGAATAGGGTTCTACACACAACTCACATGAACACGTTTTCATCTACTAAGGAAGTCCCGAATATAACGATGAACACATCTAGAGACATGACATCAAGACATAACTGTAATCAAAGGGTACAATTCCTACCTCAGACTTGTCATTAATTGGAACTTCTTCTTGATCGTCGTCGTCAAAAAGAGGCGGAGGCTCCCGGTCGGCCATTTTGTTCACGTGAGACTTTACCAATTAGTCTGACATCCGGCCTGCCGCGCGCGTTGTTAAAACGTCGTAGGGAAGTTTTGAGGCTGAAAACAGACCAATGGATTTATTCCAAATGTTGAGGGCGCTACAGTCTGAATACGGATTATTGCAGAGTGGAGCTTATAATTATAGCTAGAGATGTATAGGTTTCCCCGGCCGATTTCACCAAGTTTTCATTCAATTTAACGCCTGGCTCACTCGATTTAGATTGAAATTGAAACATCACGCAGATCGATATTCGACAATCAAAAAGAATCATTCAATTTCACTCTCCGAGCATTCTATCTTAGCTTCACTCGTCCCTATATAATGCATTCATATTAAAAGTATCGCGTTGTTCATTCAATTTCGCCTGAACCAGCAGTGAGGGTTGATTGGGCATTCGATGGGCAAACATATTTCACATTTTGTCAAACATCTTTTAAGACTTCATACGTGTCCGTGATCCTTAGCGTAAATCATATTTGATATCTTCAATCCGTATGCCTTTCTTTCTTAATTAAAGGGTATGTGCAGTGAATTTTTCCCAGGAATACATTTTGGGCAACTCTCTACTACTGTGAAATGTATGAAAACTACACATTTGACATCCTTTTTTGGTTAATCTTATTGCAAAAGTGCACTACTGAGTGACTACTGAGGGCGCTGTTACTCTTATGTCATTTCAGGAAGACACTGTTCGGTTTAGGCTTCTTCTGTCAAATTATTCATCCAAAATTTGCTGATTGAAAACATTTGTGAAAAAGGGTTGCTCATTGGCTTACTGCCATGTACTGACACATCAAAGGATCACCAAATAAAAGAAATTTATGACAGCAAAATATCCAAAATTCTAGCAACTTTTTGTGCTGAAATAACCATGTAACATTAATAATGCCCGGAATGACATCACAGTTTTTCTAATGAATATGAAACTTTGCATTAGCATAAAACGGAGAAGGCACCAAAAACACCTTAAATGGAAACATAAAACTTGAAATAAGGTTAAATGTGACACAAATATGTATTTTCAAGGTTTGCATTGGACAATTACTTTGCATGGGCCCTTTGAATAAGTGTTCGGTCAGACATACGCAAGAAAACGTTTAAGAAATTACCCAAAAGAAGTGTTCCCGATGGTACAAACATTGGCAAACATACGTGTCCCGATGTCTTGCACATCAAGAAATCGTCAACGTAAAGATGTCCCTTGTACAGATCAACAGTGAAAAAGAAATCTTAGCCCCTTTTAATTCATTATTTCGTTACAAGTTGTATCCCTCATATCAGTTAATTTATAACATTGTAAATTTTACATTCACCAAGATTTTGGGGGGAAATGAACCTCGGAGGAAAATAAGAAAATGTATCGATTAACAAATCTTACTAAATTTAATGACCAAACGATGAAAGTGATTGCCCATAAACGAATAAGAAACGAAAAGCATGGTTATACGTTACAAGCGCACAGACGTTCGCTAATTTGAATGCGTCAACCGTCAAAAGGTTGCAACGACTTAATTCAAGACTGCTACAAATTGAGTATTGAATGCACCAAAACGAAATAGGATGCCCGAAAACGAAAACAAACATTCAGAGCAAAATCTTGGTTGCCTAAAAATGAAATTGAATGCCCCCAAAATGAAAAGAAACCCAAATTCAATCACATGTGTAAAACTCACGCGAAATTGAATGCTGATTAGAAAACCTCGGAAAGTGGCCGGGTAAACCTATATTATAAAAAAGGATAAATACTCACAAATAAATTACTCTGCAAAGTGTTCAAGGCACATTTAATCAAAGATTTCTAACTCTCTGTTCTTTTTTTCGGGGTAAATTAGGGTGATTTTTCCCCCAAAGAAGATCAATTCCCCTAAGCAGTTCGGAAAGCCATCGCCACTACGAAAAAATATCCCTCCACAAATAGGCCTATACAGAACGACTTTTCGGTCAGTTTTTATTTTAAGGAAATGCAACCTCAAAGACAAGTTCAGGGCTGTGCCTTCATAACAAATCTTCAGGTATACAAGGTCCACAAGACTCAGTACACAGAGCCGACAAAATTAAAGCACAGTATCGATAAAACGGCCAAACGGTAATGCAAAATGTTGGTTACCATTTGTTAATTGATATGTGTATTTATTTATTTGGCAAATATGAACAAACATACATTACATGTACACACAGCCAAGGATAGCCCAAAAAGCTGTTTATAAGACGGCTTATTTCCATCGGGGTCCTGAAAACACAAAAACAAACATACGTGTACATTGCACACACAAAAAAAGATAAATATAATTACACAGGAAATAGAACAGAATTTTCATTAAAAACTCGGCTGTTTAAAAATTAGAGTGAGAAGAGAGATGTTCTTTCACTGCCCTTTTAAATTGACTATTCGAATTAATTAGGCACCTTCAATTTGTGTATTTGTATTTAGACACGTTACACGTGCCCACACTGCTCTGTACGTGCTGCAAAATCGGTCATTCGTTTTCGTCTGAATTTGAATGCAAGTCTTTAATCCATTTCAATTCAACGAAAGTTCAATCGTTTTCATTGTCCGTGCATTCGGTTTTGAGAAACAGACGGCCAATTACGTTACCTGTGCATTCATTTCTAAATTGATTTCAGGTACAGCTAATTTGATTGACGGTTAATGAAAAACAACCCTCTAATTGTATCTGGTGCCGATGGCATCAAACTAAAAGTGAAATAGAATGGCGAATGTTTGAAATCGCCCTCTAAGCGAAAAAGAGGTATTGTAAACTATAATTGGACATCATTTTGTTTATGGTTGGATATAAATAAATGTTATATTGAATTGAATTGAATTGATCAACGAAAGGTGCTAGCTGCTCAATCACTTAATCGATTGAATTGAAATGGATCGAGCGAAAATGAAACGCGTGTTCAGAGCGTTTCTAGTTCAGACGAAAATGAATGACCGATTTTCAGAAGTGAATAAACATTTTAGGAAATTGGCCGGGAAAACCTATACTTAGCTCGGTCCAACTTTCAAAGGTCGGAACCAGCTTACAGGAAACGCATGGAGACGGGGAGTATTATTTGAGTGAAGGCGTGCCCCTGCTATAGGGGGTCTAGGGGCATACATTCCCCCATTCTAAAGCAATTTAAAAACAAATTAGGAACTTGAAGTCAAATTTTAATAATTTTGGCCCCATTTTACTAGTATCATGAAGAAGAAAAAACAGAGGCTGAGCGGGGTTGCAACCCCCCACCCCCCTCCCCGATTCGCTACAGGCTTATATACTTGCATAACACGCATGCGTAATGGTGTAGGCCCTAACTAAAGTGATAGGCGATATGATGCATGCCATACTTTATGAGAATGTTTTAACCCTACACCAAGGCTGAGATTCACGGATAGGTTTTCTCCCCACATCCCTCCCCCTTTTGGCCGTCCTCTTCACTTCCTCTATTATACTGGACGTTGACAAAATCTCGTCGGTCTTCCCAGCCTCTACCCATCCATTTGATTTGCAAACGCTCAACAGTTCCCTATCGATTAATCTACCCCAAACTGCCCAATTCTTAGCATGGTATTTGTATCTTCTCGTTCAAACATGGGAAGGTCGTAACATATCGGCCATTTATCCTAAATCACGTTGCGATGATATCAGGCTGACAATCACCGGGGCCGAAATTTGTGAGAGAGATAAGTACACTTCAATACGACAAGAATTTTCTCTATATCAAGGGCAAAGGGTGAAGTATGCAGTCCACACACCCCCACTCCATCCACGCTCAGAGAAATGATCCCAAAGTCAAAATCTAACAAGAAATGGAAAGACATGACTCGGATAAAATGTATAATTGAAAACTTCACCGCAGTATGGTGGAAGCCGAACTCCCATCACACACTTGAATACATCCGTAGCCCTACGGCGATTCACGTATAACAACCCTCCCCAATGACCCATCATTGCATTCATTAACATAGATTGGTTAAACCCTGCCATGACGACAGTAACAGTGATTTAGCGACAAAACAAAGGTGGTTAACAAAAAGTCAAATTGCATAGCATCATTTGTGGAAAACATTGAAAGTTAATTGATTTCTATATTGATTCTGTAAAGATGACTGAAGGTTCCAGAACGATAAAACAATAAGTAGGACTAAATAACACAAAAAGTAAATCAAACACAATAGGATAAATCGTATTTTCCTCTATGGTTTTGAATTGCCCTACAGAGATTTCTATGTGATTTGTTTGTGACAGGAAACATCATGTTTATTTAGCCGGGTATTGTTATCTTTCTCCGTCAGGATTATTTTTATAATCACAGGTGAAAATGTGTCGCACGACAGTAAGAAGTGGGACAGTTGCTTCCTTTGAGATTTGTTTGTCCAATGGTTAAGCACGTGATTTAACTGAACTATTTCGTTACTCGTTTCTTGCTGCGCACTCAATTTTGACTTGTTTGATACAAAAGTTATGAGCGCAATATAGCCCCCATAAAAATATAAGAATTCTAAGTTACATAATTTCAGACACTTTGCCCAAGCAAAGGCTTCCCACACAGGGTTTCCTCCAACCGCACGATGAAGCCATCATCAGACCCATTGCAACACGATAGGCAGATCTAGCTGTAGCAGACAGCAATCTCCCCCCCCCCCCTCCGCCCAAAGTAAGTACCCTATAAAGCTTCAACGAGTGATCCTAAACGTGTCACTTGTGATTTTTGCTGATTGCTGTTAACAAAATGTGCATTTTTCTTGCAATATTTCCCGCTCCGCCCCACCTTCCCAACTTTCAGAGCAGCCTACTTGTTTCGCATTACCTCACTTAAATGCCAGATTGTGTCGTATCATTATTGTCAGGGTTCAACCATGGAGGAATATTCCTCCATGGTTCAACTTATCAATCTTCATTTTTTGTTGGTGGCAAAATAATATCGCCTCACAAATATGGCATGACGTCATATGTTGGTGCATGACATTGAGTGAACCTTGAAAACACTATCATAATGTTAAACAACATTCATATCATCTCCATCAAACATTTGGATCTTGAAATGGGTGAGGCATTTACATCAAGATAAGACCATGGAGGAATATCGCAGACGGTCACATTAATGTGTTTTAAATGACTGTCTGAATTCATCAAGATAGTCTGCTGAACCAGGCGTGTGTATAGCCAGAGTTTTGTTTGCCCAATGCAGTTGCGAGAAAAGGGCACTCGGCACCCATGGTGAAAGATACACACGGTTTTTTGTTTAAAAGGACATCCAGCCTCTGTAAATTCAAAAAGATGGGGGGGGGGGGCTGGGGAAAACCACCTTCCAATGGGGGCGCTGTTCAAACCTGAAACTTTCAGACAATAAGTGGCACTTTTAAACGCGGCATGACATTCGCGGGACGTAAACAAGGACACCGTGAAAAAAGTGCTCGTAAAAAATGGCACTCGTGAGAAAGAACATTCAATAGAAAAATGTTTAGGTGCAAAATGTAACTTTCGTCCCGTAACCCATTTTCAACGTCCCGATTTGCTTCTATCACCGTCCCGATTTCGCGTTTCAAATCTTCATCCCGTTGCAATCTGCCACTCTGCACCCCCGATTAAGCTACTGCTGCTGAACTCCGTCTAAAGAAAACCAGAAAGCATGTCAACAATAGAATCATTTACATTGCCCCTCCAACTCGTAAAGGGGACGTGGGCGTGACGGACCAACCTTCGTCTTAGCTTTCAAAGGTCTCCTCCGATACCGATTTCTATATATACGTCTGATAGGGACCATTAGGATATGATGCGAGTATATACGCGAGATCATGTTTGCTTGTAAAACTATGTTTTTGTTGTAGTTTCATCGCACACATTATCGGCAATATGTATCTCACATCAACATTCTGAGATGTGGGCTTAAATATTTGGGTCTGGTGAGTCAACCTTGCACGCATTAACAAGCCTTTGTATTTTTGTTTTTTGAGCCGCAACATTCCTTATGGTCCCCACTATCAGCATGTGACAACGTAGTTGTATTGACTGTTGAGATCTCGGCATTGTCGACTGACAACCTTACATTTCCTTCGTTTAGTTTCTTTGGTCCTTGTTTGTTGAACCTATCACCCTGTTTTCCATATATTACACAGCGAAAGAAATTCCCCCAAATACCAAACATTAAGAAGAAAGTTAGTGAATTAGGCCTACACTAATCACTGAAAGATTTTAAAAAAAAAAAAAAAAAAAAAAAAAAAAAAAAGTGGGTAAAAAAAAAAAGAGTTTAAACCAGGAGTTGACATAGGAGGTTTTCTTGCTTGCAATTTTTTTCTTTCTTGACTATTGGCCTAGCCGTGATATGGCCTATATATGATCGGCAATACTCATTGTGAATTATCCGCTTGAATTATTCAAAGGTCTTTCCGGAGTGTTTTTCCGTACGCGTGCCTTCCACACGCTGTAGTGCGCAGGCAGCACACACGGGTCGAATCCAGGCAGTGTCACGGTCCAATAAAAGGAATGGACACGCCTTGCAGGCAATCTCATTAAGCAACAGCGACCCTCTCACCGACACCACTAAGCTATGTCAAGGTGTACCCTATGGGACACTGTAAGTTACACGCCACGTCAACGTCACAAGTACTCTGCTGGATGGAGTGACTTGGAGAAGATTCCATTTCAATAAGAGGGGTGTAGGCGGGCAGTTTGTTCTTTTGAAGTTCAAGAGAATGTTATCTAAAGTTTCAACTCCTGTATTAGAAGAAATGTTTTCGGTTTGCAACGATTTCTCCGACCCTTGTCCATTAAGAACATGCTAATAAGATATGAACATAAATGCCAATTTTCATACTTACCCGAATGAAAAATGAAATGGTCCCCGTCTCTTCCAGTGGTTAATTAAGCCTGCCTCGAAATCACTTCTACAAAAGACAAAGTTGCACTCCCGCGAATGGAAACAAGAGACCTTCCAAAATTCCTCCCGAAAGTTCTCATGCCCGAACTTTTCCTGCCGCTGTATAAAAGGAACCAGATGCGACACCCACGCGTCAGAAACCTTTGTACCTTTGGATGATCAGGACACATCGAGTCTGATTTTTCTTTATTTTGGTCATCTGTTTATCCGGGAGTAACCATGGATATTTTGAAGGGCAACAAGACGATCGATCAGGGGATGGAGACTCCTCAGGAGTTCGCTCATCGAATCATGAAGATGATCAACTCGGCGACAATGACTGTGGCCCTCAGCCTGGGAGTGGAGACGGGCCTACTTAAGATCATGGGAGATTTACAAGAACCTTCGACCAGTTCACAGATTGCACAGAGGGCGGGACTCAAAGAAAGGTAAATTTTCTTTGTAAAATGAGGGTTTTATCGAATTCTCATCAACCTGTGGCGGACGATTCACGTCAACTCAACTGTCTCATCGAATGATATTACCTAATATTTGTGTTCTCCTTGAAGCACTCCAATAAGCAGCCTCTTCCGAGGTGGTAAGTGCAACGATTTCTTGTTTGAAATACAATAGTACTCTCACGAGGTTTAAAACTTTTGAGAATGAAGCAAGAAAAACATATGAAGCCGAAGTTACAAATGACATACTGCAGTAGATAACGAGACTGCATTATCTCGTCACCAAAACCTAATAACAGTTTTAGCAAAATTAGCATTCCAAACCTATTCACGATTCCCGTCAAAATGGTTTGTACGTGTATATAGTGTTTTTTATTTTTTTATTTTTGGTGGGAGACTTTTTGCCATTGTGCTACCCTTCTTAAGCCAGGGATGTTTTAGAATTTTACGCTTTAGCCAACAGGCCAACAATGTTAAAGAATTGATATACATGTACCTCTTCCAACCACTTGAAAGATTAAGAGGAGTGCACGAGGGTCAAGACCAAAATTAGGGGTTGAAATATCACCCGAAAGTGAAACTTGCCGACTGCACCGGGCGCTCTATTTTAGGCCAAGGAATATTCTGAGAAATTTAATATTCTTTCCAGCGCGCAAGATTTTAGCTATGTTCTCTTGTCTGGTCATAATAAAAACGCCATTGATTTATTAGTTTATGGCTGAAATTGCCTGAGATATTCCCAGTCCAGGCGTAGTGCTGAACAATCTATAGAGTTCACCTCCAGTGGTTGAAAAAAAACACGCTTTGCGCGTCATAAGTATTTGTGAACCTGTTGTAAAAGTTAGTCCATTTTTAAGTAACGATTTCAGGAACACTGCAGTTTTTTGGCAGTGGCGTAGCTAAGTTCCCCCCCCCCTCTTCACTCACAGATGGCAAAATTATCTCTCTTTTTTCTAAACAAACAATCCATTGAGAGCCAAAATAAGAAGTTCACGACAAGTTTGCAAGTGTCCCCTTCAAATTGAACCATATAGGCGTACTTACGTCCCGCAGCTTGCTTTTGGCAGTGAAATATCTGCAGGACAAGTTTCAAGTTACTTTAACTTGAGGGAAAAGAGAAAAAAATAATTGGATACGGTTATTGCATCGTAAACTGCATACGGTAATGCATCAACACGAAGAGACTGTCCGAGTTTGCTGACCGAGTTACTGTCCACAGATGGGCAGCCACCCGAACATTTCAGGGCAACGTCTGACGCAGTATACCGCGCAGATCCATAATATTTAAAATGGAAACGACGGTCCGATTTTAACTATATAGGCAGAGATCAAAATGGGTAACGATTAAAACTGAATCGAAGTCCCAATTAATTTACTTTGATTGTGATTATCGCAGGAGTGTTTTAATAATAAATATATAAATACATAAGTATTTAAATAAAGACATAGGGTTTTTTTGCATATCTTTCTTTTCATTCATCATTCGTTAAAGATAAATAGCTTTAGCATGGTCAGTACTGGTTGATATTTTATGGCTTTTTATTCAGTCATGGCAAATGAAAAGGTTAGCTGTGCCTATCATACCCATGACCACCTCAAACAGGCGTCTCGAACATTGGAGGATCAAGGACGGATCCAGGACATGGGGGGAATTATGTTCCCCCAAAAAAAGTTGATTCAAAAATTTTCGGCGTGGTGTTCGGGTCCCGCTTTCTATATGCTGTGGTGCGATCTGAAGCAATTTCTGACCACTTTAAATATATATTTTTTTAAACAAAAGATGGTGGTGCACACAATGGCTGCCTATTTTGAGACTTCAATTAAAAAGATCCGCCGTTGTGAAGGATTGGGTTTGATTTGTCACGTGACAAAATTCCAAAATCCAACTAAATATTGCGCCCAGTTCAGGAAACGCCAAAAACCAATATGTCGCACTTTTGGGGGGATGGAGGAATGTTAGGGTGTTAGACATGTACATTACTCCAATGTCAGGGATTTTTATAATGTAATGTTCGGGAAAATTAATTACATTTTGGAAAGGAAATCAGATTTGGTAGAAATAATTGTGCGTTCTTGCTCTTCTATATTGGATTTTTCTGTTTTGTTAAAAAATACCTTGTCTATAAGAAGTCTGTATTCTTGGATTGACAATAACTTGGCAATGGATATCAATTCGTCCCTCAGTCACTGCTGTGTTATTGCATGACATCCAGGATTTGTCACGTGCACAAAAATACAAATTTCTCTTTTCTTGTAAGCCTAAATAGGCACGCAGTATCGCAGAGCCTAAATGGTATTGTACCGTCACGTTCAATGTGCTGAATACAATTTCAACTTTGTAACTTTGAAACACTTTGTCAATACTGATTGCTTCTTAAGTGGGTTAAACGCCTCATCTCCAAAGAAATCCCCCAACAAAATATAGGGGAGGGGGGCAAGAGCAATGAATGAATCAATGAATGAATTTCTCATTATGTACAAAATGTACGTCGAAAATCTGCATGCAAAATAAACTGAAGGCCCATAAACTTCTCTTTAGACATCATGTTTTTGAGTAACATTCTGGTAATCATGAGTGATCCTGTGTCACGGTCAATTACCTTGCTTGCACATAAACGGCAACAACCATGATGAATTGAGGTTACCCGGAGACATAAGGGCTGTACCGGGAGGGGTTGCTGGAAATGACATTTCCTGTAGCCTGGCATGTTGCCCCCATTGGGAACAAGTCCAATGTGCCTTGGAGGAAATGTCTCAATTCCTTCGGTCACGTGGGATGTAACATGATCCTATTTGCCGTGCGGTGATAATGGGTATGTCTTGTTGTGACTATCTCATACGTCACGTGTGCTTGCAGGTACGTGCGGGAGTGGTTAGGGGCGATGGTTGTCGGCCGAATTGTGGACGTCGACCCGATTGAGAACACGTACTATGTGCCGCCGGAGAGACGCCCGTTTCTGGTGGACGGGCCAATGAATGTTGTCGCCTTCAGCCGACTGATTCCGATGTTGTGCGAAGCCTATGATAGCGTGGCCGAGTGTTTCCGAAGAGACGGGCCCTCAGGTAAGTGTGACGTCTTCATGATGTCAATCCTGGCGTCATTGGCGTAGCTGTACCGGGTTTCGCGGACGCGCTTGATGCGTACATGTCGAGGAAATGTGTCATGACGTGCCGCGCAACTTGATTGCGCAATTTAATGTGGCATGTGCAGAGCATGCGCGGACCCCCCCCCCCCCCAGTTTTACCCAAGTGCCCCTCTTGCTGACATAAATGTGCCCCGAGCATAACTTGTGCCCTCTCGAGATGAAAACAAAACTTGCCCTAAAATTTCGGATAATTTAACCATTTCCCAAAATGGTATAGAGAGTTCTGATATGAACGAGGAATATGAAAACCAAACCCCAAATCAATGCGCCCTGAACTGATTAGCACATAATGGGTAGTTTGCATAATGGCCGGTTTTGAAGAGCGCCCAATATTTTGGAAGATGGTACCAGGCCAGCCCCCCGCCCCCCCCCCCCCCCCCCCCCCTATTTGAATGTACGCAGGCCAAGTATCCCCCTGTGCACAATTCCTGGATTCCTTGGCGGGGTGGGGGGGGGACATGGAGGCAGGGGCACCCTTTAAAGTATGCACTGCTCGGAATTCGGAGGCAACTTAGTAAAACTGAAAACTGAGCGTTTAACTGTTAAAAACCCATTGAATGCCCCCTCCTGAAAATCATCGCTTCCCCCAAGTGCTCCCGACAATTCGACCACGTCAGTGACGACACTACGTAGCGCCATTGCGTAAAGTTTCATAGAATCGGCTGCCGATATAATGAAATAAAGCCAAATGAAACAAGTATATAATACAATTACATTTTTAAAAAGATGACATAGAAAGGAATGAAAGAAAACGTATGCACATGTGCTGATTGCCTTGTAATAGCGGTCATGCACCTGTTGACCTTAACCCTGACTAAATGCTGAACACTAAGCCGGTGTACCACACATGGCCGAGCTTAATCGCCCCTCACAAAACACCCCTGTGCTTCCCACAAACCAGCCGGCTTGATCTCCCCTGATCACATTTCACGCCTCATTAAGACATTTATCCCTCAAGAAAGGAGGCGTTGAAATGTGTCCAGCCAGGTGACTCAGGCCCCCCAACGAAATCCCTTGTCCCGAAGAATGATTCTTTCAAGCACAGGGACCTGTCTGAAAAGAACCCAATTTTTCTAAGTCAACAATTTCTGTTATTACGGGGGTTGCTGCACTTGTGGCGTTAAGAACTTCTGGAGAGCCAGTGCATGAAGGGAAGAATTCCTTTGTTGGTAAACAGAATGCATTGAATCACGCTGGTTTGCTATTCGAAATATGCGATGTCGCTAACCTGAGTAATGTCATTTCCTAAGTCATATTTTCCCCCGAAACATGAATTTTCTTCGCGTTAGTCATGTTTAATCAAGCTGTACTTTTCAATGAAAATCAAGATCTGTTTTTATTTCCGACTCATGGCTGTGGAGAGTTTTAAGGAAAGTGGAGTCCGTGAACCATTCCGTCAACAGCTGCCGCATTTTCATTAAAGTGACTGTAATTGGTTGCAGAAAAGTGTGATTGCTGCAGTGTCCCAACCACACTATACCAGAACCCGGCCGATGACATATGCTGTAACCACCCATCCCCAACACCTTTACACGAGAACCATCCTAAGGGTTAAAACTGCGGTTTTATCAATGCCACTGGCATATAATCCGCATAACAGATGCGAAATACAGGGGAACACAAAGCCCTGGAATTAGCCCGACCCGCCCCACTAAGACCCCCAAACATCCCAGAGGCTCGACTGAGGATTACCAGTTGCGCCTCCCAGGTGGGATCACATCAGCACAATGCGCTTGAACTCACCGCGCGGTACTTTCATTTCAAGGAAATTCTCGGTAAGGTCGTTTAATTTCGGCATTTCTATGCGGGAGAAGGCCGAGGTTGTGTTGGGTCTTTTCCACGCAGCTCTTCCAAATCCGAATGAACAATATTGTGTAACCTTTTCGTGATTCAGAAGTTTGTCCGCAAAATAGTTTACAAATTCCTTAGAGTTGTTTTTTTTTCCGAGACCACGGTACGTGTCGACAACTTGTTGCTCATTAAGCCCGAACTATGGTTGGGTCGAAGGATAGACTGTACGGAATGTTTCGGCCACTGTACTTAAGTAGGGGCCTACACCAACCTACATAGGACTTATGAAACAACATGGTATAAAAGCATGAATTAAAATAGCGGAAAAACTACGTTCCTTCGGGGATAACGTGCCTCATCCCCCAGTGATTTTGACAGTGATTTGGCATGAGAAGTGGGTTTAACTTTGTACAATGTAATTGGAATTCACACGCTGTAGCCAATTCTCTTGTGTGGTATTAAACCTCCCCCCTCTCTTTCATAAGGCCATTGATCCGCCCATTATACGACAATGTTTTTTGGTGGTTTTTTTATTACAGGTGTGAGCTATACCAAATACGGCAAATTTCACCAGTTCATGGACCACATGTCCAACATGCTCCACAATACTACACTTATCCCTGACGTGGTTCCCTCCATCCCTGGTCTTGTGCCAAAGCTTGGTGAGTACAGAATATAACCTGATTTTGTTCTCTCTCAAAGGAACCATACCAGTAGTTAGGAGATTGGCAAACTTTGAAGAGGATGGTCATCCAATTTAGGGGCAGGCCGGGGTACTGATTGATTTCACTATACCGGGTTAAAAAATAAAAAAAGCTAAGTCAAAAGTAATGTGGCTAATGTAAAGTTATGAATTTGACCACTGTCAAGTGGTTCAATCTGAAAGGGTAGTTCATTAGCTTTTCGTGGATATCTTATTTGCCTCTCTTCTCTTCAGCCACTGATGACAGAGCACCATTGATTGCAAAACAAAGACCAACAAATCTCTGTTTCCCAGTCTGCTGAATTTAAGTGGTGGATTTAACTGTCGGATGAATGCGCTGACGCTGTGGACAGTGCGTTAAAATGAGTATGTTAGAGATGTTGGTGCGTTTATGCTACATAATAATGTTGTTCGTGAATGATTAAAAATTCCAGAGGTTTTGTTTATCGTCACGAACACCTCTTTTCCAAATTTGCCTGATTCAGTGGTGAATTGAGCTGTCCAAAAAAGTGCGCAGCCGCAGTGGATTACGTGTTGAATGGGGGAAGAAAGACATTGTTTGAGCATAAATGGAATATCATGTTTCATGATTAAATCAATAATTTCGAAGATTTGTTTGTTTACTCATTAAAATAACTACCTATTGTAAAATTGTACTCGAAACATAGCTTGGGAGTCGGCCCAACTTAATGGCTTAGGCTATACCCATTGCAAGCTGAATTTGGATTGCTAGTTTGTGTTTAAAAACAACATCATAGTATTTGGAATGATAGATTATTTATGGACAACATGATGAACTATTTTAAACAACATCTACACCATACCCCCTTTTTAACACACTCGTAGCGACAGCGCATTCTTCAGAAAGCGCCATTTATTCGACTTGGACAAGTCGAACAGGGGAGTAAGGTTACTTTCTTCGCCTTCCACTGCTGTGACCCGGGTTCGAATCCCGCCTGGGCCAATATGTGGATTGGGTTTTCAGTCCCTACCTGATTCCGTGGGTTTTCCCCAGAATATTCTCCTGGGCTTTTCCTCCCACCTCTAAAACTGTAATTTCTTCTCATTGTCTTCTCTCTACAGGTTTCGTGAGGCTTTCGGGTTAAAGTGCCTATAAAGGGAACTTTTGAGGAATCTTTGGTTTCATTACCAGAAAGAAATAAAATATAGAGGGGGGGTTGGCCTTTGTTTTGCAGTCAATTGTGTTCAGTCATCAGAGACTGAAAAGATGTTAATAAGGTATAAATTGCAAGCTGATGAACCATCCTTTAAGATTGAACCACTTTGACATTGTAGACATCCTAACTTGTACATATTAGCACATTGTTTTGGGATTACCTTTTGTATACACACGTATAGATGGTGTAATCTATGTGACTGTGTAGGTACTACGCAGAAACTTAAAGTCATCCTTTGTTTCTTTTGGAGGACTGAAAGAGTTTTGTAAACATCTGACAACTGACACACTCTTTTGATGAATTGTCTGAGCTTTAAATATATCGAGTCTTTTTCTGAGTCCGACAAGAAAACGAATGGTATAATATAAGCACTATAAGCATAGCCTAGTATCGCCTTTCAGTATTCAGGTGTGAGTATTCAGGGGAAAAGGTAGCCTATGCTAAACTGTACGAGAAATTGCAACAGGACTTTAATTTGACTCTTTTGCGAAATATAGTTCAGCATTTCTTGCATAC
Source organism: Patiria pectinifera (assembly GCA_029964075.1). Classification (NCBI taxonomy): domain Eukaryota; kingdom Metazoa; phylum Echinodermata; class Asteroidea; order Valvatida; family Asterinidae; genus Patiria; species Patiria pectinifera. The sequence goes on along the minus strand of CM057129.1, from coordinate 29,424,037 downwards.
CTATGTCAGCTGTGTGTCCAAACACATTCCTACTCGTTCAACGTACTCAATCAAAATAGGCCCAGTCCTGAGGTTTGATATAGTGTTCCGCTTCATAAAGACCGATTCATTCGTCACACAAAAACGTCAGGAACATTCGCTGCGAATTTCGCTGGAGTTGAATGTGTTCAACTTTTGCGAATTTGCAGCGCGAATAATTGCCATGACGTCACCAAATCGCGTTCGCGTTCGATTTCGCGCCGAGTATGAACCGGTGAAGCATGAATTTAGGTTTCATGAAATACCAACCTCGTCCCCAGTGCTTCCTTTATTTCCAACCGCGTTTCCAATAGTAAGCCCTGGATAGGAAACTTTCTTCCTGTATCCTGATTCGATGCCGCAATTGGCTAGAAATGGACTTTTATCGTGTACTTGATGTTGTTAATCAAAACGTGCAGTACGTGTTTTCGCGATCACGGTCCACACCTTTTCGAAAATACTCGTTTCCTTTCCAGTTTGTTCATATTAATATGAAATGTGACACTGCATGTTGTATCGAAAAGATCGTAACAGTTTAATTAAATAAATCGTGTTTTCGTAACTCACGCCATGCTCGCGCTGCGACGAATTGACTCTATTTTTACCCCAGACACCGCATACAAAAACAAGCGCTTATGTAACGCACATGCAGGCACCAGACTATTCCTCATTTGCATACGTGTTCAAAACCAATTTGAAGGGTTTAACCAATAAAACGGAAAAAGAGTCCGATTTTCATACGAGTCTGATTTTCATATGACACCGGCCCTCCACAATCTTTTACATTTATCTAGAATAGTAAAGGAACAAATTATTGCATTCACTCATAATTAAAGCTCAGCGAATCATATATATGGGGCCTAGGTTTTAATGGAGTTTAGAACAAATGAGATTTCAGTACCTTTTATCTCCACCGGGAAGAAACATTTGTAGCATCCGGCACAATTGCTCCAAATGACCATAGTCTTTAATATGTGCCCGATAATAGTTCACATTGTATTCATTGGAGTCATATGTTTTAACATTAATGTCCTAGGCCTTTTCACACGTCTCGTCAAATTAATATCCTTTGGAGTTTGAAATTGCATCGATTGCATTTCAGTCGGACATAAGGTGACTGTAGTTATGGCGCTTAATACTTCGAATTATTTCACGATTATTCTGTCAGTAAATTAAGTATTTCGTCGAAAACCCAGTTGTAACTTCCTGTTAATTTACTCGGCATTTTGTATGCACATCCCTTTGAGATATGAACAAAAAAAAACGATCAGATCTGAGCCAGATGGTACATACAGTGTTCGTCTGAACTTCGTTTGAGTGCACTATAAAATGAAATAGTTTCCATGAATGATCGCTTTGGCCAATTACACCAAAATGAAAGGGATCCGGTTTTCAAGGTCGAGGCACGATGTATCGTCATTTACGGGCCTGTAAATCGAAAGGCCTCACACAACTTCACGTGCCACATTTGTGTTTTCACCCGTGAGTTTTGGGAGAGATTTCAGCAATAAACACGCGGGTGGACGTGCATTGGGTGGCACGAAACGTCAGGTAACAGTCTAACGAACGACACACAAGGGACGCCGTCAAAATAAAAATCCACCGGTCAAGAGCCACCAATGACGGCAGTATAGCCCTAATTATATACAAATCACATCGCTTTGTTTTGCCTCGGAGAAGGGGGGGGGGGTGTTCAGATACCAACGAAATGATGGTATTGGTGAAAGATGGGCCGTGTCGAGCGGCAAGCGGGCAGGCCGTAAATTCACGGTTCGTGGGCTAATGACGACCCTTAACAAGCCTGGGTATGCCGTTTGTCATCGTAATCTGCAATCCATCTAAGTGGTTGACGAAAGTATAAGATCCAGTAAACGTGTCCTCTGACATATCAGAGCGTGCCACACACAGACAGACTGCAAATGTGTGACCTACTCTTCCAAAATTAGGCCAAAGACGACGCAAAAAGCACTGACAGCAGTAAGCCAAAAACTGTGGAAGTACAACAGTAACACACGATTACTTAAAACTAATGCAACAAACTAATTGTTATTCTTTAATCTTGGTCAAGTCTAGGCCTACACCTAAACTTAAAGAAAGTTGGGCAAAAGGGTTGAAATTGTGCACAATGTTGGTCAACATACCAACTGCAGTGGGTCTCGGTATCGCCCAATGGAAGCCGGCAAAAAGGGTGATATTTATCAATTAATAACTCGTGAAGAAGGCTTTTCTCCAAATTTTTACTGCACACCATGATGGACAGGAACCTTGATAATTTGTGTGAGTCTGGAAAAGATTGACAGATATTGCAAGCGCTAGTGTACCAACTTTCAAAAGTGCACTTAGCCAGGCCTATTTTTCCAATTTCAACGAAAAGTAATGAACACATCACAACGATTTTTAGCACATACTTGGATCATTATGAGGGTACCCTGAAAGTTTCATGAAGACACGGTTTTCCAAACGGGAGAAATTAATTTTCAAAGATTTCGCCCGCAAACGTGAACATGTGGGTGTACATTTAGTTTCATTCAAAATGAAGTGTTACGTAACCTTTATAGAAATCGCCCTTAGCAACCACATGACTATATACAGGCGCTAATTTCGAACCTGCCGAAACTTTCTGATTACTATCCCCACTCCCAGTGGCACACATCTACACTCACATATGTTGTTGGCCTAAGACTTCTCATGTACGGACCATCAGAAACGATTCAAAGACATCACTAAGGTGTGGTTATTTCACCCGGCCCACATCTCACCATAATAAGATAATTGCCAATGATAATCCTTATGAAATAACCATTGTCACGTGCCAATGTAGCCCACCAGACCGGCGTTTATCTCCGGTTTCAGTAGAATGAAACGACTGAGAATATTTGTATTACCCCTGGATGGGATGCTAGTCCATAGCAGGTAACTCCCCAACTAATTCAGGTATCCATTTATACTCCTGAGAGAGGCAACGGTGGTGGTAAAGTGGCTTGTCTATGGCCAACAGCTGGATTTGAACCCCTGACCCTCTGATCATGAGTCACGAACCCTAACCACTAGGCCACACTTCCTGCAGTCCCCGATTGACTTTCTTAAGACTTCTTTTGTTTGCATACTATTGCTTCTTGCATTAGTCCTCTTTAAGAAATCCTCTCATTTAATTCGGACACGGTTTTTAAACAATTGAAAGAACTTTCATAACTCTGTTCTTTTGTTGGTCTCTCTTTCATCCAAGGAGTGCAAGTTCATTCTGTTGGAGTGAAAATTCATACCATCCGAAGCAAGGGACCAGACCATTTAGAGTGAAGTTCATTCACCCGAATAGATCGAGTTTCGTTTTTCGCTTGAGTTCCCACTGAAGTGATTATATTTTTTCAAAGTATTTCATCTTAAATTGTTTGGTCCCTAACTTCACTCTTTGAAAATAAGGAATTGTTTACCGTGGTTTTTTTTTTCAGTTTGCTGGGTTTTTTTGGGTGCTTTTTTTTTTGGGGGGGGGCGGGTTTGAGAGGGAAAAATCCCAACACTTTTGTCCTCATGACAAATTTTGTTTTAAAAAAGGCATTTGTTGCCCCCATGTCTTCGGAGTTGGCATTTTCTTAAGTTTGTTTTGTTTTGATCATATTGCTATGGTCACATGGGATATCGGTGACATTAATGTTTTGTGTGCAGATACTCTTATCCATGGAACCGACCTACTTCATCGTGCTTGATGAGTCTAGCCAGTGGTATCATTATAAATGTTCGTTATGAAACGATGTTTATCGGAGACTCAACGTTATACATGGCCTGGGAGTGCCGGCCGCGCCTATCCACTGACGCATCTCAAAAATGTTAACAGGTTTTTGAGTTTTGTGCCAAGAACTACCACGAAATGATTTGGGGGAACGTCTGGATGGACAATGTTGGATACCCAATGCCGACTATATTTTAACACATGATATTATGCAATATGAAAACTAGATGGGAATAAGGGGGTCGGGTTAACTACAATGCAAAAATAATGTTATGCGATGGTCGGTTGTTGTTTAAGAAAACACACTGACTTCCGCCACCCGTCTTCTTCTTTTTTGTAAATAAAATTTTAATAAAGAAAAGAGGGCGGACAAACTGTGTTCATCGTTTAATTCAGAAATCTTACGAATCTGTGGTTTAGAATCGAGGAATCAACAGCTACTGATGTTTTGAAAGTAAATACTTTCATGAATATCAATATTTTCTGTATGACAAGTACCATTGAGATAAGCGTTGATAACATTTTTACTTTAAAAAAAAGTTGGGTGCTAAAAAAACACTGTTGGGCAATGTTATTTGGCCTATATTGGAATGAAAGCTACCTCATTGTTGGTTAATCCGGGCAAAAATTGACCAACTATTGCGGAGAATTTGCCCAAGAGTGTCTAGATCAAATGCTGAAATTGTCAGGATTTTTTATTGACAATTGTCTATGTAATTAAAAAGACAGTAGAAATTCAACATATTAAAAGGATTCTGTCGATATTTTGCTGGACATACAGGCCTAGGGCCTATAAGATAAATTATATAAATACAGGAATGAGAAATGGTTCTTGGGAGTTCTACGAGGAGAGAAACGTGAGGATAAGGAATATATCATTCACCGTACCACCCTTTGAACACAAACAGTGTACATGGGCGTCGCCAGGATTTTTTCTAGAGGGGGCAAAACATATTTGTCCCCCCGAAATCCTGTATTTCTCAACATATTCTCGATTTATCAGTTTAGAGGGGGGCAAGGAAATTTTGCCCCCCCCCCAACCCATTAAATTTACTATGACTTCGCGCCTCTTTTTCTTTTCTTTTCTTTTCTTTTCTTTTCTTTTTTTTTTTTTGATGCTTCTTTGCCAAAATTTCACTTTGGTGGAAGGGGCTGGGGTATATCTTTTGTTTTCTGGTAACCATACTTTTCTGTTTGGTGATGAGGCGCGTAATATTAATAAAAGCTTGGAATTGTAACACTGAACTGCAATATAGGAGTACTGTTGTGGTTCCTTGCCAAAATGCATGATTACGCATTGATTCATCTTTAAGTTAACCTCTCTGTTTTGGGGCATGCAGTCATAATATACTCTGCGCCAACTCCGCCAAATGAACTCTTTAGTGCATCTGATGCAAATTTCTGTCGTTTACCTCATCCACAATCAAACTTAATTGGCCTTTTTAATTTCATTGTTATTATGGGTAAGGGTTGACCCCTGACCTCAACCTTAATCCTAACTTTCGTCAGTGTGATCCGGTACCGAACTAGGCCACTGGTGACCTCTAATTTCGACGAATGTTCATTGGGCATATTTTGTTTATCCCGGGGTCACCACTTCCGCGTATGCGCGCGCATGACGGGTGCGCACTGAATGTACGCAACCTCGTCCCCAGTGCTTACTTTATTTCCAACCGCGTTTCCAATAGTAAACCCTGGATAGGAAACTGTCTTCCTGTATCCTGATTGGATACCGCAATTGGCTAGTAATGGATTTTTATCGTGTACTTGGTGCTATTATTCACACAGTGCAGTACGTGTTTTCGCGATCATTCGTCCACGCCTTCTCGAAAATACTAATTTCCTTTCCAATATGCTCATGTTAATATGAAATATGATACTGCATGTTGTCTCGATAAGATCGTAACAGTTTGATTTCAAAAATCGTGTTTTCGTAACTCACGCCATGCTCGCGTTGCTACGAATTGACTCTGTTTTTACCCCAGACACCACATACAAAAACAAACGCTAATGTGTAACGCATATCCAGGCACCAGACTGTTCCTCATTTGCATACGTGTTTAAAAATCTTGCACATGCAAATGATCCAATACCAGGGTGAGAAAGCAGGTAATGGTGGGCGCGTACTGCACGACACCCTGGGGACGAGGTTGGAATGTACGTACATTGATCATGGGTAGTGACATACCCACAATGCCTTGAGACGTCTGCGTTTCCCGTTGACAAGATGTTGGGAAATGGATTAGTGGTCAGGGCGTCCTTGGATAAATTCGCTGGCTACGAATTGGCACGTATACATGATAGAGAACCATGGAGTCTCTTTTAAAATTGGAATTTTCATTCCGTGCGCTTCTGAGTAGCACGCTGTCGTGTTGACATAACCGAGGCAAGAATGCTACGTGCTTCGAAAAAAAATGAAGAAGTTACACCAACGCATCTTGATAATTTTGCTGGACGTGTTGGGGATATTGAAAAACCAGCTGTGCTTTGATGTAGCTCAGCGAACTCCAAACGGTTGAATGCTTGGCGTATTAAAATGCATTAAAGTTCACAGCCTAATTAGCACGGTCGCCTTATAATGCTGACCTTGGTGGTCAGTCTTAATACGCTCCAGTTCCTACCTGATGGCATGAAACTAGGCATTTAATGCCTCGCGTAATCAAACTAGATCAGGGGCGCGTCCAAAGGTGGGTCACGGTAAGAAAGGGGGGCAGATATCCAGCTGCCAACACTATTTGGAGAGCCAGATTGGAAATTCATTTCGAAAGCAAATTGATGTGATTTAACCAAAGTGGGTGTTTGCTCTAGTTTTTCACTGGCGCGAAACGACCGGGAAAGGTTTCTGGTCCGTGACGGACGGTCGCTGGTCACTCACTACCGGGAGCCAGTCATGCAATGACGTAGGTCAGACTGCTAACTGCGTTGCATTCTGGGATCGTTTGGGCCTTGTCCGAAACAGGCCACCGGAACTATTGCCGTCCACTGTCAGCATGTGTCCAGATACCAGTCTCTCGACGTTGTTGCTGCGGGTATACAGGATACGTACGCGGCTCGGGGAAAAAAGTGGTGTATTAAATCAGTAAAATCACCATTTTGCTGACCAAATATCTGCATCTCGATAGTTTGATGCAAGATTCACATTGCTGCATTTTCTGAATATATGCCCGATAAAAAACAACGCCAAGCGGTGATTTAACAGGCGAACTTTTCCAAGCTGCATACGTATATTCCGTACGTGTACCATTATTTTCTAATGATATCCCTATTAGAAATGGTGCACGTACTGGATAAGCATGTGGCTTGGAAAAACATAGGTACCCTTTCCAAGCCTACATATGGGCCTGGTTTCATCTTCATTTTCGGGGGATTTTAAGGCCCCTTTCTTTGGACAGATTGGCTTCACACTCTGCTCCAGGAACATGATATTTCATTACGGGCAAAAGTTGGGAAAAGTTGTTTTGATTATTATCGCATATCTACACGCTTAACATTTTCTTATCTATGTAGGATTGTATCGTCTTCTAACGCGATATATTGTACGTACATGAAATAAAATGTTGATGTTATCAAGATATACGTGTCAGAATTGCTCCATATTATAGCATAACAAACACTGTAAAAATTGTATTAAGAGTTTAAAAGCTTTATCTAAAACGCATATTAAAATTGTACCCACTTTTTCAAACGTTTGAATCTTCGACGTTTAGATTGTGGACGTCGGTGACACGTTTAGGCATTGTACGAAAGCCTGTCAGCACGGGTTTATTGTACAGATGATTTTTAATAACACATCGTTCTTTATTAAATGTTTTCATATAAATATAGACCCTTCAACTATTTGCTTTATTTTTAGAATCTGGATGTGACTGTTTGGACGTGGGGTGTGGCCGGGGAAGGGCGGTGCTCCTCCTAGCCCAGAGGTTTCCAAGGAGTGTCTTCTATGGCATTGACATCTCAGATGAAGCCATCTCGTTTGCTCGGAACGAGGCTCAGCGACTCAGTCTCTCCAACTGTCACTTCATCATCAAAGACGCCGCGTCTCTACCGGAGCGCTGGGTGGAACAGTTTGGCTTCATCATTTGCTTCGATGCCATGCACGATATGGCTCATCCGCGCATAGTGCTGAACGGTATCCACAGGGCACTGGCACCCGGTGGCATCTTCGGCATGCTAGAGCTCAACGTCCACAGCCACCCGTCCAAGAACATCGGGAACCCGCGGGCCGTCGACGGTTACGTCATCAGTATGATGCATTGCATGCCGGTCTCGCTGGGGTTCGAAGATGGGGCGGGGCTTGGTACCATGTGGGGCCGCGAGATGGCCGTGAAAATGTTAGAAGAAGTCGGATTCACTGACGTCAGCATGACGCCATCCAAGGATAAGTTCAATTTGATTTACGTTGCCAAAAAGAAAATCGAATGATTTGTGACAACAAAAATTAAAGAGTCATGTGAACACATTCGAGATTGCAACCAATACCAACAAATTGAAATTTCTGAAAGAGGCATGTATTCAAGTGTTTCGTACCAAACATAATGTTAGTAATTGTTTATACAATAGGACACAACACATCTAGCTGCCTTTCTAAAAGTGTATAGAATTCCGCTGAACTATTTATACCACATTGCCACGGCTCATTTGATAATGCTTGCTTTGTACAGTACCGTGCGTTTTGTTCCATATAACTGCATAAGAGTTTTGTAAAGCAACCAGCACTGCATTTGAGACAGTGCTCCATAATTATGTAACATTTTAAAATGAAACATTCGAGGGGCTTAATGAATCTCTTTCAGTGCAGAAAGATAAAACCATGATTTTTTGTTAAGAAAATGTAGACAAATATACATGCAAAGGTTAAAGGGAATGTACATCATTGGCTTTTGCTGTAATTTTCAGAAATGAACTATTTGAGAGGTTAGTATAAAAGATCAAATATTGTTACACTGACATTTTTTAAGTTTGGTGTTGTGGAAAAAAAGAAAAAAAAAAAAAAAAGTAAAACAAAAATGTTCTGTTCCCTGACAAAAAAAAAGATGGAGTCAATTTATAGATGGAATGAGAATTGGGAACCGGTCAGCCTGGCCTGCCTGGTTAATGAACATGTAACCAATAGCAAACAAAAATTGAAAAGAAAAAAGAAAAAATTAAATTAAGAGCAGTAGTTGAAAAAAAATTTTTTTTCGCTGGTCAGCCGAAAAACCCAACGTTGTTGGCCCAAAAAAAAAATTTTAATTTGGAGTTGAACTTTTCACTTGATGATTTGTGCGCTACCAAGTGAAAAAAAAATAAGAGTCAGCCAGAAAAGGAGCTTTCAGTGGCTGCGTTTTGGTTATATCATTATCTGTTTCCTCAACTATGTTAATCATTTCAACTTTGTTAGGTGATTTGGTTCATACTTCATTTGACATGAATTCCCTATATATAATCATATACTCAATAGTGTACGTACGGCAACATCACGTGATTACAACAGTGTACGGACATGCGGTTTTCACAAGGAAATTCAGCATGAAACAATGATATTCACCGTTGCTAAGTTGTATTTTGTTGAAGGGTTTTTTTTCAGTTAGAGGAAACATACAATTTCCGTTTTTGGCTTTGCTGCTTACGTAAAATATTTATTAAGTAAATGTAAATGTATGTAAACTTTGTCTAATTTCTGTTTAATACAACGTGTATAACCTTGCAGTAGGCCTAAGAATAAGTTTAAACCTTATCAATTATTTATTAAGATTACTTTAGTTATATACAACAAAAGAGGTACAAGCAACGACGTCTTTAGATTTTATTCGACTTTTATGGAGTCTTCTCTCTCCCCAAAATGGAAAACAAACCCCACAAATTTCAAAGTGAAACTGTTCACTCCCTCGAGTAAGGTAGGGATGACCAATGTGATGAGGACGGTCAGAGCATACGGTCAGAAGACGGTCAGAGCATACTGACCGGAACGTCGAGTTTATACCTCTGGTTCTCTTCAGAACCATTCTCTTAGTTGAGACTGAATTATTCGCACATGGTGTTTCCGCAAACCCTTCATTATTTAGTATCTCCACCATGCAAAGCCTCAAATCTTACTTAATGTAATGAGGATTCATTTTCCATTCAGTTGGGAATCTATTCATGATTTTGATGACGAGATAACCCTCTGTTGGTATATGGCAGAGAATAAATTTTGTTGATTTTCTCTAAATTACCTTTGCTGGCGCCTTTAATAACTACAGAGGTTTTGAGTTTAATATTGATCAATGCATAAAGCGCTCATTTTCTCGACAAGTACATCATCACGTAAGATACAGTTGCAATACGAGCGCAGTATCGAATTGGTCGCACGGATTAGCATGCTTGTCTGCCTATACAGGCCGTATACAAAAGCGAAGGATTGCCAGATTTATTGACGTATCATTTATACTGCCATTTGCCACAGATTTATTATTTCCGAATCCCATGTAGTAATCTTTGTATTTACACCAAGCGGCGTCCTGCATGACCATGCATGCGCTAACGATCAAGTGAAAAAGGGAAACAGCTTGCATTTTTCATCCTCGCTAGCTTGGGCAATCTTACGTCGTAAGACGCCCTGGCAAACCGAGCCTGAATCTTTACTATTTTGACACTCACTGTTAGCCAATCAGATTCTCTGCATATAGACTTCAGTGGCGCACCCAGGGGGGGGGGGGGCTCGGGAGGCTTGAGCCCCCCCCCCCCCAAGAGGTTGTCAATTTTTTGTTAATTTTTTGTGAGCTTTTTTTTTTTTTAATCCAACGATTTGACCTTGGTGATATGTAGGCCTATGTGGCCTATTTTCGAGTAGTATAATAGGGGTGTAAATGGCGCTACCAGCGTCAAAATAGTCCGCTCCCCCCCCCCCCAAAAAAAACCCCGTTTTGGGCAAAGTTTTTGAAAAAAAAATTAATTGACCCCAAAAAATTGTGAGCCCCCCCCCCCCCAGCCAAATCCTGGGTGCGCAACTGATAGATTTCTTGACGTTTTCTCAAGCAATGTTCGAGTCTGGATTTGCAGAGTTCAAGCTTTGTTAGCCAATAAGAGAGCGCTTTTCAAGCCAGCACAGCTCGCTGTCAGAGCATTTTATTTGGGAGGAAGGTCAACTCTGTTTTAGCGTTTGCAAAAAGTGACCTGATTTGTCAGAAATATTTTAACTAATATCAAGACTGCAAAACGGGAAGGTAGGCATAATTATTGACTCGGTTTGGCAGGATACCGTTTAACGATGTACGCGAGGGTATAGACTATTCCCTGGCTCATATGGGGAAGGTATATTTTTCTTCCTCGATTGTCTGAGCTCTTTCACCTCGCGCAAGTAGTCTATATATTTAGAATTTCTAGCTGTCTAGCCAACTTTTTATCGTTAGAACATTTTGCTCCTGTTTCTGTTATTCAATGTTCGGTTTATCTGGTGAGGTTTCGTGCTGGGACCTTGGAATCAGAAGGTGCACATGCTAGTGATTACGGGGCATCCTCGCAACATTTGCTGGCTAGACCGTGCTGTAATCTGAGAAGGGGTTGGTCTGGGTTAGGGGAGGGGAATCGAGTTAACATGAGTCACAATTAAAATGTCATGCCTCACTCCGAGTGGGCAAGCGGCGTGGCAGAAGAAGCACCCCAACATTTATGGTGGATGGGACTCCAAGTATATTGTCCCTTGTACGCTGGTATTTTGACTATGTTATTTTTGAAGTGCAGCTTATGCGTTGCGGGTGTCACAGAGGATGTTCTGTATTATTTAAATTTAGTAACAAAATAACTTTACGAAAGGTTTACTATCCTAGCGATACAAAAGCATTGCCCTCTTACTTCGCCTTAATGCATAAGGTCTATAAAATATTCACGTCTATTGTACAAAAGAGATAATGCACATGTAAGCAACTGAGTAGGGTTAAAATGAGTAACCAATTTACCGGAACAGCTGCTGTTTTGAAAGATGGCATAATTTTTATAAAAAGAATAATACTTTACTGTTTACACTAAAACGTTACTGAAAAAATACTTACATTTTGTAACCAGTGGTAGTTTATATTCGGTTGTAAAAAAAATATAGCGCTCAAAGGCAACTTTTATATAATGAACGAAATTGATATTACCGCAGTGTATAAACTATTGTAGAATTTGCTAAATGTGTCTAAACAAATGCTGCTTTTTCGGAGTTATAATTATACTTTACAAAATTGACAAATTGGCTTGTTGAACGTCGAGTCAGACGGTCTTATGAAAGCTTATCCTAAGTGACGCCAGCTCAATGGATATAAACATAACATTGGTCTATTATGAGTTTCTTTGACGCAATGAATCCAAAATCACGTCGAGTGTGTGTAGGTTTTTAATGAATGGCATTGCTATTGCCTGATCTCACTGCCCGTGATGGCTTCATTAGCGAGAGATTTATGTAAAAACAAACGGCTATGCTTATAGTTTTTGTCTCGGACCTTGTGCTCATTCAAGTCGGGTCGGGAATTCCATTCGGCGCCTGGAGGCGCGACTAAGTGGTCCGGCGTGATGGAGCGCCGCATCGGTTCACGTTAATTGTTGCATTTTTCAGTTTGGTCTCACAACAACCAATTCGATTATGATGAGTGCGCAAATTCCCGACATCAAAAGTAGCGAGTGAAGAATGGCCATTCCTTGTCACGCTAATAACAGGTCCGTTGCCAGACCACAAAGAAAATGATGGAAGACGCACATGACCAGACTAAACTATGAAGCGCAAATTCGCTTGAAGAATGCGACCCGTTACAAACACACATGATCTCTATTTAGACGAGAGAAAAACGGACACGATTAATTGGAACGCCTCAGTTGGCAAATAAGGAACCGTTGACATTGTTCCAATTCACAGACATGATTTGCCTGAGGATACCAATGTGAATCAGTAGGCTCATTTAGTTGACCTCGACCTTTGACCCAAGTTGACCCCTCGAAGATGAATTCTGGACATGTCACATTTCACAACTCGGGTCAAAACTGCTGAACAACTGCTGCAGAGGCGTTGAGGGGAAAGTTATTTTGATGACTTCATTCCAAGGGGATTGCCCGGGGCAGGGAAATGAGGGTCTTCCCTGTTTTTATGAAAACCACCTTCGTATAAGAAACATTCAAAAGACGAGATAATAAGAATCATCTTCTTTCATTTGTGCCAAGACTTCAAATGAACGGGAAGAACTAATGTAAGGCGGAAGTAACTTTTTGGCTAGTGTGCACGAGTCCAACTAATAACCTCAAAATTCAAAGGGTTAGAAAAGGAAATGTCGTTGCTGAGTGCGACGACATTTATCATTCAAAAGATAGTCAACGTGACCATTTTCTTATTGAGCTATAGGCTTTCAGGATGGTCGAATCTCTGAAGCGTTGTAAATGATGTGGAATGATTAAACTCGGTTGTTTGGAATTTTTGGGAGTGGGCAGGGCTGCTAAAGCCTGACATACATTGTAATATGATGCAAACAATTATATTAACATTGTGATTTTCTGATTTATATAAAGGGACCAATTTCTTAATTGATGTAGAAATAAAATACGAAGGGAGTGATCAACCTGTTGTCGGTTAATATGAGGCTGAACACCGGATACCTCATTATTTGTATCTAAGTGATTTCGCATGAAAAAAAGTTTTCGTAATTTTTGTTAATAGCTTACAACGCTCGCCAGTTTGTGCAAATAAATAAATCTTAATTTCAGAAGATTAAAGTTCTGTTTCAAATTTAGAAAGGGACCAATTGTTGTTGGTTGATGTTGTGTTGGAGAAACAAAAATAAACATAGTTGTAAAATGTACCGTGTTTGAGTGTTTCACTGAAGGGGCAGTATAGTCTGTTCTGGACATTATTTCTTTAGTTCTGGAAACAGTATTTAATACTGTGCCATGTTAAGTTTGTACAAAAGAATTGTAATAAATTGCAAACTTAACACATAATGATGCCAAAGTTACCGCAATGTTTCCTGCTGGTGTTTTTTCTTCATTCGTTCATTCTTTATTTCCACATAAGTGGTGTCTACGCCTTACATGTATATACGAAAAGAAAAGTAAATGTGGATGGGGGTCCCAAAAAAGCAACTGCTTGTCGACTAGGGACGCGTTAATATTAATTGACAATTGACAAATTGTATTAACACTTAATACACATATAAGACAATAAACAAAACCAGAAAGGACAGTAAGTCTTGTAACCCTGTGAGAATATGTATATGAATAGACTAAATAGAGTTTATATACCCAGTTAGTAGTTATATGGCCTTATATTTTTGTTTAAACAATAGAAGATTCCATATTATTTTTTATAGAAACATCTAAGGAGTGGTGCTTTTGCTTGTGGTGGAATTGTGCGTCGGTAAATTGCAATGCATACCAGGGTGGGTTTTTTTTAATGTCGGTAGAGGGCAACATTTAATTATTCGGATCAGGAGTGTCGGTAGAAGACAAAGAAAGTGTCCCATATTGGCCGGAAAGGGAAACGCATGAAAATGTAAACAGGCGATAAATAACGGTTTACAATTCACTAAGTTAATGGCGCTGCAGTCTGACGAGACTTCAGGTTGACCTCGCAAATTGGCGAGAATCTACCAAAAAGAACAGGACTTGTCGGTATTCGTTATAGACTTATGTGATGTTAACATAATTATACAGGCAATGATTAGATAACAATCCAATCAGATCGTATTAGTGCTTTGTTTCTACGAAATACTGAACAAATACAGCGTTGAGTTTGTGAAATTAGAAGATGTGATTCATAAGGACTTCCGTCCTGCTGTACTATAAAGAAACGATTTTACGAAGGCATATTCTTTTTTCTTTTTTGTGATGTCGGGAAACTTGCAGTTAAAAAAAACCTATTTTCTCGATCACTCTGGCCTCGGTTGAACAGCTTGGGTTCACTGCACGGCATGGGTGAAATATTGAATTGTACTTATTGTTCCTGTTGATCTATTCTCTCAACGCGATAGGATATGCACTTCTTGTAAACTGCCCGCCCTTAGGATTAAGTCTGTCAGTAGCACACGCGGTGCAATTTGAAAAGAATTCGCGGTGCATTCATCACCGTGGGTCCGACTAGAATTCGGTGGCCTCCACGATCTTACAGCTGACGACGGATGGAAATCGGTTGACTCCATGCACTTGTGTGTTCATTTCCTCAGTCTTGACCCAGTTACGTGAACTCGATCGGCCGGCCAAACTCAACCCGATCCCACCATCATTCAACGACCGGGGCTGGCTGGTGATTTCAGCTTAATCGGAGGGGTGGTACCCGCTGGCACCGGGGGATTACAAACAATGATGGGAATGGCAGAATAACAGCCGATTGTGTACTCAAATGTTGGCTGGTCTTCACCTGTGGAATGAGTACAAGATCCGGGATCACTCCCGGTGGATTAGAGAGGGGCAGGTGAGGGTTAATTAGATCCCCACCCCCTACAAGAACCCCGCTGAAGTCAGTAGATAAGACTTGATGAAAAGGACGCGAGATTATCAAGAACCAGTTTAGGATAATGTCTATTGTTTCTCTGTAGTAGACATGCTTTATTCAGTTTCATGTTCAAGACAGCAGACTGGATTGCATGTTTTATACACTGCCAAATCCGTAGTGTCAATTTAACACTGGTGATATAGACCATTCACCAGTTGTGTAAAACAATTTACACCGCTTGCCCTATACATGATGTTTCAATAAAAAGGAACCCAACTTTGAAGAACCAGTACTGGCTATAAAACTGTTATCATCTGAAAGCGTAATCTGTATGCTTTTCAATACCTTGTTCACATTTCCAGTGTCATACATCACTGAGCGCCACTGTCATGAGATTTTGATGCAAAATTGCAGTTGGTTCACTTTCATGCCAAACACAATAGGCATGGTGTGCATGAGAATAAGTATTCAGGAAGAAGACACGAGTGCATAAAAAGAAACAAAAAACAAGTCGGGTTGGTTTCAAAACTGGATTTTATTGTTTGTCATGAATTTCTCGTTTTGACCAAGCCACGCTCAAAGCAATGTGCCATTTTCCCGAATTAACATTCAAGCCATTTCACAGACATTTCCGTAACAATAGGCGCACCGTACCCAGTGTGTTTTTTTTTATTTATGAAAGTGAACAAACTGCATTTTTGCATCCAGTTTTCAAGACAATGATGCTCTCTGATGCATGACTCACAAAACCTAAACATGGTATCATTGAAAAGCATAGAGATTACGCTTCCAGATGATACCAGTTTTATAGCCAGTAAACATATCGTCTGTCCATACTCATTCTTTGAAGTTAGGTTTCCTTCTTTTTTTTTACACCCTGTAGAGATACCACTGGTGTTAAACCAAAGTATAACACCACTGTTGCAGCAGTGTAATTAACACCGCTGTTGCAGCAGTGTAGTCGACATTACGGGTTTTTTTCCCTATATGTTGCATCACTCTCGCGCAGACGCACAACTAGCATTTTGGCAGCTATAGTCGCGCGCGGGTACTTAGCTGGCACATTATTTCCCGCGCTATAGGCCAGGGCTTCGGGCGGCACGTGTTGTGTCCTTACAAGCCCTGTGTAGGCCAAAAATCGCTGTCTAGTTCTTGCACAGAGTCCATAAACCAAAGGTCATACAATGTATATTTAGCATTTAAAGAAATTGACTAAATTGTGGGCTACCGTTAAGCTTGATCGATTCGTTATCAACCGTCAAAGCGAAGTTTGTTGGATTTATCTTGCATAAAACCCAGGAGCCCGCCACACTCGTCTTTTCATAAGTAAAGCGCCATTATTCCGGTCGCAGGTAGCTGTGGGTGAACAGTAACACGGGAATTTGTTACAACTCATTTGAATAGTTTGCGACTTGAATTAAACTAGAGGACTTGTGTTGGACTCGTGTGTCCGACCACAGTCAGCAACGCTGTCCATTAGGTTACAGGCCGTGCCTAAGTGCCGTTTGTGTCGAGTTAAAAGTTACAATAAGAAAATTCTAAACAAAAAAAGCGCGTCTTTTTTACGGAAATAATCTAAGAGTCAAGGATAGATAGAGTTAAATTTTCATTTATGGATTACCGAGGTCATCGCGTCGTACACAGGCTGCACGAACTGACAGAAAAATGACAACAGAGGGCGCTATTAAAATGCGTCTCCAGCTAGCTAGAACAAGTGTTGGGACGTTTCGAATCAGATCGCTTGGCTACGGCCGGGAATAATACGAGCACCTAAGGAAGCCACTGGCTAGCGGCTGCAGCGACTTCCCATTGACTTGTGTGTTATTGACAGCCATAGCTAAGTGATTCGGACAAGGCCGCGGAGACAAAAATTAACCCCAACAAGTATTGATTGACAATAAGAACCACCTCGGCTCCTCAAAACATCTCAGACTAGCTATTCTTGGACCTGTCCATTGGGGGAAGACATCAACTGTCAAACAAACGGTTACATCTCGACAGTCCAAAGTCCCATTGGTCCCAAGTCCCATCGGTCCCGAGTCCCATCGGTCCCGAGTCCCATCGGTCCCCAGTCCCATCGGTCCCAAGTCCCATCGGTCCGAAACATAATACTGTGTAGTACCACTTGTTCAGGTTGACTGACCCTAACCCTAACCCTTGCCCTAACCCTAATCCTATGGAGCGTCAGACCAATGGGACGTCGGACCAATGGGCGTCGCACCAATGGGACGTCGGACCAATGGGACTTCGGACCAATGGGCTGTCGGACCAATGGGACGTCGCACCAATGGGACGTCGGACCAATGGGACGTCGGACCAATGGGACTTCGGACCAATGGGACTTCGGACTATAGAGATGTCCCTAAACAAACACAACAAAATGAACAGATTTCTCTAACATTCTTGTTCAAACTAACCTGTTTTAATAATAACTTGTCACATTTACAGAAGAATCACACAATGGTTGCCCAAACAATCTGTTCATACATCAGGCAAATTCAGCAAGATAATTTTTTATTCAAGTCAAGAGAAATATTTTTTTTTTTATTTCACTTTCCCATTTGAACATGGAGTACGAACGGCCAACTACTTGAGAAGTGCAGATCTAAACAATACACAAAAGGTAAAACAAAGGTGAAAAACAAAATGCCTAAACATGTACAACCTTTAAATCGGCTTATACTAAATAAAAAGAAATGCAACCGGTTCGTTTTTTTTTTATCCTTAATTGAATTGTGAAAGTGGAACTTTAAAAAAAAACTCAACCTGCTGAAGAGAATGAAGAACATGGTTACAGAATCTACAAACATGATACAAATTGAAGGTTTAGCCCACAAAGAATCTGAAACTGCAGTCATACTTGGACAATGGTCAGTCAAAATAAAATTGTGGCCTTAAACGATTGAACAGAATGAACAGTCCCCAGCCTTGGTCTCCGGGCTTGGAAAACAACCGGTCATTTTCCAAGAAATTTTCAAAAACTCACAAATATGACACAAACTTGGTAAACAAGTGGATTGGAAAAAAACAATTTCTCTTTTCAACCCTCAATCTGGTTATATTGTGCTTCTTTAGTGAAGACGTACCAATCCCAATACCTACATGTAAATGAATGTTTGTCGGGACAAAGAAGAAATCGCTGGTTTCTTTACAAGTGTTAGGTTTAGGGCAGGACTTAGCATCTGACAGGTTGAACACTGGTGCGACAATGGTGCAGGGACCTTGATGGCTCATTTCATCTTCTACGGCCACTCCTAGGGAAAAACAAAGGCAAAAATAAGCGTAGTAAAAAAAACAGTTATTTTATTTTTGTCTGGCTGTTTTTGCCAATGGTGGTTTTCATTTCAAGGTACATGTATATTCAAAACTATTCTGTGCGAGGAACATATTACATGTGCATGGTTTGCGCACTTTTTGCATTGCCTCACACTCATTTAGCAGATCCAAAACTCTACACATAATACAGCAAGAAATGACCTTGCTCTGCAATTTGTCACTTCTCCTAAGATCTCAACCTCATCCAGCAACATGCAACTTGTATCCACAGTTTGACTAGCTTTGGTCAAACCCATGCTAGTCAACCATAGCTTCTACTCTACTTGACTTTTCTGGACCAGGAAACGGAGAATGCATAATTGCATAGCTAGCTACTAAGTAGCCGCATGTATCTTCTTGTACAGCAAAGAGACCGGATGGAAAATCAAAGGGTGTGTAAATGTAACATACTTTTATCAATATTTGTCATAAAAAAAGATTTCTGCACAAACCTCTTCTTGGAATCTTTGTGGGGTCCTTTGACGAATGCCCACTCTACAGTGATTTCTTGGCCCAGTATCTCGCTGCCGTTCAGTGCATCCATGGCTTTCTGGGCTTCCTTGAAGGTCTCAAACTCAACCAGCGAGTAGCCCTGGTGTGGAGCAAGAAAAACACAGCATCAATCAGGAGGAAAAGACACAACAGTTCAACAAAAGCACTTGCAAAACACCTAGAATAGACTAGGTATGCATGACGGATGTCACATATTAAAATTATTCTTTGTTTATTACACTTATTAACAATAAATGCAAATATGGTTTACTCATGCCTATCGTAGCGATACAAAACCATTGCTCTCAGACTCCACCTTAAACATACATAAGGTCTGTAGCCACTTGTCATGATTGGCTTGGCTACAACCCTGACACACCATCACAAGTCAAATCACAAGTCCATTCACACGTCAGGGCCCAATTTCGTGACGCTGCTAAGCACACAAGTTTCTGCTTACAGAGCCTCCGTCTATTTCATGGAGACTGTAAGCATAATCACAGCAAATGAAAAGGCATGCTTACTTCAGAGGAAATATTTGCTTAACTTAGTGACGTAACAATAGAAATATCTCCATGCATGCGCGACCGTTAGCACATCCAAACTGTGAAATAGTGCTTAAGGTTAGCAAATTTGTCTGCTATGCTAAGCACAACTTTTCTGCTAACTGCAGTGCCATGAAATTGGGCCCAGGTAACAAGTAACAATGGATTTACAAATACAAAGGAGTGCCTTAATGCTTAAGCGTAGTTGATTTGGTTAGATGTACTTACTCCTCACTTGACTTGCAAATTACTGGTGATTTGATTGTGAGGACTCGCCTACAACTCAACTGTGTATTTAGAGTTGTTCAGTAATTTTTTTTAAATTACCATGCAAACTACAATCATGGGTTTTGAAATAAAAACAAAAAAAGAGAGAAAAAACGCCAATGACATTCCATTATTTTGACAAATAAATCTTACAGTTAAATCGTTTTTTTATCACATCATGTCAAATCTCAGCTAATTTAGTAATTTGATGGTTCACAAGCACAGCAAAACCAGTTTTCTTAACAAAAACATCAAAATATCAAATGCAATGCGTTTTGCTCCAACCATCCTCAATCCTCCAAAATCCCTGACTGAGCAGGAAACTGATGCCACATCCGTCTACTTTCAAGGAGGTGAGGCATCAAGGATCATGTCAAGTAATAGTGGCGGGACTCTACCGTGCACAATCCTGCAAGACCTCTCAAGCCTTCAAAGTCCTCTGTTTGCATTTTGTGTGATCTAGGACGGTAAGTGTTATATTCAGTATGGAATCAGTGTGCCATATTAATACCTTGAGGAATCCAGTTCGTCTGTCCAGATTGACGTGGATGTTCTTGATGAGTCCGTACTCCTCAAATTTATCACGGACGTCTTCTTCTGATCCGTCCTCGTGAACCCCAGTCACAAAGAGAATCCAGCCCTCAACGGCTGCAAATAAATGTAACAAGAAATGCACTAGTAAGGAGGTATCTGGACTATAATCCTTCAAAAGTTACAGAGAAAAGAATCTAGGGTTCATTTTGTCTGATTAAACTCTCCATAAATCGGGGAAATCTTACAGGAAATTGTCGTCAGCCAACATTTGACTGAGCATAACTGTTTACCCAACAGAGCATCCAGATATCGCTGATTGCGATGCAATACGCCTATTCAGATGATTTTTATAGAATACTCCTCAGCACCTCTTTTCAGCCGATGGCAGTAATTTGATCTGCTTTGCAGAACAAGTATATACTTATTCAAGGTCTTTAGAGACCTCTTTTTTTATTAATTGCTTATATTTTCAGAGAAAAATATAAGCCTAATAATGAGCCTAAATCCTGAGTGCAGGTTCAATTTCAGGTGAATATCTCTTTTCTGTCGGATTTTGCAGATCCCACGAATAAACAAAAACTTCCTAGAATCCTACGATTTTGCTAAATTCAGATTAGGTGTTAACAAAACAAATGTGTGTTTTAGTCCAAATTGCTGAACTCAAACTTTTGATTGCCACATTTGGCCAGAAATTTAAAATGACGTAATAAACATTTTAAAAATAAAAGAGTCTTCCTTTAATATGGAAGTGTTTTTGTGTGTTATTGATCAATTCAACAATTCAAAAGGTTAAGTCAACAGAACAGTGTTAAAGGAACCCTACATTAAAAAAGAAAAAGAAAGTACAAAAGAGGGACAGACAAACATAAAAATAACTGTTTACCGTAATTTTCGGAATATAAGCCGCGGCTTATACGTTGAATTTGCCCATGAAAATGTTTACTGCGGCTTATACACAGGGCGGCTTATACGCCGAGACTTGAAGAATAAAAATAAGATTCATGTGTATTTAATGTACTGGTACAAGAAGAGATGTGTTGCTGAAATGAATTATAAATTAAGAAAGTCATTAACAAACCGAAACCACGTCTCACGTAAAGGTACAGAGCGGTAAAAAGTACGGTGATGAAAACTGTCTTCGACACTTGCGACCAGCCGTACATGTACGTGATACTGGTACAGTGCAGCAGCGATATGCAGGCATGCTTTCCCCCCAGCGGACCACACCATTTGTGGTAATAAAGGGGTGTTCTTTCTTAGGAACAATAATTACCAATATTTTCGCTGTTTAAAAAAAAAAAAAAAAGACGACTAAAATTTTTATGGCGTTCGAAACATTTTTTTATTACATAATCAGTTGTTCAACGTCACAATATATTTTGTTTTCTTGAAATGTATTCAAGAAACGATGTAAAACTCAAAAGAGGGACTAAATCACCCCTTACAAAATTAATGGAATCGTCTATTAAAATGTCCGCTTCGTTTTGACTATTTCCGAAGAAAGTTACGATCGAAACTTGAATTTTTATCGCAACTACTGGTTAGTAATCGCAACAATTTGATAAGTTTTGAGGTAAAAAGGACCTTTTTATTCTTAGGACAAAACAAATCAGCATCTGTTGCCACAAAGCAAGATTTGTAGCGCTCCAGTCAGACAACACACGGTGGGTTTCACGTGCTGTGGGAAAATGTTGTCATTCACCGGCGTGCGTGGCGCAGGCTGCCGGGCTATGACGGGGCAGCCGACAGCAGTTCCCGGTGTTTATTTCTCATCAATTCCCATATTTGTTTGTAAAAGTATCGATTGTAAATGATTTGATATAACTTTTGTGGTCCTTTTAATAGCTTCTGTAGTGTAAATGGAACTGGTTCAGAGCATTTTGACAAGAATTTGGAGGCCTTACAAAATTGAAACTTCAAATCTTAATTTGCAGATTTTTGCGTGCTGCGGCTTATACGCCGCGCGGCTTATATTCCGAAAATTACGGTAATACCAGTTTTCCTACCTACACACTGTGCCCAACTGGACAGTTTTAGGGCGTTACGGTAAACACAGTTTCTTTTTCTCAGCCTTGCGATAGTACTTAAAAAAACACTGGCTGTAGGGTGTGTAAATGTAATGGATAATGAAGGCTAGGATTAATGCAATTTAATACACTGCATTGATGATTATTCTCACTTACATCTCTGAGGCCCACTTTCTCCAGTGTCAACATCCATTGGTTCAAAATCTGTGTCTGCTGTCCTGATGCCAGTGTTATCTGGAAAATACACAAACAGCGAAATCTGCATTTCAACATGGTCACAAAACAAGACCAATAAATGACATAATAAAGCGTTACATAAGGCACAGAGAAATAGCAACGTACATGTTTCTTTTTTTCACACTTGTTTACTTCCTGAATCCTGCAAAATCCTCCTGTTGGATTTTGCAGGCTCGGAGGCGGAGGAGGGTGGGGTTGAAGGGTTAAGGTGCACTTACCTGCGACAAAACCTCTTCCTTTACGCTTCCTGGCATTTTGCTTCAATTTATGGATGCCCTCTGCAATTATGAATTAAGAATATTTAGATTACATGTACATGATAACAATAACAATAACATAAAAGCTTCATTGCAATTCAGATCATTTTAGATCATTTCATTTTCATCAGAATTTTCCCAGGCCCAAATTCATCACATTTCATTCAAATTAATCAGTAACGTTTTGGGAAACCCAATGTCACGTTGATTCGGGGCATGATTGTTATCATGGTTATGGAGGCATGCTGGTCATTAGCCCAACAAATGTGGTTCAAATAGGGTCATTCCATGTCACATCACCCAATGAGTTACACCCCACCCCCTTCAAATGTGCTCATATTTAATATGTGGGGTAATTTAGGCAGAAAAAGCTGAAATGTTACGTTTTAGCGCCATCGGACAAACGGTTTTCATGCTACCGCTCCCCTTTGTTTGGCAATTTTGGTCAAAATGGGCGTGGCCACCAATTTTCAAAAGGCCACATCTCCATAACCTGTTGGAAAAATGTGTTAATCTTGGTTGCTTTAGAAAGATATCATTAGGAATCCAAATTTACCATTACTTTTTATGTCAGAGTAATTTAAAGTATGATGACCTTTTGACCTTTACTTTGAACTTGAATTTGACCTTGTGGATCACATGACCTTGAGACGAACTTTGAAGAAAATTATACCCCAACATGTTTTCTACAACATATCCAAAAATTGGGTATAACATTTTTTTGTTCCCTAAAAATATTTTACCAAGCACTGGACCAATTCCACCAAAATCCATCATTGACCCTGCTTCACATAATGCATTAGGACCAAATCCACTGAAATCCACCACAAGACCACCACAACTACATGAAGGTAGGTGGAATTTGAATGACTTGGTGCTTGCCTACCCAAATCCCTAAAATGGGCAAATGGATTTTGGGTGGTTAGGGTTAAAGTGGATGAATTCGGAAAGATTCCCATATCTGGCCATCACTCATTTTTTCCCCTTCAGTGAACTATCAGCCATCAGAAAGTGATAATATGTCCTAAGAAGACAAATTTAGCAGGGAAAATATCGAAGTATTTACTGAGAAAACACTTAAAAATGTTCAGACCAGTCTCATACGGTTTGTGCACAGGTGTCAAGTGATGGCCAGATATAAGAATCTTTCCATAAATTCTCATAAACCATGATTATCTCTACATGTACTTGCATACCCAACAACAAGTTTGTCATTAAATTGTTGGGGGGCATTTTTAAAGGTTTACTCAGTTCACTTAAAAATAAAATCAGAAAATCACGCCAATAAACTCGTGATGTATGAAACTGAAAGCAGAACTTTCAGTTTCATACAAATTTCATTTTCTGTGAAATTCCAGTTAGGCCTAAAGACCAAAGCCATTTCATCTGGGTTTGGATAGGGGAAAAAGACCATTTTAGTGGGGCAAAATAACCCTCAAAATTTCACAGCCTCCGCCATGTACATGTGTGTGCGTGTGTGTGTGCACATGGAGTACGTTGGCAAAGGCAAATGGACAAATGCCACTTCGGCAAAGCACTTCCACGAAGTGGCAAATACTTGGGCGAAGTGGTAATTCGGCAAAGTGGTTGTACAGTCGTTTTCCTAGTTCCGGATTTTTCCTAGTTCCGGATAGCTTCAAATAAAAACCTACCTCTTTTGGATGGGGGGTCAGACAAGTCGATCGTTGAGACAACTCGACTCGGGACGAGTCAACCGTTGAGACAACTTGACCGTTGAGACAACTCGACCGTGTGTGCGATAAATGGAAAGACAAGTCGACCGTTGAGACAAGTCGACCGTTGAGACAAGTCGCCTCGCATGTTTTTGGGCCTAGTTTTGGGGATAGTACCGGGGATTTTTGACGGCGGCTGAGTTTTTTTGTTGCATATAACAGAACCGATATAGCACAGCGTGATTGTCCGTGCACATCGTTCGTTTTTCCCGGGCCTGTGCGCGCATCCCCGGTCAACGTGGCCGTACCGTGCACGGTGGCATCGTTTTTGTGCAGGGCCTGTGCGCCCATTTGCCGGTCAACTTGTCCGTACCGTGCACGGTGACATCGTTTTTGCCGGGCCTGTGCGCCCACTTGCCGCGCCTGTCGACGTGCCCGCGTGGTGGGCCAAGCCCGGTCCCCACGGGCGGGGCGCCCACCCGACGGCCACCGCATCGGAGCGCCCTCTGTGCATCGAGTATGCCCGCGCCGCACCCGGGACCGGTCCTGCCACAGATTTTGGCAACTTTTTCCGCTCCACGTGTATACATTTCCATTAAGTCGAGCTGTATTAACGGTCGAGTTGTCCCGAGTCGAGTTGTCTCAACGGTCGACTTGTCTCCACGGTCAAGTTGTCTCAACGGTCGACTTGTCCCGAGTCGAGTTGTCTCAATGGTCGACTTGTCTGACATTCTCAAGGATTAGTCTCCAATAAAAAGAGCTTAAATTTAGAAAAATATTTTGTGGTCTCTCCATCACTCAAGGTAAACTACATGTATTTAATAAATGTCACTTGATTTCATGGAGTAGTTGAGCCGAAAGCAGCCTGAATGATGTTTGCTATCCGGAACTAGGAAAACGACTGTACTAGCAAAGTGATTGTACTCAAAGTGGTTGTCGACAAAGTGGGAATTCGGCGAAGTGACTGTAAAACTATAGCTAGGGCTCGTTTGAGAATGAATCTTGCAACCTGGCGCTGGTAATTTTCTTAATATCATGTCAATGAAGGTCAGTCACTGCAAAACAATGAAAAATGATGAAGTGGGACTGAAAAACATTTCCAAATACTTAGTTAGGGCCTACTTGTCTAGTCATTGCTAGTTAGTTGTTGTTAGGAAACTCAGAGAAAATTTTCTTGACTCTCCATAGACTTTGTACACAATCGCTGAAGTAGCGTCAGTTTGCAACATTCTTTCTCTGCTGAGTGTTTAATGGACTGATTTGGTCGGGCGAGTTGGCTTGCAAGGGGATTAATTAACACATAACTTCATCAATAAATAGTATTGTTGATGTACCCTAACGTGGCGCGGCCCCTAACGTGGCGCACTTTGATTTTTTTAACCTCACCCTAAAGCAGAAAAATTTTTCTTAACTGAAATTTCACAGAATGAAATTCATCACTCCCGTTCATAAATCTGCTCATAAATCGCGAGTTTATTTACGTTACAAAGTTAAAAAGGGAAAAATTCGTTTTTATTTTCGTTTATTTTTTTTCAAGAGAAAAGTGAAAGAAAAATTAGAAAAAAAAAAAAAAAAAAATAATTTTCTGTTCTTTGTGGCTGGTGATAATGATTTATCAGATAGAATCAAGTATCAGAATTTATCAAGTTTACAAATTTTAAATTTATTAATTATAGAATTTTCTGACTTTATTCAAGTGTGCCCAATTTCCGAAACACCAATTTTTTGCCAATTTGATTTAATTTTCGACTGTTTTTTTAAATTTTAAATTTTTAAATTGAAATTAAATAAGGAGTAAAAGGCAACAAAAGTAAAAGTAAAAAAAAAGTTATATCAGTGCATGAATTTGAGGTTTATCAACAAAGTTACAGGTTTAGACACAACAAGGAACGAGGAAAGCGACGTTGAAGCCACGACTATATTAGGCAGTTAGGGGCGAGTTGACAATATTGACAAGAACATTACGATACGAATACAAAATACGAACAATCTGACAATCATAGGCATGATACTTGATAGGCCTAGTTAACTTGGCATGACTTGGTGTAATTCGGTACTTACGGTCAGATTCTTCATCCACTTTGAACTCTTCATCCTCCTCAGCTTCATGTACATCTAACTCCAAAAGATCATCCATTTTCCGTCAGCTGCTGACGACACCCTCTATTTTTTTTTAAATATAAATTTTGTTCAAATGCAACATTCACAACTGAACCGCACGGACAAAACGATAGTTTGGGAAAATGTTCACTCTTGTTCTCAGGCCTCTCGATCCAACTATTTCAAAATCCACGAAGACAAAACTACGAGGTTGAAATCACATGTGTGACGTGCAACTTCAGCTGGTACTCGGCACTTATTTTTTTAGAGAAACGCTATATTCAAGGACGCCCTCTATAGACTGGTTGATGACTTGCAATTATTTATTTCTATTTTCATTTATTGTAATACGAGGGTAGTCCATTTCAGTTTAAGAAAACTGCTTTCCAAGGAGCCTTCACATTAAAATTACATGGAAATGAAATTAAACAAAGAAAACAGTATGACTAATGATTAAAAAAGTAACAGGTGCGTAGAGAGAGCACTAAAAACAGTTATTGCTCATTCATACCAAAACATCTGCAAAGTCAACAAAAAAAATATATATAAATGTATTCTTGAGTCATGGAGTCCCCCAGCAGACCTAAAAAAAATTTTTTAAAAAGCAGGTTGCGAAGAAAAAAAATTGTACACAAAAAGACACACAAAAAACAGTGCGAGTAAAAAAGCAAAACATTACAGTATTCCCGATTCACACATGTCAAAAATTTAAAATACTAAGAAAAACAAAAAAACGAGGCTGTAAAATAAATGCCATATTATTCTTGCAAAAATGTGCATAAAGTCCCACACAAGGCATGTAAACCTATAGCCAAAAATGACATGTAAACCAAAGAGTTACACATGAGTACTAAAATGCAGCTATATACTGCTACCATATCACATACCGTCCCCTCAGAAATGATTAAAAATCTAATTAATTACAAAGTGTTATTTTTGAGTTTTACCCCCATTTTGCTATTTTTTCAGCAATACAAAAGTTATTTACTTTGAAAGAGATTTCTAACTGAAAAGTCCACCTTGTTCATTAGTGGTGCGGCATAATATGCTAAAGTATTGCGCAGATTGTGATAAAAGCATGAAACTTCGCATGTTGGTTCTTCATGCCATGACAACATTTTTCAGATACGGGAGGCATTTCATATTTGACCTCTGGTTACATTTAGAGGTCAATGAACTTTGCATACACTATTCATAACTTTTGTTCTTCAAAAGTTCACTTTCCAATGACCCAAGTCTATGTCATATGTCTTCATACAATGCAAATAACGATCAGAAGTGGAAAAATTCATATCTGACCTCTGGTGACCTTTGAGAGGTCAATCACCTTTGTAAACCTGTTTATAGCTATTTGTAAGATTTATTCTTTTAAACCGCATCTTTTTTTCACAATTCAAGTCTGAATGAAAGGTGTCCATGCTGTAAAGAGAATTTTCATATATAGGTCATTTCATATTCAACCTCTGGTCACCTTAGGAGAGGTCATGACCTTTTTAAAACAATAGCCTACATATGGATATTAATATGATTTTCATAATTGTAAATGCCACTTTTTTTCATGACCCAAGTCTAAAGCTTGACTCTTGGTACGATAAAAAGATTTTCAGATGTGGGTACATCATATTTGACGTATAGATACCCTTAGTGGAGAGGTCAATGAACTTTGTAAAGTTTAGTTGCCGTTAATTAATTTATTCGCCAAAACGCCATTTTTTTTTGTGACCAAATCGCCAATAGTGCAAAGAACGTTGTTGCACCTATTAGTTTACAGTCATATTATCAATTCAGACCCCTCAAACAATTTTGAGGTGACCTCTGACCTCGTTTCTCCTAGTTGTATTTGGCAGACGCAATTATGATGGAGATTGGAGTAGAAATCTGTGGGTCTGTTTTGTAATGGAAAATGTACATATGTCAAGCAATATTAACTCTTGTGTACTTATTACACCCTGCTGTATCCACTTGGACTTGGATAGCCACGTTTTTAACCTTTTTTACCAAAACCAATGGTCACTGTAAGAGAGTGATGCTTGTCCAGTATGTCGCTTATATTCTTTCATGTTTGCGTCTGCCCTTATAAATAGGAAAATTGAGATAGGAGGTCATGCAAAAAAAAATAATTGGAGTCCGACTTCATGACACGTTGTAGAATAATTATGAAAATACACTCCTTTTGCTCTAATTAGACTTCAGTCATGAAAATGGCATTTGGAAGATTAAACATGATAAATAACGGCAATCAGAGTACACAAAGTTTATTGACCTCGCAAAGGTCATCAGAGGTCAAATATGAAATGTCTACATATCTGAAAATTCATATTATGGCAAGAATACCCAACATTTAGATATGGGTAATAAAAAAGTGGTGTTTTGAATAGTTAATCCTCTTAATATAAAATAGGATACGCAAAGTTCATTGAACCCTTGAAGGCCATCAGAGGTCAGATATGAGATTCCCTACATATGAAATTCTTTTCATAGCATGAGCCACTTAACATTACGACTTGGGGCTTGAAAAAAAATGGGGTTTAAAGGGTATATCGTATAAATAACTATAAATAGAGTTAGTGCAGTTAATACAAAGGTCATTGACCTCTGGAAGGTCATCAAAGGTCAATTGTGATTTTTTTTTGCATTTGTTCGTTATTTACATTGTATGAAGACTATACAAAGTCTTAGGTCATAGGAAAGTGATATTTTCAAGAACAATAGGTATAATAGAGTATTCAAAGGTAATTGACCCCTCAAAGGTCACCAGGGGTCAGATATGAAATGCCTCTATATCTGAAAAAATTCATTTTGCCATGGCATGAAGAACCAACATGCGAAGTTTTATGCTTTTATCACAAAATGCACAATTCTGTCCCTATGCCGCACCACTAAATACGGAATAATAACTTTACAAATTTCGAGCCCTTTTTTCAGCTCTGCAATAATTCAAGGGCCTGTGATTTCAAACCCACAGCAGGAATAGATGGTGTGGGTGAGGCTGTTTGAAATGGACCTTATTCACCAGAAAGCCATTTTTGGTCGGGTTCCTTGAATATATGTTATTAATTGTGAACTGTTGAATGGGATGGTGCCAGACTACATTCTAGTCGCACTTCCATTGTTGTGGCTTAAAACATGATTATGATATGTTTAATCACACATTTAAGATGTTATAATTATGCATATATGCGACCCCACGCGCGCCAGCCAATCGGAAGGCCATTATTCTCACGTCATTTCGATCAGAAATGTGGACTAAGCTGTTGATTGGTCAATGTGGATGCCGTGTGTTTTTGTAATGCAACAACGGGTTATACGGAACTTGGCGCCCGCTGCATGGCAGGCCGGTGGGCGTAAATCCGGGGGGGGGGGGGTTATAATATCCCCCACGTTTTGACCGGGGCCGGGGATGGGCTATGGAATCATCCCCACTTTTTGTGATGAGAAAACTAAATGCGGATTTTGAGGTATTGTCGAACGTCTTCACAACTAAAATATATTCAGCTTCACTGACAAGTGGAGGAACCATACAAAGTAAAAAGCACACCAGTATACATATTGCATTGATTCGGGATCACATCTGTTTGGGATCACATCTGTGTAAAACTTTTTAATGAAAGCCTAATTAAAAACAAAATCTGGGTAAACGGTGTTCTCGTCGAAATTTGACGTTTATTTTCCGGGTAAATACTTCATCTATGACGACATAAACTGCACAGTACCATCTGTTATATCCTGAAGTTTTTTGTTTTTTTACAATTTTGGAAGAATATTGTCCTATAAGGAAAAGTTTTGCTTACATTTTATGAATATTTCCGTTTAAGATGTCATGCAAAAAAACCCGACACAATGGCACACCTGGAAAATTCGTGATTGCAAGCCAACGGGTATTAATGCCCGATATCACGCGTCTAACCAATTAAGGCAATTAAGTCCGCTCATTGCATTTTATACTGGAGCCTGCAGAATTTTATCCTTGTGTACGTGTGTAGGATCCGTGTAGCTGTGCGTACACATACACTTCATGTGCAGGGTAATCGTACGCCGGTTACCAGTCAAAACCATACTGATGTGGAAGATGGTGATGATCATGACGTGACGGTCTTTGTCGAGATATTTTGGCCTTTTTCGTTATTTTTAAAGCACATTGGCAGTGGAAGATGGAGCCAAAACGTATCCTTTATCCTTTGTTGTTTTTTACATGCATTCAACTGAGTGTAGTTATCGCTGCGTTTCGCAACAACAAACAGACTTTCGTTGAGAATGTTGCGCACCCACAAATGCAACGCAAAGTCAATGGGAGGCACAGGTCACATATTGTCACTTTGTATGGCGACAATCATGACAATTATGAACGCAGCCAGAAAAGAGGGAATGCGAAGACCTTCGTTGCGAATGATGAACACCCACAAATTCAGCGCAAAGTGAATGGAAGACACAAGTCACAATATGAACCTTTTGCTGGGAGCGATAGCAAAAGAGCATCTGTGCAGGAAAACCCTCAAAAGACAAAGACGGCAGATGAAAATACCAAGTCCAAGACTAGCAAGACAAGTGCTACACCAGTTGCACCAGCCACCAAGCCAGTAACTGACCTACCAAAAACCACGGCTGAACCTGGAAAACAAACTGGGAACAACAGCAAGAGCGACAGTGGTGGCGGGGGGTTCAATTTCCCCATGAACACAGCGAACATGGTGGACACTAAAACAGCATTTTTCATTCTTGTTGGAGTCACTGTGCTTGTAATTGGCTGCTTTGCCTTCAGAATAATCAGGTAGGTGCCACAAACAGACAAAGCAGGCGACTCACCCAGCGGCCGACTCGCCTCAGGTGGCAAAGTCTAGTACTACTACTAGTAGGAAAAAAATATAGTATTAATAATAGGGCCTCTCCAGATGCCTCTTTTTTGCAACAATGTCGAGAGTGGAGTGCAATTTCAAAGTATTTTCTAAAGTAACAAAAGTGGAAATGTTTTTCTGTCCCAGATTCATGTCTTTTCAACCTTTTTGCAATGACTGACCTTCATTGAGATAATATATGATGAACAAAGTGGCATCAGAATGCAACATTCTTTCCATTACCTGCAACCTTTCTGGAAAGAATGCGGCGGTTGTGTACAAAGTCTATGGAGAGTCAAGAACATTTTCTAAGTATTTCCTAACAAAATTGGACAGGCAGTCTTATCATCATTTTTGTAGTGACTGACCTTCATTGAGATGATATAAAGAAAAAAGCAGCGTCGAGTATTCAGGTTGCAACATTCTTGCCATCACTACTTTATTCTTTCCCAAAGTAGTCTATGCTACATGTATGGAATAGCCGCTTGCAAAGCAAGGGTCTATGATATGCGTGCAGATTTGGCAATTAATTATTCAAATCAAGAATGCGTCTTGGACGTCCAGATGCTGACCATTCGGGCGCCTTCTATAAGTTCTAGGACCTTCGGTAACCTGTTGTTGTATTACAACAATATGACAGCCAATTGACCAATCAACAGCTCAGGCTGAATTCCTACTCGAAGTGATGTCACAATTACAAAGTCGACTCCAATTGGCTGGCATATGGGGTCGCATAAAATTTGCATGCACACAAATATCAGAAGCTTGAGGACTCTGTTAAACAACGGATGATACTCAAACTAGTGGCCAAGCTGACTACCCTGCGAAGGGGGCAAGGCAGAGCCTTGTACTCCCATCAACTTTGTGAAGCGTAACAATACCAAAGTGACCTCTAAAATGTTAAAGACGAACTTATGCACTTAGTAATGTAACTGTTTTGTTTATTTTTCAATCATCTGTTTCCAGATCAAGGTCCAGGAGAAAAACCAAGAAGTACGGCATCCTAGCAACGCGGGGATCAGAAGTTGAGTTGACTCCTCTTGATCAGGAGGAAGACGATGAAGATATGACAGTATTTGATGCCAACTCTAAATAGCTACAATGAGAGAGTCATGGTAAATTTCTTGGTCTTAAGAATGCACTGAAAAACTGTAAAATTTATGAACATTAGAAGTAGGCCATTTTACTGATAAATCATAATTTGTGCAAGTAATGCACAAAGCAGTAAGCACCTACGTGTAATTGGCTGTGTTGTTGTGAAGTTACTTGTTATGCATCAAAAGTCCAGTCACAAGTCAAAAACAAGTAAATTCACAAGCCCAGTCTCAGATAATAGGGGATGACAAAAACACTGGGATGTCATGTGTAGAAAATACTCCAAACTGACTCTTTGAGTCTTCAATATTTGTGAAAATCTGTAAGGCAGTGATGATATCCTGAGCAAATATCCAGGTTTGGTTCAAGAGGGTGGTTTAGCACAAAATTAGCAGGCATGTGCTATTTCTCTTTATAACACCTCACCCACAGATTCTGTGTCTTGATTGGCCGAGAGCGAGTCACATGTTACTTTCTAATTTTGCTATCTTTCTGTGCACGGCCAAAAGTACTATGCGCATAGCAACCAAAGTACTATGCGCATAGCAACCAAAGTACTATTTCCACGGCGCGGTATTTGTGTGCAAATGCATGCGTATTATTCCAAAGAGAGCCAGTCTGCAGACTTGGGTTCAAACATTTCGTAAAGGGGTAGTTTTTAAGAGAGAAATACATTTTCCACCAATTTTGTATTGAAATTGAAGTTTATTTCAACTGTGTTCAGATTTAAATTCAGATTAAATAAAATCAAGCAGAATCTGGAAAATAGAATGTCCATGGATCACCTCGGGAGGCTAGTTTTACTACACCACTCGAAGCATTCAATATTTGTATACTATTATTTCCCTTGTGGCCCAACTAATCTGCCACAGTACAATGTACATTCACCACCATACAAACAGTA
This sequence comes from Patiria pectinifera, assembly GCA_029964075.1. NCBI lineage: Eukaryota > Metazoa > Echinodermata > Asteroidea > Valvatida > Asterinidae > Patiria > Patiria pectinifera. The sequence continues at coordinate 29,390,601 of CM057129.1, read as the reverse complement.
TGTAAGTTAAAAGTCTCAATTCAGATTTTGCAGTGAGTTAAAATCCCCCCCTCCCCTCTGCCCACAAAAGGGAAATGATTGTAATGGGATGAAAGGGTTGAACAGGATTGTGATCATTGGTAATATTGACTCTCAGGAAAACTCCAACAGATGCTGGCTCCGTTATCTCAACAGTAGAGGTATTTTAGCATAATTGGACGACCTGTCACCTGGTCTTGTATGTAATGATTAACTGTTTCCATGGATTTTTTTTCCTTATGAGAATGCAAGTGATTCCATAGTATTGATGTGCTCACTTTCCTATGCACATGCTTGTGTTTGTAACCATCAACATTTCAGGGTTGCATGTGTTTGTGAAACACTAGGTTTTACAGTGCTGTAGTGGAGTTTATTTTATTCAAGCCCAAAGTCCAATTCCCAACTAGTCTGAATGAGTTCAGACGTCCAGAGTCCTACACACTAGTATATGAACTGCAATGATACGCTTCAGGTTTTTAATTGTTTTTTCAAGCAACCAACTCGCAAGATGTTATTTGACTCTCATTTTTTGGGATTTCTTTTCAGACTTTGCAACGCAACACTGAAACGTCGAGAACCGGAAGTGACTTATGCTGCATTGTAGGTACATACACCAGTCCAGTCTAGTATGCAGACTAGTCATAGTGCTGCCTTCATCTCTGGATTCAGAATCTTTGGGAAGCATAGCAATTTGAAATACCCAAAACTTTGACCACACTTAGGTGTGGGCGGGATGACTACAACCGTGAAAACACCTATTCATTTGCACACCAGTTTTCACGAGTTGCAGTGAGTTACATGTACCATTCATTGCTCCAGACTCAAGAACTATTGGGTTTTAAGTAAATAGGTCTGGAAACTAGACAAGGCAATATACATGTAATTTGGACCACGTTACCTATAACCCTGCTAAATGCAACAGAACGCACCAGTGGCAAAAAGTTGTTGCATTTAGCAGAGTCCTGATATGATGCATTCCACCCCTGCATTCTGTTGCATTTGGCAGGGTAGGTACTTGGTTCCAAGGCTGGCATGTACATGTATGTTCACCACATTCTGTTGTATTTGCCAGGTTGCCCAGAGAATACCCTTTGGGGGTTAGGGTTAATAATAATAGTGGTACGTATAAAGCACATGTATCCACCAGAAGTTGTGCTCAAGGCAATACATCATTATTACCCTGCTCAGTGGGCCAATTAAACATTCCAAATACCATCTCAGCTCCCTGGAGTGTATACAGCTCGATGCTGCCTGTTAGGCGCAAAGAAGCTACATGTAATTCAATCACAACCATCCCTGCCCTCACCTATACCCATTATTTTTTTCTCAATTCAATTCAATTCAATAATTGTTTATTAAAACATGTCTCGCGGTTAAAAAACTGAATTGTACATGTGAACATTTACTCCTGGGTGGAGAGAAGCAATTATGTGTATTGTAGTTTTTAGTCAGTCTAAATTTGAACCCAAAGTTGGAGACAAAGTGGAGGTTAAAGAAATGTAATGATGAACATACTAGTTTTAACTGGTCGTCATCTTGTTCTTTTAGACTTCATACAGAAGGTCTCTTAGGACCAACGATTTCAGAAATGTAACAATGGGTTAAAATTCCCATTTTTAAATGGTATACAGCATTTGGAGTATGCAACTTATTTGGAAAACAAGATAATAAAAATCCAGTTTAAAATTATCAATGTGAAAATGCACAACTTTTGGTAATTTTGTTGGTTTCACACTCGCTCATCGACGTCTGTAGTGATGCTAGCTGCCTCAGCAACTCGGAAGGCAAGCATTCGCCATGCTTCTCTCTGTTCAGCTTCTTGGAAGATTTCTGGACTTGATCTTGTTGCCCATGTCGTGATATTTCCCGGGAAGTTTGTTCTGGGTCTTCCCCTTCTACTTTGGTGGCATGCCTTTCCTTTCCTTGTTGGTTTCACTTATTTATATTTAGTGACAAAATTGTAAATAAGATTGTTTAACAGAACATTTAGCATTCATTTAAGTGACTTACACTTCATGACACACACAAAGGAATAGGGGACTGTAAATAAGGATGAAATTTAGGAAATTCTGAAATTTGAAAACATAAAGTGTATGGTGTAGTTTAGTAGTAGCTCTGTAAGTGTTCTCCTGTAGTACAACTCAGTATTAATGATTGTTCTGGTTAAACTTAAAAAAATTAGAAAGTAAAAGGCGGTGTCCTCTTTGGCATGTTTAGACTGGGAAAATGATAAAAAATGTGCTTCCATATTCTTTTGATAAAACACTAACCATCCCTAATCACTCCAAAATCCACCAGGTTTTGAGGATATAGTCCAGCCACTGTGGGCTGGATGCTGTTATACCCCAACTAAACCTTTGGTCCCAAATAAAGTTGGGATGCTCCCAACCTAAGCGGTGACCTAACTGAAGTGTTCCAACTTAAGTCGGGACACTTATTCCCAGCTTAAGTTGGAACCATATTCTTGTGTGGGCATAACAATGCCCTTTAAAGTTGAAGTACACAAACTGTCATTGATTTCATGCAAAGGGGAGGATTCAGAAGGATTCAAGAAGATTACCAGCAAAGATCTTTAGAGATTTAGGCTGAATTTGTTTTTTTTTTTTAATATATTTGGGAAAGCTGTCAGTGTACTTCACAAATGTATAGTGTAAATATAAATCAACACACATGTTATTCAAATTTGCATTCTCGACTTCATACTCTGTATATATATACTACATTATAATCAATTAGTTAGTCAATCAATCATTTGCCATAAAAGGAATGCCACGTTTGGCCATGTGTTATTAAGGTACATGTAGCAGCACTAAAGCAGATGGTTATGTGAAAAAAGACCATATTGTCATATTTGTTTTGTCATGCTTCATTTTATGCAGATATTGTCTGTGTAATGTGTTTTATGAGTCTGCGGAAAACACGTATTACATTATTTTCATTGTTGTTTTCACGAAGGTATAAATGTAGTGGGGCGAGGGATACATACATGTATGTACATTTATAAAATTCGTATACTTTGTGAAAACTCGATAATTTAATGATGTTAAACCAGAGATGAAAATATTGGTTTTTGAATTTGAAACCAAACTAATCACTAGACAGTTTGTAGAAATATAACAATTTACACATAAATTATAAATGCTCATTTAAGAAAAGATTTCATATTGAAAGGTGATAAATCTATACGGATATGAAGAAAGAAAGGCAGAAATTAATCTGAATTAAAAGAAAACAATCCGGAAGGAAAACTGCAATGCCAATTTTCATGAGATGATATTCTAAGCATTGATGTGATCAGATGCTACGGGTGAGACCCATATAAAGCATTCCGTTATTGACTCTTTGCATTGCTAACATCTTGGAGGTGCATGGTTTTATTCCACAAGGTATGCATGAGTGGGTCTCTTGGACATTCATGTTTACTGAATGAGCATAACGAAGCACGTCAAAGATGAATGCATAGGGTCTGCTCTTAACTCATATTTTTGATTATTGTCTATTTTTCAAAGATTTTTGCTTAGATATAATGAACTGTTGGTAACTCATGATTCTCAAAAGGAAACAATAGTAATATATGCAGTACAAAAATTATTACAGCCTGTTCATGTTTCATGAGAATTTAGAGCAAACGTCAGTGTTGCTGACGTCATAATTATTCGCTTCTCTTTCAGGTGGAGCGTGTACCTACTTTCGCTGCTAGTTATTTATAACTGTAAAATGTCACGTGCATGCAGATCGTATTAATAATTTATAAATGGAAACTGAAATTTGTTGTTACTCTTCTATATCACTTTCAGTCCGAGGAAAAGATTTGCAGGTTGCAATTATTAGAAGTGAAACTGCTCAAGCGTGTTAAATTATAAGTGTATACGGTACGGCGATATGATATTAGCCCGGTAATTAATTTCTTCGATTTATGCGGCAATAGTTATCTGCCCAATTCTGTGCATTTAGCTCACTCTTCGATTTTGCAATGGATCTGGATATTTTTGATAGATTTCAGCCGTCCATTGCTCTCTTTCTCTTGGAAAAGATCAAAAGAAATTTATTGTTTTACTTTTTTTTTATTTAGACAGCGTTGGTAAGTTCACACATCCAATTATTTAAATGGCTTTGCTGTACATTACTGCTATATAATTATGCATGTCTTTGGCCGTATTGGACACGGTTTTAAAACAAACAGATTTAATCCTTGGGTATTTATTTGATGTTTCTGTACTGTTTGGAAGTCGTAGCACGTGGGTTTTTCCTCTCTTCACTGTAGATGCATAAGCTAAAACTATCCGTGGTTTTATGCTCTTAAATAATTAAGCTAAATAATATTTAACATGTTAAGTATTTTATTTTGTCAGAACTAATTTCGCTAAAGGGCTACTTGGGTTATTGTTCTCTACGTGTAATTTTAAATTCGTTTTTGTTATTTATTACAACTTATATATCAATCCACAAGGATTTTTGCGTTGAATATCCGTATTAGCAATGCCTGCAATCTCAGTTTGTTTTTGAAATCTCAGTTTGTTTTTGAAAATTAATTAATTGAGAATGAAATACGTACATAACATTACCTTTTATTTATGCATGATCTGTCTCGTTTCCCAAACCACCGTTCTTTGTATATACATTGTAGGCCTATACTGCATTGCTTTTGATGCAATTAAATTGAAATCATTAACGCATACTTGGACACGTTGTACTTTATGGTTGTAGACCTGCTTGATTTCGTATGCATGGAAATAAAGTTCAGAAAATTGTGTTCATTAACACTACGACCACATGCGATGTGAGTATATATCATTAATTAGCTTGTATGTGTTGTAGGCTACGTATGTTAATTACATGTATGTTAAGCATTTCTTCCATTTGGTGGGACACCATTATGGGGCGATCTTCAAAGAGGACGATCGTGCCTTAGTTTTTCATTAGCGCATGATCATGCGCTAATGAAAAACTAGGGCATCGTGAAAGAAAGACACTCTGAAATAAGGGCACATGTTACAAAATATTGGGGGGGGGGGGGACGCTGACTATAACGCCACTGAATAGTATGGCGCCTTTCATTCTAAGACTCGGAGTACGAGCTAAAATTGTATCTTGAATGAGGCGAACGCGTATCACACAACTGAACCATTTTAAAACCAGCAACACTGTGTTTTGTTTGTAGCGCCACCATCGGTCATTTTATAAAAGGGACGCATTTCGTAGATGAGATCATTCCTTTTGTGACGTGTAATTTATTTTACGCGCGTGATATAACATTTTACGCTAGTTTTATTGATTTAGTATGTTTGTCTTGCGATAGAAGGGTACACATAAAGTCTAAATAGACATAGGCCTACCCAGTGGCGCCCCCCGTGGCTACGCCACTGGGCCTACCTTTCTGGCCATTCTTCAACAATCACTATTGGCGGGCACTCATTTCTTGCAACTTAACTGGTGATCTTAAAATTGCTACATGATTGTAGTACGTAGTATTTTCCTACAATGTGTTCAAAGATTTCCCTGTTACCAGTTTACTCTTCGTCGGGCTTCCGAACTGCAATGCCTATGTACACTTTGAGGAACGTCTAGCTCTCATTTCCAGAAAGAATTGAAAATAAAAAAGTAAATAAACTATATACCCCTATAGATCGAAAACTTCAGTTCGAAATAAGAGTGCATCTGCATCCGATGGTAGATGGAAAGAACATTGTGTACGCATAACCATGCAAGCACATTATTGTTCATTCAATCGAAACACCCTCAAATCCCCACAAATTGAACATTACGTCCAAAGTGTTCAATCAATTTATAATGAACGTTGAACACCTGAATTTATTTGAATGTAAACTACTTCGAAATAGCGTGAATTGTGTTCTGTCTGTATACGTGTAATGCGATCGATCTTGTTGATTTTATCACGATGTTTTCATGTGATTTGCATTGGCCCCAGGCCGCGCCCACGCGCGGGTCAACATTTTGTTCGCGACTGTAAACATCGGTATGTACAATGCTTACAAAGACTTTCCCGATGATTGACGTTTATATTCTTTGAACTTCTGGGGTTGTAGTTCAAAAAGGTCTGGTTTTCTTTTAGATTTTTGCCACTATTTTTCAAGAAAACGTTTACCTGTGAGCTTTAATTGGCTGTAGAATCGCAATAGTACATCCCTGGCCGAGATCACACTTGTCTTATAGGGTCGATCTTGACGATATTTTTGGACATCTAAATAATAATGAAACAAAGTTAAGCCAAAGTAGTCATAAGGTACAAATACAAGACTACCGGTATTGTCTGGTAAAACTCTATTATAACTCGAATAGGAATCTCGACGAGAATTTTCCGCAACGACCATTAAAGATAGTTCTCAATAGGTATACAGGGCGAGTCAAAAAGAAAAGAAACCCAAATCTCGGGATACATTGTTTTAGTGAAGTTCTGCATGTAGCACTTTCAAAATCTAGGATATAAAAGCCCATTTCATAAGCTTTCTTTTAGTATAAGAATTATTCAAATCACTCATGTACTTTTCAAGTTACGGAGTTTTAAACACAACCGCCGTTTTAAGGTTCTGTCCACGGATCACAAAAAGTTCAGTGTTCTTTCAGCAAAACGAAAACAAATCACATAAGGATGTGTGTAAATTGTTTTTGTTTTGCTGAAAGAACGCACACTTTTTTGTGATCCGTGGACAGAGCTTTAAAACGGTGGTTGTGTTTAAAACTCCGTAACTAGAAAAGTACATAAGTGATTTGAATGATTCTTGTACTAAAAGAAAGCTTATGAATTGGGCTTTCATTTTTTTCCCAGATATTGAAAGTGCTATACATGCAGAACTTCACTAAAACAATGATACCGACATTTAGGTTTCGTTTGTTTTTTTGTACTCACCTTGTACAGTAGATAAACCAGTACAAACATTTCAACTTTGTACCTCTATAAAATGTTCAAGAAAACATATTATTTTGTCTACACAGAACCCTTGTGGGCATCCTTCGGGGAAGACCATGAGAGATTATGCTAGTGTCATAATGTTGGAGTGAAACGCCTTGAAATGTTTTCTGAGGCGAGCGCATGTGATAAAGAAGGAACAACAGTGAATCTCTATGGTGCACGGTGCATATTAGTCTGTTTGAGCACAGTTTTTATGCGGGCATTGGTTGATCATTGATCCGGGACTCCACCCCCAACATCGGGGGTCGTGTTCCTTGAAACAACCTCCCCTCTGAGGGGTAAGGGTTATAACCTGCTAAATATCATCATCCCCAAAATATTCATGGTCCCCACTTGAATAACTTAAACTCCTGTAAACACTCCATAAATATGACCCGTGTTTATTGAGGGGCGAGGTTTTTTATGTACCAGCTGGCCTCCTGGCATCCGTGTGCACCTGACTCGACTCAAGGGTCGTCATACACTTGGAAACGAATAAGAGAACCGTCAGGTGCTGTAAAAGTTGAGATTTTTTTCGAGATAGCGTTGAGGCGTGCCAGTCGATTCAGCGTGGGACATCTCCCCATGTTACAAGTGTCTCGTGAATTGCTCTTCGGTTTCAATAAAAAAAAAATTGTCTGGTATAGGGGTGTGTTAGCGTGTGTGCTTTGCTGTGCCAGATAGCCAGTCGGACCTCGGCGGAATAACCATGGAGCCGCGTTACTGCCTTCTGCTCTTGTTTCTTTCAACAACGCTGCTATTTTCTTGTAAGTAATCTTTATTTTGAGGTAATTTTAAAGGATTAAGAAAGTTAACTTTAATATTAACGTTTTCGTGAGAGACAAATTTACTTTTAAAAAGATATAGGCAAATATTTTGGATGTTTGTCAAGGCGAACTTATACGCAAACTTGGAGGGTGGAGTCTATTCAAAGATTTCCGAATTGTTTGAAGTTTGATTGAAAAGCTGTGTTATTTTTATTCACAAATTTTAAGTAAAAAGTTTGTTTATCAAAACCTAAAGGGGCGAAAATTTACGCCTTTATGCAAAAGTTAAACCGTTTTCCTCCATTGTTTTTATTTTCACTGAGACACGTCTTTATACTAGTGGGCATGGGCGTCGCGAGGGGGGGGGGCAAGGGGGGCACTTGCCCCCCCCCCCCCAGAAAAAAAAAAAAAAAAAAAAAAAAAAAAAAAAAAAAAAAGAAAAAAAAAAAAAAAAAGAGGCGCGAAGACAAAGTGGTGTAAATTTAATGAGTTGGGGGGGGGGGGGCAAAATGTCCCTGCCCCCCTCTAAAACTGAAAAATCGAGAATGTGTTGAGAAATACAAGCATTGTTTGGCAAAAAATGCTAAACAAGAGACCCCCATGCTAGTGGGGGTCTCTGCGGCTTGGCACTGGAAAAAAATGAAATACGATGCTTTTTCCTGCATTCTAAGGCAATTTGAGAGTAAATCTAGGAACTTTACTCTTTGGCACGACCCCCGAACCATATTGGAACTGGTGTTCTCATAGTTCAGAACTCAGCATTATATTAATCTGTCACTCGTCCTCGTGCACCAAGTTTGCTAACCAAACAATATTTTTGTACCTGCGCACTAGTTATGGTTTTCTTCCTAACACAATGTCACACACATTGAAAAATAACAAACGACCGGTATAACTGCAAAAGCAGAAACCATAAATATATGGAATGTTTCCAACTAGGGATGTGCATTAAATGGTCCTTGCAGGGGGCATGTCCTAGCAACGGTCACCCCTATGGCCCTTATTGTAAATCAACTTCTTGGTAAACTTTCCTGGCCACGCACCCGGTCTGGTGACTGATTTACTGCCAGCTCCATTTCTGCTTAAAAGTCAGTTCCGGGACTCTTACTCCCCTGGAAGCGGTCAGGTATTATATTGATATGCATAACATAAGTTTCGCAAACTTAATTATCCCCTCATTGCCACATCTTTTGGCGGCAAAAAAGCCCCCCCCCCCAAAGAAGAACATATATCTGAATGCCACGATGAAATCACCATTTTAAAACTGTTACTAATTCTAAAATGTGGTGTTTCTCTTTCGAATTAGAAGCCAAGCCCAAGTGTTGCTGTATGTAAAATGCCGACACAAAATAAACTTCATTATTCCCAACTTGAGATTTCCCGTGAACATTCGAATCTGCTCAAATTAAAGACATTAATGGTAGCAGATTAGTTCCGTTTATTTTGGTTCAATTGTTAAGCCCAGTTAAAGACCTTTCTAATGTTTCCAGTTCAACATCATTCTTTATTTAAACGGCAAAAATTGCGGAACTAGCATCGGGAATAAGCTAACATGACTTGAAAATTCAACCAAGTTTCATCTAGTAGTTGCCAACTTACTTAGTGGCTGTCTTGTTGGTGACTTGCGACTCGACTCCATGTGCCGCTTAGGTGCACAAATATACTTCCGCATATAGGCTACATACCCGATGTAAGACCCCTTTAATTTCAAATGATCTGTTTTGTTTCTTTTCTTTTTTTTGTTCAAGATACAACAGCACAGATCATTGACTGTGATTTTGAGGACGCGGGAGACCCACTGTGTGGCTTCTATAACGTGAACACCGACGATGCTGACTTCAAGCGGTCCACCGGTGCCAACGCAGGCGTCACAGATTCCGCCCCTCGATTTGACCACACCTACGGCAACGTCACAGGTATTGTAATATGGAGCAAGATTTTTTTTTTGGCAAAGCCCCATTGTTTTACCTTTTGGGATCGAAATTCAACACTTTGATGGGAAAAGAAATCAATTTCTTTATTTGCTTGCTTACAACACAAGGTGTGTATCAAAAAAATGCAAACAACGGAATACCAGACGTAGCTTGCGTAACCAATTATAACATTATAGGCCTACGTCTTTCCATTTTTCCAAAAGTTCCGCCTTTAACATTTAAAATGAGACATCAAACGTCCAAATCTGATAATTTTTACAGAGTTATGAGTAATTTTCCAAGAGAAGTCAAATTGACCATGGACCAAGTTTTCAATTTTAGGAATTGGGACAAAAGTAGCCTAATACCTTCGTGTGGATATTTGCCATACCTACAAAAATTCGTTAAGCGAGTAAACTCAATTCTAAACACTTACTTGCTATCAACTCATGCTAAAAATGTTTAGCATGTAAACATCTTTACCAACCGATAAAGCAAGAAAGTGTTTAGAATTGTGTTTACTCGCTCAGCACATTTTTTGTTGGCCAGGAAATTATCCACACAGAAGCAATAGGCTACCTTTGTCCCAATGCCTACAATGGAAAACTTGGTCCCATGGTCAAAATTTGACCTCTCTTGGAATATTACCCATAACTCTGTCAAAAATTAGCAGATTTGGACGTTTTATGTCTCTTTTTAAATTGGAAAGGCACGTATCTTTCAAACCATACCTATATTATCTATGTTGGTTACGCATTCTACGTCTGGCATTCCGTTATTTAATTGGGCCTACACCGACTTATATACTTCTAAATCTACTTCTTCACCTCTTCTCTAAATTTCTCTAAACGCTGGTCGGCCGACCAGCGTTGGAAAAATACAATTTAATTTCAAAAACCTTTAATTAAACAAAGGATCGAAAGAAAAGTCAGTAAAAACTAAGCAAATACATGTATTATCAAGAATGTCTCGATCTAAAAAAAATAAAAATAAATAAAGATCTAGTTTGCAGGCTCTGCCAACTCACGGTGAAAGGTGTGATTATGTTCTAAAACCTTCATCACTGAACTGCTAACACGTAGGACATTATTTTGCAGATACAATGTTAACTCCTAAACAGAGCTACATGCGTATTTAATCATTATTCATAAATACCTCAGACAGTTTAGCTATTCCTATTGGTCGAGAGCCCGTCACGTGGCCGGTATTAAACGGATGACAAAGACATGGCTAGCTGGTCTTAAACAACCTCGTCCCCAGTGCTTACTTTATTTCCAACCGCGTTTCCAATAGTAAACCCTGGATAGGAAACTTTCTTCCTGTATCCTGATTGGATACCGCAATTGGCTAGTAATGGATTTTTATCGTGTACTTGGTGCTATATATTCACAACGTGCAGTACGTGTTTTCGCGATCATTCGTCCACGCCTTCTCGAAAATACTAATTTCCTTTCCAATTTGCTCATATTAATATGAAATATGATACTGCATGTTGTCTTGATAAGGCCAAAAAAAAAAAGTCTCCGGTTTCTGGTATGCGCGCGCGTCGCCGTAGCCATGCGCGTCGGCAAAATGAAAAAGTTTTTTTTTCAATACAAGATGATGTTTCAAAACCGCCAAACTCACTGGTTTGACTGGAATTCTGCTGCTGCACAATTTTAACGTGTTTTTAGATGGGGTTATGATCGAGAATAAGATTTATGTGGCCTCTCTGGACTCCCATATATTTGCACTAAGTTTAGTCGGGCACCATTTGCAGTCATCAGCCGAAATTTGAAGCCAAAAAAAAAAAAAAAACAGGTAAAAAAAAAAAAAAAGCCGCGTCGCCGCACCACTTTTGGGGCAAGCTCCATACCAGAAACCGGAGACTTTTTTTTTTTGGCCTAAGATCGTAACAGTTTGATTTCAAAAATCGTGTTTTCGTAACTCACACCGTGCTCGCGCTGCTACGAATTGACTCTGTTTTTACCCCAGACACCGCATACAAAAACAAACGCTAATGTTAACGCATATCCAGGCACCAGACTGTTCCTCATTTGCATACGTCTGCAAAAATCTTGCACATGCAAATGATCCAATACCAGGGTGAGAGAGCAGGTAGTGGTGGGCGCGTACTGCTTGACACCCTGGGGACGAGGTTGGGTCTTAAACACTTTTCCAGTGTCACAATAAAATGTGGACTCCTAAAAATCCAGTGCCTCTTACCGTTTCATTGGTTGAACGTTCACAATCCTCACGTAGAGTAGAAGGAAGGGGAGGGTACGGCGACAAACCCCTTTTTTGCCCCCCACCTCCTAGCCCCGCCCATCCCCCCCCCCCTCCCCTCTCAATCTCCCAAATATATCTCTCCCCTCCCAATATCTCAGTCTCGGAATCGGCCAAAACCGGGCTCAATATCTCTCTGTCTAGCCGGTGAGTCTGATTGCTTATAAATCCAAAAATAATGACCTCATCTTCAAAAAAAATTAAAAAATAAATATTATATTACTATATAATAAATGGTGACTTATGAGATGAAGCCAATCGTTAAGGGATTTTCTAGATGGAATAAAGCGACGCTGCGCGATTACGTCCAGCGATATAATATACCGTACAATCAAAATGTTGCTCTTACGCGTAAAGTCTACATCAACGGATAAAACCACGAAGCTCAATTTAAAAACTTGAGGAAAAAGACGCTACATGAGCTCAAACAGATTGTAGACAATTATGATCTAGAATATAACCCGTCGGGTTATAAAGGTCGATTTTTGAAAAAAGATTTACTCTTGGCGATTCAAAACTCTAGGCAACCCGAGGATTTTCAAGAGGCTGAGTTTAGAGCGACGAGGAGATTTAGAAACAACTTTAGAAACTGGGAACTGATTCCTAGACTTTTTAACGACGATTTAGTCAGATTTTTTGATACGCACAAAGATCAAATAGTAAATAAAATCAAGTCAGAATTGAGAGAGCTGAGAGGTTTAAAAATGGAGCTCACAATCAAAATAAAATACGAAAAACCAAACCGGATGGTACGATAGAAACGATCGAAGCTACACATTATACCGATCAGAGAGTCGTTTTAAATCAAAGTCAAATAAAACAGGTTTTAAAAGAAGACATCGACCAGCTATTTAAAAAGGATGAAAGGTATACGAATCAAGGATCGGGTTGGGTAGTCGATAAAATACTTGCGTTGTATATCAACATCAACAGGTTTAACCCCGTGAGGGGCAGTTCTTACATAGACCTACCCCCACATATCAAAAGAAAACAGGCGATGATTAACATTAAAAACAAAGACGACGAGTGTTTGAGATGGTGTTTGAGAGCCGCTCTTGGCTTGTATACGGATAAAGTAAAAAATAACATAAAAAACGACCCCAAATATAGCCCTCGCAAAGACAGACCTAGTATTTACACCAAAGACGACGGACTCAAATTTAAAGGCGTAGACTTTCCAACACCGATCGACCAGATACCAAAGATAGAAAGACAAAATAATTTAACCATAAACGTATACGGTTATGAGGAAGAAATATATCCGTTATACGTGTCTAAAAACTACAAACCAGAGTCACGACCTATCGATCTGTTTTTGTTTTCTGAGGGCGACAAGCATCACTACTGCTGGATAAATAATTTTTCGAGATTGATTTACAACGTTACAAAACATAAAAGTAAGAAATATTTTTGTCGAAGGTGCCTGTGTCATTATAGAACGCAAGTAAAATTAGATAGACATATGACCGATTGTAACGGTATAGATACACATCCGTCAAAGATTGTATTTCCTACCGCTAAGCGAAAATATGTAAATAACGAGTGGATAGTCGACGAAAATGATGTGCCAATATTAGAATTTAAAAACTACAGGTTTAAACAAAAAGCACCGTTTGTAGTTTACGCCGACTTTGAATCGATATTAGAAAAAAACTCGGACGATAAAAAGGACAACACACAAAAGACAAACATTCACAAAGCAAGCGGTTATTCGCTAGTTGTCATCCGATGCGACGGCACCAATGTGTATCAAGAGACTTATAGAGGTAAAGATGCCGAATCAAAGTTTGTAAATAAAATGTTAAAAATACAAAGCGACATAAATTGCATATTTAAAAAACCCCAACCCATGAAATTTAACGAGCGAGCTAAAGAACATCATGATAAAACAAACACGTGTTGGATTTGCGAGAAACCAATTTATCCCAATTACTCGAGCAACTGTCAGTGCCAGAAACCCCCACAACCAAACACAGAAAAACAAATAAAAGAACATCAGTACGAAAACAAAAATGGATTTACCGAGTCTAAATGTCTCGAATGCAAAAAGAAAATCAACAAATTTAGAAAGGTGAGAGATCACTGCCACGTCACGGGTAGATATAGAGGTGCCGCGCACGCCTACTGCAATCTAAAATTACAAGTTAAACCAGGTTTTACCCCCATACCGGTCGTCTTTCACAATTTGCAAAATTACGACGCTCACTTGATCATGCAGAGTATTTCAGAGTACGATGACGAGAAGGAAATACAAGTTATCGCTAGAAATTCGGAAAAGTATATTTCGTTTTCGATCGGAAATATGCGATTTATAGACTCGTTTAATTTTATGGCGTCTTCGTTGGATAGATTATCTAAAGCTTGTCCAAGAGAGTCGTTTAAACTACTCAGAGAACATTTTCATCGTCAAAACATTGACTCGTTGTTACAAAAGGAGTTTATCCATATGAATACATGGACTCGTTTGACAGATTTCAAGAGACAAGCCTACCCCCCATCGAACAATTTTACAGCAGCCTAAAAGACGAAAATATATCGCGAGAGGACTACGACAGAGCTAAACTGACGTGGAACGAGTTTAAAGTTAAAAACATGGGGCAATATCACGATTTGTACGTCACTACCGATACGTTATTACTGGCTTGCGTATTTGAAAACTTTAGGCAAACGTGTATTACAAACTACGCGTTAGATCCTGCTAATTACTACACAGCACCAGGATTGTCGTGGGATGCCTTGTTAAAACACTCGGAAGTTAAACTCGAACTATTGCAAGACGTAGACAAACATTTATTTTTGAAAAGGCAAAAGAGGTGGTATCTCGAGCGTGGGTGGTATGAGATACTACAAAGCCAACAACAAATACCTACGCGACCATAATCCAAACGAGCCGTCGAGTTACATCACCTACCTCGATGCAAACAATCTGTACGGCTGGGCCATGAGTCAATACCTGCCGTACAAAGACTTTAAATGGGCGTCTACAAAAACGTTTACCGAGTCGAAGATATTATCTCTCAGGAAAACGTCAAACACCGGTTACTGCTTTGAAGTAGACCTCGATTACCCGGACAATCTCCACGACCTGCACAACGATTACCCCCTAGCGCCAGAAAACATCGTCATACCAAAAGAATGGATGTCTGATTATCAAAACGAATTATTAGATACCGAACCTAATAGCAACGTGCAAAAATTAACGTGTACCCTTAATCCTAAACAAAAATATGTTTTGCACTACGTCACGTTGCAGTTGTATCTCAAACTCGGCTTGAAACTTAAAAAGGTGCATCGAGTGCTGCAATTTAAACAAGCGCCTTGGATGGCATCTTACATCGACAAAAACACGCAACTTCGAACAAAAGCGACCTCTGATTTTGAGAAAGACTTTTTTAAACTGATGAACAACAGCGTGTTTGGTAAGACGATGGAAAACGTCAGAAACCGAATCGACGGTTACCTACTCAGAGACAGTAACGATGACGATCGAGATAAATACCAAAAAATTATACAGAAACCGAGCTACAAAACGACGACGTCATTTTCAGAATGCAAATTGTCATTTGTCGAAAAGTACAAGACTAAAACCGTGTTAAACAAACCGATCTACTGCGGAGTGAGTATCTTAGATCTCTCAAAGACGCTGATGTACGATTTTTATTACAACCATTTGAAAGACAAGTACAAAGAGAAAATCAGATTGATGTACACAGATACAGACAGTTTGGTACTCGTAGTGCACACGGACGACGTATACAAAGATATGCAGCAAAACGGGCAACAATACGACCTTTCAAATTATTCGACGGATCACCCTTTGTACGATCCAACCAATAAGAAAGTGATCGGTAAATTTAAAGACGAGTTTGGAGGTAAAATAATCAAAGAAGTCGTTTGTATAAGACCTAAAATGTACTCGATTTTAACCGCTGACATCAACTTGAAAAAAGCCAAGGGTGTCACAAAATCGGTCACCTCTAAGAAATTAAAACACCGACACTATTACGACTGCATCTTAAACAAGAAATCTCATTACGAAACCATGACTCACATTAGATCGGAAAATCACATCCTTTACACCGTATCTCAAAATAAACTATCGTTGAGTCCGTTGGACACAAAGAGGTACATTTTACCTGATGGAATACACACGCTCGCTTATGGTCACCGTAATCTAGATATTAATTAGGCGGTAATTGCGTGTCCTCGGGTACGACTTGAAGCTCTTGTCTCACAAAACTCCTTTTTGGGCCGTCTTGCAGGTAATAAAGAGTAGGACCCGTCGTGACTTTTTTACCTTCAATCATTTTAAATTGACTCGTTCTTTTTTCCACGTTGAAGATGTCTACGCTCCAAATGGGATCCGTGGCTCTTTTCGCAGTTCCACCCTCTTGCTCACCCGGGTAATATAAATATCTAACCATAGCGTCTTGCGGTAATTGTTGCTCTTTTGTTTTAACGGGGTTAGCCGGCGATTGCCGGACCTGTTTTAGTTTAACCGCCTCTGACGGTGCTTTAGCTATTAATCTCGTCGTTTCATCGTTTATAGCTTTGATCACGCTGGGTAATCGCTCGACCCATTGCGTGTTTCTACTCTCGGGATTTAACATTTCTTGAGCGTACTGATGACCAAACAGTCTCTCGGCTAGCGTTCGATTAAATCTTTCTACGATACCCTGCGATCGGTGGTTTCCGGGTTCGCCTACGATAATCTCGACGTTTTTTGAGGCCATCCATTTTTTAAATGCTCCTTTAAATTCGGTACCGGCATCTACTCTCAACGTTTTAGGGTAACTCAAAGGCGACCTCGCGTAAATCTTGACGATAGCATCTCGCGTGGAATCTGCCGTTTTAGAAACCAAAGGTTCTGCTTCGTGGTATCGACTCGCAACGTCGACAACCGTCAAAGCGTATTTATAAGTCTTGCGTTTTACTTTATCCCAGGGTAGGTATAGCACATCCATTTGGTGAAAGTCGTTTGGTGTTTCAAACTCTCGTGATGTACTCGTAGGCCTGGGTACATACGCAGGACCCGGTAGATAAATTTGCCATATCGCTTGTTTTTTAAGCCAATCTCTGATTACCTTTTTATCGATTTTTGTTTTATCGTGTAAATGGTCGACGGCACTTTCACCTCTCCAATAACCGCTCGGGCTATAATACAGTTTAGATAATGTTTGCATATTATTTAATATAAAAGACGTTTATAATAATATGGCTAGCGTTGCTATGATGTTAGGAGGCGCGATCGTCAACGCCTTAGCTT
This sequence comes from Patiria pectinifera, assembly GCA_029964075.1. Classification (NCBI taxonomy): domain Eukaryota; kingdom Metazoa; phylum Echinodermata; class Asteroidea; order Valvatida; family Asterinidae; genus Patiria; species Patiria pectinifera. The sequence continues at coordinate 29,373,462 of CM057129.1, read as the reverse complement.
TTACGGGTTCAAACTTTTTCTTTTCAAATCTGAAACAGAGTGACGAGGAGCGTAAGAGACACGATTTAGCGATAGAACAACTCTCAGCCGCCAAAGATAAGTGGCAACGAGAACGAACGAAATATCTAGATTTTCTAAACGACCGTATCAGAAAACAAAATGCTTCTAAAGAAACATTTTTTAACGTAGACCGAGCGTTGCGTTACTACAACGAGGTGAGTGGACACTCTACCGAACTACCCGTAGGACTGCAACACGAACCCAAACTCGAAGATTTTTACGAGCCTAGCGACCAACAAATAGAAAAAGAACTGGTGTTTATCGCAGGAGGAACGCTATTGGTGGGCTTCTTGGCTTACAGATACCTTTAAATTTAAAACTCGTATAAATAAAATGAATGCGTATGGAAAAAAGCTCAATCCCAGCAGGCTATTAAAAATACCCAGATCTATCAAGGGTGAGAGAAAAGAGGTGGTCATTACCCACAATCCTAGTAGTATATCGGCGGGGCAAACGCTGAGGGTCAAGTTTCCTCAATTGGGTGTAGACGACGTGATAGTACCCGGCACTTGTAAACTAGCTTTCAATTTAGAACTCGACGGTGGAAGCGACAACAATAGAACCATTTTTGGTAATTTAGCCAGAAATTTAGTCAGCGAAATCAGCGTCAGGCTTCAAGGTCACGAAATTGTGAGTTATCGTCACGCCGACGTGTATCACAACTTTAAAGACAATTGGATCAACAGCTCGACGACTCGAAACATGGCGTACTCGGGCATAGAAAAAGAAAATGTGTCTAAACTAAGAACGGGGGCTGAAGATGCTAACGCGGGCGCCAACAACGGTAAGGATCAAGCTATCGCGGATGCCTACACTGTTAAAAAAATGTCTGTTCAATAACAGTTGATTCTATTGTCAATTGGCATTACAGGAGTTACTGTTTTTGCACAGTATATTCTACTGTTTCTTTTTTCTCTGTACATTAACAGTAGATTCTACTTTATTTCATATTGTTCATTTACAGAGGAATCTACTGTTTTGTAACAGATGATTAAGTGTTGTCGTTTTGTAACCTAACAGCACATTCGCTTTTTTTCCTTAACAAATCTCTGTTGCTGAACAAAATGTTGTTTTGTTTAAACGGTGATTATTTGATGGGGGCCGATAAACGACAAAGTGTTCATGTTTGTATCGAGGATTGCGAATGACAGGTACTGTGTGAGCCTCAGTACACAGATATTCTCGTATAATGAACGTACTTCACATGCAGATACTTGTTACACGTCATGTAATGGCGGTGCTATCGATAAAACCCATGAAGGTGCGAATGTAGATACTTGCACGTTGGCTTACGGCGAGTCATGCTGCAATGACAACCAAGCAACTTTCAAATGTGTTGTCGTTGACAATCAGGCTTACAAACTGAAACTGCTTCTCTATAGCGCTTCTCCTTGAGAGTAATAGTCATTTACAATACAAAATACAAACATGTAAGCAGAAACGGATAGGTAAATTTGCTCCAAGATGCTACCGTATGCATACGCATGGACGCAACGGGAAGTTGTATGGTACTGTATAGTCCGACTCCCGCGCGCGCCTTCCTTGACAACATACTGGTACCCTTCAGCGTTTATGCCACTGCACTACTACCGCCTACCAGGGAAAAATCACGCGATACGGCCGAACCCTGTACAAAAAAAGATGATTCTCTGTTGACCGACAGCGATGTGACTGTGTTCTAACAGAGTCGAAACGGGGGGCTTGTTCAAAACATGATGTTCCCTGTGCGTCCACAAAATTTTAGTTTAACAGCGAATATACCGTAACCAAACAGCGAAATGGAGAAAACTGTACGTAGGCAGTAACAAATTTGTAGATTTACAGAAAAATCCGAAAACAGTAACATCTACTGTAAATTTACAGAAATTTCAACAGAAAAACAACTGTTAAATCACGCAATTTTTTACAGTGTATGGTAACAGATATTGTATTCCCCTAGACATTGACATACTGACTTCGCATCACCCTTTTTACCCCAGCGGTTTAAAACAACCTCTGACGTACGAGATAAAGTTTAACGATCACGATAAAGTAGTCAACAGTTCAGATACGGCGGCGATGTATTCTATCTCAGACTTGTCTCTCGAATACGAAGTGGTGACCAACAGAGACCTAGCTATCACCATCAGGAATAAACACAAGGGGTTAATGCAATATCTGTTTGATAAAATCCACTCGCTAGAAGTTAGATCCGTCAACAAATCGGACACGCTTTGGAACGTCAGCGTCAATCAACCCATCAGGAGTCTGAAGGGTATTTTGTTTTTGTTTAAAGATCCCGCGGTCAAAAATCCGCAGCGATTTTACAATCCAAAAATAACCAAAACATCGGTGACCGTAGAAGGTAAACCCAATCAACTCTACAGTCAAGGCATGTTTCAGTATCAACACTGGAATGAAATCAACAAGTTCTTTGGAGACAGCGATACCGAAAGCGGGCGCGGAGTAGCTAAAGACTTAAATTTGACGGGTTTTGACCTCGGAGACTATCTAAAAGACAAGTACGGTCTGTGGCTCGATTTTAGAAGTAACGACGACAATTCCGCTCACGGATCCGGTAGGAAACTCGGAGACGGAGGAGGCATCAACATTCAATTTAACAGAGAAGCCGAAGGTCAAGGTGACCTCACGATGTACGTATTTTTAGTCATGGATGCTCAATTGAACTTGGAAGACGGAAATTTTAAATCTCTGTTAAGTTAAAATGACACAACCGCATTGCGCTTTAATCGTCGGCAAAACAAATTCGGGCAAAACCAAATGGATTTTGGATCTGTTAGAGTCAGATTATAAAAACACATTTGAGGCGATAGTCATCATTTGCCCTACCATATTTAAAAACAAAACCTACATCGAAAGAAAGTGGATTCAAGCAGATCCCGAGGTATACCTCTGCGATCCGGAATTGTACAAGATGACGCTCAACGAAGCGATCGATTTTTACAGTAAAATATTCGAAGGTGTTGCCACGTTGTTTATCGTGGACGATTGCTCTTCGGATCAAGAGATTAAATATCGTAAAAAGACGTGCGCTTTAAGCAAGATGGCATTTAGCGGAAGACACGTAAATCACAGCTGTTGGTTACTGACCCAAAAGTACAACAGCGTTTTAAAAGATTATAGAGAAAACACGGCTTGGTTGGCGTTATTTTACTGCAAAGATAAAACATCGTTTGATCAAGCGTTAGACGAAAACGACGTCGTACCCATTGAACAACGAGATTATATAAAACGACGTTTGAGAGATGTGAAATATAGTAAATTGGTCGTATACACCGAACCTCCAGTTAGTTACGAGCTACTTGAGTAGCTAGTTGAGTAACAATTAATAGCTAGGTGAGTAACAATTAATAGCTAGGTGAGTAACAATTAATAGCTAGGTGAGTAACAATTAATAGCTAGTTGAGTAGCAACCTATTCAACAAACTACACATGTATTACAATTTGTTAATCAACAAACGTCAACAAAATACATTTTGTTGTTAGTAAATGATAGCAATATTCGAGTATATGCAGTTTTTGGCTATTATCATCATATCGCTTAATTTATCGTTTTACACATACGAATACCTTTGCTTTTGTAACAAAGTTGCAACAGCTACAACAAAATTAAATTCCTTTCTAATTAAATGGAGGACCTAAAACTTACTTTAACGAACGAACAAGATCACAACGCAGAACATAAAGATCGTTTGTGCGGTGTCGTAGCAGCTGGAAACTCTAGAAAGTACTTAGGAAAGGAATACACCGTTAAACATATCGAAGCTCTTGACAGTAAAGAACTCGAAAAGCTGTATCATCTGTACGAAACTAAATTTGGAAATGAAATTGTTAAAACCGTTGGTAAATACACTTTAAGTCTATTTTCGAGAGTGTTAGCCGTGGTTACACCCGTACAAGTTTTAGGATATAACGTCACTATAGATTCTGAAGAAGAACTCACCAACGACTTGAGTTCTGATCCTATTATAAGCGCGAGTATGGCTGGTATGTTGAGCGACGTTTGTTACAAGTACGGAACTTTAATATCACCCCTAGTTGCTACGATTATCACAACAAAACATTTGAAATTTAATAAACCTAATATAATAAATGGAAGATCAGAAAGCAGCGACAGCAACGCCTGCAGCTCAACCAGCAGAGACAGAGACGCCCCAACCGATAAAAACAACGCCGTCACCGACGGTAACGAGAGTGACCAAGACTAAAAATCCTAAACGAATACAGCAGGGTAAAGCTTTAGCCGAGCACAATAGACAGATGAAATTAAAATTGGCAAAAATGAACGTAACATCGGACGAAGCTACGAGCTCACCAGACTACAACTCTTGGGTCATGTGGGGGGCTATAGCGTCCATAATAGGGGTGGGGCTGCTGGTACTAAAAAGTAAGGCAACTGCGCCGGTGATACAGCCAGTGCCGGTAGTCACGCAACCCACTACACCCAGCGCTCCCAAAACGCTAGACATGGAATAAACCAGCAATTTAAAAATTGTTATATTAAAAACGATGAGTAACTTTGACACCAACGGAATAGCAAATACGATTTACCACGGAGCCGTCATATCGGGTCTTTCGATGGGATACGCCATGGTAGGAGCTAAACTACTCAAAATGAAAGCGCCGGATTTAAACAAACTAAGCGTAGAAGATGCGGCTAAATTGACGGGCATTATAAGTGGAGCTCTGGCCACGCAAAATTGGTTGGTGACCCAGGGTATACTACCAGGCAGTATAATGAAAACGGTATAATTTAAATAGGTTTATTAAATAAATGGCTGAAGGAGGATTTGACTTTGACCCCGTTGATGATTACGATTACGATGAAGACGATGATGATGATGTAGCAGAGACCAATCTGGACAACAACTTTGATGCGCCACCCATCCCCACTACCGACATAGATGACGTAACCAATCAAAAGACTCAAGGTGACAGCTTAGAAAAATTAAGAATCAGGATCAATAATAGACGCGTTGATGACTTTTACAAAGCTAATAACACATGGAATGAATCAATATCTCCGAGATACGAAAAATTTATTTTCAAAAAAACTGGTTTATTTTATAAATATGGTAGAAACTTAATAAGGTTAACAGATAGTAAAAACATAAACAAATTTTTAGCCCTGAGTACTATAGAGGCAATTGCAAATAGTAAACATTTAAAAGGTTTAAGTTTTATCAGAGATAAATTAGGCTTGAAGCCTTACAAACGTAAGACACTCAGTGACGATCAAAGTAAAAAACTGAGGTTAATACAACCCGAGAGTATCCCCATGACAGAACTACCCAGAGTCACCGATGAGGTAACCGAAATTATAGACGATTTACAACGCGACACTGGCGCTCAAACGGAAGGATTAAATTACAGAGAACTCCAGGGTTTAGACAAAAGTCTTCAGACGTTGAGAGGTAACCTAGAACTTAATTTATCGCGTCTCACAGAACTAGACCGAGAGATTGCGGCCACGAGACAAGAACTCGACGAATCTCACAGCGAGGAGGGTCGACGAGAGTTAAACGATAAATTGAGCGACTTGAACGTTGAAAGATCTGCCAGATTAGAAGCCGCAAAAGCCAACGAACGAGGGCTCAAAAGTCAGATCGCTAGAATCAAAGAAACGATTAATAAAATATTAGGCGACGACACGACTCTGGCGGAAAAGATTAGAACTCTGTTTAGAGAACAAGGTGTGACGGTAGTGAGTATTTTAGCCGCTTTGAGTTTAGCCATCAGCACGATAGTGAGTAGCATCGTCGCTAGCGTGAGAGGTGCGGGTGCCCCACCCGCGCCATCGCCAACACCTGCACCAACACCAACACCAAAAGGCGGTATCAAAGAGTGGATTTCAAAACAACTCGCTAATTTTGCATCTGCTCTTAAAAAACTCGGAGTGAGCGCGTTGGGTGCTCTGCCGGGTATCATAGGCAGCGTACTCAGTTGGATATTTAACGCGCTGAGTAAGTCTGTATCGTGGTTGGCCGAACACGTGTGGGCTTTGTTTTTGGGTGTGGGAGCCTTGGTGTTTGCGTACCTGCAAAAACGATGGTAGTTATAGTTGTAATGAAGTTTAAACAAAAAAATAAGCCTTACCAGCACAAAGTTGGTAAGGCTTATTTTTTTGTGTTGTGTGATCAGAGTGTGACTTATCGCGTTGCCTCGTAAGCCAAAATACCCATACCAACGATAGCTAATATTCCTACCGTCAACGATAATTTTTCGTCTTGGTGAGTTTGTAGTTTCGTGGGCTCTTGGGTTAAAACTGTAGGTGTTGATGCTGGTGTTGGCGCTGGTGTTGGTGAGGGTGTAGGTGCAGGTGTTGGTGATACAACATCGTTCGTCATAGGCTCTGGGGGTGTTGGTGGCGCGACGTCATCGGTGTCATCAAAAGAGTCGTCCGGTTGAGGTTGTGAGTTTAAATCTAACACCAAACCAGTTTTCATACTCTGGGTAGCGATTTGAAGATTGTTGTTATAGCCGTCGTGCGTTCCAACCCTCAAGTTCATATCTGATGGAATTAAATACAACCCCGGTTTCACGACAAAATTTAAAGGCGTTCTGGCATACTGCAAAGAGTCTTGAAATTGATCGATACTCGTTTCCATGTCGTCTGCTGCATTGATGATATCTTCAACGATGACGTTAAATTGTCTCTGAGCGTCTAATCCGGTGCCTGGTGATAATACGCTCGTTTTTGTTTGAGCCTGCGCACCGAGTAAAGCGTACACGTAAGATCTAATTGATTCGTTGATCTTTATGATTCCCGCGGAGGTAAACGAACTCTTGGCGGGTATAAAATCTAACCAAGCCTTTTGTACCGATTCATTTTGTTCGATGTAAATAACCGTCCAAGGAACGTAAAGGCTTCCACTCTTTTTGGGACTGTCTAGACCGTGATAGCCGCCGTAAAGAACGTTGGGTTTGTTGGGTAATGCTTTATCGTATTCACCAACCGCCACAAACTTGCCTTTATTAAAGATATATGAGGTACCTAAACCGTTAGAGTTTGTGTCTCTCGTCTGTTTAAAAGACTTGTTTTGATCTATGCCAAACAACAAGCAGGTATCGGTAAATGCTCTGTGATTATAACTGTTGTCTAGAGCGTTAAATGCGTCATCTCCCGGTAAAGGAGCGGCAAAGTCGTACAGGATCTTTCTAACCGTAAAATATAAATGAAAGTTAAAGATGGCCCAAACGTAACGGTTGCTCGCGTTTAAAAGATCGAATCCAATACCGCAGCCCGTAGTAGCGCAGTAGATCGCAAAATTTAACTGATTTTGATAAAACGACATGGGGTGTGATTTCCAACGATCTACATCCTCGTCCGTCTCAACGTGAGGCAATTTGTAGTCCGAGGTTAAGTCGGGAAACATGGTTAAAAACCCGTTGGTATTATTAACTATGACCTCCAGTTCACTGGGTTTAGTGCTGTTTAAAAACTTTGCTTGGGGTGCAGCTTGATGTTTTAGCTCGTTTGCCTTGGCTACATTTTGATTTACTTGTCTCGTTACATGATCGGCTATCGATTGTATCTGCTTTTTTAACGACTTAAAATCACTCATTATTTTTAGTTTCAGTTTTAATATAAAAAGACTTTAAAATAAATGCATTCGTTTCACTTGTTTCAAAATGAGCAGACGTTTAAATTAGAAGACGTCGTAGATAATTTAAACGGTCAAAAATCTATACGCTTAAAAAGGGTGTTGTTTAACGCCGGATATTTTAATATTTCCAGCGCCACGGAGATTGATTGGTTTACGCAAATAGATGGGAGACCCGCGTTTACCACAGATAAACCTCCCCTCATACCCGCGGAGTTTCTTTCAGATGTACACATAACAACGCCAGATAGAGATCTTATAGAGCGATTGTTACCCGATATACCATACCACTATTTTGTTAACGATGAAAATGTTGTACAGAAAACTATAAACGATCTTATAAAAGCGTACGAAGACGATAGACTAGAATCCGTTTTAGAATCAAACAAAAGAAAAAGAGCTATTATAGCTGAACGGCGAGGGTTGATTTTAGCCGCCATGAATTCAGAAACACCAAAAACTGAATTAGAACTTAATACGCTTCAATCTTTAGTAAGAATATTATTTGTTAGAGAAAGACAAATCTTTGAAGGTGAGGAATTGGCTTTAAAGTTTATTGAAGGAGAAATGGGTGCGAGCGAGTTGAGCGAGTTGAGAGATAGTAGAGAAGCAGGAGTGATTATAAGAGGAAGTCTTATCGTGACGGGTGATGATTTCGATTTTATTCCTCCGAGTCATTTAGAGCCGTTGCCACTCGGAAGTATCGGTTCGGTCATCATACCACCGGGGTGGTACGACGTCGATTGGTTCGATTTCATTTTAAATTCTATACCCGGGTAAGTTTTCGAGTATTTAGAGAATCTAAAAAGGTGACGTTGGTGATAACCGACGTAAATCTCAAATTGCGTTTAAACAGAGAAGTATCTCGATTACTCAATTTACCCAAAGGAAGACTGGTACCCAAAGTGGTGTACACGGGGTATTACGACGTTAATCCGTTTAAATTTTTGTTTATTCGCTGCCCGCAATTAAGTACGAGTGAAAACTTTTTTAATGGTCGACCGTCTGACATCTTAAAAATCGTACCCGTGGGTACGCGAAAACCCGAGCCTGATAGAGTCGAGGATTTCAAAAAACTTAAAAACGGTATAATCGACAAACTGACATTTTCTATCAGCGGTGAAAAAGGACAGGTATTCAACAATAAGGGTGAGGGTATCATTATCGAGTTGGAGATCTTTTAATTTTAAAATCTTTTTATATTAAAACATGAGTGTAGATGGTAAGGCGTTATACCCCGATATTTCTGGAGATGTACTCCAATTACGTAGTAACGAAGAAACAAAAGTGTTCAGACTTAAAAAGATTGAAGAGATTCGATCTTTAATCTTGAAAGAGAGAGACCACCGAGAGCGCACTTATAAAAAAAATAAAAAGAATGATAGACGCTATTAATTACGTAGAGATAGGAGTCGAAGGATTGGGGGCTATAGCGGGGGCTGTCAGTATTCCCGCTCTCTTGGGTGTTATATCAGCCCCCGTTGGATTGGTGCTAGAAGGAACGTTTATAGGCGCTTTTGGTGTAGATATTCTGCTTAGAATCACGTCTAAGCGATTATCCGCCAAGCTGAAAAAGCACGACCAGATTAAAATATTAGCAGACTCCAAACTTAACACGATTGAAGAATACGTGTCTCAAGCCATCAACGACGGAGATATATCGCACGAAGAGTTCTTATTGATTACGAGAGAGCTCGCAAAATTTAACGAGCTTAAGCAAAAAATTAGAACAAAGACCAGCACAAAGCTTCAAAAAATTAAAAACGATACAGACTTTGAAAAAGAAGTTAAAAAACGGGTAGACGAACGGCTGGCAAAAGAAAAAAATCTCTTATCGAAAAACTTACAAGTTCAAATTCTCGGTAAATAAACATTATGAAAGCGATCCGCCGAGTTATACCTCTATTTCACCTCTTAGGGCAACACCCTCGGCCCCGCCTTTATTGTAGTGGTCATCGTATCTTTTTAGTGCTTTATTAAATTGATTTTGAGTCACTTTAAATAAATCTTTAACTCGTTCTTTGTTCCATCCAACGACGTGATGATAACACGCCGCTATTAACGACCGTTTTACGCATCCGTTTCCCCTCAATGTTTTGTAATTAACGAGCTCGTTATATTTATTGATTGTTTCTTGGACATCTTCTGAGTCTTGCTCTGGACAAACAGAAAATATAAGTTTCTCCACAGTTTTTCTTTTGTTTCCTTTTAAAGTTGACCAATTGATACGATCTTCTTGCGCATTTTCTGCCGAAAAATCAAAGTAACGTGAGACTATTTCACCGCACGTTTCACAAATTAAAAAACCATTCTCGATGATTATATGATGATCGCACTTATCCCCAAGTTGCGGCGCCTCAAAGTATTCCATCTATTTAATAAACTTTAAATAAAAATGATTGCATTTTTAAATAAATAAAATATCACCCTCTCTTGTTTTTTATTGAACAGCACCTTTCTTTATATAATTGAAATCAGATCTCTTAGCGCTTATAAATAGCGCCCTCTGTTTTTTATCGATACATTAACCCTTATCATAAAAATTAAATGCCGCCCTCTGTTTATAATCCCTCACCACCAATGAATGGCGCCCTCTGTTGATTTCTTTTATTATAATTGCACTTGGACTCGATAAATCGATCATTCATACGTTCTCTTTATTTGATATTCATATATTATAATTTATACAGTAAAAAGCCACTCTGAGTGGCTTTTTTGTTGTCATTCAAATTAGCTCATTTAAATAGCTTTTCATACATCTTAATATATACAGTAAAAAGCCACTCTGAGTGGCTTTTTTGTTGTCATTCAAATTAGCTCATTTAAATAGCTTTTCATACATCTTAATATATACAGTAAAAAGCCACTCCGAGTGGCTTTTTCGTTGTCATTCAAATTAGCTCATTTAAATAGCTTTTCATACATCTTAATATATACAGTAAAAAGCCACTCTGAGTGGCTTTTTCGTTGTCATTTAAATTAGCTCATTTAAATAGCTTTTCATACATCTTAATATATACAGTAAAAAGCCACTCTGAGTGGCTTTTTTGTTGTCATTCAAATTAGCTCATTTAAATAGCTTTTCATACATCTTAATATATACAGTAAAAAGCCACTCTGAGTGGCTTTTTCGTTGTCATTTAAATTAGCTCATTTAAATAGCTTTTCATACATCTTAATATATACAGTAAAAAGCCACTCTGAGTGGCTTTTTCGTTGTCATTTAAATTAGCTCATTTAAATAGCTTTTCATACATCCTAATATATACAGTAAAAAGCCACTCTGAGTGGCTTTTTCGTTGTCATTCAAATTAGCTCATTTAAATAGCTTTTCATACATCCTAATATATACAGTAAAAAGCCACTCCGAGTGGCTTTTTCGTTGTCATTCAAATTAACTCATTTAAATAGCTTTTCATACATCCTAATATATACAGTAAAAGCCACCTGAGTGGCTTTTCGTTGTCATTTGGTTTGTCATATATCAACAGGTTTTTACTCAAGGTCCACACTGGCCACAGTTGCAAAGCACAGCATGTGTCCATTTTGATCCTACTTCTAAATTACTTGTAAAATAGTTTACAATATGCTTTTTATTTTTTCTGAAGAACGTTAAGGGTAGGCAACAGTGCAGTAATTGCGGGTACTTCTTGGCGAGGTCGTAGAAGTCTCTGTGTGTTTTTGCCCAAGTTTTTTTTATCTTACAATTGTTTTTCACCCAAGTGTTGAAGTTTGCTGAAATTACCTTCCCTCTTTTCTTATCCCGCCGAAAGGTTTCAAATGATATTTCCAACCAGTGTCCCATATTAGCTGCATTTCTGAGAGTCCCATTTTCAGACATGTTATAAATTTTATTACATGACTTTACACACCCCTCCAAATCAGATAAACTCCTTTCCATATCAACTACGGTTACGCTAGGGACAACCCTGTCATTACCTCCCTGCTGCCTGTTATAATTTTCCTTAATTTCATGATAAATTTCTTTTGGATCAACAGTCTTTCTAATTACAGGAATGTCGGGCTGATCCACCTCCATCTCGTCAATCTCATCTTCGGCATCAATATACATTTTTAAAATAGGTAATGGAGGTGGATTGACTAAATCAGACGTTTGTGATAAAACCTGTTTAAGTTCATCAAGCCGTCCAGTGTCCAAAAGTGCCTTCGCATTCTTCAACTGCCGAGTCAGCTCTCCTATTTTAGCCATGATCCATTCACCCACAGTGTTGACCATGCTGTTTGCCAATGTGACGGAATCTTGCCCGTATGTGACATCTACAACACTAGATGGGAAGTTCATCTGAAAAAAAAATAGGAGAATAGGTCTTAGTAAGTAAATTTCGTCACACACATAACATAACATAATAATGGCTGCTGGCCACATTGACCCATATTACCACGTAGCACAGCCTCAGATCAAAACTATTTGATTTTTGTAGAGAGAGAAAATCAGAGGGCCCAGAAAAACCCTCGTGGCATAGGAGAGAACCAACTCACAACTCTACTCACATGCCTTTCGCGGCTAGGATTCGAACCGTGGTCACCTTGTGAGCGCTTTACGCACAAGCCACCCTATCATATTAGGTACCTGATGTATAAAAAAAATACACGTTATAAGCGTATTATAGTTACCTTTGAAAGTTGGTGTGATGTTTCCCTGGGATGCTGAGCAAAAGTTGGTAGTTTAGCTGTCCCGTGTTTGCAAACGAAGCTATACAGTGTGATATGCACAGTGCTGTGACGTGGCTGTTTTTTATCGTCTTGGAGGCTTGATATGATCAGATCCCACTGAACTCCGCCTTATAAAGTCAATCCGACTGGCCGTCCGCTATGAGGGCATCTAGCTTATATAGGAACTAAAATTAGCAACCATTGTTTGCTTCTGACGTATGCCAACGTATGCACACCCTACATTCCTTTTATAGGATCTAAAATTAGTCAACCATTGTTTGCTTCTGACGTATGCGTTGGGTCATATACAGGCTGCCCCAACTAGTAAAAACAATTCACGGCCCATTGAATTTCAATAGGTGTTTACCCAAACTGTAGAAGTAGAGTGTCAAGGTTGAAGTAGACTTGTATGAGTCGTATTTATACAGATTTATTTATTTAACACAAGATCAAAAATAAAAAATATAAATATAGAGGGCCTGGCCTTATTTCGAGACGGAGATATTGAGAGATATATTTGGGAGGGAGATCATTGGGATGGAGAGGGAGATCATTGGGAAGGGGTCAGAGGGTGGGGGCTGAGACTGAGATATTGGGAGATCATGGAGAGGAGAGGGGCAAGGGAGGGGCGAGGGCAGATATCAAGGGAGAGGGGCGGGGGCAGAGATCAAAGGGGGCGGGATAAAGTCTGGTATCCGCCTCCCCCTTGACCCTGTACTACCCCCAGACCCATGGCAAAGTCTGGAATCCTCCATCTATACCTACTCGTAGGCATGCGCAACACTACAAGCGAGTCAGAATTTTATAGTTCTAAATTCAAAACGCAACGCCCCAGGTGCGTTCTGCGTGACATCGCGCAGAACATGTTACGCGCGCGTCAATCTCCATAAAAGGGTTGTTTACATCTTACTCGCCAGCTGAACACTCCATTATTTTGCTAGAGGGATGTTTCAAAAAGCATGAAGTGAACTTGTTGAACAAAATCGGGATTTTTTGAACGAATTATTTGATATTTTTTACGGATAAGGTATTTATGAATGGGAATAAATATGTGCTCGGTCGGTATTTATCACTCTGTTTAATACCGCTTAGAGTCTGTGTGCTGATAATTACCCTCGCCTCCGGCTCGGGTAATTATCAGCACCCAGACTCCGCTTAAACGAGTGATAAAAACCTTCGGAGCACACATTAATTTTTATTCCCTTAAAAATATTCACGATCATCCGTCAAAATTCTTGGCTCCTTTCAAATAGTGTTTCACTTGAATTGATTGGTTTTCGCTTGCATCACACGTAGATGTGCATGCAATAATTGATGTTTGGGTTAGCGCGGGAGCGAGCACATGCAATCTGTGGCGTAGTAAATCTGTGCCGGCGAGTGGGGCGGTGGGAGATGAAGATGCAAAATCAAACATTGCCCGGTATTCGACAAGCGGGAGGGGAGGACAATAGGGCCGTACCATAAGTCCGACGAAATTTCGGATGGGCGTCGGACTTATGAGGTGTAACATTTATTTATTCCACCGTCATAGGTCCGACGCCTCATAATAGTCCGACGTGCGCCTAGTCCGACGACGTGCATCACTGTATAACTCTGGCCGTAGTCCGCCAGCGCGCAGTTTTTAGCAATAATAAACAGGGTTGATGCTGCGGGCGTAAATCGGGGGGGGGGGGGGATGGTGAAATGTGGAAACGTCAAAGGCGCTAACATTCTGACATTTTACGCAATGTTTGTACATTAAGGCCATGGTTGTCGGACTTAATATGAGGCGTCGGACTTATGGCCATAATTATGGGTGAGGCGTCGGACTTGTGCGCCTTTATTTGGTTGGGGATGCCACAGTTTTGTTGGACTTATGAGGCGTCGGACCTATAGGCTTAAGGAGGTCAGTTCCCCTAAAGCTTAAAACGGAACAAAAAACTGATTGTACTTCATGATTTCTCTCCGTTTTCAGTGTTATTGAATACATTTTAGTAGTTGGGAAAATTGAAAAAAGAAACTGACCGCATTTATGTTCCAATCAAAATCCGCCATTGATGTTTCTGCATGAAATGCAAATATGTCTGCAAAGTACGGACAATAGGCCTAAGCGGAAGTGGTATGCTGCACACCGGTAAATAGACCTAAATCCCTCCGCCGAGCTCATTAATTAAAGTTGTACCCTCAAAATATTCTATATTAGTTCTGAGAGCCATACAATTGAGTAATTGAAGAATATGGCAATGAACCTCTGGCCAATTTCGGATGCAATTGGGCTCGAAAGTGGCGCTATTTTGCCATTGGAATAATTTTCAAGATGGTTACTTTTCCGCTTTGGGAATTAATGGGGGTGATCTTCTTTGGGTGAAAATTTCTCGAAAAGTCAATGGTCAACCCACCAAAATATGAAAAGAAAATGAAAGATGACTTGTTGATCATCATTTTTCTATGCAGTTTTTATACCTGTGCGAGTTCTAAGTATTTTTAAAAGAATTTTATAGTATGGGCATTTAGCACTGGTGTCTGTGGTTACTTTTGCACCACATACCGTCAAATGAGACAATTGAGGGCGGTAGATACAACTCATTAAAATGGCAGCCTCCACAAAGTGAGTTGAGTTTTTATTTCGAAATTCTTTTTGTTGCAGTTGCACTTTGTTTTTATATTATTTACAGGTTCAGGAATATGAGGACACACTTTACCCCGTAAAAATAATGGTTTTATTTGATTGAGCTATATCGCAAACAAAAACAAATTGGCCACTTTTTACTAGTTTTGTAACTTGGTTGGCCTAGTGCTACTGTCATGACTGTACTCCTATAGATCAAGAAGCCCGCAAAATTGCCTGCAGCACAAAACACTAATAAAGTACAAAAACGTCCATCAAAATGCAGCCATTTCACACAGAACCGCTGCACAGTTTGCCCCTATACTCCGTACTTTATCTCTTGACATACTCACGTATCTTGTGCAGAACTAACATAGGTGGATTCTGTCGGTTTTTAGGCCAAAATGATGAAAAATATGCCCTTTCCGCACTGAGCCAACCTGACACTTGAAACGTGCACGCATATGATTGAGCGATGATTTTCGGTTCGCGTGGAGCGCGCTGCGGGGGGTACGGTACATGCACTTGTACCCATGCACATTTCGCTTGTACCGTACCCCCCGCGGCGCGCTCCGAGCGAACCGAAAATCATCGCTCGATCATATGCGTGCACGTTTCAAGTGTCAGGTTGGCTCAGTGCGGAAAGGGCATATTTTTCATCATTTTGGCCTAAAAACCGACAGAATCCACCTATGTTAGTTCCGCACAAGATACGTGAGTATGTCAAGAGATAAAGTACGGAGTATAGGGGCAAACTGTGCAGCAGTTCTGTGTGAAATGGCTGCATTTTGATGGACGTTTTTGTACTTTATTAGTGTTTTGTGCTGCAGGCAATTTTGCGGGCTTCTTGATCTATGAGGCTCCGCTCACGCGGAGCCTCATAGTTCTAGGAGTAGTGCTACTGCTAGTGCTTAATAATAGAAACAAAAAAGTGTCATACTGTCTGTCTCTGTCTGTGTGTAGAATCATCTTTTTGACATTCGCACTGCATCAGGGGAATGGATGGGGGTATGGGACTAGTCTACTACCTACATGACCTACCCTAGTCCGAAAATTTGGGACTCTCAACATGCTCAATACTGACATGTATGAGAGTCCCAAAACTTAAGGCATTGAGAGTCTAGTCCGAGTAACTTGGACCCAACTTATCGCCTTGGCTTTTTAACATTCGGACATGGTCTGGCGATAGTGGGGTCCAAGCTAATAGTGCGAGCTGGACAACACAATTCTGTCACTGTCCCAAAAACCAACATTTTCCAACAAAAAACATCAGATTTCACCTTCAAACGGCCTCTAAATTACTAGATACGCCAACTGAGGTACTACAAGTAGACATCGATAATTAAGATGGTTGTACTGAAGTTTACTTACGATCCGGATGGAAAGTGAAATTTCCCGTTCAATTTCGAGTGCTCCCCTCGCGATCGTGAACACGTTAAATATCCGATTCGTGTTAATGTTTGAACGACGCGATGTGGTCTTCATTCCCAGCGTACATTTGATGGTTCCCGTATCCCGAGTGCGATTCCGTTACCGAGCGCGCGCGATGCATCGATTATGATAATGAGTAGACTGGATCGCGTTAGTAAACACAAGTGCATTTCGAACGATAATAGGGGGTCGGGAACTAGAGCAGCTTTTATGGCGGATACCAGTTCAAGCAGGTTCCCGATTCCCTTTTACCGTTCAAAATGAGCAAATGGGTACGAGTGAAAATGGTCCAAAAAAATTAGTAGTAACCGCAATAGGGCCATCGATCTCGGACTCTACTATCGCCTGACCATGTCCAAATGTTAAAAAAGTGATCCGTAGAGTCCTAGTTACTCGAACTACTTCCTTGTATACCATGTAACCAACTGACCAAGTTATAACTTGGTTTCATTGTATACTAGGAAGGGAGCAGGCGCGGATCCAGAGGGAGGTTTTTGGGGGTCAAACACCCCCCGCTCTGTCAAAAAAAAAAAATTCCATACAAATTCCTAAAAAATAAGTCGAAACCCCCCCTGTCCACCTATATGTACGCTAGTTGTGTGATGACAACTAATTTGATGATAGTTTTAACCAACTTGTATACTTCTAATTTATTTGACAGTATTTGGAAACTTCACTTTTTGTTTATATCTACACCTTTTGTTCATATGAATATAGTGTACATGTATACAGATCATTTGAAAGCCTGACACCTACATTGGGTTGCAATTATAGTAAACCTACAGTGACCCAAACAGCCAGTTGTATTAATTTTAATAGCCAGTAAGGTTAATGATCAACACTTTTTAAAGGGGCTCTCGGCGTTTGCGGCGGAGTATATTTCCAATGTGTGAGGTATGGGCCTATACGTGACAAAACGCGGTAATTGGCAGTGCAGAGGGCAGACCGGCAACTGGCCTCGGCCGGCCGCGTGAGCAGAATCCGCACTTGGGAACTCAAAGTTGGCGAAATTAAAACTTAGGCCTGTTGTCAGATTTGATTCTATGCTGTCTTTGTTAAACCACGGCCAGCTGGGTCAGGTGCCGCTGACTAGTCGTACTTAAAGAGCCATGCTCGTGGTTACGGTTGTAACGTAAATTGTCGAGTCATCAAAATCTAAATTTAAAACATGGAGAAAAACATAACGCAAGTAACTCAGCTGTTACTTGTGAAATAGAATGAGAAGCTTGATTTTGGAGCAACTTCCAAATTCAGTCTCTTAACTTTCTCATATTTGTTATACATGTAACTCCATGATTCTAATAAGAAATCCAGACACAGTCTTTGTGTTAAGTGAAGACTGTAGTTTCTGACCAGATACTTGTCGCCAATCTGACTCTTTCATCCAGGACATTTTCTGGACACCGATGTAAGTACCTTCGGCTTGGGTACTCCCACGGCCCGAGTCTTCAGCCCGTCCGTAGCAGTCCCGGCCAGTACGCCCAAACTCTGCTTGGAGTTCTACTACCACATGTTTGGTACGGCGCTGGAGAGCATGCATGTGTACAAGAAGATACGCAATGTGGAGACCTCCATTTACAACGTCACTGGAAATGTGGGAGATTACTGGGTCTATACCCAGGTTGAAATCGCTGTTGATAGCAGTGTCACTAGCATTCAGGTAATCTGGAATAATTTGAGAATCCAGTGTGATAGAATTCCCAAGGTACTTGAGCCGCACTTGAACAAGACGGTGGAGGGGCCGGGGGTGGGGATGGATGATGGATCTAAATAAACTGCGGTGTTTTTGAAATTCTGATGACACAAATAGAAAGAATGGAAAATTATGCAATACTGTGAGAGGATTCAAAAGTTACTTTATATTAAAAAAAAGTAATAAATTGTTAACTTAACTTTGCTGGTGTGCTGGTGGCTGATGTTGGGAGTGTGGACTGTTGACATGGTTGAATCATATATAAGAATTACGCTATTGGCTGAAGGATGTTTTGTTGGTCATCATGTGAGGTGGGCCAAAGGTGGAGACTTCATTCGAAAACATTTGAGACTCTCCACCTGTGGCTATAGATCTAGTCCCAAAACTTAAGGTATTGAAAACATGCAACACAAGAAAATAGACTGGCACCTGAAACAACCAGTCCAACACCGCTTCTGTACTACATCAATCAACTGTGCCAAAAGAAAATCATCTTGTACACAGAATCTATTTCTACATGGACTCTCCATGGTCTGCCACCAGACCACTGAATGGTCAATCTTTTCAAACAGTTGGGCATGTACCAGTCTTCGTATAGGCTTCAAATTTAAATCACATGACATCACTCTCAGGTGCGAAACGTGAAGAAAAGTTCCTTTAGAATTTGAGACCTCAAACTTGGCTGGTGAAATACTGAGGATCTTGTTTTTGCCTCATGAAAATTTTGGAGAATTTTGTCGGCTAAAGAGTCGGTAAAGTAAGCCAGAATTTGTTTGCAAGTTTTTTTCTGCACCCAAGGTCCCAGTCTGGGTGGAGACCTATATCCAGCCCCAATACTAGTACTAGAACTAGAGTCTTAAGATGATGAGTTGGATTTGTTTTTATTCCCCAGATAATATATGAAGCTAACATTAGTTGGGGTGTGCGTGGTGATATTGCCTTAGATGACATTACATTGTCACTCGCTGAGTGTGCTGGAGGTAAGACAGTAATTGTGTTCATGCATGCGTTTATCGTTATCCTGTGTATCAGTTTTCATTGACACTTAATGAGTTTGTTTTTGCATTCAGTAGGGGACGTTGAACAATACAGGACAATAGGGTCCCCAATTCCCGAAGGTCCCCAATTTGGCGATCATGTGGGGGTCCCTGATTGCAGGCAATACACACTTGTAAGAGTTTGTCCGTGTGCTTTTTAGACATCATTGCTAATGACGTGGCAAGGGGATGTAATTTATAGTAATTTTTGGGATGTTTAGTTCAACATTGTAAGCAGAAATAAAATGGTAAATGCATAGATGTAGTCCTACAATTTAAGAAAACAAAACAGTTTCACGTCCCTCGAGGAAATTCAAATTTCAAGGACATTTTTTTTGGTAACTCCCCATTGAATGATTTCCGGCCACACCACTAAATCATAGCACTTTCAGAGGGCAAAGCTTCATCTACTGACTGACTGTTACTGTACTTTGTATCTTTCAGCGCTCGATGCAACAACTCCGGCGCCCCAACCCACCACTCCCGTCGCACCCCTGGCCTCATATGATTGCACCCTTGATGACCCAAATGACCGGGTGTGCATGCCCAAGCCCAACGATCGCAATGACTTTGATTGGATCTTCAGGCAGTCTGGCTATGTACCCAATGATGAGGCGCCTGTGTACGACCACACAACATCCACATCTGCTGGTGGGTAGATCTACACCAATCCTGGCACGTTAACAATTCTATCACAAAGGCCCCCTTCAATGGCGAAAGCATTGTGCTAGCTATTGTTCAGATAATCTGTCACAGCTAAGGCAGTTGCTTTGTACATATACAATAAGCATGCACAACGGTTTTTCCATTGAAAAGGCCTCATGCTCATGCAGTAATCACATGCCCAGATGGTTTATACCACAATTGAAGGGTTGGCCATTTGACAAGCATCAGCTTAGTTATCAGCTGTGGCTTCATTGCTGTTAACTTCACACATTTCGTCGCCGGGTGCACCACAAAGTGATGTATCGTCTATTGATTTGGGTACACGATACGTCACTTCATGGTGACCGACGATATTACCTGATGTTCCATTTGCAGAAATAGACACAGAATAATGTAGCCCAAGTCTTTATGGCGAGTTCCCAACATCATGAAGCTGGGACCATTAGCCGGAGCCTGAGAAACAGTCATGTTTTGAGAAATGGTCATGGACTGCCACAACATGAGTGTTTATGGTTTACCCTAACACTGAAATGCAGTTATTTAAACGTGTAACTTACGCTACAAATAAAGTATGTTAGTTGTGGGATTAAAATCTGGATTATAAACAATTTTATTTGAATTTAACTATTCGGTTTCGATTTGGAAAACCGATATTTGAAACCAAAATATGCAAAAATTAAGCCTTCCATTGTTTGTGACACAGGCTAAGGAAAACAACTGAACATCCTTAAATTTGCTCCATGGTCTCTGATTGTAACTGCATTTACTTGCTAGTGGTCTTATTGGTATATGAATAGCCTGCCCATTCAACTTATCCTGCAAACTATATTGAGTCATATGAGGCACCTCACACATAGCTTCTTGTTAGCATGACTGTGAGCTGAATGGGAACTCAGATTTTGGATTTTGAAAAATTTGGATAATCGGATTTTTTTGAAAACTCCGATTTCCACCACTACTAAAATATAGATGCAGTGCTTCTAGGAAAACATGCACTTTTGTCACAAACTTAAAACAAAATTTCTCTTCATACTGGAAACTAATTACTGTAAATAGATCTCTTTGAACAGGATAACATTGGTTGAAGTACCGTATTGGGCCTTGAGCTTGCTTGATTGATTATTTTTGGTGATATTTTCTCAACAGGGTTGTACCTGTACGTCCCCCAAGTCGCTAGTCAAAGCAAGGTTCAGGAATTGGGTGAGTTTCGCACCGCTCTCCTTCAGCCTGCCTTCCAGCAGAAATGCCTTCAGTTCTACTACTACATGAGGGGCAACCAGGTGGGCACGCTCAATGGGTACGTGGTGCGCGACGGCATGCCGCCCCCTGTCCATCTGCCATGGAACCGAACCGGCGATCAGGGAGGCTACTGGAACCGAGGATTGCTGGACATCTACCCAACCTTTGCCAACTATCGGGTAGGCCAAAACATTGGGTGAAAATATATTCTCCCATTGTCTCATACCCAATTCCATATCGTAAAGCATAGTGGGTATCTCACCAGAATGATCAAAGCATGTACATACCGTGTGCATGTGTAGTGAGCGAGCAAGCGGAAGTGTCAGACTGTGGTTACCAGTAAATCAAAATTATCCAATAAAAGATCAAGGACAAATGAGGTGACACCCATGCATGTAGGTATGAGTGAAATTCTCTCACAACTGCAATATGATGTAAATTTAACAGCACCATAGAGAAAGTTGGGTCAACAACCTCCATGTGGGACAAGTGGTTGATATGTGATGTGTGTTGCATCTATGCATGTGCCCCTCTGGATTTAATATTCCACGTCACAGCAGTCAACATTTGTTAAATATCCCATGTCACAGCAGTCAACATTTGTTAAATATGACCTTTTGCAATTACCCTAAGTCAGTCTACAGTTGAATATAATCACAGAACCTCTCAATCTTGACTCCCTGCTGTGCATTATGTTGCAGCTATCACAATAACTATAGCAATGTAACCAACACTGCAAGGCTCATTCTAACTGTAGTTGGCTGTAGTCGTGTGGTAGTCCAAGCATCCATGACTAATGATTCAAGATTTTGAGCAAATCTTGCTTGCCGGTTTATGGAATAATGGCCACCTTCGATTGATTGGCTATAGCTAGAATTGGCCATTATGTTAATGTCTCTATGTGAGCCATTTTACATTTGTCATGTGATATATTTTCAGGTTGCATTTGAGGCAAATCGTGGCAGGGACTATGATGGTTGTATCGCTGTTGACGATCTCAAATTGTTGGATGGAAGATGTCCGTCCGGTAAGTAACAGAGCCTAACAATCACCTCCTTGCAAAATAATGATTAGATCTTTCATGATATTGTTTGACTGACCTAATTGTTTTGAGTAGAATAGAGTAAGGCTTATATTTAGTCATGAGTGAACACTGACTGGTTAAGTATCAATCAGCTGAGTAGGTAATGACACCAACTTCAAAAAGAGAGTGTGCATTTATTTTCTAAGCATGTGTTAATAGATGATAATTAATTTTCTTTGTTTGTGTCATGGCAGAGGAGGTGACGTGTGACTTTGAGACGCTCCACATTTGCTTCTTTACCCAGGATCGTACGGACGATATGGACTGGGTAGTCCATAATGGAGCAACTCCAAGCTTTGGAACAGGGCCGAAGAACGACCACACCTATGGCAATAGCACAGGTAGGTTTGCCCAAACATAAGGCTATTTCTGAAATAGGTGTTCAGAGCTACGACTGACATTTAATGTCAGCATGTGCCCAGCAAAGTTGTAATAGATAAAGACCTAGTCCTCTGGTCAAGAGATACAGATGCTTGCTTGGATACTTTATAGCCCCAATTTCATGTAATGACTGAACAAAAAATAATGCTTCACAAATGTTTGAGCGTAACATCAGAAAGGTGAAAACCAATCGTAAGCTATATACATCATATGACATTTTGGTTGGTCATCCAGTTTCGCTTTAAAGCAATTATTTTTGTGCCATGAAGCTCAATGAAATTGGACTATGGTGATACGTCAGGATAGAATAACTGAAACTAAATAGTTTTTAGAATATTTTTTTTGCGTGTGATTTTAACACTAGTAACAGACAGGCATGCAACTTTTCCTCGGATCCAATCCGCTGATTTCCTCAATTTTTACTTCACACAAATGCCATTACAAATTGAAAATCACTGTACATAGTCTTGTGTGGTTTGAAATTTCCTCGTTGGGTCGGTTCGTTTTTGGTTTTTTGTTTGCGCATTTTCTGGTCGGTGGGGTCGGTTAAAGGGAATATACATCATTTGCTTTTGCTGTAATTTTCAGAAATGGATGGAATTGGGGGGTTGGAAATATATAGCAAATATAGTTACACTGACTTTTTTGAGGTTTTGGGTTCGAAAATGCTCTAAAAACCAAGAAAAACAATCATTTTCCTGTAGTCTGGTTCCCTGACTCCATATAAGAAGAAACAGAGCAGTTTACATACATTGGGGAATTGTAAGGTCAGTGAACCAGTCTAGCTGGCTTGTACCCGTTCATAGGTGTGTAATCGATTGCAAACAAGTGCGATGGTCAATTGGGGCCAGTATTTGAAAAAAAGCCAGTTTTTTCCTACGCTGGTCGGCCGACCAGCGTTGGAAATTGATACAAAAATACCACTTTTCTTGAAAATGACAGTATACCAGGTGCCATGATTTTACAGGATGCTTTACACTGTCATTCACTTACAGTCCAGCAAGGTATTTCAAAATGATTTGGTAGTTTTATTTTTTCATGTTTGCAAATGTTGTATTTTCCCTTTAAGCCATCTTGGAAAAACCCAAAATAAAGCCCAAAAACCCAAACAATATTATTGCAGAGACATTGTGCCCTGTATGACCAACGTCAACCCGGTACGCGATGGTGCATGTGGTTTGCAATCTATCATGCACAGTCTGTAACATGTACGCGCACCAGCAGGTCATGTTATGTAATGTTATGAGTCTTAATCACCGTACCGCACGGTATGATTCTCTACTGGTGTGGATTTGCACAAGACGCGGGTAAATTCAGGCACAACAATCATACCCAGTTGCCCAAGCCAGATATTCAGGTTTTTTCCGGTCAATTCAGTTTCGAGTCAGTTCGGGTAGGTTTCCCTTGAAAGTTTGTTGGGTCGGCGACCAGGCTGCAAACAGGTTTAAACATACTTGTTTAAAACCTGCCAAGCGCATATTTATTCCCTTATTAACAAACTCACTTCTGACTCTCTTTTGCTTTGGTAGGTAATTACATGTACATAGAGACCTCGTCCCCCGTCAACGTCGGCCATGTAGCACGTCTTATCTCCCCGGCCATCACCGAGACCCATGGCCACGCCCACTGCCTCATCTTCTGGTACCACATGTACGGCCAGCACGTGGACGCTTTGAACGTACTCCTGGCCAACACCACAACACCCACACAGCGCAAGCTCATCTGGACATTGTCGGGTAACCGTGGGGACAAGTGGCGTGCCGCTGAGGTTCATCTTCAGAGTGATCAGGATTTCTTGGTAAACAAACTACGTACTATGAACATCTTCATCCCTTAAAAATTCATTAAAGAGCCATTTTCCCTTGAATTTACAGTTAACTTAATTTTCACGGATTTTTAAATATATCAAGCTGGACTAGGAGTCTGTGAAAACACCCTTAGGAGAGTCCTTTGTTTACCCATGGAGATAGACCCCAGTGTACTGTTATGTATAACCAATGATAATCCTCAGTGGCCAGGGTCATTAAAAAACCGTAAAAATACCCTTACAGGATTAGTCCTATAAGCCCCACTTAAACATCCGTGAAACATCTCTTAAAGATTCTTTTCACAGAGAAGTGGACTTTAATGAAAATTGAAGGGATCAGATATTCATACACACTGGACCACTGGAAGAGGATCATTCAGATTAAACATTTCTGACTGGTGTTACGGTCAAGCTGAGTCGTATCAAACCAAATGACTCAACAAATACATATGGTTCAATGTTTGAATTTGTAAGAAGTGACTACAGCAAAAGATGCACTATTGCAGTCATTAGGAACGTCTCACTTGTCTTGTTTATACAAAAATTAATACCTTAAAGTTCACCTGCTTAAAAATAAAATCTACTTGGGTCGACTAGAAGAGCTCCATACTATATGGTTCAGCGCAACTGTAAAAAAAAAAAATTGTTGTATAATATTTAACGAGAATTATGCTTGAAATAGTGGAAACTGTGCATATTTACAAGTTTATACGATCAAAACTCAACATCGTTTGCAAATGTTCCCAAACTCTAAAGCAGAACCCACTTTTTTTTAATGAGACCGTTAAGCATCTCTTAATAACTTGCAATAATTTCATTTTGGTTGGGAAGATGTCATTTTCAGATACTTGTGTTGGGTTTTGCCCCTCATAATAACTGCATTATTTTAAGACAGATCTAATATTGGATAAAACTCAAGAAAGGATCACCAACTCATTGTGGAGTATTTCAATTGTTCAGGTCATTTTTGAAGCATTCCGAGGAAGCAGTTACCAAGGTGACATCGCCCTTGACGACGTGTGGATCACATCCACTGAGGGCTGCCCTGGAGAGGGTGAGTTTTAGATTGTTGAAATGTGTCTGATTAAAAAGGGAACTATGTCCTGAAAAGTGCCCAATTAGGCTACAAAATGCACTTTAAACGAAATAATTTTAATTGAAAAGAGCATTTAAAAGTAGGATATAAACTTCCACACAACCGTCCTTTAAAAATTAACCAAGTTGTGGTTATTTTCCAAGAAAGAATTTCGAGGGTCGAAATTGTGACTCTCAAAAATTGAGCTGTTTGGGTACTAGTCGTGATTCGACTCGCACACGTTCCATCAGTGTATCACATGCTGCGGACTTATGGGAAACAGCATGTGTGTATTGGTGCTGAGTTCACAGTAGGCCTACTTGTACATTAAGTGTGCACTCACGTCGTGTACTTTACATTGAACCATCTGAAGCTGGACATCTTGACGTCCACTAATAAGGAGACAAACAACAGGGTTTTTGGTGTCTTCTCAGGAACAGTGTGACATTAGGTTAGTTTCCTTTCAACCAGCCCTTGGAAATAGCTTAAGTAAACAATCTTGATCATAAAAAGTTGGTGATTTCAGGATGATTTGCCTCTTTAACCTCCTAGAAGCCTCATTTGTCAACCACAGAATGTACAATCGACCAGTTTGTGTCTCTAATAATAGGCCTACTTATTTTATTATGTTTCATGACATTAGATTTTGCTCATTTGTTGAATGTATGCTGATGTTACATTTCTGAAGAAAATTGTTGATTGGTTGCAGCTGGACTGAAGAACTACTCCAGTATCACCTGTGACTTTGAAGAGATTGAGATCTGCTACTACATGCAAGATACAGCAGACGATTTTGATTGGGTGTGGCAAAATGGTGCCAATCAGCGCCTAACCAATACTGGGCCAGTTGAAGACCACACGACCAACAGTCAACTTGGTGAGAGTGTGATGAATTACCTTTAACATAACATGGTCATCAAACCAGGGCCCAGTTTCTTGCAGTTGCTCAACAGAAAATAGTGTTTATTAAATCCATGTTCTAAGCAAAATTCTGCTGAGGTCCATAAGCAAATAGCATGGCATTTTGGTATGGTAATCTGTTTTTGATAAGCAGATCTTTGCTGTGCTTCCAATAGGTCTCGTTCAAATGACGTCATTTCCTACAGACCATCAATATGCATCAGCATTTTGAGCATCAACTTGCATGATGCGCTTTGGCTGCGTCGTATTTCGAACACATTTTGTGCAACAAGCGCGCGTGTTTGGAACATTTTCAACACTGTGCAATGCGTGCTTGATTGCGCAAAATACGCAGTTGCAGTTCTCCTACAGAGATGGCCGTCACAGCGAGCCCTATTTATGAGCTACGAAGTGCACTGAAATTAACCCCAGGTTTTTAGTTTTACTACAAAAATGATGCAGAGATTGTTTAAAAAGAAAATATTCCCTAGAACATTTTTTCTGTGGCTTCAAACTTTTATTCCTTTACTACTTTCAACTTGCAAAAGTAAAGTTGCACCAGCGTGTTCCTGGCTACTTAGATAACATTTGTCCCCAAATGTGTTGTATAAGGTAGGCCTTGTGAACCAAGAAGCCAACTTTACAACATCATAAAAACAAGTTTTATGGGCCATGAAACACTTTATTTTACCATTTATCTTCTGGCCTCAATATAATCACCTTGTTAATACTAGTGTGTGAAGTGGTCCAGGGTTGAGATAAGAGTGTTGTTTGCGAACAAAAGATAAATATTGGACTGTTTGGTTTTTGGTAAGTCCAGAGGACAAGTGGTATATTTATTCTACCGATAACAAACTTCTTCAGGATGTCAGTCAACACAGTTATACTCAGCCATTGTGTGGTTTATCTGCTAGTAAATATGCCTTCGTGTATTCCTACCGAATAGCTACAGGGTGGGTAGGTTTTCAAATGTTTGTTTTTCTTACATGCATATATGTCTTTAGTCCTGAAGTCACATGTGCCCTGCAAACTTTTTACAATGCTTTGACAGCATTTGCCAATCCTCGGGTTTTTTAGCGAAGACCTAGTTCCTGAACTCTTTCAAGATCTATAAAATGCAAATACTTGACATGCTCTGTAGAAGTTACTTGTGTGATTTGATGATTATGAATATGGAATGCCTATTTAAACTTAAGGTTAAACCTAAAAACCTTGCACATGTTTTTTTTTTCTGTAAAAACATAACCCAGACTGCCAAACAAATGCCTCACACATTAACTTCCAAAAAGTTGTTTTCCTAGATAAAGATAAAACCAAAGTTCATCAATATAAATATATTTATATCACACAAAAAACAAACAAGAAAGCCAAAAGGAAACTTCAATATATCAAAAAGACCAATTGCATTGTAAAACAGGCTAAACACATTGTAAAACAAGTCAAACAGGATTCCCAAAACCAGATGAAATAAATAAATGATAAAAGTAACACAAAATGGCATCAAAAATAAAACAATACTAAAATGATATCAAAACCATAAAAAAAACAATTCAAAAAACCATCACCCAACTGATTAGAAGTTATCAACAACCCTAAATGAATGTTGGAATAAATTAAAGCACAAGAAAGATTCCACAAGTAAAAGTAAAGTATAACAACATCCATGAATAGAGCCACAAAGCTACGTTTGCAAACAAAAGATTTTCCATAAAAACAGGAATTCCAAGTGCCTTTTTTCCCTCTTCAGTATTGCAACTTGAAAAACTGTGAAAAAAACTTGATAAAATCTTTCAATGTTTTTTCCTAATTCCATTGGCAGTTGTACTTCTCCTTTGTCCCATCATATATTTTTGACATGTACCATGTTTTTGAATACTGAGAACCCTCGTTCTGTATCATTAAAACCAACTACCTTGTCTCATATAGAAGAATCTACTACTAGTTTTCCAAATCTATGGTTGACACACAATAATTACTGCGGCAGCTGTTGCTACATGTGTGGGTTATTATTGTGTAAACCATATGCCTTTCTAACCCATGTCCAGCCCTACATGTACCTGGGTTTGCTCATAAAGGACCCATGTTGAAATCAACACAGCTAGCAGAGATCGCAGTGTGAAATGGCATCTTGTTAACAAACCTGAAAGAAAGTTCCCAACCGACATTTTGCCAGGTTTTCACACAATCCTTGACCATTTGACCACCAGGGTTCTACATGTACATCCAGGAGGATTATAACACGTTCCCCGGTGGCACTGCTCGGCTGCTGTCTCCAGAAGCCAAGGTTCAACCTCGACAATCCTGCTTAGAGTTCTGGTATCACATGTATGGCCGGGACATTGAGTCTTTACATGTCTACATGAAGAAGAGTGGTGCAACCGACCTGCCTGATGACCCTGTGTGGAGTATGAGT
This sequence comes from Patiria pectinifera, assembly GCA_029964075.1. Classification (NCBI taxonomy): domain Eukaryota; kingdom Metazoa; phylum Echinodermata; class Asteroidea; order Valvatida; family Asterinidae; genus Patiria; species Patiria pectinifera. The sequence continues at coordinate 29,344,811 of CM057129.1, read as the reverse complement.
GGAGATAAGGGCAACTACTGGCACAGGGCCACGGTGGATGTACCGGTCACAGACTACAAATTCAGGGTAGGTATAGAAAGCACTTGAAATTAGAATTGAAAACAAGGGTTTCACTATTCTGTGCATGTATGTCATAGAGTCACTTGTAGCACTGATGGCCTTAGCTTGGCTGGTAAATTGAAATGTGTGTTCTTCAAATAGCACAAGTGAGACCTTAACTGTCACTCTGGGTTGGAATGGACACCATGCACAATAAACCCTCCACGATTATAGACGAACAGTTGGGGGAGATCACTCTGTAAAGACTCGTGCATGCATAATAATTACTGACAGCGCATGACGCTCGTGAAGACACTATGTGTTTGTGCATATTCAGAGTAAACTCCATCCTGCATACCTCGCACCATAATATGCAAACCGCTGTGTACATGTGGATCACTAACAAGTGGAAACAAAGCGTCATCTATTGTTTATACACGCAGTCCATTGTAATAACATTTCATTGAATAACTTCAACATCGACACATTTCTTAGGGAGTCGCAGGCTTTCAAGTATTCCTCCTACCTAGTCGTTTTCACCTTGCTCCTACTTTTCTCTTGAAATTCGAAATTTAAAAAAAAAATTCCTACATTTCAGTCGCACAACTGCGAAAAAAAGGAAGAAATCTCATTGAATATTTTTCAAACTTTTACACACTGTCATATGTAAATCACACAATGAAGGGCTTGGGTGCAGGAGTACTGCAACTGTACTTCCAAGAGCTTAGTTGAGGATGGAGCACAAGTGTTGTGAGTACAGAACATGCCAAATGAGGCTTATGATGCTGTGGACATGGGTGAGTGTCAACAAAAACTCCTGAAAGCCGCAAAGGTCCTACTTTTATCCTGAAAATTTTGTTCTCGAAATTTTGTCCAGTTTGTTTTTTATTAATTTGATCCTACTGTTTTCCTTCTTTTTCACCTGCGTCTGCTTGAAAGCCTGGAGTTGGGAAATAAGTCATTTTTAGATAGACCAGATTTTTTTTAAAGCTATATCCAGTACATTGTGTCCAGATTGCAAATTAAATTGATCTTTTTCCCCTGTTTCTTTTTGAAATCTTGTCCCCAGTTTGTCTTTGAGGGGACCAGAGGGCAGGCATACAGAGACAACATGGCTATTGATGACGTCACATTTTACGAAGGAGCTGATTGTCCTCCATGTAGGTATTGTTTTGCTTCCATCCCTGAAAATACAAATTGACAGTGGCACACAATGAACATAACTAATCAAATTAAATATATTTTCATTTTGACCTGGTTCAATCCTAGTCTATTTAATAGACCATTGCAGATACATGTAGACCATGGCTCGGCTCTGCCATGGTCTATAACATTTGAGCAAATTCGCTGATTAATTATTCAAGATAACTGCATCTTGACCTCTAGATTTTAGACCAATCAGCGGGCCCTTTCTATATCGGGTCTTCTGTCATTCACCCATTGTCGCATCATTGACATTGATAAAAAAAACCTAGACACAGCAACAAAGGCTGTATCACGCGCTCTGCATTATGTTACGCGATACCCACCCGGCTGTTGTTGTATTACGAAACACTGCATTTGAATTGACCAAACAACCATTTAGTCCTGATTTGGTAATAAAATGACGTCACGATTTAGTAAAGTCGACTCCAATTGGCTGAGGCGCAAGATCGCATAAATCTGCATGCTTTGATATTTCAGACGTTAGACAGGAGTCTGGGCTCCGTGGATAACGGGTGAAACTCAGACTAGTACAGTTCCACATTCTGGCAACTAACTTGGCTAAAAAACAACCTACTGGTAGAAAAAAATTAAGAAACATTTTACCTGAAAACGTAAAGGTAATTAATGCATTTTGATGTATAAATATAATTATACAAAGTGTTAACCTTCTAAAGTTTACCATAGTAATTATTATTTCAAATCTCATCAAATGCACTGTATAATAAATTTGATTTACAAAGAAAAGTGTTCTCTGAGTTGTTATGACTCACAGTTGACTTAACCACCTTTGTTTACCAGTTACAACCAGTGCTCCAATTCCAACCACCACGCCAGTACCTGTCTCGTCCGCAAACTGTGATTTTGAAGACGTGAACAATACAATGTGTGGCTACACCCAGTCCATCTATGATGAGTATGATTGGTCATATGGGAGGGCTTCTCCTATACCGGTTGACCATACACTAGGAACTGCTAATGGTAGGTAGCCTGTTTTTCTGCCAAAAAACAGAACCAAGGGATGTTTTATCCAAAATATAGTGTCACCAAAACAAAGTGTCACATTTTAATAAGATAGTTGTCAGCCAGTACTTTATCAACTAGTGTATAGCGAAGTTTTTTTTAACAACCAAACCTCTTTCTCCCAATTTAAAAATGTATTAAAGGAACAAATTTTGCTTTGAGGACACACAAAGTTGGAGCTCCTTTTTCAGAATAAAAATCTGATTTTTGCCTTTACTTTATTTAAACCAGGATAAGGTATTGTTGTAGTCATTTTGAATATTTTAAAAAGATGCTGTAGACTAAACTATGTTTCAAGAACTTTTTAAAACTTAAGATAGGTTCAACTTTTGTAAAAAAATGGGATCAGTGACATGTTTTTGTTGTTTTTCTCAACAAGTTTTTATATTTTGATAAATCCCAGGCCACTACCTGTACATCGACACCAGATCTTACTACCTCCGAAATGACGACAGAGCAGATATCTACTCACCACTACTTATGGGTACCAACCAATCACAGTGCTTGGAGTTCTACTACTTCATGTCCGGTTACCGACCAGATTTCCTGATGGTCTACTTGGCTGGTTGGGGCGACACTCTCGCTATCGATCCACTCTTCTCCATATATGGAGATCAGGGAGACAAATGGAACATGGCTCGTGTGGATATTCCTCCCATGGACTCCAACTTCCAGGTATTCTTCAAAAAAAACTTCTTTTCTAAATTGCTATATTTCTAGCAAAGCAAAAGTTAGTCACTTTTGAATGAGACATCGACCGAAAAAAATCAACCTATGTTTAGTTATTGCATCATTACTTAATAAATTTCAAATTACTTGCGGCCCAAAAAATATCCGTCGCTCGCGTTATTTAGTTCCCCCCCACACCCATCAACAATGTAACAATGTACGGGCCATGTCTGCTCGCAAGGTGGATCTGTTTGTGCCGAAAATAAAATATTGAAGAGCACGCAACATTAAATATTTACATGCTAGTCAAAATGTCATCGCACATTATCGGTCCTGGTATCCTGCAGTGCATTATGATTAGTGTGGCTATTGTAACCAGCTAGGCAAAATCAAACTCTGGTTGACTGGTGTGGGTTCAAGTGAAGCCAGTCAAATTACAGGTCACTATACTTATTTTTGCTTGGCTTATAGCCAAACCCCCAATTGATCTCTGTAGTTCTTGAGAACTGACTGTAAATTTAGTCATATGCACTACACTGCAACACATGCACTTTAATATAGCTTTTGAATGGGTTTCACGAACTCACTGAAGATACTCCAGGTAAGAATTCTTAAAGGTACAGTCCATCATTTGCAGCTATATCCAAAAAGTAACTGACGTAATTATTATTAAAAAGCTTACTTGGTTGAAAGATAGTAAGGGGACTAAACTTTCTGTGAAATTAGTCTTTCTGACAAGCTGTCATTTTGAAGAAAACAATGAATGAAGCGTCTAAACACGCATCATCGGAAACTTCCGTTAGTAGTTCTTTTCTTGTTCGGTGAAGCACGCGCAAGTGTTGACACGACGCACACGCGGTTGCTATAATTCGTTCATTCAGTGTCTCAGACGCTGAATTCAGGCCGAATTCAAAACATAACTTTTGATTTGAAATCAAGATCCTAGAACATTGTTTTCTCGGAATATACAGCATTCACTGAGCTGAAACTTCATCAGGTTAGTTGTTCAGCACCCTTCTTTAGATTTTGAGCACTTTTGTTGCTTCAAAGAAACACAATGCAAACATTACAAGTGATGGACTCTACCTTTAAAATTAGCCTTAAAAAATCAGCTTTAAAACACAAGCTGTTTCAGTGAAGATTTATTTCCCAAATAAGACAAAATCCAAATACATGTAGTGCGATATGATGTTCCAAGCAATATAACAGCTCACTGCCTTATCACAACCTAGAACTTCAAGAATTTGTGTTCTATCTGATTTTTTGCACAGGTTGTATTTGAGGCTTTGTACAGCTACTACAACAATGTCGGCCTTGACGATATCAAGTTCACAATGGGTGCTTGTCCAAAAGGTTAGTTGATATGAGTTTGCCATATACCCAAGAACATTGTCAAGCGGACACAATGTGGAAATACTCTTATTTAGAATTAGACGGTAACTTTTTCAATGTAATCAGAACATCTCTCCAATAGAACTTGATAAATTATTGAAAGTTGAAGCAGAAATACACAATCCTTCAAACATGCACACTATGCAAAAACGCTTTCTCTGGAAACAAATTATTTTTTTTAAAATGGGATAAAATCATCCTCATAATTTAAACAAGAGCATCGATAAGTGGAGCATCGTTTACGGAAATACCAAAAGCTGCAATATAAGTTAAATCCTGTCATTTTGTCTGCAAAATAAAACGTGTATGAAGCATCAGTGAGCCGATTTTCCCAGTTGAATGTCGTCTTTCAAGAGATGGTGATCAAAATAACTGTGAAATGTTACTTCTCGAGGTTATGAGCCTAAAATCCAAAGTATTTCATCTCATTTCTTGTTGGTATAGGACTAACTCTGAGCCACCTTTTCTTTCTATTTCGTCCATAGCCACGGCTGCTCCAAACCCCATTGATGGTAGTTGTGACTTTGAGTCTGGCTTCAAAGCTTGTGGCTACGAGCATCAGAGATATTACGACTTCTATTGGTTGGAGCACAGCGGTGCCACGGCATCAAAGGGCACAGGGCCACAGGTGGATCATACCCTGGGGACTGAGAAAGGTAAGTGGTTGTTGAGACGGAAATTAGTGGGCAGGAAGATTGAGCTTGGGTAACCATATTTGACTGACTTCACTTGCACACGCCCTATTTGACGCATAGCTGACAATGCCTGAAGCTCACACAAAGATGCAACGGGTTTGTGGACATTCAGAATCAATTCAGTGGAGCATACTTGACACCATAACGCCTCACGCCAACATTGGTCATATCACAGGTTGCATGTTGCCGGACCAAGACGAGTGTGTGAAAGACTCATGTTCCTGTTCGTTCAGTCAAACTTCTCAGATCTTTTGCTTGTTGTGGACCCTGGACATTATAATTACATGAACAGTAGATAAAATAATGCTTTGTAATTGGTCCTACTTATAACCCTTATTTGATGATCCGTTTGTTGCATCTTTTTCTTTTTAGGGACGTACATGTACGTGGAGGCATCCCTACCCCAGCGGCCGGAGGATCGAGCTCGTCTAATGAGCCCTCCCATGTACCATGTGTCAGGCACTCCCAAATGCATGGTATTCTTCTATCACATGAACGGCCTCGATGTGGGCAAAATCAACGTCTATTGGCTGACTCAAACGGCAAACGGGTTACTGCTGTCACTGACGGGCAACTCAAAGGACATGTGGCGGCCAGCGGCAGTGGACTTGACTAACATGGGGGAGCGGTTTCAGGTATGAGGCTTTAGACCGATGCAGTGTGAACATTTTGAAGTGCAGATTCGTTGGCTGTATTGTGCATGTCTCTATACACAGTGCATCTCACAAACAGCAAGTGTCCATAGAAGGAGACCAACAGACAGCAAGTGTCCATAGAAGGAGACCATAAAAATTAAATTGCACAACTTTACAGCAGTCTAAATTCGATAGGACACGGACTCTAACCAGATGCTTTGTAGAAAACCACAAACTTAACATTTTTTGTTGATAGACTCTCATAGAACCTGGGAACATTTCGCATTTTCAGTCATTCATATTAACCTTTGAAAAAAGTTTACAAATTTATTGCGACCAGTTTTTGCATTATAATCGTTCAGTTTGTTTTGGCAGACAATCAGTAATGCAGTGGCTTGAGGGAATTTGTAGTATTGGAAACTGTGACGCACAAGGATGGATCCCTTGGTGCTCTTTGTGTCACACGGTGTGTCGCCATGGTGTCACGGTGTCACGTGGGGTCACATAATGTCACATAGCAAGTTACTCTTATTTCTTCAGATTGTCTTTGAAGGTGTGGTTGGTTACGGAGTGGCAGGTGATATGGCCATTGATGACATCAGCCTACGGTTTGAGCCGTGCCCTGGCTTTGCCAAGGAAGCCTTCACTTCTTTTGAGATGCCTGGAGACCTGAACGGGTTCTTCCAATACTATGAAGCTGACACTTACTGGCTGTGGTATGATCAATACCTCACAGACTCCACCCTCCCTGGAGAACTGCTGGCAGGTATGGTGTGGAGGAGCAATTACCATGTCATTAGCATGACAATGGACAATGGTGACCATAGCAATGTCATTTGGAAATGACAGCCAGATAGTGCTGGCTGGTTCTATGGAGCATTTGTAATGATGGTGGCAGTGGCATCGTGAAATGACTTTGAGGTGACGACAACGATGATTAGAGTCACACCATAATTGTTTTGCCGAGAGTGATGATCGTTGAAAATGTGAATAATGTGATGACAACATTGTTACTTTTATTGTTGCGGTTACTTTAGCATGATGGTGATGCTGCTGACTTTAGGAGAATGACATTTATGCAAATGATCAATGTAATGCGATGACATGTTAGCATTATGACAATGGCAGCAATCATGCACGCCATTGATGATAAAACCTTAAACAAAGACAACAATAAGAACAATTCAGCAATAGAAGTAACACACATATGCTCATTAGCATTCACTCTTCATGGAAACCATAACTTACAGTTGCATTCTCCGTGCTATTTTGGGGTTCCATGCCTAGAAATAGATTCCTTTTCTAAATTGCTGTTTTTCTAGCAATATAAAAGTTGTTCACTTTTGATTGAGGCATCGATCCAAAAATCGGTAATGTAAGAACAGGGAGTCAGTCTGCTCCCAAAGCCGATCTCTTTGTGCCCAAAACAAAAACCTTTGTTTCAGAGGGTTACAGACATCCGAAAAAGGGAGGTTTTTGGGTTGGAGTAAAACAAAGACAAAATTGAATTTGTTGAAGATCACGGGATGCGCTACTGAGTCAGTGTTTTGTAAAAGCCTCATGCAAGTCAACGATCTCATTTTGTTTTACTAGGTGATGGCTCCTTCATGTACCTCGATGGCACCTTCTTCAAACCCAATACCTGGGCCGTCATCTTGAGTCCGCTCATGGTCGGCCACACTAATGAACACTGCTTGGACTATGACTACACCATATACAAGGAGGGAGAACTGATGGTGTCAGTATATCAGAAGGGTGGCGTGCCTTATGACTTGATTCTCAAGACTGACGTGACAGGCTGGACGCACGACCGCAGGACGCTGACCAAGGCAGAAGTTGGTGAAGACTTTATGGTGAGAGGGAGACATATCTTCAAAGTTTTGTTGCAACTGGGAATTAAAAACTTACATTTTTAAAGCTGTATTTAAACAACTGTCAAGTCATAAACAATGTGATATTAAGAAGCAGGTGAAATAACAGTCGGATATCGTATAGTTTTTTCCTACTATTTTGCTAGTGTAGTGTATTTGTTCTAAATGTTTTGTACAGTAAATGCATTCTTAGATCTTGGCAGCTCAGTTTTGTTTTTTTGTCAGAGTGTTTGTTTATTGTCTACTTTCACCCTCATTTAAAGCACAGTGCACAGTCTTGCCTATTTCTTCAAAGCAAGGCTACTTTGTGTGCTCACACATGCACATTTTACGGCTGTGATTGGGACTTGTCCACTCTCTCTGCTGTTGTCATATCTTCTAGGGATTTATCCAAGCATCTATCACTTTGCAGTTATCACTGAACATTCACGGGCCCCCTTCAATGGTGCCCCTTCAATGGTGCCCCTTCAATGGTGCCCCTTCAATGGTGCCCCTTCAATGGTGCCCCTTCAATGGTGCCCCTTCAATGGCCAAGGCATTGAGCCAGCTATTGTACAAACTGACTTGCCACGCGACACATTACCTGACCCTATGGCTGATGCAATGCATTCACCATTGAAAGGGATCTCCAGTAGTGTATGGGCTCCGTGCACAAGTACCCCGTCAACGGCCAGAAAAGGAGAGTTGGGGTGACCTACACTGGTTCCTGATCCATCCACTGCATATTTCAAATGTATCCAAAGTTATTGGAGGCGGGGATTAGTCTTGGAGACTATCGCAAGTTGAATTCCAACGCATTTGCGCACTGACGACCCCTGATGCTCATGCAAAAGTCGGTATTCAGAAAGTTGTTAGTACTTCGTGCGCGAACCAGTACAGGGCAGCACGCGCACGCTGTGTGTCTCTTCCACGGAGCTCTCAAAAGAGGTAAAAACGCTCCCTCTTTTGTTGGCGCACGGAGCCTATAGTGATCAGAATGGTTTATACTACTAAACTTAGGTCTTAACAATGGTTTACATAAACGTCTAAAATTGCACCTGCACTAAGTGCTTTTATCAATAATTGTTTCCCATCACACTTTCTTGACAGATTTTCTTTACTGGCAAACTTGGTTCCGGTAGCAAGGGTTACATCGCCATAGATAACCTGTGGATCCGGGAAAATAGCTGCGATGATCGTAAGTAACCTTATGTGATATTCCCTTCATTATTCCCGTCACCAAGTTTGAATAGTTTTGTTACGTGATTGGATTATTTTTCAAAGTAGGATTATATCTTCAGTACACTGATCCATTGGGCAGCAACACGTACGCCTGCCTAATGCCACACTTCATGTTCCAGCCTGTTGGACCGTTGTGCACATATGTGGGATTTCTCTGAATAACCAATTTCTCAAATTTCTGTAGTGGTCTGTTAATACTTCCCTGACACTGTGGAATATCGACCAATAAAAGAAGCAAGTTTGGCTCATGAATATGTATGAGATGTAATGCTACGCAATATTCTGTTTGTTCTGCATGTAGTTGCAAAGCCGGGGGATACAGCAGCCCAGGTGTCTGGTGGTACCATTGCTATAGAAGTCCTCCTTGGCATCTTATTGGCCGTTGCTTTTGTGGTCATAGCCACTGGAGCCGTGTACTTCATCCGACGTCGGCGAGTTCTCAAGGATATCCCCTCCGTGCTGTACAAGAATGAGACGGGCGATGCTAATGACAACAAAGAGGGCTCACTAGGCAGAGATCTCAGTATTGCCAATCCAAATTATGACAGCGCTACGCTCCAGAGCAATGCTTAATTAATGGGAAAACCCAACTGGTGGTGTAGTCTAGTCCGTTATGGAGCTGCCTCCCTAATACTCCAATTTTGATCATCAACCAATCATGCAAATAGCATTTTTATGATTCAAATATACAATGTATGAAAAATGTGAGTGGTTGCCAGGAGACATGGATGGAATACATCCACAATGTTTTGTTTTATTGTATAATGGGGGCTTTTTAGATCGAATATTACACTTTTATCGAAAGCCACTTTTGCCAATGATTTGAGAGCTCCCATGAGGAATATTAGCTCAAATGTGTTCTTCAAATTTGGTCACTGTATATCAATTTTCGATAATCGCAGGTGCACGCAAATCCAGTTTGGTGGTCAGTTTAGGCCGACGCATGTTACACTTTAGCAGCGCATTTCAAACCAAATATTTGGAATATTCAATCAAGTAAAAGTTAGAATAATATAATACTAAATTATTATTTGCAAATGCACAGCAGTCTATCACAAGTCCATTCACAAGGCTGGGCACAAGTAAAGTGGAGGAACAATAACAAAGGAATGCTTTTTCCCCAGTCTATTTAAATAACTTGAGAGTAGACTTGTTATGGACTGGTCTGCAACACTGCCCAACTAAAACTGTGAATTTTGAAATTATTCCTAAATGTTGACACAAGTATCACGCATGAAAAGAGATAAAACATGTAGGCAGTCTGGAGTACATGCAACGTTTAATACTTAGAACTTTTGAATTCCACATGTAGAGTTTAATTTGTACAAAGAACCAATACTTGAATGATAAAGACAACGAATCCTTGAAAGCATGTAGAAATTTAAACAGCTTAACTTCTTAGAATCTGCATCTGTAGTTGAAATCAAGCAATGATTACCAGGTACATGTTATGCATCTCGGGGCATTTTGGCTGGTACCCTTGCCTGTAGTTGCTTTAATAGTCTTTTCACATGCTTAGCAACTTTCAATGCTTTGTGATTTCCTTAAATTGTCTGTGAATAAATTCATTGTTTCAAAAATAAATATCAAGTGTGATTTATAAAACTTAGAGAGTGACATTATGTAGTTTGTATATTTAAACTTTGAAATTTTGGAAGTTATATATTGGTAATTGTATTTTTTAATTTTCCAAACATTATCACGTATTTTGTGAACGAGTCGGTGAACAGAATAGATGTCACTGATGAAACAGTAGATAAAAAAAACTGCTGCTTGAGTAAGCATTAACGATTGATTTTAAACATTTTGAGGCAAGACCTTCCGAGTTAGTACTTATCTGGCCATTAAAGGAGCAATGTTGCCAACAATTTCAAATGCAAATAGTTCCTTGCATTTTAAATGCAGCAGCAGTCACAGTGTAACACATAACAATAGCCTTTGAAAAGAATGTGATGAAAATAAAAGCCAATGTGATCCAAAATGATGGTTTGTTTCAACATGTTTTTTATTACCAATGTCACCAAGTAAGATCACATACACTAAATATTACATTCGCGTTCATAATTCATGCGTATATGCAAATAACTGCGAACTCCCCGAATGTTTGTGGTAATTATTAAAATTTTGGTCATTTTCAAAAATAGCACAAGTAACAATATGTACCATGTTGGCATTTTTGTTCACATGAAGATGAAACGGGCAATTCACAATACAATGCACCAACAAGGTTACTGCAGGCAGGCCTTTTTGTCAACAAAAGTTTACTTGTCTCTGAACTATTATTTATTCACAACGACTATTGTAATGCTCTGTCAGATTGTTTGGAATATTAATGAGGATCACGAGTGTCTTTTTAAAAGGCTTCCAAATTCATTCACGTTGTTGTGGTAATGCACATTAACAATGAAGAATAAGTGAATAACTGTAGGATAATTTATACATGATGTTGACTGACGATGTTGGAAAGTTGTATTGTCGATTTAAAAAAACTGCTTGGTAGTGCACTGCATTGCGAAATAACTTGTCACATATGTGCATTCACTTGATGGCGCAAATTTATATTGACCGAGTTTACAAACAAGACCAGACAACACAAGACATTTCAAATACATTAGGTTATATACATTGTACATTGCGCCGTGGCCCCCACTAATGGCTGCCTTTGATGCTGTAGTACATCTCCAATGGCCGGGACACTCGCCAATATTTGTCCTGTACTTGCTCCAGGGTCATGGACCCTATCAATATCTGAAGGAAAAACAAAATAAAAAATGAATGAATGACAGCAATAGGATTGATCTCGTATGAAATTTCAGAGGTTGAAATAACAGATAAGGACTGGTTTGATACACCTGAATCAGCATGCTAAACATTTGGCCGATATCATAGCTGCCAACTTTTCAAAATCCCAATTAGTAATCAACCCGCGCGGTCATTTTCAACTGCTCGTTTTATCAAAAGCTTTACCAACATCGAGTACAGATACATGGTTTACATGTACACATACATGTGCATACCCTTCTTGTTGTGAATAATTATGTACTGTAGGCCAAAAGATAATTAAAAAAAATAATTAAAAAATTTTAAAAAAAATTAATTAATTTTTTTTTTAATTAATTTTGTTTCAATGTCTGTATTTGTTTGTTGAAGTCAAATAAATAATAACAATAATAACATGTGCGCATATTTTTTTTTGAGATGCATGCTATCGATGTGGAGTTTCGAGTTCGTATCTCAGTTTTTACACACGTTGATTTAGGGCCACCGTTATGCAATAGAAATATCCCGTCAACATACCTTGCAAACGCATGCTGATTTATCTTTTCTGGACGTTGTGACAAACTCAAACTCTATTACCAATTATTCCAACCATAATCTTATTAAATTCCATGATTAAAATCTCGCACTGATAGACTCATCCCAGCAAAAAGCGACCAAATGTGCTCACGATCGTCACTGAAAAGTACTCACAATTCACATACAGTACACACAACCACACATCCACGAGATGCAGCACACAAATGACACACCATTGAAAAATAGTCTTAGTCTGGTCCTCAAGTACTCCACTGCGCACACTGCATTGATGTCTATCAGGTGCTTGACTGCATTCTTATTAGACTTGTCACCAGTCCATCCATTATCGCGACATTTCGCCAGAAGTTTTCGGTCAAAAACGATACTTTACAAGTATTTATTTTTTTTCGTTAGGTAGAAAATGGGAAATTCGTAATGTTTTAGTGGCATATCGTATTTTCGTAATTTAACAAACAATTCGTAATAATTACGAAAAATTCGTAACAGTTGGCAGCTATGCGATATACAGTTAGAATGAACTTTGGTACCAAATTTAACAGAGCTAATGCATGTTTGTACACATAAAACAATATGGGAGAGCTATATACATGGGAGTGTTTGGCGCAGCACTCACCGTATATTGTGCTGGTGTGGAACTAATACTGATGTCAAACTCCAGGGGGCCGGTAATGTCACGTTGACCACTCTCTAGACAGTAAGAAGAATGAGTCCAAATGGCTGGTCAGTGCGATAAAATAATACTAACGACTGCAATATTATATCAAAGAAATGTGCAAAGAAAAGGTTTCATTTTCAGAAATAATGCACAAATTGATCAACATTTTGCATCAGAAGGCATTAAAATATAACGCAGTACTTATACAGTACTGAACAGGAATGACCTAAAATGCTTCCATCATTGTTATTGAAGGGGATGTATTAACTTTTTACAGTTTTCATTTTTTACTAAAAACCATTTCAAATAATCAGCTTTGTCAAAACAACAGAGAATGCTGCTTCAGAAAGGCAACTAGGAAAGTTTGAAGTCACAAATCACGAGGAAATGTCATGCTTTATTAGACTTTCTACATCATCATCATCGTTTCATCTTATAAGAAAAGGTTTGATTTTCAGAAATAGTGCACGAAATGATCAACATTTTGCATCAGAAGGCATTAAAATATAACGAAGCGCTTACACAGCACTGAATAGGAATGACCTAAAATGCTTCCATCATTGTTATTGAAAGGGATGTATTAACTTTTTACAGTTTTCATTTTTTACTAAAAACCTTTTCAAATAATCAGCTTTGTCAAATCAACAGAGAATGCTGCTTCAAAAAGGCAACTAGGAAAGTTTGAAGTCACAAATCACGAGGAAATGTCATGCTTTATTAGACTTTCTACGATGTTTCTCAGTTGAATATTTGTAAAATCTTGCTCAAGTCTTTTTGTTTCCATGATACAGAATGAGACTTCAGCCAGGTTTTAATTTTCACGAATTAAAAAAAGTCTAGAATATTCCGTACCTCTTGCATCCAAGGCGACACGCATGGAGAGATATTTGCCAAGGTGATCGATGGTCGCTACGGCGGACGTCTTCAGATAACGCATGGATTCTGGTCTCAAGAGTTGATGCTCATGCAAGGGATGCGGCTTGAAGACGAGTTCAATCTCCTGAGAGCGAGCAAACAAAGTAAGAGAAATCCAAGAAATCAGGGGCAAGCCTAGGAATTTCAACATTCATTCAATGACTCACAGCCAGCGTTTCATAATGCAGTGCACCTCCATGTATGTTGGGCAGACAGCACTTGGCCATTTTCTGCCACAGATACACCTAATTCTCCTACACAATGTCAATGGTGTTTGTTTTGTTTTGATTGGGTTTAAATGTGGCAAGAATCTTGCACCTTCCACAAAGCCAAAACTTAAGTCAAAGCACAGTCATTGTAACCCCCATCGGTAGTGACGCAAACACCATGTAAAGAGAAGCACATTGAAATCTCAAGAGTCAAAAGCTGATAACTCAGAACAACTGTTAAGTCGAACAAAGAATCCATTGCCTTCAGTAGTATAGCAATGATATACAACCCTGCTTAACTCCAAACTCTGCTGAAGTCAAATTTTGAACCTGTTCCCTTGAGGTTTGACTTATCAAGATTTCACTGCAGTTTTATGCAGTGCAGTATGTTGTTTAACCACAACAAATTTCCATACCAATTACCATTACTTTTCAAACACTTGTGAATTGTAGCTTGTAATGGTTGAGAGTAATAAGCCTCTGTACTGATGACGTCACATTGTGAACTTGTGCGCTTTTCTATGGGGCTACGAAACCGTCATCCCCACCAGGCTCCCATAAGAAAGCACACATGTAAACAAAGTGTGACGTCATCAGTACAGAGGCTTATTAAACCTAGGGTGACAGCCTTTAGTGGGTTGCTCCCTTCCTATGCAACATACGTTATTATGTGTATCAGCCGTGTCCGCATTACTGCTATCAGTAACTTGTTCCAAAGCCTCGGTGCTGGATTCATCCGATGTCCGTAATCTCTTGCAGGTCTCTGCCTCACCAGGTTCCTGCTCAGGTTCAGGATCCATGTCCAGGCTTGCTATGTCCCCTCCACTGCCTCCACAGACTGCATCCCCTGGGTCCAGGTCCTCACATACTTGATTGTGCTTCCTCTGTATGGGGTCAATCACATAAAGGCAATCCATATAATGACTGGTGGTGGGTTTACAGAATTAAGAATGATCACTGTTATAATAAGTTCCCTGGTGACTGCTGCTCAAATCACACTTTATACACCAACAGAACTAACTCTTTGAGGGTGTACACGTAACTAAAAAGAAATTGGACGGCAGTCACACTATTTACTTTACAGAACTTTCCACCCACAGTGTTTCTTTGCCTTCCCAGTAGCCTAACTGGTTAAGTTTTCAAGAACACAAAGAAACAAAATACAGGGCCTAATTGTTCCAATGGGGATATTTAAAGAGTTGACCTCATGTCAGAGGTCGAAAGGACACAAATGTGCAAGCCATTCTCAGACCCTACATTGAAGTGAGTGATACAGCAGCTTAATTGTGTACTTACCACTCGCTGTGCTCTGTTCATGGCTTGAATCTTGAGTCCTTCCTCTATGCTGTTGCTTAATGCAGTAGTGTGGTGACCGGTCAACTTAGCCAAAACACGCTCCTGAGGTCAAGAAAGTAGAAGTCCAACGTCATTGTCCAATGAATATGATCAAACTAGAAACTCAGAAAACTAGAGTCCTTGGAGTGTTCTATGAGTACCTCTCTAAATCCTAGATTAGGTACTGAATCATTTAAAATCCTTCAGCTTCCAAATTCTAATTGTGAAGTGAAAACCTCAAATCTTGAAAATCGCATTAAAGAATTTGGGGTGGCTGAGGTGAAATTATTTTGTGCCTAAAATGTACTGAGCAGGTAATTGGGTTTATGAAACTATCCACAGAAGAATTTGCATTTTATAAGGTAGATTGTTGCTGCTAAGACTGTCACATACCTGATGGGCCTCGTACTCATCTCTGCTGGGGTAAATCTTGGAGATCAGGGCGTCGAAGTTGGGATCTGGACGAAGTGACCGCTTGGACACGAGTTTCTTACGACATGTTGGACATTCTTTGTTTCTACAAAAGGAAAACCAAACACAGATGCAGATCACAGCCATTGACTGACTACAAATCATTATACAATTTTCCTTAAGAAGAGAATTTGCATTTAATATTGTTGCTACTAAGCCTGTCACATACCTGATAGGCCACTGTTTCATTTGAGTCTAATTTTAAATACTCCAAAAATTGAATGAGAAACAATGTGACTGAAGCAAGATTTCAAACTTATGATCACTGGAACATTGAGTCCATGTTTAATATTTGTATTCACGTAGCACTTTACACAGTCTACTTAGGAATTACTACCCTTTCTGCTGCAGCTCATGATCAGTACAATCTGGTGACTACCCTTACAGATAGCCATTTATAACATAATCCTGTAGAAAACAGGGAATATACGAGCATTTTGCAGTAAAGTGTCTTGCCCAAGAACACATTCACCATGAACCCCGTGCGGGTCAGAACTCATATTACGTGGCAATCTGTGGGGCATAGCACAGATAACCGGAACCTGTTTAACCGGAACCTGTTTTTGCACAGAATATAATTAAAATGTCTGTGTCTAGCAGCTGAAATTGGACCCAAGAATGTTCCTAAATTGTATCCAACAAAACTCACCCACTCCTCAGCGCAGTAATGATACACTCTTGACAGAATCGATGCAGGCATTCCTTAGTGGTGTAGGTGTTCTTCAGCATGTCCAGGCATATTGGGCACATCAGCTCACTGTGGAGGCTGCGAGGGGAGACTGCAATCTCTGTGTCGTCTGTGATGGCCTCTTGTGGGGTGCGGTGAAGCTCATACAAACTGAGTTCTGAACAGTGCAGAAAGGTGGAGGAAAGTATACTGTACACTGAGCCTTCATTCTCAACCCCGTAGCTAGTTATTTTTGCTCAAAAGCTTCTTAAATCTAAGCCTCCCACATTCTCCATCACCTGTGCTTTACATACATGTACATGTCGCTCTGTATTACCCTAGGCTTGGCGCTGATAGGACTTTCCACGAACTTCTTAAATCTTTGGAATCAGAAAAATTGAATCTTATTGCGACATATATTCATTTAGCATGGCGGCTTCTTTTTTCTTTTTTTTTCATTTTTAAATTAAGATAAGTGCTACTTACCCCATGTTTTACTTGGTTGCGAGTTACCGGTCTGGGAATAAAATGAAATGACTAAATATCAGTAAGACTATGGATGTCATACAATTCAAATTACAACACAGAAACATATTTTAAAAAGTAGCAAATATTTTCGACAGAATGTTCATGTATCCTGACGCCACTTTACTGAGGTTAATTTGCCATTAATGTGGATGTAACTTTGTTGGGGCAGGATATCACATTGGGGCAATTAATTCTGTACATGAACCTGTTAAATATTCTTAACTACTAGAGCCTGTTGCCACATTCAATTGTACCCC
This sequence comes from Patiria pectinifera, assembly GCA_029964075.1. Lineage (NCBI taxonomy): Eukaryota > Metazoa > Echinodermata > Asteroidea > Valvatida > Asterinidae > Patiria > Patiria pectinifera. The sequence goes on along the minus strand of CM057129.1, from coordinate 29,327,708 downwards.
CCGCCCTGCAAACAGGACGCTGGGACAGGCAGATGAATCACGTTCTGATTGGATAGATTTTGTGTAACCTGTGACCTGCAAGTCATCACAGCCATGACCCTGCAAGGTTTGAAACGGCCGTTAAGAACGAGTCATCACTAGTTTTATTTTAATTTTTTTCATTGAACAGTTGAAAAGCATAATAATGTAGGAAAATCTGTAAAACTTATCTGCTGTGTAAATTTTCAATTCCTACACTTGTTCAGGCTCCGTTTCGAATTCACGAAGGTCAAATTGTATATTATGCGACGCTCAAAATTTGTCCACATGGTCCGCAATGAAAAAGAAGTCACATCCGGTACGAAATGTATGTATTTCTATGAGACAGTTTTCGGATAGCATTTGCGTGCATTGGCTAACTGCGGTCTTAAACAACTGCAGCCAGATGTCTTTATAATAGGTCATGATAAATTACCCAGAATGCCATCCCACTTCCTTCACAAGATTCTGTGAAGCTCATTAGCTGTCCCAGCTTCCTGATTGCAGGGGGAGGGAGGGGCGGGCGGGGGGAGGGGGGGGGATGAGCCCAGTGGCCACAATGCGTCTTGTACCATTTGACGAAACAGTCGTTGATGCATCCCGATATGTAGAGTTGTTTCTCTACATTTCACGTGATCGTGACCCCTGTGTTTGCGCGCTTTGTTGCTTATGTACTAGTCGTTCAGTTTCCCAATCTCAGGTCAGGAAACTTAACTATTGTTTAAATGTAAATGTGAATGTACATGCCCATGGTGGTGACACCCACTGCACCATCAAACAGGCCAAATTTCATTGATTTGCAGCTCAAAAAATTATTTAAAGCCCCAGTAGTTCGTCTTTGACTTGTTGTTAAAAGCAAGTACTTGTAGGCACCTGATGTAACGTTTTTTGGTCAAGTCTTTGCCATGATTTAGGCACCTTTTTTTATTTAAGCTGGATGTTCATGAAACTGCCAATTTACAGTCATTTTGACAAAATTAAGGAGTTCTAGCGCCCAAGTTAGGCCTAGTAGCAGTGGCCCATATTACTTAGTTCACAACATCAATCGCTGCACGCAAATTTTACCCGGCACACTTTGCGTGCAACATTTGATTGGAGCAGCACACAGTTGCATTCAAATATTCAGTCAAAACACAGTTCATGACAGTTTCAATTAATCGAATACTAAATTATTCAAAAAATAGACAGCCCTAGTCATGCTAGTTTTATTTTTGGCAATGTTTTGAAAGAGGCATTCAAGTGACAGTGCATCTCTACTTGCCCCAGAGAGCATGATACTATCAAATCGTTGAAAAATTATTGAAAACGGAAAGATTTCCATATCTGGCCATCACTAATTTTTCCCTTCAGTGACCTATCAAACATCAAAAAATGATAACACATGTGTACATGTACATACATGTATGTCCTTAAAAATCAAGATTAGAAGGGAAAATATTAAAGTAAATACTGAGAAAACACAGAAATTTTCAGACCAGTCTCAAACTCAAAGGGTTTGTGCACACTGCACAAGGTGACAAGTGATTGCCAGATATGGTTATCTTTCCAATTTTTAGAAATAAGAAAACGTGGAATAATTTCTTACAACCTAAACATGTACGCATGTACAATGGGACACTTTTGAGACATTGGTGGCAGCAAACATACCAGTCCTTTTCCCATTGTTTGCATCATTGAGCATGCACGCTTCAGCTTAAAAATGACATAAACAATGAAAAAAGGATGGGTGTGTTTGCTGCCACCAACGTCTCAGACTCAGAAGTCTCCCAATTATCATTATTCAGCCTACAGTCTACATGGCCTAAGTAACGTTAAACAAAGTAGGTAAGGCCTACGCTGAACATCTTGAAGACAAAAGGTAGCGGTACGACTATAGAATGCAGGGCCACTCCACTCTACATCCACGCCTCTGTACGGCTGCGTGGAGGCGTGGAGCCGCAGTCGACCTACCTCCGAGAATTGCGCCCTCTATCGGCGCGCGTCTCTGCGACTCCGCGCCTCCAACAGATCCAGTGCCCCGTCGCCCTCCCTCCTTTACGAGGATATTAAAAATGGATATGGATGCTTCGTTCTCAAAAAAATACTGCTGAGAATTGCGCCCTCTAAAGGTGGCTTCAGATTAATCATGTAATGCTTTTAATTTTATATGTATCTTCATCTTCTAAAACTAAGAAAAGAACACCCCACGCTTTATCTCAAACCCCGCCCCTACCCTCCAATGGCAGCGCAATGACGACTCGACAGAATACCTTGAATGATTGAATGAAAGGGCCGGCCTTTTCAAAAAAAATTGCTGGAATAAGGCCAATTTTGAAACAAATAAGGATCTAAACAATTGCCACTGCATAATTCAGCGGCGAACTTTCTACATAGCTTATCTGAAAATCTTTGAAAAAGAAAGGCAAACCTGATTTCCGTGTGTTGTTACAGCCATTTTGCCGAGCATGTTTTTTTTTTTGGCGCAGCACACGTATGACATGTACGCAGCTCCCCGCAGGTACTAGGTACACATATGACACATACATGTACATACACACTACACACATGCTTAAATCGTCTGTGCTGCGCTAGTTGTTTTTAGGCATCCAATCCACAAGAAGAATTTTCGATTCTGTGATAAATAGAATCGATTCTGTAATTCGCGTCGTCAGTCGTTCGTGTTGTAAGAAACAATGAGGGTTGTTTTATCGATACCAGATGGTAGTACTGCTTATAAAAGAATCGAGTAATCTGCTTTCTATTTCAACCTCGACCCAACGTACGCTGAAAGTTGGTGGGACAGGTGTAGCGCGTGCAACTTGTACGTCGCTCAAGTACGTACGCAGTACATTTACTAATTATGTACACGACGGCGTAGACATGTCAACAACATTGTACACGTCGCGTCGCGTCGTCGGCACTGGTTCTACAATATAGACACAGTAAGTAACGCTAGGCCATTTGTTTTCTTGACACTAAAGCTTGGGCTATGGTTAGTTTACAAACCAGGTTTTTCCTGCTCGTGCCTGCATATTGTTTTTACTGAATGCATCTTGTTGTAAACAGATCTAACTTTATTTGTAAAACAAAAAAAAGTGGTGTCCGAACGTGTCCGGAAATTGGACGCAAAATTTCCATATACTAGTCTATAGCCTAGGCCTAGACTTGTATCCGGTCACTTCGGCACCTTGCCAACTCGGCACCTGCCAACTCGGCACCTTGGCACCTTGGCAACTCGGCACTCGACACCTGTACAAAAACCAACTCGACACCTGTACAAAAACCAACTCAGCACCTAGCCAATTCGGCACCTGACCAACTCGGCACCTCCCCATGTGTGCAAAATTTGAAATGTTTCTCAGTCATATCATGTCAGTACTAACTCAGTCCGTTCATTACTGATTTTCATTGAGCTGGTATTACGCTGTTACTAATATAGCCTATTGTATTTATAATGGAGCAGACTTAGCTGGAGTTACCCAGCCCCGAGTTTTATCATTGGGTTGTCTATTGATAAAACTCAGGGCTGGGTAACTCCAGCTAGAGCAGACTGGTATAAATAAGGTAGTGGATATTTTGCCGGAGGTAACGCCGGCAAACTAACGTTTACTAAAGGTTTGCCGGCGGCAATCCATATCAACAGAGGGCGCTGTACTCTTTAAGATAGGGCTGAATTATAACATGTATTAAATTCCCACCAAAGTTGTGTAGCATAGTCGGTGCAGTGGTTAAGCAATGGCTCTGTCGAGCGCAAAGTGAGTCCCCCGCGCAAGTTTAAACTTGCGCGCACAAGTTTAAACCTGCGCGCACGCAAGTTTAAACTTGCGCGCGCATTCATTTCCTTGCTACAAATTGAGCACGCAAGTTTAAACTTGCGCACTGCATAGATTTTCCCGGCCACGCATACAGAGCCGCTAAACTATTTTTCCCTGGTAAACTCATGCAGATATGTAACATTATTTTTAAAGCAGATTTTTTCCCCTGATTTAATGGCATCACTGAGCTTCGGGAGACAATGCCTTAATGCCTTTTTTGAAACATTTTATTAAATTCATTAATTAAATCATTTGCAAATTTATTTACTTTTTAAAATAATTACCATTTTATATGCATAGCGTTTTTAAGTTGTAAACATTTTTTAATATGAATTATTGAGCCTGCACTAAAAAAATATTTGTTAAAGTAATAAATTCAATTAATTAATTAAATTAGTAATGCATTCATTTAACTTTTTTTTTAAATTATGCATTTTTGAAGTGTACACAGCGCTCGAAATGTTATGCAAGTATTCCAAAAACAATATGAATTATTGTACCGTCCAATTTATTAATTGTTAAATTAATTAGAATTTCTTTTAAGAATAAGTACTTTTTTAATTGTAGAATACATAAGCATTTTAAAAATAATGTAAATGATTACTATAATGTCATAACTTGAACAATAATTGCAAGGATCATAATCATTCTTTTTACGTTAACAGCGGGTTACACCAGCCCTAGGAAATTATAATTTATTTACATTCAAGAATATAAATAAAATGCCAATTAGGTTTACAAAGTAAAAAACTTGAAGCTGGTCTCCATTATTGAACAACTTCAGTACACTTTCCAAGCAATCGCCGCTAGTGTGCTTAAGTTTATTGCTTGCCCGGTCCCCTCCCCGGCCCCTCCCCCACGTACCCTTAAACAACTTCTCTGATATTGATAAGCACTGCTAAATCTCAATGTTTCTTTTCATTGACGCTAATTGAATTCCCCTTTTTATTTGTTTCTTTATTCATTCATATATTCCATTATTTCTCCATGTACTCGTGTTTTGAAAAAAAATTCTTCATCAATGAAAATCCCGCCCGCAAAAGAAGGTTGCAATCGCCTTTGCGCAAGTTTAAACTTGCGCACGTAAATTAAAATGGCGCAGTGTAATTTGCGTGCTTCAGGAGTCCCTCGCGCAAGTTTAAACTTGCGTGCGCAAGTTTAAACTTGCGTGGGGGACTCAAATTGCGCTCGACAGCTCTAATGAGTGGGATGTCCCGAGTTTGAACCCTGATCTTCGACACAATTCCAAGGGTTTTTTTCCCCATCCCCAAATAAATAAAAATATTCTTCTTTTATTATTTTAACATGTCTCAAACATTTTATTGCAGAGTATTACTTTTTCTTTTTCAGATTTGTGGCTCTGGAGGATTTTTTTTTAAAGGGAAATAAAGTCCGAAATTATAAAATGGTCTGATTCTCATCTTGTAAATACAAAAATAGAACGATAATATTGGCATGGAGCCAGACTAAAATTTGTCACCGGAAAATGTTTAAGTAAAAAAAAACAGTAATCATGGTAATTGCGCATGTTCAGTGCATATCCAGCAAATTAACGTTTACTGAAGGTTTGCCGTTTCCGGCAAAATATCTACTGCCTATATTAATGTGTAATTAACTTTACATGTATGTCATTGCTTTCATTTCTCTTTGCAAGTTCCAAAAAATGAAGATTTTACCTCATTCTAAATTCAACTTGGCAGACTTGTGAATAAGGCGCATCAGAATGCGGCCTGACTGTGGAAGCTCAGTTGGTGATTCATCATACACTGATTGGTAGAACGTTTAGCCACTTAGCCGAGGTCTATCAAGAAAGTACTAGGCAGAGGATTTCAGGATCAAAACCTGCACAGTGCAATTAAAAAAAAAAAAATCTTTTCTTACATTTTTGGAAACTAAACACTTCCTACCGTGGTTCGAACCCTGCAATTTCAGCATTCAAATTGAATGTATTTCATTGAGCTAGCGAACATCAGTTGCTGTAGGAATTTACAACGTCATGTAGATTCACAGTGTTACAAGTATGTTTGATTGCATTGGAAAACACGGCTTCCATAAAAATACAAATGTACAAAGTAGTCACTGCATTTTACACTATAATTTTTTTTATTGTTTACCGTGACCATGTTCTTTTTGCTTAAAGAAAATGACAAAAACAAGATCCAGTTCATCAAGTTCCGTGCTTGTGACCTCACGTCTGAGAAATGGCACACAATATCAACAGAGAGGACGAATTGCCTCAGCAAGAGCCGCCAAGGAAAAGACCATCAAAAAGTTAAGGCCGAGAGCGAAATGTCTCCGACAGAAAACATCTAAGAAGGGAACACACGTGTCACTGTCGGACGTGCTGCGTAGACCAGGTATAGCATAAGCCTTGGTGTAAACAAAAATAGGGTACTACTACAAGGACCGTAACTGCATACATTTGTAAAATGTGCAAAATTGCTACTGACTTTTTCGGTACTCGCCATTCGAATAAGGCCAAAAAACAACAAAAAACTTCTGTTTCCGATAACATGGTATTTAAAAATAGGGTAGGTAGGTAGGGGAGTCAAATTTTTGTGTGTACGATCGTATGGAGGTGTCTGCGTGTAGTCAAGGGTAACAGGTAGTAACTGATGGTTTTCAGGTTTTTTTCTCATTTTTCCCAAAACAAAATTAGGGTAGGGGCTGTTAAAAAGGGTAGGTAAGTTTTAGGACTCTTAAACAAGTACTCAGAGTCCCAAATTTTCAGACTACTACTAAGTGTACCAATGGCATAACCTGGAGTCCAACTTGGGGGGGGAGGCTCATTTTCTTTAGGGGGTAATCACTGCACGCAACTGGAGTGTTAAGACAATTAAGACCCCCTTTACACAGGGCTGCGACCTTTGGGCCTCTCTTGTGTGACCATAAAACTGGCCAGGTCACCGTTGGAGGCTCAAAGGAGGCAGAATGGTTGCCTAGGTCGTTCAAAGGTGGTACGCAGGATGTTCAGACATCGCCATGGACGCCATGGTCGCTGTAAATTTTTGAACATGTTCAAAACAGTCGCACAAAGGTCGCCGAGGAGGTTGGTTGCTCAAAGGTGGCTCAAATGAGGCAGAAGGGAGGCACAAGCATTGCCGTGGTTGCAGAATGGATGCACAATGGTCGGCCAATGGTCGACATGTAATAGATCCGTTCTGTTGCAAATTTTACCATCAATCTTGGCGATATGCTTCTGCCTCTCTTGTGCCTCCTTTGGCCGACCAATAGCGTGTATTGAACGATGTCTCTGAGGCGACCGCTGTGCCTCCATTCGGCGTTGGATGCCGAAGGTTGCACAGGGGAAGCACAGGGGAGGCAGGCAAGTGGCTCAGTGGACGCACAGTTCGCTCGTAGCTCGACATGAAAATACCCAAAATTGCAGTTTTGGTGGTTCAAGGGAGGCTCAAGGATCGCTGGAGCAGTTACATAGAAACAGGATTTTCTGGGTTTAGGCGACCATTGAGCGTCCTGACCATTTTTTGGTCGCTCATAGGTGGTACAAAGGTCGCAGCCCTGTGTAAAGGGGGCCTAAACGCCTGTAATTCTGTGGGGTGGTGTTCTTTTATTAACTTAACATTTTAATTTATTTTCTTCACATGGACTCTTTTACAGATAGCTACTGAACTATTTGCTGCAATTTGCAGCAAAGGTGTAGACCATGTGACTTGTGACATCACGCTGACAGGCAACCACAGGGCAACCAAACATTTCAACATCTTTTGCATGTTATTTGGCCCATGTGAAACAGAATTTGTCAACACTTGTAAACTATTTTTCAAAAGATTTAAATGCAATGCAGAAGAGAAATGTTATCCTGTTTGCTGAAAGATGCCAAGACGTGACCACAACATCCAATTTTGTAAACAAATGTCACATGGTCTATATGTTGCACTGCATTTTCAGACAGCTTGTACTGCACTCGATCTCTGTTTGAAGTACAAACTCTTTCAGGATGCAATGCAACATACATATACACCTGCATACTTCTTAAGAATACTACTTAATTAAGATTATAATTCTCGTGCGTCCAAGAGACGACGAGTTAACGTCGGTGTTCCACGAGGCACACACCCATCACCCCAATCAAAACGAAGATTATAATTCTCGTGCGTCCAAGAGACGACGAGTTGACGTCGATGTTCCACGAGGCACACACAGCCATCACCCCAATAAAAACAGCGTCAGCATAACCAACGGAGGGGGTTTCGAAGCTGATAACTCGGACGTGTTGCGGACTCTACTGAAGAACAGCAAGAAAGTCCAGAACGGATCGGTGACACCGCCCAGTGAGAACGCCAACGAGCGGCCACTGATCATGTCCCAGCTGCTGAAAGCCAAGGCGAAAGAGCTTGAAGAATTTGATGCTGCAATGGAGAGGAATGATGAGACTTCAGAGAATGAAGGGACGGAATTGTCATCAGACGAACTTGAGACAATGGACGGTAGTGCCAATGATGCATCGGCTATCCCTGATAGCTACTCGGCTAAGCGGGTCAAGTGTAACGGGGATAGCAACATGAGCACGGGTAGTATGAGCCCAGGGAACATGAGCTCGGACAACATGTGTCCAGACAGAGAGGTCAGCCCCGAGCCCTTGAAGGAAGACAGTGTTAAGGCTAAGAGAGCAAAAGTTGAAAACATCATCACATCAATGCGCCAATCGCCATCTTGCCCCCAATCCAGCCAGGGAAGTCATCTCATGTCTGAGGTCCCAAGGTCCTAAACGCAAACAAGCCCAACCTCAACAGCAGAAGGCGTCTGAGGAGGAGATCAGCGTGGCTAAGCAAATACGACGGCAGGAACGTAGACGGCTGAAGTACTTGCTGGGCCATCTGCAGCAGCAGCTACACGTCCTGCAGGAAAAGTACTTCGATCTCTACGAAGTGGACAACAGCAGCCTATCGGATGCATCCGATGATCTGGATGATGTACATGTGTACAAAGGTCTTGGGCTTCCAGTTGAAAGTTCTATTTTTTCCAGTATTTGAGATGCTGCCTTAAAAGATATAGCCCATCAATGGTAATTTGTGCATTTTGTTCGTTTGAAGCAACAAACGTTCTCAAAATCTAGAGGAGGGTGCTGAACAACTAACCTGATGAAGTTTCAGCTTCAGCTGTGTATTTCAAGAAAAACAACATTCTAGGATCTCGATTTTAAATCAAAAGTTGCTGAATCATGTTTTGAATTGGGCCTGAATTCAGCATCCGAGACACGTTCTCACTGAGCCGATTGCAGCTACGTGATGTCGCGCACTGATCCGACTAATTATAGCAACCGCACGCGCATGTGCATCGTGTCAACGCTTCGCCGAATAAAAAAACGAACTATTAACGGAAATTTCCAACGGTGCGTAAGACGCATCATTGGAAAGGCCTTCTTTCACTGATTTCTTCAAAATGACAGAATGCCAGAAAGAATAATTTCACAGGGAGTTTAGTCCCCTTACTATCTTTCAACCAAGTATGTTTTTTAACAATAATTATGTCAGTTACTTTTTGAATAGCTGCAAATGATGGACTGTAGCTTTAAAGACTCAATGTACTAATCTAAAGCACAATAGTAATTGTACACTATTTTCTTTGAATGTGCAGAAAATGGCATTGATACTGTGACGGGTGATGGCAATGTAGTTGGCAATGCAAGGTAAGCTGGATCAGGAAAAACAACCCTTCCTGTATTTGATCGGGAAACATCAGAATTTGATAAAATTTGGATTCAAAATTGTGGTCAAAATTGTGGTCAGAATTAGGATTTAGCAGGATTGAAGAACTGAGGTATATCCCAGACACTATTTGAAGGGATCTTGGTGCTTGTTGACATTGAATGTTGTCATTATTTGCATTTGGGATTATTGGGATTATTACATAATTTGATGGTCCCAGAGGGCCAGTCTATTGGTGTCTTGGTTCATGTCTGACTCACTGATTCACTGACCCAATACTGACTGTCACCTGTCTACTGACTACCTAGTACACTGACTGACTGTCACCTGTGACTATGAATGACTACCTATTCCACTGACAGACTGTCACATGTGACTATGAATGACTACCTATTCCACTGACTGACTGTCACCTGTGACTATGAATGACTACTTATTCCACTGACTGACTGTCACCTGTGACTATAAATGACTACTTATTCCACTGACTGACTGTCACATGTGACTATAAATGACTACCGATTCCACTGACTGACTGTCACCTGTGACTATGAATGACTACTTATTCCACTGACTGACTGTCACCTGTGACTATAAATGACTACCGATTCCACTGACTGATTGTCACCTGTGACTATGAATGACTACTTATTCCACTGACTGACTGTCACATGTGACTATAAACGACTACCGATTCCACTGACTGATTGTCACCTGTGACTATGAATGACTACCTATTCCACTGACTGACTGTCACCTGTGACTATGAATGACTACCTATTCCACTGACTGACTGTCACCTGTGACTATGAATGACTACCTATTCCACTGACTGACTGTCACCTGTGACTATAAATGACTACCTCCCCCACTGACTGATTGTCACCTGTGACTATGAATGACTACTTATTCCACTGACTGACTGTCACCTGTGACTATAAATGACTACTTATTCCACTGACTGACTGTCACATGTGACTATAAATGACTACCGATTCCACTGACTGACTGTCACCTGTGACTATGAATGACTACTTATTCCACTGACTGACTGTCACCTGTGACTATAAATGACTACCGATTCCACTGACTGATTGTCACCTGTGACTATGAATGACTACCTATTCCATTGACTGACTGTCACCTTTGATTATGAATGACTACTTATTCCACTGACTGACTGTCACATGTGACTATAAATGACTACTTATTCCACTGACTGATTGTCACCTGTGACTATGAATGACTACTTATTCCACTGACTGACTGTCACCTGTGACTATAAATGACTACTTATTCCACTGACTGACTGTCACCTGTGACTATGAATGACTACTTATTCCACTGACTGACTGTCACCTGTGACTATAAATGACTACCGATTCCACTGACTGATTGTCACCTGTGACTATGAATGACTACTGATTCCACTGACTGACTGTCACATGTGACTATAAATGACTACTTATTCCACTGACTGATTGTCACCTGTGACTATGAATGACTACTTATTCCACTGACTGACTGTCACCTGTGACTATAAATGACTACTTATTCCACTGACTGACTGTCACCTGTGACTATGAATGACTACCTATTCCACTGACTGACTGTCACCTGTGACTATGAATGACTACCTATTCCACTGACTGACTGTCACCTGTGACTATGAATGACTACCTATTCCACTGACTGACTGTCACCTGTGACTATGAATGACTACCTATTCCACTGACTGACTGTCACTTTTGATTTAGACTGCACGTAGGCTGGTTAAGAGAGCTGGGCAGTGCTATTGTATAGGATTACCCCATGATGGGCTTATTCTGGCCCATTGTGTAAACCGGATGCCTGAAGACTTTCTCAAATGTGAATTTGCAGGTTAAAAGAGGATTCAGAAGATGACGGCACTGATTCATGCGAGGATGAAGACTTACCAGATATCCAATACAACTCAGCCACTGCTGAAACTAAAGGTAATTGTACGTTGTCAGAAAGTTTCTCAGTGGAAATGTGGCTTTTTAGTAGTCTTTGGCCCAGCATAATTATTCGGCCCAGCATAATTATTTGGCCCACTAGTTTAAACATTTCTACAAAAACATGACAAATGTATTGTGATATTTAAATCAATAAATATTGTAATATTTAAATCATCAAATATTTTTAAGAAAATCATAGAGTAAATATGGCACTTATTGCTAATAATGTGATCATGAGAATTTTGAAAATGGAATGATTTACACTGTAAATTCTCTTCAAGCTTTGTTAGTGATATATTTTGAGTGGTCATCATGCGCAGGTGTGTTGCAAAAACTAGTGGGAGTAATTTTATGAAGATTAGTACCATGAGACACAAGGCAATTTTCAGGCAACGTATTCAAGTAATCTGCCCCCCAAAAAAGAGGAAAATTGTAATTTAGTTTTGATTCCTGAAAAAGTTCCATAAACTGTTGGATCAATGTACTTTGTTCTTCCTGGGGTTTCATGTTTTCCTGGGGGTTCTTTCTGCTTGACTCTCAGTTGCCTGTAACATTTGCTCATTGTGACTCAGGCTTTTGAGTAACAAGTTTTGATTTGTCTCATTTGTCCAGTCAAGGAGCTTGTACCTGGCACCATGGTGTGGGCAAAGAGCCGTGGCTTTCCACATTGGCCTGCAGTGGTGAGAAACTTCATTATGTGTGGGCAATTCCAACGTTATGTGATGTCTGTGACACAGTTTTTAAGAGCTCAGTCAATAAACCTTAAAATATATTTTTCAAATCTTATACATCCATCATCTAGCAATGGTCAAGGAGATTACAGACTAGGAGGTTGGGATCATTTCTGTGGATCATTCATTAGATATTGTTAATAGGCTCTATCATGGCCATTACACTGCCTTTCATATCACGTGAATTGCCCATTTGTCATAGTATGCCAATTATTAAAGTGATATGAAGCTCATCAGTTTTTTTGTGTTAAAAATCACGTCTTTACTCCTGATTGCAATTTTGATACTGTTTGAAAGTTCTCTTTGGATTATTGGTCAGTACTTTTTTTTTAATATTGTGGAGACATTTGGGTTGATAGTTGGTGGTGGCATTTTAACGCTCGCTATTTATTCATTTTCTTTCACCATTTTTTCTTGCTTTGTAGCTTCTGAAATTGTTTTCAAATAACAAGAAAGCTTGGGTCAACTACCTCGACCAAAAAATGCAAAGGTTAGATATGTCATCTTACTTTTTTTTTAATCCTCTAGAACAAGATACTTGTCTTTAAGTCAGGAATCCACTTATAAAGAAGTGGAATTATGGTTTCAATAAATGTTCCACAAAAGATGGTCTTACGAAAAGGTGATGATCAGCACTCCCATTTTTTTTCTTCTTTAGAGTTCAAGTGAGTCTGAAATCGATGGCGCCATTCTTTGGGCCTTTAAGATCACAGTACATTGTAAGTATTGCCATGTGTTCTTGTTTTACCCCAAGAAAAGGCTTACCCAGTCAAAAAAAATTCAGTAAAAGATGTTACTTTTTGCATTTATAGAGAACAGTAACCCCACATGCTGATAGAACATGAGCAATCTCAAAATGTGACCTGTCATCACGAATTCAGCTTAACGTCAGACTTCTTAAAAATCAAGATATTCATCTCTAACTTCTGCAGACCAAGATTTTTCCCAATGGTGTACATAATTAAGGGGTAATTAACTGGAATTATAGACCACAAACTAACTTGAAGTTGTAAAACTGATTCTTCAGAAAATGGGAGTTAAAAGTCCTGCAGTTGTGTTACAGGGAATGAACAGTTAATTTAAAATAGACGGGATAAATAGGTTGCAAAGATGTTTGACAGAATAAAAATAATTGGAGAAATGTACAACAGGACTTAGAGATTACGGTTTTTAAAAAAATAAATAATTGACCACCACTTCAAATTTTGGCTTTACCCCACTGTTCTGCCAAATAGCACTGAATTTCCAACTTTAAGCTAATTTGATGGTTATAAAAGCCACCATTATGTGTCTATTAATACAATTGTACTCAAATTAAATTTTGTCGTTTTTATTTGAATTTTCCCACAGGAATTAGGTAAAAACTGCAAATTCAGCGAGGATTTCAATAATTCCATGGAGAGAGCTGAGGACTACTTGATCAAACAAGGTACTAGATGTACCATTGGAAATCTTTTGTTTGGGAAGCAGAAATTAAAGAGCTATTTGAAATTTAGAATTTAAAGAATTTATTGAGCATTTTTCACAACTGATTTGACTTGTTGAGGAATTTGACAGGACAAAGAATACAAATTTAAATTCACAATTGTGGCAAGATTTTGAGCTTCAGAATAAGTTGAAAGTGTTTACTTAAAGTGTTTTGTACTTCCTATGATGAATGATGATCTCAGATGATTTTCGGAGTTTTTAAAATCCTGCTTTGTTATTTCTTTTACATTGTACACCCATTTTTCATAGAAAAGGATAGAAAAGGACTGAATGCTGGTTTGGTGCAAATTAGCTTTTCAAATCTCTTTTCTGTTTCGTTATTTTTTTTCCTAACTGTGTACAGGATTGGGGAAGGCAGCAGATTCCACAAGCGACATGTCCTTCGCTTTAGGTGAGCAATTTAACATTCATTTAACCAGTTCACATTGGGATTATTTTGACAAGAACGGAACAAGGCGCTGGATTACTTTTCACTCGACCTCAAGCCAGGCGGGTTGAAGCCATCACCATCGGGCAGCACACTCATATTTCTGGCCTCGTTTGCTGCAAGCGGGTCGCTGACAGATATATCCAGCTTCGCTCCCTGTGCACGTGTCTGTCATTCGTTCCTAATACCGCAAAACCTTTGCGTTTATACACGGCTTACGGCATAAATTTGTTAAGATAAAAATATTAAGGATCTTTTACACTGTAATGATATGAAGTAAGTACATATTGTTTTTCTCCTAGACTTGAATAAGTGTGCTTCACCCACCGTTTCTCCAAGAAAGATGTCGCAGTCACATGAGAAATCACCTGACAGGCTGCATGAGAAATCACCTGACATGTCACATGACACGGGTCCTCCTGCTGACTTGCCAGTGGTAAGAAGACACATAATTTCTGTCATTGTGAGAGGCTGCCAAACCCACTATGAGTTTTCTCTCTATGTCTTGAATGGAGCATTGATTCAACAGTAACCAACTGTTAGTTCCCACAACTTTGCTGGGGGGGGGGGGGCTGCTGGACACCACATGACACTAGGGGGCGCTGTTCATGATACAGATGTGCATGTATTGCCCAGATCAACAAAAGCAATCAAGAAGTTAGCCAGGGTTATCAGATGGTGACTTTTATGCACACCGAAACAATACTGCTTGGACTTGATAAAATAGTGCAATCAATTTGGGGCCATGGTATCCTTCATTGCGAAGTTTGACTCGGGCTTCAAATTTTGTTAATGTCTTGAAAATGTCGGTTGTCCAATGATAAGTCGATCCTTTGGTTTGGTACTGTGAAAACAGTGAAAAACATAATGTGAAGGTGAAATGATCAATTGTTTGGTTAAAGGACCTAAACAAACAAACAAATGGTTAAAGTAAAAACAAAAATGTGCCAATTTGCCTGCAATTGACTTGTCTTTGTATCGATCCCTTTAGAGCACCAATAACGTGATTTTAGAGGACGAAGAACTCCGGATAGGTCATCCTATTGGTAGTATGAGTCTAGACACGGCAAGGGTGGAGGATCCTGAACTCATAGAGAGGTAAGTAGTGTCTAGTTTGATATGATGGTGTTAGCCTAAATCAGAGCTATTGGCTTTGCCCTATTTCATGCAAGGGCATTTTCTGATGACTTATCAAGAATCCACTTCTTAATTTGACACAACCATGCTTTGACTGGAGGTGATTGATATGCCAGCTGTACCTACCAGTTACCTCTTTTGTATCTTGATTGAATTTGACTAGTCACAGTGTTTGCACGAATGTGATTTGACTCTTTTCACTTGTCTGTCTTCAAATGCATGGCGCGGGAAATGGAAGAACTTTTTGGCTGTCTGTGACTGATCGAACATTGGTCGGAGTACCAGCTGTCTGAAAAATCTTGAACTTGTTCTGATTGTATTAATGTTAATTACCTTAGGCCCCCAAAAAGTCTCTGGTTTCTGGTATGGAGCTTGCCCAAAAAATGGTGCGGCGACGCGGTTTTTTTTGTTTGTTTTTTTTTTACCTGATTTTTTTGCTTCAAATGTCGGCTGATGACTGCAAATGGTGCCCGACTAAACTTAGTGCTAATATATGGGAGTCCAGAGAGGCCACATAAAGCTTATTCTCGACCATAACCCAATCTAAAAACACGTTAAAATTGTGCAGCAGCAGGATTCCAGTCAAACCAGTGAGTTTGGCGGTTTTGAGACATCATCTTTTATTGAAAAAAAAAAAAATTTCATTTTGCCGACGGGCATGGCTACGGCGATGCGCGCGCATACCAGAAACCAGAGACTTTTTTTTTTGGCCTTGACGTAGTTATTTTTATCTTAATTTTAAATATATACAGTTTTTAAATGGCTTAACATTGTTTGGAGTTCTTGTTCAATATTTTTTTTTAGTATGGAATCAATTGCTTTAATTAGACCAATTGCGTTAATTGGCTGTGGCACGAGACAATATATCAGCTTGCTATCTCTGGATGGAATCATGTTGAGCTGAAATATGATATGGGGTTGCCAAATACAAAGAGTTAAGATAATTTCCATTATTAAGATGAGATAATTTCCATTATTAAGATAAAAGAGTTTCCTCTTTTTGTGTTTCCATTTCAGAAGGAAAGCATGGAAATATACTGAGAACCGTTTACTGAAGTACATCCACAGAGACACAACCAAGGTATGGACTTGCAGCTTCAACTGTCTTATTTTGTTTCGTTTTGTGCAAACGTTTCAAATATTTATTGCGGAAAATTGCTTTGTGATATTTTCTGCTAAGCATCACCATGAAATGTTGTTACCCTTCACCCCTAGAGGGCGACATGGGCCATCCACTTACGGGCCTCACAGCAAAACCCTTAAAACATTTAAAACCTATAAAAACCTATATAATGAACTTGGGGCCTATCTTCTTTTTGTTTTAGGAATGCCTGTTTATTTTTCATTTTCTACAGAACTACCTATTGGCAATGTTTCATGGGAAAGTAAAGTCGGAGAGGCAGCGGTTGTTTAACTCAGACAGGCAGACGGACCGACAGACCCTGCGAGCAATGGCTGGCCTTGGGCCAATCACGGATGATGAACTGGTAAGTTTCATGCATAAATTAAACCATTGACTACTAACTGTTTATTGAATGTAAGCAATATACAAGGCAATATCAAGTCATCTCCAGTGGGTGTCATTTCGTATTCAAAATGGTAATGACATTTGTGTCATTAATACTGAACCCCTGCATTGGACCAAACACATTCTGAAATAAGATAACGTTTACATTTGCACAATGTATCAAATCTCATTTTTGTCTCGCCTGAACTTTGTTCAGTAAAGAGACTATGCAATCATGATGTCTGTCCATATGTATGTATGTAGTATGTGTGTACCAGTATGAACAATGTATGTATGTGGTATTTTGGTTAAAGTTTCTTAAAATTGGTCTCATTTCAAAAGTTGAAGTCCCATTGGAAGTAAACTTGGATCATAGATGCAACATGGCAACTTTCATGTGATAATGAAGTCAAAGGTCACATACCAAGGTCAAAGGTCATATGAGGTCAAGTTGTATATGAGGCTGAGCATGTATAATTGGTCTCATTTCAAAAGTTAAAGTCCAATTAGAACCAATCTTGGGTCATTGATGCAACACGGGAACCTTCACATGATAATGATGTTAAAAGTCACATGCAAAGGTCAAAGGTCACTCTTTACAGATAATTGCAAAACCAGGCGAGACGCATGGTTCGAGAACCATCTTATGTGAGTTTGTGAGTTTCTAAAAAGAACCGGGGAAAGTCAGCGTTTCAGACAGTATACTCTGCCCATCGTCAGGAGACTGAGGGGTTCCAACAGTGAAGGGGTTGTTACGTAGTTAAACTGGAAGTGGTGAAGCATGTGAAGGATGTAACAGGTTCCTAAAAGTTTTATGTGGAAAAGAAAAACGACTCCCAAATCAGTAATGGTTCTGATGAGTTTCAGCTGGTCTCTTTTAGGGTTTTAAAAAGACAAGAATATAGTTCTTTTAGGCACTAAGCTCATCATAGAACTAAGAACCGTTTCAAAGTTCGAAAGATTGTGACTATTTAAGTTTAATGACAATATGTAATGTTATTAGAGGATTAATTTCACAATTTTGTGTAGTGTTCCAGTGTGTAACTCCAAGTATGATTTTCACAATAATTTGGTAAGTCTGTTTTGGTGACTGATCTTAAGGGATTTTAAAGGAGTGTCAAGTATAGAGGAGGAATTGATTACTGTGAAATCTTTTTTTAATCAGCTGAGTGAGTTGACAGACTTTCTGCGGGACCTGTATGTGGAGCATTGCATGCAGTGCAAGGATGATATCCCTAATACATCATATATCACTGAAGTCTGGCTCCCTGAGGTATGTACAAACATTCAGAACAAAGGAAAGGGGAGGGGAACAGACTGCTCTCATTGCCATAAACTAAGGCTGCATCCGAATCTGTTGTCTAGAGCTAGGTCTAGGTCTGCGCCCATTGAAAATACGCGGGGACGCGCTGACAATAGACGTAGCCGTAGCTCTGGAAGCCCGTTTCGGACACGGCCCTATAGTGTTTGCACATGATTGACCACAATGCACCATAAGTGTCCTCAAAACAGACAGTGCAGACCCCACATACCCAGAGCTTTCCAAGAATAAAATAGATTACTCTGGCTATGACTGAATCCAACACCTTCTGGTTATGATGCTTTAAAATG
This sequence comes from Patiria pectinifera, assembly GCA_029964075.1. Lineage (NCBI taxonomy): Eukaryota > Metazoa > Echinodermata > Asteroidea > Valvatida > Asterinidae > Patiria > Patiria pectinifera. Next base: position 29,309,347 of record CM057129.1, on the reverse strand, counting down.
ACCGGAGTAATTGCAGAATACCCCGCTACTCGGAAATACACCCCTAAATTGTCTGGCTATGCGGTTGGAATCACTGGAAAAGAAACACTTCAAGTCCATTGCCAGCTACGCAGATACTGAGTGGGGGTCTCCTTGAGAACGAAGCAAAACAAAAGTAATGGGAGTTTCTGAAAAATGTTTAAGTCCAAACCAACTACCCTGTTGCTGGCTACGTGGATATGAACTGGGAGTCCTTATATGCTTGAGAACGAAGCAACACAAAAATAGTGGGAGTTGCTGAAAAATGTTTAAGTCCAAACCAACTACCCTGTTGGCGGCTACGCGGATACGAAGTGGGAGTGCAATGGAGCATGACGCATAGTACATACAAGTAGCGCTGAGAAGGTTTATTGAGGGCAATCAACCGTGACTCCGTAGCCGGCTACGAGGTGGATAGATCGAGTGGCGGGGTATTCTGCAATTGTGCCAAATGACCGAGGTGCACGCTTTTGTTAGCAGGTTAGAGATCAAGTCCCTCCCGGGTCAGCTTGTAAATTGTGTCTCACAACCCCTCGGTAAGCACTGAGTTGCCCTATTGCATCGGTGGAAGGCCCTGGCGGGGGTAAAAAAGCTTATGACAATATACTAATTGTTTATTAATAGTTTGATCAGTTACTTGGATTTTTGTTTTATTTGCATAGGCCATCATTTTTGCAATACAGAAGACAAGGCGAGTTGGGAGACGTAACGCAGAGAAGCTGTTCCACAGTGAAGGGGCTCAAAGTCTGATGGACCTTGGTGATGACATGCCTGCTGTCACTGCCATAAGCAATGAGACTTGGGATGAATCGTAGCCAAAGAGGAAACAAAGTGCTATAATGGTGAAAAGTGATGATCAGAACTCAAGACACTTATGATAATGAAGGTGGATAGGTACCTTCAACTAGTTTTGGAATGAATGAAGATGTCTAGGTCTAACAACCACATACAAGCTTACGGGGATTGTGGATAACTAGAATACATGTAGAGGAGGACTCCAATAAAGTCATAGATGACTCTTGCTATCAGATGAGTAGGTGCAGGCCATCAACATCCACAGCTACATACCATGGGATGAGTGGATGCTTGCCTTCAACAAACATACACGACACCTGTCATCAGATGAGTGGATACACACCATCAACATCCACAGCTACATACCATGGGATGAGTGGATGCTGGCCTTCAACAAACATACATGACACCTGTCATCAGATGAGTGGATACACACCATCAACATCCACAGCTACATACCATGGGATGAGTGGATGCTGGCCTTCAACAAACATACATGACACCTGTCATCAGATGAGTGGATACACACCATCAACATCCACAGCTACATACCATGGGATGAGTTGATGCTGGCCTTTAACAAACGTACATGATACCTGTCGTCAGATAGTGGATACACACCATCAACATCCACAGCTACATACCATGGGATGAGTGGATGCTGGCCTTCAACAAACATACATGACACCTGTCATCAGATGTGTGGATACTCACCATCAACATCCACAGCTACATACCATGGGATGAGTGGATGCTGGCCTTCAACAAACATACACGACACCTGTCATCAGATGAGTGGATACACACCATCAACATCCACAGCTACATACCATGGGATGAGTGGATGCTGGCCTTTAACAAACATACATGACACCTGTCATCAGATGAGTGGATATACACCATCAACATCCACAGCTACATACCATGGGATGAGTGGATGCTGGCCTTTAACAAACATACATGACACCTGTCATCAGATGAGTGGATATACACCATCAACATCCACAGCTACATACCATGGGATGAGTGGATGCTGGCCTTTAACAAACATACATGACACCTGTCATCAGATGAGTGGATATACACCATTAACATCCACAGCTACGTACCATGGGATGAGTGGATGCTGGCTTTCAACAAACATACATGATACCTGTCATCAGATGAGTGGCTACATACCACGGGATGAGTGGATGCTGGGCTTTAACAAACACATACATGACACCTGTCGTCAGATGAGTGGATACACACCATCAACATCGAGATAATAGCTTTCTGACAGGTATTAGACGGTTGTCATTTCATAGTGGACGTGGGATTCCAATTACCACATGTCATATTTTAGGATGAGTGAATGTAGACCATCAGCAACTCACGTAGGAAACCTTACATCATTTCATTGGAAACTGGCTTTCAGTAATTCTCATGTTCAGTATTTTGTCATGTAAAAGTATCATGCTGTGTAGAAGTGCATACGTAATCAAGAAGATAAATGCATTTTTTGTTAGTTTGTCATTCATTGTACTCGGCTTGTTTTCTTTGGTAATCCTATTTAACCAATATGAGTTTTGTTACCTGCAGAAAAATCAAAACTGATTTATCTAATACAGGAATGATTTTTTTCCCAATTGAAACACTGTAGCTCAGGATCAAAGAAATACAAGCTGAAGTTTTTTGTATATTTTTGCAGAAGATGGCATGACATATGCAAGCAATGCATGTTGTATTTTCCATAATGAGCAGCTTTTTAATGACAAGTAATTCTGTAATTACAAGCTATATCAAATCTTTGTTTTAAAAACAATTTGGCATGGTAAACATATTAGCTGTTTTCAAATGAAAGAATTGTTTTAGGTTTGTTTCAAAATCAGTGGTGCCCAGTCCGCCATGTTTGATTAGGGAGCAAGTGATTAGGTATGTACATGGAACAAAGAAAATATGTTAAACCTCCAGTTTTGTTGTGCAAACACAACAACAATTTTCAAGTTCATGATTTTTACAAAGTCACTTTCCCATAATTTTTTTGACTACCTCTTTTGACACATCTGTACATGTATAACTCTAAATTTTGTAGATTTTGTAAATGGCCCATCTAAACGCAATAATGTTAAAATCATGTTTTTTGCTGTTTTGCAATTTTTATCGCCTTCAAAATGTGACACCATTATGTTAAAATTCTGGAGTTTCAAAATGCTTTGAAAGATATGAGCTAATGATTCCTCTCCTGAAATAACTTGAACAATTATGTTTGACCATGAAATGGATGTAAAAAAATAGTGAAGACAGGCCTCTACCCAGGTTGGTGGGGGGGGTGGCACTGGGTGCATATGCACAACCAATACATTTTACAATTTTTTTGCCAGTATATTTATTTTTTTTCACCACCAATACCCAAATATTCAAAACTTTTTTTCCAGCGTTTGACAACCAGAAGATATTCATTGTCCATTTCTTTTACATTCATCTGTTCAAAATGGGGGGAATTGGCCTTCATACCTTTCATGCAGATGTTTTCATATGTTTTATGTAGGTCTACATGTTTGAAATAATTATGACGGTGACCCCTCGAGTTGGTCTGATATCTTTAGTCATCCCTCCCCCACGTACGGGCCTGCAAGCAGTTGCCAATGAATTGGACATTAATTACTGTCATATAATTAGAACTAATAATTATGTCAAAAACCCTTTTCGTTTACTTTTGGTTAGTACTAATTTGATGCTTGGCATAAACATAATGCAATTGAACATACATGGTCTTGTGTTCATTTCTTTATGTGTGTGTAATTCGTCCACATTAATTTTTTTTGGGAGGGGGTAAGCGGGAGGGAACTAGTCTTGATTCAAGGCTACTTATAAGTTTGTACCCAATTCCTATCATAGTCCATTTGGGTAAGAAGAGGGCGCTGTTTGAAGAGAGTGAGCATTGACTTCTTATTGGCTTCATTAAAAGTAAGGCTGAAGGAATCCATGTTAAAAGCAACCCAAACAACAAAATTAAATGGGCTAAGAAGCATCTGGGACACATGATGCAAGAAGGCATGCAGTTTCTGTGCAATTTTTACAGCCCTTAAGTAACTTGACTATCAAGTAAAAAAAATTATAATCATACTTTTGCGATTATATTTTGTCTTTTATATGCTTCCAGCAAAATTATTATTATTATTATTATTACTATTATTTATTTGGCATTAAAAAACACATACAAACAGAAACATTCACAAAATATTAAAACAAAACAAAAAAACAAGGAAACATAACAAAAGCCAGGGGCTTATGCCCGGAATTAAAAAGGTTTTCCTAAAAACTGGCCCGAAGGCCTTCAATTCCAATGGCTACACAAATACATGAATAAAATTGTATATAAATCTATAAAAATCTATTTTATTAACAATAAACACATAATATTCAAAACGGCAGAAGTAAAAAGGCTTAAAAGTGGCTGAATAACCTCTTATTCAAAACCTCTCGTTCAAAATTGACGCTATGTATGTAAGTTTAAAATCTGGTAGAGTTTTGATGGCTCATTTGGATGCAAAGGAGTTGAGAAAAAGGTAGAATACCTCTTGGGAGAGAAAAATAATTAGGGCCCCCTCCCTTTTTTTCAAAAAGGCAGGATGATAATTTTTGTTTGGGGGGGGGGCTCTAAGTTAAAATTTTTCTTTCCTTTTGCAGTCATCTTTTTTTAACCCCCCCCCCCCTTTTTTTTCCTTTTTTTTTTACTTTTTCAAAATCTACCACCATGGAGGATGCCACCTTATCCCTATTTTCAGTTTATTCAGCCACAAGAGGGCGCACTTCAAAGTAAACATAAGGGTACCCGTTTCTAACGTTGGTTTCCCGCTGACAAATCGAACGCAGACCGATCACAACAGTGTTTGTGCAATTTTCAGGTCATCGGCTGTACTTCAAGGTCACGAACGTCAAAAAACGGCGAAACGGAAAAAATGTTCCTGCTTGGAGCGTCGAGGAAAATGGACCGCGAAATGTACCTGAAAAACAGCAAATACCTCGGGAGCTGATGTTTCAAGCTGCGTCCACGAGTTACTTATCATTGCAGGACAGAATGGTGAAATTGAAAGATTTTCACATCATTTTGGACAGTAACAAAACGGTTTACTCGGCCGGCGAATATGTGTCGGGAAATGTGGTGGTGGAGTTGCGAGGGGACATGAAAATGAGAGGTATTCGAATCTACATGCGTGGACTCGCAAAGGTATCAAGTTTGGACATGTTGGACTGCTGTGTTTTACAGTGCATCGAAAAATTATCATGCATATTGTTTGAGCGACGATTTTTGGCTTTATTCTCAGAAAATGGAAAGATCCAGACGCCACTTCAGCGGTTGTGGTTGTGAGACTGAGAGTCAAGAATTTTTTTCCAGGCCTAAGTTCATGAAGTTCCTAATGATGAAATTGGAAGTTGTCACAGTCCAAGATTTTGTCATGCTCCTGTGTTTTCAAAAGTTTTGCAGTGACTATGACTGACCGTTAGTTAAGGACACCTCTATTTTTTACTAGTTCTGTTCAAAAATAACTTTTGCAAACGTCTGTCAAATTTTCTAAATTGACAGTTCTGGATTAACGCTAGCTTGAGTAACTCCAGCTCTAATGCCTATCGCAATAAATAGAGCTGGAGTTACTCAAGCTAGATTAACGCTAGGTTTCTGTGATTTTGATTAGTAAAAACAGTTAACAGTTAGCCTAGGCCTAGTATGTGTGACATAACTCCAGCTCTAATGCCTATCGCAATAAATAGAGCTGGAGTTACTCAAGCTAGATTAACGCTAGGTTTCTGTGATTTTGATTAGGGCAATTCCACACCAAAGTGGACATGACACCAAAAAATTCAAATACATGTGATTTAAACAAATTTGGCATCAAATGAAAGCTAAAAGTCTATATTTTCAAGATTTGAAGTCGGAATTTAATTTTTTATACATTTCGGTACCAAAAACTAGGATTATGTAATAATCCTGTTTTAATCCTAAAAATGTGATTAATAGTGATATGAAAGTATTCTACCAATAGACACACAAAAATATGCACTAAATGCCATCAGTTTCTGTCATGAGGAAGTATTGGTCTTGAAAAACCGACTAAAACTTGTTTTTAACATTTTGCGTAATTTGTTTCGCTTCAGTGACTTCTAATATTTCAGCCTTCGAAAATGTCCTTCCGTTACCGAAAAAATACATATTTTTAATTTATTTTTAAAACTTGCAGTATGAATGCATTGAAAGTTATTGTGCAAAGCAAGTTTAGGTAGGCCTTCAATATGACATTATAACTGACACTGCTGTACTTCTCGTTTTTTAATTACAATTAATTAAATCACGTCCTTCCGTTACCAAATTGGTAACGGAAGGACGGTAACGGAAGGACAAATCGTATTTTTATCAAGTGTTACGACATTTGCGCTCATGTTTGAATAATGAAAATCACTGCAAATGCATGCATGTATAATGAGCATTGAACAGACATTCATGTGACCCACCTTCACAAAAGCGGGATAAGCAGGGCAAGGTGTTTATTACAATTTGAAGGCACAGGCATGTACAACATGTACAATGTACATGTACATATACATGCCGATGTACCAGTACTTGTACATGTATGGAGTTGTTGCAGAAAACCAAATCATAAAGTTGCTGCCATCAGCATTCATGGACAATAGAGAAAGATACAAATTCTGTGAAGCCATTCCAGAAGCAAATTAAGTCAAAAATGAGATGGCAGAAAGTACCGGTACTTTGGAGCACTTTCATTCAATTTACATGTGTAAGACATGTGAGGTGCAGTCTTTGACAAATTATGCCCAAGTTAACAACTTCAGTTTGGATGTTTATACATTAATTGTTACTACTCTAAATCATTGTAATTTGATTTCAAATATTGATTTTAGAGTTCAATTAAAAGCAACACCTAACTGAAGCCATCAGTTCTACCGGTAGATGTTTTGACCTTAAATGTACATGTAGGCTGGTCGCCCCCCCCCACCCTTTAGGTAAACCTTTGAACCTACCGGTATTATTATTAAAAGTTGTTGGTGAACATGTAACCAATATACTCAAGAGTTCAAATATTGTGCATTTAAACTTTTAAGGATTGAGGTGATGGGTTTGAAGTCTATTTCTGTGTTTGTGAATTATGTGTTTTGGGTTGTTTTCGTTTTTCTTTTGTTATCATTAATTAGCAGTCTTCTATCTTTATCTCAATAGTTTCTTGGGTATAATTATTTATGCCAGGTCTGCATATTGTTGATTTCACATTCAGTTACACATTTAAGCAATTTGTTTCACTTGTATAATTAGTGTAAATTCACATTTTGTTTATGCTATAATTGAGTAAACCTTTTGTCCTTCCGTTACCGTCCTTCCGTTACCAAATTATAATCTGCTTAAAACGTTGTAATTATATAACCGAAACACTGAAAGTCAAATGAAAGGCGGTATAGTATAGCTAAAGCTTCAGGGATTCCATTTCCTACCTTTAAAATATAATTGCCCCATAAAATTCACAGAGTTTTTGCAAAACGCGAGTAAGTTGGAAAACCCTTGTCCGTTTTACCGTCCTTCCGTTACCGACCTCATTAATATTCATAATTCATAAACGAGAGGCATTCATGCCCCCCAAAAGTGTGGAAAATAAAAGTAGCATTATAGCAATACAATTGTGACATTTGTTTGCTGTAACTGTGAACAGTGTCTGTGATACACACATTTGAAATTTTGTTTAATGAGTGAAAATGTCCTTCCGTTACCGTGGAATTGCCCATTAGTAAAAACAGTTAACAGTTAGCCTAGGCCTAGTATGTGTGACATCTTTGAAGGGCAAAACCTAATATTGATTTACATCACCCCGACGCAAAATTCCATCTTATTATGGATAGGCCTACTTTGGAAGAAAACGTGACTTTCTTATCTGTTGAATAGCAGTTGGAGACTCACAGCAGTACAGACGCCGCCATCATTTGACCCATAATTTCCTTCATAAATCAATACCCTGCCTCTTTCTACAAAATTAAGCCTGCTGATAAAATTCAACATGGTATCTTACTTCTTTGATAACTATTTTGGTGAGTCCAAAAATATTAGCGGATTTTTTCTGCTTTTATCAGCGTCGAAAATTTAGTAAAGTCCTGAAATATGAAATTGTCTTTTACTTCTTTCAACGGGGTTGTAAAGGACACTTTTACCTCATTATCAATCGTTCGTCAATAAGGAATAGTACACTAGGCCTACTGGTTTTTGTTTCTGCGTGGGCGGTTCTACATTAATGACTTGAAGTGCAGAGGGAAGGGAGTACAGCAGAGATGTTGTCTGGTTTGCTCAAGGCCTTTCATGCCTTCGGCTTTGTTGTTGTCGTTCAGAATCACCCAGCAATACATTTATTTGTGACACAGTCTATAAAGTGTAGGGCCTATTAAAATGTGGCCCCTGTGCAGTACAGGCATTTCAAGATAATGATAGTTCGTTTATTGTAATTGTAAATTGTTGGGGAAAAACTCCCTAAAATCCCCTTTCATTTATATTTTTTGCATAATATGAAATAAACAGCATGGACTGCCCTGTTTCTACTTTAAAAGAAACAAAAGTTAAAGAGATATGACTTGAATAAAGGAATTGTTTAAAGGGTTCATGAAGTAAGTTTTTCTGAGGAACATTTTTTGTGCAACTTTCTACACCTTTTAAATGTATGAAATATATTTGACATCCCTTTTTGGTAAATTGTAATGAAAAAAATGCACTTCTTTAAACATTTAAATTGGTCCATGCTTTTCCAGACAACTGAGCATGGTGTTGCTGTGATGTCATTTCAGGAAGAGGCTGTTCAGTTTATGGGTATTTTGTTCAAATTGTGAACCAAAAAAATGCTTATTGAAATTATTTGTGAGGAAAGTTTGCTCATGGGCTTACTGCTATGTACTGACACAACAACAAATCCCCAAAGAAAAGAAAATTTACGATAGTCAAATATCCACAATACTGGCAACTTCTGGTGCTGAAATGGTGACTGCTCTATGTTCCGACACCCCTATGTTCCGACAATCTAGATTGTGTTACTCCCGGTTAGGGTTAGGGTTAGGAATAGGAATATGTGCAGTCAGAACATAGGGGTGTCGGAACATAGAGGTGTAACCGCTGAAATAGCTAACATAGAGGTTTCTGCCTGAAGCCCTGAAATGACATCACACTTTTGCTTATGAATATGGACATTTGCATTAGCATAAAAAAAGGCACCAAAATACCCTTGAAAATGGCAAAACGAAAATTAAAAATAGTGGTAATTGGGACACATAGTTGCATTTCCAAGGACTGGAAAAAAAATTACATTGCATTGGGCCCTCTAGAGAGACAAATATATTTATCCGAAAAGTTGGCGACCTGACGGTTCAGTCCAAGAAGAATCTTTCTGAGAGACAAAAGTCTGTTTGGGTCAAATATATTGGGCTCTTCAACTGCAAAGATGTATTTTCTAATGCATTTGCCCAGCATACCAGTTTAACCAGTTGTTGGAGGCTGCATTTGTTTGCTTGTTTCTTGTGTTTTATTTGACTATTCTGTCAATTGTGTAGGTTCATTGGAGTGAATCCCGAGGAGGAGGCCATCAAACAGGCTCCTATACAAAGTACTATGATGCTGAGGAGGAATATTTCTACATGAAACAGGTTCTCTTTGGAAAAGGTAAACAGTAGTTTCCTGAAGTTAAACTGTGTGGACATTTACACACAACATTCTGTTTGTTGAACGCATTAATAATATGATCCCTGTTGCAGGCAGGAGTATTTCAAATAACGAAACATCTGTTAATTGCAATACAAGTTCTCGTCTCTTAAATTTCCTGTGTCATGTAGTGTAAGCATTCAGTACTCCAGTCAAGAATTATTGAGTTTTCAGAAAGTAGATTTGGAAAGAAGATTATTTTCAAGGCAATGTAACAGTAATTGATTCCATTAACAAGTCCATTCATGAGTAACAGAGTGAACAATAACAAAGAAATGTCTTTGTCAAAGTTCAATTGAATAGTTTATGACTTGAATTGAGATGAATGGCTTGTAATAGACATTGAGGACTAGACTACAACATTCCATTGTAAGTATTGCATGTGTCACTGTGTCTTCATTGACATTTCTTACGTTAACACTTCTTGTCTTACTAATGTTGTTCACATCACAGATGAACATGAAGGAGGCAGTAACCCTGTACTCAGAGCAGGACACCATGAGCTACGATTCAGCTTTCAAATTCCTTATGGGTAAGATCTCTGATGGGTTTGTGCTTGCCCCTGTCTCCCAAGAAGCAGAGGCAAGGGCAACCCCCTTCTTTCTCACAAATGCTCTGGTTTATTGTTAAGGAGAACTGATCGTAGCATATAGGACCTCCTGCTTATGGATTTTGTACAGGGGATTTAGTGTGTGTACACACTAAATGCCTGACCTGGTTGGTGGGTTCATACGTGTATGGTGCAAAGTAAATGTTCTCTCAACATTCTACTTCTAAATTTGCACACACCCGTGCTGCAGGCAATGGCTCCCAGTGACGTAGTCCAGGTCAAAGGTCATTTGCTGATGTGATGTAACACTATGTTACGCGACTGCCCATTCTAGTGGTAATTAACGTGACGAGTGTCATGCGACCATCTCCCCTACACGCCTTTCGATGAGCATTTGATTAACCCGAATGAGCTCTGACCCATATCATCGTGCTGATGCACACATGAAATACTGAACTGGCTTATTGATGGGGTGCCTGTGCAGGGAATAGATTTACACCAAGTTGCCATCTTAGAGGCCTCATGTTTGTTCCGCTGGTATTTGCATGAACAGACATTGTAGGCATTCAATAACAAGCCTTCCAAGATGGCTGGTATGCATGAGGTCCATCACATCACATCACAATGATGCATTGCTTTAGACATGCACACATTAACAAATGTCAACTATCAATAAACGTCGACAACTGTCACCGATATCTGTATTTTTTCCTTGCAGGAGAGTAGCGACATCTTTTGAGGGTAAATACGGCCGTATACGCTACTGGTTGAAGGCTGAGATTGATAAACCCTGGGGATTCAATAGTAAAACCAAACGAGCCTTTACAGTCATTGACCATATCGACATCAACACACCGGCACTTCTGGTAAGTGACCAAGTCCACCAACTAGCACATACTTCTATGCCTCACAACAGTTTGGAAAGAATAAGCCCAGCAATTAATCCTACTTTAACAGCAGAATTTCCCAGAAGATTTAGAGAAATCTCTGTTTGTTTTCAGATACCTTATAAAAAGAGAATCTTGCAGAATTTATATTAGAGAAACACTGGAAGCTGAAGATGTTCCCTGAATAAGTCTTCTACAGTGCTTATCAGAGCATGGAGCAGACTGTTAGTCACATCCTTTTATTATGTCTGAGGGACGTTTATGAATCATGACCAACCATTATTCAAACACAGTCATGAAACTATCTTCACGTACGTCATCTGTTTTGTTTTAACAGGCTCCCCAGACAGGTTTTCAAGAGAAGACGGTGTGTTGCGGCCTGTGCGTTGCTGGTAACATCAGCATGTCAATCAAGACAGACAGGAAAGGCTATTGCCCTGGTACGACCTTTGACCTTTGACCCATTTTAGTACCACTTAAATCCACAGAACCTTGTACAACATAATGTATAAGGTCATCACTGCTATACCATGTACATGTATACTGCAAAGAGCCAAGGGTGTGTATGTGTGTATGTTCATATGTACGTGCGCTGAAAAGATGATCGTGCGTGAAACACACAATCGCCTGCAAAGCAGGGAACTCATCTGCCAAGCCGCCTTCCCACGAATTGGGGAAGTGAAGCCTCATAAGGTATATTGCAATTGTGGCTGCACTGTGTTGTATTGCCAGATATCAGTGCTAATAAAAGCACTTCTACACCGTAATTTCTTATAGCTCTTGGCAACTGTGATGTCCCTAAGTAGATTTCAAAGGGAAAAATGAGGTTAGAAATAACTCTTTAATCTTTGCCTTGACGCCCTCTTGAAATGTTCCGATAAATATCTGGATAATTTACAATTGAAAAAGATGGCTCCAACCCTCCTGCCTGTTTGAACTTGGCATTTCCGGAGATGACCATTAGCCTGTAGGCAGTGATAACTTTAAATCATTAGTGACTTGGAAGTGTTGACATTAGCCTCATGTACCGCAAACAAAATGTCATGCTATAACTGAGGTTGTACCATGCATATTCACATGTTGCATCCACTCTTAACTTTGGCAACCATATTGGTCCAAGGAACATGGAGGGTGCACACACCACCTATGTGGTTTGTAATTGAGGGCACTATATTAATAATCTGTACGTCTTCAAAGACCAAACATGATTACATTGAACTTTTTCTGACTCGCATATATAAGGGTCGTCTACATTTTGGTTACTGAAGCTGGTCATTCACAAAGTCGTAATTTACAGGTATATATTTCTTAATTATTCAAAGATTTCCAATTATTGTATGTATTTTTGGGGTTGGTTTGTTCAGGTGAATCTATCGCCATCTCTGCTGAGCTTCAGAATGGTTCCTCCCGTCGCATCAAGCCCCGGGCAACCCTCTACCAGCGCACCACGTTCTTCGCAGACGGCAAGTCTCGCTCAGTCCGCAATCCTGTGGCCTTCCTGCAAGGTAGTACTATCAGAGGGAGGAGGACCGAAAACTGGAACAACAAGCTGTTGAAGATACCGCCTATCACCCCTACGCTGACCAACTGTGGCATTATCAAATTAGAGTACTTTCTTACTGTAAGTCCCGTCTTATTGGCTGTTAATTTGAATGTATTAATTTGAATTGTACGGCTTTCTTTGATGGACATGAACCTAGTCGGTCACCCAAAACTTATAATATTTTGCAAACATTTCAATTTTGTTTGGTACCACTGTTTTACTCACATCAGTTCTGATAGTTGATCATTGTTGTTGTTCTGTCGGACATCTGCTTAATTCACACCGCCCTCTAGAGTTTATCACAGGACAGTGTTTGCTCCGTTTGGGCCAGTTTAGCTTTGTTATAGCAAGTGACAGAGGATTAAATTAGAAAAGTTGTCAGACATCGTGAATGAAGAAAATTATCTTTATTAGCAGTTACGGGCAAAGTGCCCTCATCTAAAATGTACTTGTAGTGCAAAATTTGACAGAGCACATCAGACATGAGTGTACATTTACATCTTTTCTGGTTACTTGGGTCGCTTCCTGGATACATACAAATCCAGCAGGTATGGGAAGCATTCAACGTTTAGCATTGGTTTTCTGCACAGTGGTGGGTTTTCATTCAGGAGGATTCCTATCATCAAAGCCTAGAGAGTTACGGTTAACAAAGTTCCGTTTTTCTGCCACAGATCTGCCTTGATATCACCGGTGCCATGAACCTGAATCTCCATCTACCCATCGTGATCGGCACTGTACCCCTCAGAGCGCCCCCCTACACCCCATTTGACCCTCTTGCCGTAGGGAGCATGGATCTTGGCTTCGCTGGGATGTTCCCCTCTCCACCCATTGCAGACAGTAAGCCTTCTTGTTCCTCTCATTTCACTAAACAACTGTCCCCTAAGCTAAGGTTCAATCATGAGACACAGCCGAGATGGCAGCATGGATCGTGCTCATATCATCCAGCTATACACCCACACTCATGCACTCCTTCGACCAGTAGCATGTTTAGAATTTGCCAAAATGTAGGTGCTGCCCAATTTTAAGAAGTCGTTTTAACATGTGCATGATCATGGTGCCATGTCAGTAATGTTGCCTAATTGGGGTTGCTGGATAATTCTATACAGATACCCAACTACATGTATATCACTTTTTTTCTCAAGGCAAAAAGTAGTCTGACCAGAAAGATAATTAGATGTATCAGAAACTTTTGTACCAAAAAGATCATCAATTACTTGCCAGTAAATGATAGTGCTGAGGCAAATTTTATTCATGTATTCATTATTTATTTGGTCACCTTGTAAAGTTCTGTTGTAACTGCATCATTTATTTATGCAGGGTTCATGTTTAATTCATCATTTATCTGACGTACAGAGAGAGCCTTTTAAGGGCCCTTGATAGGCTATTTTCTATCATGCCACACCAGTTTTTTGAGAAACATTTTGATGTTGAAGCAAATAGGGCTGTGCATCAGAACCAGGTACCGGAGTAGCCGACCGTTGATGTCAGGAACCGGTTCCAGATTATGGGATCGGGTACCCGTACTACCTGTATATTCACACCCCTAGAAATAAAACATATTTATGTATTCATTAGAAACCCCACTCAGGTGTTAACAACTCCTGGTTGGTACTGTACTATGTTGAAATAGTATTTTATTGATGTTTTATTCAAAGGAGTCTGACCAAGCAGAATGTATGTGTGGTGCTCTTTAGTTTGTGTAGTTGCCTCCAATGCAGACTGCATGTTTAATGCTGTCAGTGCAGGATAATATATTCATTGTTTTTTCTTTTGTCTGTAGTCCTGCACAGAATGCCTGTTTTTGGTTGTTTCTTTGTATCATCACTAATTCATTTATTAATGTTGTATTTGTCAGTAGCCACATCCAGTTATTCGAAATGCCTGTCTGATGCTGTCAGTTTAGCATAATCAATTCATTTATTCATGTTTTCTTTATCAGTAGCCCCGCCTAGTTATGCAGAATGCCTGTTTGGTGCTGTGGATATTCGTGATGATGAAACCGAAGACATGATGGGCGACACACTGATGTTCACACCGATGTACACCTACGTACCAAACTATGAGTTCAGACAACCACCGCCACCTTACTCACCCGTAAGTCCCTCTCAAGCTTTTTTCCCATTTGAAACCTTTCTGAATCCTTCAAAATCCTCCACTGTACAGTGTTGAGCAAGTTACTCGACTGGTGGTTGATTTGTGACGTAGTGTACGCCTGCAAACTTATAATAACATGTGAACAGCTCTAGTCAAACGCTGTCATCATGTAATTTCTTGGTACTGGTTCCCCATTGTGCTTTACATTGCACGAGGCTGTTGGTTACCAGCGATGCAACTGTAGAAACCATCGATTAGAGTAGACAACCATCCTGCATTTGAGTGTAGTTTATCAAACTATGGTTAACCATAGTTCCCAACCAAACTTGCTCATAGCTATGGCATCTTCTTCACATCCCAATCTTTTGAGGGGCATCAAGCCCCATGTATATGGCTGTACCTTTCTCAATCCTGCAAACTCTTATTAGTGGAGCTGCTTAGGTCCATTTTTGGTCCAAATCGTGCACTTTGTGGTAAAAGCATGAAATTTGGCAGATGGGGTCAGAATGGGCTAGAATTCATTTTAAGATCGGGACCCATCCTGGATCTTGCCCATTTTGGGGGCGGAGCTTGATTTTTTTTTAAAGGGGGTGCAAACAATACAAACTCATAAAAACTGTATTTAACATCCATTTTCCTTGTTTTTCTATGGTTTGAAATAAACTTAAACATAAAATATAACATTCTAGCATTTGAACACCAGTTAATTTCCACCCATTTTGTGGGCGTGGCCTAAATGTACAAAAGAGGCGGTATATATTAGCAGTTTGGTTCTAATATGGAAAACATTATTCGGTTTGGTAGTAAAATCCTGAAAATTGGCAGGTCCAGTTAAAATGGGCTGAAAATAATTTTAAGAGGTGAACACATCTTGGATCTTGCACAATTTGGGGGGCAGAGCTTGATTTTTCAAAAAGGGGAGTGCAAAAAATAAAAAACTCAGAAAAACTGTATTTAACATCCATTTTCCTTTGTTCTTCATGCTTGAAATAAACTTAGACGTGAGAAATAACTTTATGAGAAATAACACGTTAAAATTGTGCAGCGGCAGGATTCCAGTCGAACCAGTGAGTTTGGTGGTTTGAGACATCATCTTACATTGAAAGACATCATCTTACATTGCTGACGCACATAGCTATGGCGACGTGCGCGCATACCAGAAAACAGAGCCTTTTTTGGCCCAATAATCGTTTACTTCGTTTCGCATGAATAAAAGGAGTAAATGCTTCAGATTTCAAATATGCACTTGTCATTTACAAGGCTGGGTTGGGGCAACCTTGAAATTATAAAGCAAAATAATTCTGCGCATAAACTACTGCATTTATTAAAGTTCATTAAGTACAAATGATACCATATGTTTGTATGAATAAAGCATGGCATTTGCTTTTGCTACCACTTTGAAGCATTTACTCGCATCTGTATGAATGAAAATTAAGCAAACACTTTTAAAAACCATTTGCTCTTGAGTAAATGGCCTGCAAAATGTAAAGCTTTACACGTTTATAAGTTTGCAGAAAATAAAACTATCGTAACCGAAACGGAAAGCGGCACAGGGGAGGGTCACGTGCTGGAGGACCGATACAAAAAAAGCGCATCAAACGTGACGAACGCAATGCCGTTTACGTGCACAATGCGCTGTGCATCGGCACCCATGGTCTACACGTGGATTGGGTTTTCAGTCCCTACCTGATTCCGTGGGTTTTCCCCAGACTATTCTTCTGGGGTTTTCCTCCCACCTCTAAAACTGTAATTTCTTCTCATTTTCTTCTCTCTACGGTTTTTTTTTTCGGGGTTTGCGAGCTACAGTGCCTGGAGCATGCACTTTTGAGGATTACTTCGTTTCGTATGAATATAAAGGAGTAAATGCTTCAGATTTTAAATATGCAATTGTCATTTACAAGGCTGGGTTGGGGCAACCTTGAAATTATAAAGTAAAATAATTCTGCGAAAAAAATTACTGCATTTAATAAAAGTTCATAAAGTACAAATGATACCATGTTTGTATGAATAAAACATGGCATTTGCTTTTGCTACCACTTTGAAGCATTTACTCGCATCTGTATGAATGAAAATTAAGCAAACACTTTTACTAAAAACCATTTGCTAAATTCTGAAAAGAATTACTTTACCTTTAAGCTTTTTCTTATGAATATAAAGGAGTAAATGCTTCAGATTTCAAATATTTACTTGTCATATTTCAAGGTTGGGTTGGGGCTACCTTGAAAATATAAAAGCACATAATTCTGCGCAAAAATTACTGCATTTATTAATGTTAATCGCGAAAAAGTACAAATAATACCATACGGTAGTTCGTATGAATAAAAACTGGCATTTGCATTACTCCCATCTGTATGAATAAAATGAAGCAAAGGCTTTTACTGAAAACCATTTGCTCTTGAGTGAATGGCCTGCAAAATGTAAGCTTTACACGTTTATAGGTTTGCAGAAAATAAAACTTTCGAAACCGAAACGGAAAGCGGCACTGGGGAGGGTCACGTGCTGGAGGACCGATACAAAAAGCGCACCAAACGTGACGAACGCAATGCCGTTTACGTGCACAATGCGCTGTGCATCGGCACCCATGGTCTACACGTGGATTGGGTTTTCAGTCCCTACCTGATTCCGTGGGTTTTCCCCAGACTATTCTTCTGGGGTTTTCCTCCCACCTCTAAAACTGTAATTTCTTCTCATTGTCTTCTCTCTACGGTTTTTTCCGGGGTTTGCGAGCTACAGTGCCTGGGGCATGCACTTTTGAGGATTACTTCGTTTCGTATGAATATAAAGGAGTAAATGCTTCAGATTTTAAATATGCAATTGTCATTTACAAGGCTGGGTTGGGGCAACCTTGAAATTATAAAGTAAAATAATTCTGCGAAAAAAATTACTGCATTTAATAAAAGTTCATAAAGTACAAATGATACCATGTTTGTATGAATAAAACATGGCATTTGCTTTTGCTACCACTTTGAAGCATTTACTCGCATCTGTATGAATGAAAATTAAGCAAACACTTTTACTAAAAACCATTTGCTAAATTCTGAAAATAATTACTTTTTACCTTTAAGCTTTTGCTACACTGTAAGCGTTTACTTCGTTTCTTATGAATAAAAAGGAGTAAATGCTTCAGATTTCAAATATTTACTTGTCATATTTCAAGGTTGGGTTGGGGCTACCTTGAAAATATAAAAGCACATAATTCTGCGCAAAAATTACTGCATTTATTAATGTTAATCGCGAAAAAGTACAAATAATACCATACGGTAGTTCGTATGAATAAAAACTGGCATTTGCATTACTCCCATCTGTATGAATAAAATTAAGCAAAGGCTTTTACTGAAAACCATTTGCTCTTGAGTGAATGGCCTGCAAAATGTAAGCTTTACACGTTTATAGGTTTGCAGAAAATAAAACTTTCGAAACCGAAACGGAAAGCGGCACTGGGGAGGGTCACGTGCTGGAGGACAGATACAAAAAAGCGCACCAAACGTGACGAACGTAATGCCGTTTACAATGCGCTGTGCATCGGCACCCATGGTCTACACGTGGATTGGGTTTTCAGTCCCTACCTGATTCCGTGGGTTTTCCCCAGACTATTCTTCTGGGGTTTTCCTCCCACCTCTAAAACTGTAATTTCTTCTCATTGTCTTCTCTCTACGGTTTTTTTTCCGGGGTTTGCGAGCTACAGTGCCTGGGGCATGCACTTTTGAGGATTACTTCGTTTCGTATGAATATAAAGGAGTAAATGCTTCAGATTTTAAATATGCAATTGTCATTTACAAGGCTGGGTTGGGGCAACCTTGAAATTATAAAGTAAAATAATTCTGCGAAAAAAATTACTGCATTTAATAAAAGTTCATAAAGTACAAATGATACCATGTTTGTATGAATAAAACATGGCATTTGCTTTTGCTACCACTTTGAAGCATTTACTCGCATCTGTATGAATGAAAATTAAGCAAACACTTTTACTAAAAACCATTTGCTAAATTCTGAAAATAATTACTTTTTACCTTTAAGCTTTTGCTACACTGTAAGCGTTTACTTCGTTTCTTATGAATAAAAAGGAGTAAATGCTTCAGATTTCAAATATTTACTTGTCATATTTCAAGGTTGGGTTGGGGCTACCTTGAAAATATAAAAGCACATAATTCTGCGCAAAAATTACTGCATTTATTAATGTTAATCGCGAAAAAGTACAAATAATACCAGACGGTAGTTCGTATGAATAAAAACTGGCATTTGCATTACTCCCATCTGTATGAATAAAATTAAGCAAAGGCTTTTACTGAAAACCATTTGCTCTTGAGTGAATGGCCTGCAAAATGTAAGCTTTACACGTTTATAGGTTTGCAGAAAATAAAACTTTCGAAACCGAAACGGAAAGCGGCACTGGGGAGGGTCACGTGCTGGAGGACAGATACAAAAAAGCGCACCAAACGTGATGAACGTAATGCCGTTTACAATGCGCTGTGCATCGGCACCCATGGTCTACATGTCGATTGGGTTTTCAGTCCCTACCTGATCCAGTGGGTTTCCCAGACTATTCTTCTGTAAATTTTTGCTGGTAAAAACACAACTTTTCCATCGGTTAACTATGTTTACCATACACTGTAAAGATAACTTTAAACGGTTGCAAGACTAATTGTTGCCCTTTAGGGGTGGAGCTACATTTTAAGGTAGGCGGCTATAAAAAAAAATCATTTCGAAATTGATATGATTGTCTACAAGTAACTTACACAGGGTGAGTCAAAAAAAAAGGAAACCCAAATGGCAGGACACATTTTTTTAATGAAGTTCTGCATGAAGCACTATCAAAATCAAGATATGAAAGCCCAATTTATAAGCTTTGTTTTAGTACAAGAGTCATTCAAATCACTTATGTACTTTTCAAGTTACAGAATTTTAAACACAAACACCGTCTTAAAAGTTCTGTCAGCAAAACGAAAACACTTCACATATAGGAGGGATGCGCTGGAATTGTTTTCGTTTTGCTGAAAGAACACACACCATTTTTTGTGATACGTGGACAGAACTTTAAAACAGTGGTTGTGTTTAAAATTCCGTAACTTGAAAAGTACATATGAGTGATTTGAATGATTCTTGTACTAAAAGAAAGCTTATGAATCGGCTTTCATATCCTAGATTTTGAAAGTACTACATGCAAAACGTTATTACAAAATAACATTTTGCACATAATATAAAAAATGAAGACCCTCGATAATTCTATCATATCCCACGAAAATCATGTTCAGGTCTCTCACGGTTGATTTTATATTGATTTTTAAAGATCAAATCTATTAATCTCTAACGAGACGTCACGTAACCCATTATGACGTCATCATAACGTCACTTCAATTTTCATCTATAACACATCCCGGTCTAGGTACATACCAACTTTCAACCCAATCGGACCAGTGGTTCTGTAGATATTGGCCTTCAAAATATGCAATTTTAATATGGCGTCACGTCACGTGACGTCATATTAAAAATAAAAAGATGAAATAAAAAAAAGACACCATGTCTGTTTGCAACAGAACACAGGGCTTTTCGCATTTTACAAATGCTTATGTTTCGTTGGTCCTTTTGCAGTCACTTGTCATAAATCATAAAATCATAAATATTTTTAAAAAATCATTAAAAAAATCAAACGATGACGTCATCGTGACGTCACTTCGGACTTTGCATACTTGTACCATTATCTACCTACCCAAGTTTTTCCAAAATGTTGTGCAAATACCTATTACCTAACAAACCAAATACAAAAAAGAATTTTTAACTTTGCATGTTGCGTTCGTGAGATATGGCTAAACGGTCAAAAAATTCAAATATTCATATAAAATCTCAGGATGGCGTCATCATGACGTCACTTCATTTTTTTTTTACCTATAACACATCCCGGTCTGGCCACATACCAAGTTTCAACTCAATCGGACTTACAGTTCTGTAGATAAAGGACTTCAGAAATATGACAAGTAAATATTTGAATCTTAAGCATTTACTTCTTTTATATTCATACTAGCAAACGCTTTCAGTGTAGCAAAACCTAAAAGGTAAAAACTAATTATTTTCAGATTTTAGCAAATGGTTTTGAGTAAAAGTGTTTGCTTAATTTTCATTCACACAGATGCGATTAAATGCTTCAAAATTGGAAGTAAAAGCAAATGCCATGTTTTATTCATACGAACATGGTATCATTTGCACCCTATGAACTTTGTTAATATTAATTTTACGCGATTAACATATAATTATTTGCTTTATAATTTCAAGGTTGCCCCAACCCAGCCTTGTGAATGACAAGTGCATATTTGAAATCTGAAGCATTTACTCCTTTTTATTCATACGAAACGAAGTATAAACGATAAACAATTTTTTTTCTGGTAATGAAACCAAGGATTTCTCAAAAGTGCACGCCCCAGGCACTGTAGCTCGCAAATCTTGAAAAAAAAACGTATAGAGAAGACAATGAGAAGAAAGATGATTTTACCTCGTTGGAATCAAGCTGCTCTAATGTACCGCCTCGTTACATATTTAGGCCACGCCCGCAAAAGGGTGAAAATAACACGTGTTAGAATGTTAGAATTTACATCCACTTTGTTTCAAAGCATGAGAAACAAAGTGGATGTAAAATACAGTTTTCTGAGTTTTCTATTTTTGCACTCCCCTTTTTGAAAAATCAAGCTCCGCCCCCCAAATGGGCAAGATCCAAGATGCGTTCACCTCTAAAAATTATGTTTAGCCCATTTCAATTGGACATGCCAATTTTCAGAATTTTACCACCAAACTGAATGATGTTTTCCATATTAGAACCAAACTGCTAAGATATACCGCCTCTTTTACCATTTAGACCACGCCCACAAAATGGGTGGAAAATAACAGGTGTTAGAATGCTAGAATGTCTTATTTCACGTTTAAGTTTATTTCAAAGCGTAAAAAAACAAGGAAATTTGATGTTAAATACAGTTTTCATGAGTTTGTATTGTTTGCACCCCCTTTTTTGAACAATCAAGCTCCGCCCCCAAAATGGGCAAGATCCAGGATGGGTCCCGATCTTAAAATGATTTTTAGCCCATTTTGACCCCACATGCCAAATTTCATGCTTTTACCACAAAGTGCACGATTTTTCGCTTAGCAGCTCCACTATATACACCTGGTGAAGTTTGAAGGATCTAGGAGCAAGGGTCTGAGACTCTGAGAGGGCAATGGATGCAATCCCCAGACCCTAAGTCTCTAGGATGAGATCCTTCAGAAGTGCCCAGGAGGATTGGGAGACTGTTGACTGGATTGAGGAAGGTACAGTCCAACGAGGGTTGATTTTACGGAGGGCTTGATGACACTTGACCTAGGGACTAAGGCTGGCTCACCTCAGATTGTCACTGGCACCATGGGCGTCGCCAGCATTTTTTCCATGGGGGACAAAGCACATTTTACCCCCAAAAAACCTATATTTTCCAGATTGATCATTTTTTCAAGGGTGTGCAGGGATATTTGGCCCCCCAGCCCCTCCCCCCAACCCATTAAATTAACAGAAATATGATTTCGTGCCTCTTATTCTTATCCTTTTTTTCCTTCGTTTTCTCCTTTGTTTTTCTCCTTTTTTGGGGGGGGGGGGCTTGCTTTCCCCCCCCCCCCTTCGCGATGCCCTTGACTGGCACTCCGGCTATATTCCTAGTAGCCCAAGACACTCAGCACTCTATTGCTTTATGGATGCATGCTGGAGTAATACAATGTAATACAATTGAATACAAGTGCTACAAGTTTAAGGTCACTGCCTGTGTTTACTGCACCATACCCTAGCAAATGCAGTCTGTGTGGAGGGTATTACATGACTAGCTGACTAGCAGACAATTAAGGCTTTTACTTCAACCACTTCCTAAATTTGAAAAATCCTAGATTTCAAGACCTCAGCGACCCACTATGGCAAGCACTGTAATCAACCAATAATTGTGTTATTTCCTGTAGACGGATCCCAATGCCTCAATAGCCCACAGTTCATCGGATCATTACCGCGCCTGTGTGTCTTGACAAGATGGCGACTCCACCGCCTAGCCATTAGTTTAAGCAGTGCTGCCCGGACTGAAATGATGAATCCTGTAGCAGAGTAGCAGGTAGGAGGACAAACGATGTGCAATAGGAGTTGTCGACACCGACAAAACCCAGATATCAGTCCTACCATTACAGGATTTCCTGCCGTTATTGCCACTTGTATTAATATTTTCTGAAAATCTTCCTGCATCCCTGAATGTGTCTTTTGCTGCCGCTCTCAATAGAGCAATTCATTAGGCCACGCCCACTGAGTGTATAGGCAACCACACCTGCACCCCTCAAATACTACACTAATGTTCTAGCTGCAAACACCATACGCACATGCACACATGCCATGCATTATGCAGGCATGTCTGACATTTATCATGGCTTTGATTGGCCAATCACCATGGGGGCGGGGCTTAATGGATCATACGCACATGCACACATGTCATGCATTGTGCAGGCATGTCTGACATTAATCATGGCTTTGATTGGCCAATCACCATGGGGGCGGGGCTTAATGGACCATATGCACATGCACACATGTCATGCATTATTCAGGCATGTCTGACATTAATCATACCTTTGATTGACCAATCACCATGGGGGCGGGGCTTAATGGATCATACGCACAGGCACACATGGCATGCATTGTGCAGGCATGTCTGACATTTATCATGGCTTTGATTGGTCAATCACCATTGGGGCGGGGCTTAATGGACCCTGTTTCCCCATCCACAATGTCAATCCTGAGGAGGGATTTTTCTTTCCAACTGCACAGTGATTTCACAATTTAATTGCTGCAAGAGTTACACCTCATTATTTGTTTACAGTAACAAATTTTGGGGGGTTTGTTTAACAGCTGTTGGAGAAGTCTTTATTTTTTTTAAAATGTTATTCCGTTATTCCATGGGAATACATGTACTAAGTTATGCTATAAAGTTTGTAAAAAACTTTCCTCAGCACTTTACATATGCTGAGTTGAGTTTTAACAATACTTGTACTTTAATGAATTCACTTGACTAGGATAACTAGGATAATGAAGCCTATGCTTCATGTAACCCCTCCCTCCCCCCCCCCCAAAAAAAAGGCCTTAATGCAAACTTTGGACCACTGAGGCATTCCGGAGTGCAGCTGTTTACAAACTAGCTGAAAATGCATGAATATGCATGTGCTTTGCTGCTTTGTTTTCATATGGGAGAAAATATAAGTGTGATGAGAAAATATGTTATCTTCCACAGCACAGCTGAAGTGACCAGCTGATTTTGAATTTTGCTCCTTTTTTGTACTAAAATTCTAGAAACTAAAATGCTGTGAGTTCTGGTGGCACTGTGCTAACTTGAACTCCAGTTTGCCTTGTGTTGCCCTTTCATGTTCACCCATGGAAATGCTCACAATGCTCTGCTGGACTATCAGCAGCTACATCTGTATATTTCACACTGGCAGCTGTACTAGAAATGGATCATTGTCCCCCGCTCTGCCCCCAATATGTTACTCCAATGTTGATGTCAAGATTTGTATATTTGATTTGAATATTTTCCCCACTGTGAGAGCCACAATATTCTGCACCTCGTATGTTTCCCATACTCGCATCATTTCTAATTGTACTATGTTACATTTTCCTGAGCATGACTATATTTGGGCAAATGAGTGGTAGGGGAGGTGAGGTTGGGGAGTGGACAACCAATCTTAAAACTTGAAGAAAACAAATATCAAAACAAAAAAAAGAAAATATGAAACATGTACAGAGTCTATTAGATTTGGAATAGAAGAATAAGTAATTTCAGAAAAGAAAACTAAACACAATAAAAAAAGGCTTTTACCAAAAGTTGTTGAAAAAAGCCAATAACTTTATTTTGTGCAGTAAAGACAGTGTACACCTACATGCACAATTCACTATTTTTGTAATGAATGTGAGTGACAAAAAGTTGTGGATTGACTTTCTTAATATACACAAGTGCAACCTGTTTGTTGGTGAAGAGGTACTTATTTTTGTAGGTCATGTACATGTAGTTTGCTTTAGTTTTTTAGCTTTATGTATTCGGTAATTTTTTCCCCAGGGTACTAATATAAGTGTTATAACACAGTACCATAGTACCACACAAGTATTAAGTGCACATACATAAAGCACCAGGTTTTTTTATGTATTAAGAAAATCTTCTTCAGTCACAAAGAGTCACTGCAAGTTTGGCCTTTGGTGATTGTAAAAAGTACAAGTTGACACAGCTTGTAGGAGCTGTTGCATTTCACATTTGTATTTTGTTCGGATTAGATTGAAAAAAGGACTTTTCATAGTATCAGTCCAATAATTTGTGTATTTCAGACGTTGGTGTTAGAGAGCAGGAGTTTGATAAACATGTATGTTCATAAAAGTGTGAATTTTCAAGTACTCAGAAGGATAAATGTTTGTCAGTCCTGTTCTGCCGTCAAGTATCGTCGGCCGTAAAAGTGCCCATCACTTGTTGATTTTTTCTGACCAAAATGTACTAAATTGAAGCTCACATTGACAAATTTCTCTATATTTGTGAGGGAGAAATTTTACGTGAAAAAAAGTGCCCTGCATGTTTATTTGTACATTACAACAAGCTACATGTAGTACATTGTACATGTTGACGTGTTGACTCACTGTTGTTTTCAGTGTTCACATTGAATTAAATGCTTTAATCAAATTGCAGAATGTTTAGCATTTAATAACTAGTTTTTGAGCCACTAATATACGCGCAACAGATTGTTTGCACTACAGCCATCTTGGAGGTGTGAGCGTTTGTGCACCGGGGATACGCAGGAGTAGATCTCTTGTGCTTCATTGTTAGTGATTTAACACAAAACACACCACCAAGATGTCTGCTGAATGCAATCCATCTGTAGTGAACTGAATGTGTAGCATAACATGTTCTATGTGGTGTTTGTGCGCAGTGACACAAAATGTTATGGTCATGTTTGTTTAATGGTGTGTGCTTATAACCAAGGGGTCATAAAATTAATTTAAGCCAAAAAAATTGTGTGGGGAAACATCCGTACCTCTGAACTGTAAGAAAATAAAGAGTCGCCTTTTGGGGGAAATTTTCTTTCAAGCGATTTCCCCCCTATTAGTGCCATTTTATTTTCGGACTTCATTCTCAACAACAAAAAAGACGTTGTCAAAAGTAATTGTTCTGCAACACCCAAGCTACTGCCTTTAACGTCACTGTTTGTTTCTCATGAATATGGAAAACCAAAGAAGCCCTGAAATAGGCAACCACGACGAAATCGGAATACAGAGACTGAAAAAGAATGGGGAACAAAAGACGCATTTCAAAGTTTTTATTTACAAACATTGGTGGTATGGCACTTGAATGAATGGTGTAATCGTGTGATTGTGATCCACGCCACCTCTGATGGTTGAATTGCATTTTGCTGCACCGGTGTCATATTTATTTATTCCATTTCTCTACCCAAGGTATGCCCAACTAATTTAAAAACTGGTTTCCATTGGGGCCCTGCATACATTACATATCATTAGATAATGTTAAGTAAACTTCAACTCATAAGGAAAAGTTTGTTGATGAAACAGACGACGAACTTTATAATATTCTTATTCTATCCACTAAAGATAAGGCATGCGCAAACCAATGAGAAAGGGCTTCGTTGAGTCAAAATTTCACGCTACACTCGTAGAATCAGTGTATATGTATACCATTAACCCTCACCAAACTCAATCCATCAAAGTTCAACAGCATGTTTGGTTTAAATCTGTTGGGATAGGTACAGTACCTCTAAACTGATGGTCTTTTACACTGGGGTTGGCATACCTCCAGAAACTAAGTCCAACAGTGTGTGTGTACAATCCCATGTGGGTGTTGGAATTTGCCAGAAAAGGTATGGTTCCTAGTTAATTAGGCTGGGAGTTAGGGTGAATGAGAGGCCCAGTTGTATTGAGCGGTCGACCAGACAATGCTGCTTATGCAAATTAACATGTCAACTGGAAAGAATCAGCTGAACGAAGACAGCATTTATTTATTAAACATTGTGAGAAATGAAGCGGCCTCCTAAAAAACATCGAAATTGGCGCCCTACCAAGATACCCACACGAACGCAAGAATTGTATTTAGGAAGTGTTTTTAAAATAAAGTTCGAAAGAATATTCAAACGAAAGCTAATATATAAATAACGTGTAGTTTCCCTTGACTGTTTAACAGAAGTTGTAATTTTGTATTATTTATATTTGCGTTGGTTGTTGGTGCATGTTTATTGCATTGGTTGGTGGTGCATGTTTATACGCTATGAATGTTGACCAAACGGTTAGGATTTATTATGGTTAACGTTTAGTTTGTAATATATGAAATATGCTGATTGAAATACTGAGGGAAAAATATTGTTTGCGAATCATTTCATTTTTATGTTATTATGTTCGTAAAGTGACAGCTTTTGTAAAATGCTAAATTCTTGGTAAAAGCCATAGAAAAAAATTAAATGATTTGTTGTAATGCTTTTGAAAAATTGGAATTTCTGAATGTAACTTCAGAAGTTAGATTCATATGGTTTTGATCTTTGAATTCCGCATATAACTTAAGGTTTCAGAGTATCATACATGTATGTGTAAAACAAGTTAGTTTGAATAACAATATAAACTAAGGTACCAGTCTGTGCAATTTGGTAGTGTGGTTAACAGTTTGAAGTGTATCTGTATCACGTCCGCATTACGCTTGTTACTCGTGAGCTTCTCTTTTCATTGTATAATGATGTACATGTATTTATAAATTAATGTACCGCGCCGTCTCACCTTAACGCAGACCAAATGGATTAAGCATTTACCGACGTGTTTTCTTGAAATAAAATTTGTTTTGTTGTTTTTCTCAATAAAAAGTTAAAACTGAAGCAGTTCCTAGAGTGTTCTTGATTTTATCTAGTTTGTAGTGCCACGTTGTGGGTCTGATGTTCGATTCGGTCTCAGTGAGAAAAAAGACTACCTTGTCGCATTGCGCATGTCTCAGTGCAAGCGCGAAACTAAATAATTATTATCGGACAACATCTAATGTCAAAATGAACATGACACCTATATATCTGCCCACCTAGATGTTTCCCCTTGATTGCCTGCAATATGTTTGGTATAGTGGCAATTCTTTTCTTTTGTTTGTCGGGTTACGTCAGAGAGCTGGGTTCGTTGTACATCGACATCGTGAACAATATTTCAAATAAAAAAAATGGTAATTCATTAGTTTCTGAAAACAAAATAGGCCTACATGTAAATGGATTTTAGGTTGTGATGGAATCGTTCTTCCCGCGCGAAAAGGATGCCCATTGTCAGAGTCTCTACTATTCCAAGTCATCTATTCACTATTCATAAGATGGAATTTTGCGTCGGGGTGATGGACATTCAATATTGGGGTTTGCCCTGTTCACCTACTTCTTCGACGCACGATTGGATAAACTTTTCGTGCGATGACGACACGAGCTTTTGTATAATTAATTGGCGAGATTACACGCATAACCATAAACGTTCGCAAATTCCACAAACAATATTTTTGGAAAAACACTCGAACTACTCTACTTTGTTGGCCGAAATGTGCCGATTACGAACTGGGCCACAACGGCCACTCGAGAGAGCCGTCAAGCAGATCAGAGTCCGTTCACGTAACCTACTTCTGACTGCTTCGTCAACAACAAACAAAATGTGCGAAGTATTTTGTTGGTGGTGTTCTGTATAAACAATTAATGCGCAGCAACTTCAAAGGTTTTGTTTTGTTTTCCTGTAGATAGGCCTATTGAAACACAATTGCAATACCCTATTGTGCGACATCCTATCAAGGGCGGATCCGGGGGGCCCACCAAAAAAACTAACCCAATATTTTTTTGTTTTTAAGTTACGTCGCAATAAAGGCAAGATCTGCGTAAACCACCATCTTTTCCTAAAAAAAAATTGGTTAAAGTGGTCAGAAATTACCTCAGATGGCACCACAGAGCATCTAGAATCAAAACAAATTTCGGGGCCCTTGATTGAGCGGGCCCCGAACCCTACGCCGTAATTTTTGGACCCACTTTTTGCCCCCCTTCCCAAAAAAATTGCGTTCTGGATACGCCCTTGCATCCAAAAAACCTGGCAGCAAACTGCGAACACCATGATAAGGCCAAAAAAAAGTCTCCGGTTTCTGGTATGCGCGCGCGTCGCCGTAGCCATGCGCGTCGGCAAAATGAAAAAGGTTTTTTTTCAATGAAAGATGATGTCTCAAAACCGCCAAACTCACTGGTTTGACTGGAATTCTGCTGCTGCGTAATTTCAACGTGTTTTTAGATGGGGTTATGATCGAGAATAAGCTTTATGTGGCCTCTCTGGACTCCCATATATTTGCACTAAGTTTAGTCGGGCACAATTTGCAGTCATCAGCCGACATTTGAAGCAAATTTGAAGCAAAAAAGTCGGGTTAAAAAAAAAAAAAAACCGCGTCGCCGCACCACTTTTTGGACAAGCTCCATACCAGAAACCGGAGACTTTTTTTTTTTGGCCTAAGACCGCCAACTAAGAAATTGGGACTTTATTTGCCTTTGTTATTTTTTTTTGTATCTAGGTCGCAGGTAGCGAATGGCGAATCTATCATGTCATTAGAGATAGGTATTGCACTCAGTCGCAGGTTAGAATCCTGCCACGGTGAACTTGTCGGGGGAAATATCAATGAAATTGCAACCATGCGATGCTCGGTGCTTTCCATGTTGGTTCTCCTGTAACTTTTTACCCTTATAAGATGTGTGTCTGTTTTGGAATTTCTGTATACATGTAATTTCCTTGCTCTGTGGTCGCAGTTATCAAACGTGGCATAAGCGCATCATACATGTTTTATCGTAACATACTTTCTCGCGCACATTCCTCATATCACCACTCACCTTCCGGCGATGAACGCTCGAACAATCACAGATAAAAGAAACCTCTTTAGCGCGTCATGAAACCAGTATTGATAGGTCCCCCCCCCCCCCATTTCTACGTCATGCACACAACTAGCTAGGGGGCCATTCGCGCTCAGCAGCCCGCGCACTATTTTTATTCAACCCCTTTACACGCTCTCCCGAGTTCTATTATCCCGCTTGTTATCGTTTCTTGTTTACTTTAGGCTTGCCTATTGACAAACCTTGGCAAACCTTGTGCCCGGATCGACTGCTGCACCATAATACTGTATACACTTACAACAGTTGCCTAAAATATGCACAAGCGCTCTACCGATCAAAAATGGCGTCGTCGAAGAGATAAGGAGTCTATGGTAACTGAAATAATAGCTGCCGTTCGGCTTTATGCTCCAAAAACTGAAGGAACGACTCTTAAGAGAAGCGGTAAGAATACACAGCAAATCTAAACAGCCATTGTCATTTGCAGCTTGGAATTTTGTGCTTGGAGTTACAACATCTCTACGGATTACTGGCTGTGACCTAGTTGAGAGATCGGATGAGCTTTAATCCACGGATCACCGGGGGATTAGCAAAAGGACCTTCAAATCCAACTTTCCAACAAAAGACTTCGTATGACCGGATCTTTTGCACCGGTATAATATAGCTTAAAAAAGTATTGTGGGCTGGTTTTAAAAACCAAGGTCTGCTCACCATCTTACGTACATAGTGTCTAGTATTCAGAACATGGAATCTTAGAACAGGAATCTCTACCCGTCTTCCTAGACTGAAACAGGCTGACATTTATCCTGGGCACGAGTAAGTATAAATGACTAATTTCCTTCCGCCTTCAACTTCTTCCTTTCCAATTCCCACGACACGGTTCACCTTAATTGCTCAGCAGGTTGAATTGACTGCATGCTTGGTTGCACTGAAATTACACTATACAGGGTGAGTCAAAAAAAAAACCCCGAAATGTCAGGACCCTTTTGTTAATGAAGCGCTGCATGTAGCACTTTCAAAATCTAGGATATGAAAGCCCAATAAGCTTTCTTTTAGTACAAGAATCATTCAAATCACTCGTGTACTTTTCAAGTTGCGTTTGGTTGTTGATTGGTTAATTGAGGTCAGTTGGTTAACTTTCTTCTTATTGTTGATTTCTTGTAAGGTAATTCAGTGATGCAAAATAATCATCAGCATGCACGTCTCTTATCCCGATCCAACAGGTTAATGAACTTAAACCGTTACAATGATTTCGGTTGCGAAACACTGAAAGATGAGCGAAGCTCCGGGATCTCCACTTAGTCTGAAACAATCGGGCCCCTGGAACAGCATGAGCCTGTCTCGCCTTACATTCGCCGGTAAGGACCAAGGCATCACAAAGTCCCTAGCTGCCCTGGGGATTCTTAGTCTCCTCTCCATGCTCCTAGGTGGCCTGTCCGTTCTTCTCATCATCCAGCTCAGCATCAGGCAAGATAACCCACCGACGACCGAGGCAGCGTCTAAGCGGATCGGAGGAGTGGTTTGGACGGAGAGGTTTCTGGAGTCTAGCGTGGTGCTTGCCTGCCTGTGTGCCATGCTGTGCTTCGGTAGTCTTGTTTCGTGTACCGCTCAGTGCTACTTCGCTGCTAAGATGCTGAAACTCCCACAGGGAGAAGAGAGGTACATGTATACTGGGACAGTATATCGTGAAGATATCCACACGTTTTTGTCATTTATTTTAATCAGAGTTATGTCCCAAAGTCGGTACAAGTCAATCACAATTCTCATGTCAAGTCGCAATTGCTGTAATACCATGACAAAGGCATGTAGTGTCCAGCCTTCTTATGTTACCTGTAACTTTTTCTTGGTTGAATTGTGTTAACTTGTGATGGACTGGACAACAACTGTTTTATTCACTTTCAAAACCAGAACCGGTCTATGCCCCGATTTTAATATGAATACAGGTTAACCTTAATTGTTTTAAAATGTACCTTTATACAAAATACACATCTGCACAGGGGCGTTATAGCAGTCGCAGTGAATCCGAATCATTAATCAGCCACTGAACTTCTATCCTGGATCTTTGGACACACTGACGTCCTCTCATAGAAAACAAAAATCCTTGGATTGATCATTCTGTTGATCGTTGCATCTATGGTCACTTCTCCTCAAGAGTTGCATAATGGAAGAAGCCTGCAGTATCTCCTGTATTCACATGTCAGTTCCCCCATGTTCACATTTCTTACAAAAGTAGTTTTTAACTTCAAATCTCTATAATATTATTCCTCTGGTTTGTTGCTAGAGCCCATCGGTTTCTGGGAGATACATCAGGGACAAGATTTCTCGCTGTCAGCTCGTTCTTCACCGCAATACCAGTATTCATTGCAGGTATTATAATAATTCATTTGATATCAGCATCAATTCAGCTGTAACGACAATATATTTGGGGAAAACTGTTTATTATCCTTAAAATTAGCTTTTATTGAAAGAGTAATTCTTTGGGTTTCATCGGTTTTATTCTTTAATATTTCAGCTTTGACTTTATACGTCATTCACGAGTTTAGTCTGGTGCCTGCCGCTCTGTCAACGTCTTTCCTCGGCCTCGGCCTCATCTTCATGTTTACCACCTTTGGTCGCAGCGTCTGGCTGTGGAGGAGGGAACACGACCTCATCATTCGCGGCGTGGGTGTCTTCGAATACAACGGCACGTCAGCCATCAGCAGCCTCGACGGGAGGGCGCCCTTTACCTTCACCAATAACGTCAGCACGGAGGCAGAGGCGACTCGAAACCAGTCTACCGATAATAACTTATCAACTCTGGTGTAAACACGATCGGTGACTGATGAACAGTGAAGCGAAATAATTACTTTGAAATATCGAGAGAATGTAGTGACGTTTGCTGTAAACGGATGATGTATCTCCATGGTAACGCCTTGCAGGTGAATCACCCTGCGCCATGCGAAGTCTGCTCATCATCGAGATTTTATGACCGAAAACTGGTTGTCACGTTTACTGAGCGTTTTTATCCGCTTGGCTTCACACATGTAGTATCGTTTTATTAGCTACCATTCCTGTGAACTGTTGTGGGGCACTTTAGGCTAATGGTCATATTGGTGAAATATTCAGTTCATGATTACAATTCTCCGCAGGATATCCCTACAGGCACGCATTTCAGTCTTGCATATCGTCATCAAAGCCCATAACTGTTTAAGAGGTTCTGTTGTGTCTATAGAAGTACAAAGTAAGCGAGCAGTAGATGTAAAACGCTTCGGACGAGATAGCTCGCTATCGGCATTGGTTGAGTTCCGAAGAAAGTGTTTTTAGAGAAATTCCAACATAATGTGGAAATATTAAACACGAGAAGTTGAAATTTCCAGATGTAAACAATTCAAAAAGACAGTAGCATGTGTAGCTAAGGTGATCTATACCACGTTTGTGGGAAAGGTTCTTTCGTTCAAACGCAACGAACAACCTGGCCGCGAATAAAACATTAAGGGGAATAAATATGTATTTGGCCTGTTTTAAACGAGTACGTTAAAGCCGGTTAGGAGCTGGACCGGCTAATGACCTGACCCCAAGGCTGTGATACCGCTTCGCCCAACATTGAATCGGTTTCAAGTTTATATAAAGCCAAACGTGTATCAACTAAATACAGAGGAAAAAGACTAACGAACTCACCCAACAAGTTATTAATTTAACTATCGAATGAGATATACATTGTAAGTGAATTTGCTTTTATCTTGCATCGTTCAGTAACTAAAGTTTCAATCAAAGAGCATTGTATTTGCTGGTGATACGGTAAATCGTCCCTGAACATGACGGCGAGGAATTACGTCATATTTTGCTGTATATTTTCAATAGCACTGGTAAATGTTAAAGGTTCATTATCACCTACGTATCAGCGACATCAAAGTTGTGTTTTATAAATGTTACCCAAGTTCATCTGTACATTAACAAAATGGGATTTATTTTAAGAAATGTGTTGATACTGTGAATACCACTCGGTGAATGTTCTTGTTAAATACTGCCCTCGTAGCGTCCAGTGTTTGGGGATGATGACGTAATACGTACACAGATCGGTCAGGCCCGTTTGACTAAATAGTTATTGCCGTCAAAATATCTCAAGATATTAAGGACAGAACTTTTATCACAATGTATCGAAATTGAAAAAGGTGTTTTCTCGAAATAAATGCCGTCAACATTTCATGGATGTGTTGTACCATTTCATCCCCGATCGACCTATTAATATTCCGTGCGCAATGGTGT
This sequence comes from Patiria pectinifera, assembly GCA_029964075.1. Classification (NCBI taxonomy): domain Eukaryota; kingdom Metazoa; phylum Echinodermata; class Asteroidea; order Valvatida; family Asterinidae; genus Patiria; species Patiria pectinifera. Next base: position 29,275,613 of record CM057129.1, on the reverse strand, counting down.
GAACTCATGGAACCCATTGATAGAATCAGGTGCAATATAATCATGTCGGCCCCTTCCCCTCCCCCCCCCCCGTACTCCTCCGCCCCCTCCCCCAACCCACCCACCTACCCACCCATCACCCACCCTCATATACTTCTCAAGACGGATTTCAAACCTTCAGGCAAGCAGATTGGTAACAGAGCCATCGAGCAAGTGGAGACAAAACCAAAGACAAGGTTTGAGCATGGTTTCAGAAACGCCCTCATCGAGAAAACAAACTGTAATCAAGAAAACAAACTGTTGTCAACACTTTTTATATTATGCGCCGAGTATGGAGCATACATACTGGAAGGTTTCATCAAACAATCTGACTGAATTGAGAGTAAACAGTACCAGACCTGCGATCCTAAGCCTTTTCGAGGACCGCAGTGGGCATCTTGTGATGTGTCTATTGGTCTTTGTGCTTGTGCCCGAGGGCAAAGTCCTACATTGTGTACCTAAATTTAAGAGACCATGTTTGTAATTATTGAATAGCACTCCGTTTTGTTTGTGTTATTCGCGTTTAGAAGAAATCGTTGACACAAAGTGAAGTTCTTGGATGTTTCGATGGGTACCTATACATGTCTGTTTCCGTAATTATTTTGTTTGTACTCGATTTAGCAGCTTGTTAGAAACACTGTGAAAGCGAAAAGAGGTACTTTTTTATGTTTTGGAGACAAAACTGTAATAATATTAGGCACAAGGGGATGTAAGGCACATAGGGGATGTAATGTGGATCAAGCTATTTCTTTGGACACATCTTTGGAAAATATTCGGGAAAATGTAGAAGTTTTTCCCTAATCATTAATTACAAATTCTCAAAATTGTAGTTCGCCTAAAATCGACAAAACGTTAAAGCAGGTGTTTCGTAAGGTGACATAGTCTTAAATTGCCCTCGAGCAGTCCTCCTTTGTGAAGTTTGTTCAAAATATGTACCTTTGTTTGGATCTCATTGATCATTACTGTAACAACCTTCGCACGCTACATTCCCATTAAGCTCAAATATAAATAACAAGGCAATAATAGAACCAGGCTCATATTTGAATATGCAAATGTCTGCATGACGTCATGGACTTTTGGCAAGTAGCACACGGCACCACCACTGTAAGAACTTCATAAACTTAAAGTCGCCAACAAGAGACACTGCAGAAAAGTTGTTGAGGATTATGTTCTTTTCCCCACACTTGTATACAAGAGTAGGTCTACACTAGCTGCAGTCATGGTAGACGACAAACACGAGGCTGATGATGGTCGAAGTCTTCGGGTTTTATTGAAGAATTTGATGGGAAACACCAGCTCTCACGGCTTGCCCAATATCGACCGAGCAGTGAATCCGTTTCGTCGTTTCTTTTGGTCCGTTCTTTTCACGTGGGCTCTGGGCATGTTTCTATGGCAAAGCTACGAGCTCATCTATGCCTATTTCCAGTGGGATGTAGATGTCAACATCGACATTCAGTACAAGTAGGCCTCAGTGATGTTTTGTTGCGATTTTATTAATTTCAATTTTCCTGGTAAACTAATGATACATTTCTCATACGGGTACTGTAGCGAACTAGCGCAATGAAAACTAAAGAAAATAAAACCGAAGAATGAAATACATTTTTGGGACGGCCTGGGTGGAGTCGAACCTGGGTCACACAGATGGCATCCAAATATACCTCTGCTCGAGAGGACAAAATCATTTCGTCATTGTTAAGGGATCATTTTGATAAAAAAACAAATCGGGCATAGTAACTGGATAGAGACTGCACTATACCGATTACATGAAACTTTTGTTTATGTTCAGAATCGTTAAAAAATTAAACTAAAAAGTTTTGGACGATGAATTGACGACAGTTAGTTGCTGATGTTGTTTACCGAGTCGAGGCTAAAGCAATGACGATATTGTAACAAATGCGTCTAGGAACTGCAAATTTGATATTGGAGATGACTGTATTTACCACTAAAATCTTAATGCATGTAGGTATGTTGGTAACTAAATTTGTTTGTATCATTTGTTCAAAAGAAGTACAAAGTCAAGTCTCGAATGGCAATTCGTTTACTTTTTGAAAACTATCCTGTAGTATTTGTTCTATATTACAGGACCGAAATTGACTTCCCCGCTGTCACATTCTGCAATCTCAACCCTGTGAAAGCTTCCACCTTGGAGAATAGCAGAAAACTGGAACTCTTACTCGGGCCTCCAGCCAGCGGCACCTCATCGGTCGCCAGCATTGTGTCCGTGTCGAGCGATCCATCTGTGACCGAGGCTCCAGGTAAGCCGCCCGGGAGCTCCACGGCCGAGGTCGTGGTGGGAAGCACCACTCCGAGTCTGGTAAAAGAATCATCAATGACAGGAACAGAGGCAACAGTCGTTATTAGTGACCAACCGACCACAGGAGCAAACTCGGGCAGTGAGGAACTCACTACCGTGCCCACGGACTCCGGACTCTCAAATAACCCCAAAGGAGAAGACACCATGATTACTGGTAATTCCGCTACAAGTCCGACAGGGCTGGGGCCGACTGCGGGAATCGGAGAGGAATCGGGGGGAGCGACGGCTCCCTCTGGAGGGGGAGCTCAGGGAAAAGGAGCTGGACGGCGCAAGCGACAAACAAGTGAGGTAATGTTGCACCGCTGGTAAAAAAAAAGTTTAAATCTTATCGAAACCTTACTCCCCTGCTTCGTTACAATAAACTAATAGATTTGATTTGAAATGGGACTACCTGTGTTTCGTATACATTTTCACAATTGTTGCTCTGATTGTATTTAACTTTAATTAAAAATAACAATATCCAAGTAAAATCCAATGAACATCTTAGTAAATAATCAATAATCAGGCGAGAACCAACGTTTATCAGATATAATTATTGATTGTTGAGAAGTTACATTTTTGCTATTGGCACTCATTGCTGTCAAGAAAACTCAATGTGGATCAAATTTGTGTGTATTGTATTTATTACATTCCATAGTTTCCTTGCTCTATTATTAAACCAAAAGTGAAGCATTGGCAGAACGATACCTAACATCTAATACTTGGTAAACATGGACTGTTTGTTTACGTTCTTCAAACAAGCTTGCCCGTGGGCTTAATCCACTCGGTACCATCTTACACATGTCTTCAAGGGCTTCTCAAATATTAGACTGAATTCAAGTCTTGACTCAAGGCTCTCGCTAGACTGAGGAATATGCTCATATCGTACGCGTGCTCCTGTAGAGTTAGACTTCGCTCTAGGCTATGCTCAGGCCGCACGTCCAAGCCTATCACATAGACCATCATAGCGCACATCTCAAACACTCTCGATCTATAAGCGACTACAATTAATAATTGTGGTTACCGAGATTGGCTGCATCACTGGTAAGCAATAGCCACGCATCGTAATTGTACAGCCTAGCAGGGAACCATCGATCTATACTGGAAACCCAATTAATGCGCAGGTGCAACATTACATGAACAATTTACTAATAGGCTATAGACCTTTCTATCGCCGACGCGTGGTTTTGGCCAACCACGGGTTGCCAAACTATATGGAAGGTCCAAAACTACACAAATATAGAATCTTTCTTAATGACTACAAAAATAATATCTCATTGTTGAAAATACAAAATTTTCAACAAACATACGTTACACAATCATATAGTTATTCTTAAACATGCCTTTTTCTTATATAATGTGGTGTCAATTTATGCTTTTGCGGCAGACCATACAAAATGGCGCTCAAAGTTTACCAACAATAGAATGGTGTAAAGCCAACCACTGGTTCTTGATCGAACTTGCTTCTAGCATGGAGCCTTGCTTCTTGTATCAATGGCAGGGAGCGCCACCAAGAGGCAGTAAACTTGGGAATTTAGTGGAGGACATTGACCCTTCATCACAAGCACAAATTCAGTGATCAGTCAAGATTTCCTTTGTGTGGTATTATGTTGGTTTGTTCAAAGCTTGACACTAGTTTCGTAAACAACCAATCGGGATCTTGGTTTTTAGTCTATAATTATGTCCAAATCACCACACTTTCCAAATCAAGATTACATCAGATGTGTCGAAAATTAACCTATCAGGCATCTGACAAGCGCTACCAGGATTGGGACAACCTCGACTACACGGACAGGGATGACGACATGGATCTTTTTGATCAAGTAGCTGATGCCATAGCTCAGACTGAATACGACGACCGACGGCTGTTTGGTCATTCGATTGACGACATGCTACTGGCCTGTAGCTACAAGGGATACCCTTGTGGACCAAAGTAAGGATTTTGTTTCGTCCACCTGATTTTAAGGCTCCAATTTATGGGAGATGTCATTAGTTGATAAAGATCGCTGAACAAAACTAGAATGGCATCTCACCTGATGTTGCCTGACTTTCAATGAATATCGAAGTAAAGCTATTTTGATTTTAAAGTTACTTTGACTATAACATTATTGTAATGCAGTCAGTTTCCCTATGTGGTTTATTTGATGATGCGGATGATTTTGATTATTTAAGAAATCGGGACATTTCTTCATTATGTTTGTTTCCTTTAAAAAAACAAATGTTAATGTCACAAGAAATGACAAAATACCCTCAAAGAGCTGCTGAACAAACGTTTGAAATGATATTCTAATCGTCAATTTGGCATTAGTATAACTGAATTTATTGTCGATTAAACATTTTACTAAAGAATTATCCGTAGTTGTTTTTGGACCAAAAGCCCATTTTTTTTAAGGATCAGAAGAGAAACACACAAATCTTGAAATATTATTCCAATCGATCGGTTTTTATTTTGTTTTTGCAGAAATTTCACACTTTTCCACAACTATTTGTATGGCAATTGCTACACCTTCAATTCTGGCATGGATGGTGACATTCAGACGTCCAGCAAATCTGGACCACTGTACGGTAGGATATTCAATTTTGACAAGGTTGGTGACGTCATCAACACAGTGCGGACGCCTCTGAATGAGCTCCAGATATTTTCAGATTCTTCTGCAAATTTCGTCTTTTCGAGAGAGTCCGAGAGCAATTACAGACCTTCAACTATCATCTTATAGTATCAAGATCAGTTTTGACACGAGGTGAGGGTCTCACTTTGCCGTTTTAGCGAGATTTTCAAAGTTGAATTTCTTCCAGCTGTCCTGAATCGCCATATAGATCTACAGGTAGCTGGGATCCTGCACACTACCATACGATCGCGTATACAGCGTGCGTGGGAACGACAGGAACCATAGAAACAACTAACGGCGTTCATAGACACCGTTTTGTGAGGTATTGTACCATTACGTAACAAGTATAGTGAACTATAGTGCGCCTATAGCTATCATCATGGCGTCAACCAAAAGTAACTCAAACATTGTGGAAAAACATTGCATTGAAGCCTTGGAAGACCCGAATCTATGGCTGAAGATCTATATTCCGCAGTATATCAGGGTTTCAGAAATCGAAGTGGCAGAGGCTGTTTTTGAAAGTGCCGCCCAAAATGGCCATGGAAACAGTATATCTCCGCAGAACATTCTGGGAGCCCAATACATCCCCAACAAGAAACTGTGGATTGTAAACATGTCCTCAGCGATAGCCAAAGCCACTACTCTAGCCAGTGGCACTATGACACTGAAAGGCAAAACCTATCAGCTTTCTGACTTCAAAGAGGATATGGGACCTAAACGGAAACAGAACACTAGATTCAGTATCCATGGCATTCCGCAAAGTGTCAAAGATAGCGAAATCGCTAGCTGGGTCGACAGTTTTGCCGTTCGTGAAACAGAGATCACACGACATAAAGCGAAAACCACCGTCAGTAAGTTTAGTCACTTATACAGCGGACACAGATTTTGCTATGTTTCGAAAGTGCTCACTGAGAAACCTAGATTTTCCATCATGAGTATTCCAGACCCAATGAACAGTAAGGAACTGATTGACATCCCCGTCACCTTATACTATGATAATCAGCCTGTCAACTGCAGAATTTGTCTTCAACAAGGACACACAGCTGCATCATGCCCAGAAAGAGTCATCCCAAAGTGCTTCCAGTGCGGCGAACAGGGCCACAAGAAATCGGACTGTCCAAAACCCAGATATGAACCCGTGTGCTACAGATGTAAACAAATTGGCCACATCAGTAGACAGTGCACTTCACCAGCAACACCGGAAGCTCATCTGGCTACACCGGAAACACACTCAAATCCCCTTCTGATTGTGCAGGAGTTGATCGATCACTGTCTCTGCCCAGGTTCTACCCCTTCTTCTCCAGAGCTAGCCGAGAAGGTGGAAGAGGTACTAAGTCAGGCACTTGACAGAGCAAAGGCTGCACGTAGTCCAACTCCCATCAACTTCACCGAAGATGCACCTGACCACAGTGGGGATGAGAAGGAGCAACAACAACAGGTGCCCGACACCAGCAAGCCTACTTCAAGAGAAGAGACTGAGACAGGAAAAACTGAAACATGTAAGAAAAGTGACAAGGTCACGAGGAAAGACGCCTCTGGGCATGATGGTGACAAGATCGTAGGAGGAAGACAAACATCCATACTTGACCACTTGGATACGCCAAGGAACGACAAAGGCGGGGTCCACTCACCGGTCAGTTCCAGGATCCGTCAAAGAAAATCAAAACGTAAGAATATCAGCCCTCTAAAGGACGACGACCCTCAGCCTGACAGACAAGACCGGCTTCAAAAGAGAAAGACTGATACCACAGTAAACAGTGTAAACGAAAAAGAAAACACCGCCCCCTCTAAAGGGACGGGCAAGGAGAAGTAATTGGGATTAGCCTGATAACATCCAGTCAATCTGCTCTATGAAGCTAATCTCCTGTAATGTGCGTGGTCTAAGAAACCGCACAAAAAGACACTTAGTTTTTGATTATTTGAGAAGACACAATGTTGACATTGCATTAATTCAAGAAGCTTATTGTATCCAGAATGATATTAACCATTGGAAACATGAGTGGGGAGGAGATATGATCCCTTGTTGTGGTTCAAACAAAAGTAAAGGGTTGCTCATGCTGATTAAGAAACATTATGGTGCTGTTATCAATGATGTTTATTGCGATAAATATGACAGATTTATTGGAATTAGTTTGTCTGTTGATGGTTCAGATTACAATATTTGGAATGTGTACGCCCCCTGCTCGAGTACAGAGAGAATTTCAGTTTTTGACCGTTTATGTAAAGTTATGCTTGATTGTAACTATCCAGGGTATACAATTGTTGGTGGTGACTTCAATGTCACCATCGAGCCCAAAATTGACAAGTATGGAGGTAATCACAAGCAGTGCCCAAGTGCCAAATTTCTGGGTGAGGTAATGGAAAGTCTTGATATTAGTGATGTTTGGCGAACCAAAAATCACGACAAGAAACAATATACGTGGAGGCAAAAAAATCCATTGATTATGTGCCGACTTGACTATTGGTTCACTGATCACATCCTGATCCCTTCAATCGATCGTTGTGATATTATTCCATTACCTCGCTCAGATCACAGTGCTGTATTAATTGATATTAATGTCAATGAAATAGACAGAGGCCCTGGTTACTGGAAAATGAATAACAGCGTTTTAGAGGACAACCGATATATCACGTGTATCCAGCAACTCTTGGATGACATCTCTAGTTCGAGCTTGAAGCATGAACTGTCGAAGAGGATGTTCTGGGATTTCTGTAAAAACAAGATTCGCAGTTTCACAATCCAGTTTTGCAGAGAGAAACAAATGCTGCGCAAGAATAGGTTAAAATTTCTGGAGCAGAAACTTTTCAGAGCTGTAAAAACCTGTCAGATAATCCCTCGCCTCAGAATCTCAGTACATTTGACAAGCTCAATCTGGAGTATAATGTTGCATCTGAATATGAGTCAAAAGGGGCTAGAATAAGATCTAAGACGAGATGGTTTGAGGAAGGAGAAAAAAATACAAAGTATTTTCTGAACCTGGAAAAGTGTAATGCCAAACGCAGAAGTTTTTGCACTCTGGTGAATGACCAAGGTGTGCAATTCCAAGATCAGGATGATATTTTAGAAGAACAGGTCAAATTCTATGAACGTCTGTATTCACCAATTGTCAAAGATGTTGACATAAAATTTGCTGATTTCATGAATGATTGTGACATAGAACACCTCTCCGAGGATGAAAAACTTTCTTGCGAGGGCAAAATTATGCTTGATGAGTGTACTAATGCCTTGGGGAAAATGGCCAATGACAAGAGCCCTGGGCTGGATGGCCTTACAAAGGAATTCTATGTTACCTTCTGGAACGTGATTGGGCCAATTGTTGTTGACAGTTTAAACGAAGCCTATGACAATGGAGAACTGTCAGTGTCGCAGAAGAGGGGATTAATCTCATTGTTGTATAAAGGGAAAGGGGATGTACGTTCACTAAACAATTGGAGACCGATTTCGCTTCTGAATATTGATTATAAGATAGCCACAAGAGTCCTTGCATCAAGAATTCGCCATGTTCTACCTTCACTTATTAGCCCAGACCAAACGGGATTCATGAAAGGTCGATTCATTGGCGAAAACATCAGACTCATGGAAGACATTATTCGCCAGTGTGAAAAGTGTAACATTCCAGGTGTCATGCTTTCATTGGATTTTAAAAAGGCTTTCGACTGTATTGATAGGAAGTACATTATGAGAGTCCTGGAGTACATGAACTTTGGCCCTTCCTTGAGAAAGTGGATTAGTACTGTGTACAATGATTCCATGAGCTGTATCATCAATAATGGATGGGTCTCAGGTTATTTCAATCTCCACAGAGGAGTACGGCAAGGCTGTCCACTCTCGCCTTTACTCTTTATACTTGGTGTGGAAATATTAGCTGCTAAGATCAAGCAGAGTCCATTAATTACAGGTATTTCATTGCCAAAGAGGGATTATCCTATCAATACAGTCACCCTCACTCAGTACGCAGATGATATGACACTTTTTCTCGGTAATGATAATTCTTTTATTCCTGTATTTAGTATTTTAGAAGAATTTGAATCTGTGTCAGGCCTGTCACTCAACAAAAATAAGACAGAGGCTATGTGGATTGGTAGAAATAGGACAAGACTGGACCACCCTATTGATGTTAGTTGGAAGTCAGAAATCACCACCTTGGGTATTGTGTTCTCTAGCTTCACTCCAGCTCAAGACATTGAGCAGAATTGGACACGGAGACTAGCCAAAATGAGGAACATTTTGAAAATGTGGGCCATGAGAAAACTTACTATGAAAGGTAAAATCATCATAGTGAAATCATTGCTTTTCTCGCAGATTCTCTACCCAGCTTTATCACTCATTGTTCCTGAGTCTATTCAAAAGCAGGTTAATTCGTGTATTTTCAAATTTGTTTGGGATGGAAGCGAGAAGGTTAAGAGAAACACTATAGTAGGTGCATATGACCAAGGTGGTTTGAATATGATTGATGTGAAAAGTGTTATTAACACCTTGCATTTGAAATGGTTAAAAGACTAGCCAATGATGATATCCTTCCGTGGAAGAATTGTGCTTTGTTTGAATTTGATAAACTTGGTCCAGATCTCTCTGTATTTCACAGTAACTGTAGTGCCAAAGATTTGCTCTGCTGTTCTGATCTAAATAACCTTGCGCCCTTCTATAAGAACATCATTTTGTCTTGGCTGGAAATCAATCCACGGGCAGAGGCTGCAGACATTACTGAAGTTGCGAAGCAAAGAATTTGGAATAACCATGCAGTCAAATTCAAGGGTAAACCGATTTTTCTGAAAAACTGGATCTCAGCTGGTGTCATTTACGTTTATCATCTTTATGACAACCACGGTAATTTCATGACCCCTGATCAGATTAGGCAAATCATTGGCAACAACGGTAACTACTTACTGGAATATTATATTGTCATTAATTCCCTTCCCGTGGAATGGAAACAACTTTCCAAAGAAACGATTGGTAACATTAATATTGATGTTCGAAATGAGCTAATTAAGATGAATATGAAGCGCATAAGGAAGAAATTTACTGACACAAAATTCACTACACCCATAGCAGAGACATTTTGGAAAAACAAATTCCCCACTCATAACTTTGTTTGGGATGTAATATGGAAGAGGCTCAACTATTGCTGTCCAGACAGTAAGTCCTTTTCAATCAATTGGAAAATCATTCATAACTGTTTCCCCACGCAAGTCTGGCTTTGCAAAAGGAAGAAGAGTGATTCAGAAAATTGCACATTTTGTCATGATGGTATTGATTACATTGAACACTTTTTTTGGTCGTGTAAAATGGTAAAACCCCTTTGGAACGAAATCGAAAAGATTGCTGCATCTAAGTATGGCAAATCGATCAGTCTGTCCGTGGAAAATATTCTTTTCGGAGTCGGGGAAACATACAATAGTTATCGGTTTCTGAATACTTTAATTAATATAGGTAAGCAGACAGTGAGTCGTTTTAAATTTGGCCAGTATTCCAACCTTATCATCCTTTTTGAGCAGGAACTACAGCTTCGTCATGTCGAGTAAACTGTTTTGTTAGAATGTTTTGTTGGGTGTAATTCATTGGTACCTATATAGAGCAGACGTTTAACTTTACATGTATATAGATTATTGTTATTTAATTGTTAATGAAGGGTTTGCGGAAACACCATGTGCGAGTGGTTTCTCAACTAAGAGAGTGGTTCTGAGGAGAGCCAGAGGTGTGAACTCGACGTTCCGGTCGGTGTGCTCTGACCGTCTTCAGGAGATTCCTCCTGAAGACGGTCAGAGCATACTGACCGGAACGTCGAGTTTGTGCCTCTGGTTCTCTTCGGAACCGTTCTCTTAGTTGAGAAACTGTTCGCACATGGTGTTTCCGCAAACCCTTCATTATTTAGTATCTCCACCATGCAAAGCCTCAAATCTTACTTATTTAATTGTTGATTGTATTTTTGAATAAAACAGAAAAAAAAAAAAAAAAAAAAAAAAAAAATTTTGACAGAGTTTATTTAAGACAAGATATTTCAAACTGGCCATTATAGGCTATTCTGCCACAATTAATGCATTAAAACCTGGAGTTACATCCTTAAAATCTTCAGACATATCTCGAAGTTTTTAAACTGTTAGTGGAGAATTGCTCAATCAAAGTATGCTTGGACTATATTATTTTTAAATGAAATAAAAAGACGGGTAATAACGTGTTTTATATTTCATTATATAGCGTCGAGTGATGTTTTCATTTCTTGTTCGGAAAAAGGTTTGGTTCTGGAGCTAAATCTTGAGGAGGCGGAATACCTGACCTCCATGCAGCAAGCTGCCGGGGTGCGAGTTGTCATCGGTGAGCAGTACCACATGCCATTCCCTGAAGATGCTGGTATAAATGTCGCCCCAGGATTGTTGACATCGATAGGCATCAGAAAGGTAGGTCAATCAGCTCCTTGAAGAATGGTGGTGAGCTGTTCAGATGAGTCTCTTCAGATGAGTCTCTTCAGATGTGTCTCTTCAGATAAGTCTCTTCAGATGAGTCTCTTCAGATGAGTCTCTTCAGATCTGTCTCTTCAGATGGGTCTTTTTTTTTTCATGACAGCTGCGGGAGCACGAACTGCACTGACGAGTGCATGGGAGTTGTTTTCTTTCGCACTCGGGTACGAAAGTACTTGTAAGTCAGGCAGGATGGGCCGGGGCGAGCGAGCAAATGAGTTCCAATTTCATGCCACTCGTGAAGATTTCCAGTCTATATATAATGGAGATCAGTGACCCTTTATAGGTACATGAAACTGAAAGTTCGTAACTACCGTTAACCAGAATTAGACTAACCTTCGCCAAACCCATGCTGGTATTTCTACATCCGCGTGCACCGCGACCGGCGATTTTGAGATGAAATCTGGTCGTCCTTTCACCCTGGCGAAGTTTTTACTTTAATTATTAGAACGAAGGCGCAACATACGTCAACAACCGTGGACCGCGATATAAGTTACTCAAGTCTTCACATTCTAACCCGTGTAGAGGCACTCTGTCAGCATGGAACATCAATAGTTTGAGGGTTGGGAGAATTATAAAGTGGTTAAGGCTGTCAAACAAACAGTGGAAAAGCTCAAAATCAAGCTGTCTCGTCACGAAATACATTATAGGCCCTAAGATATTAGAGGGAAAGTGCTCTTATAAATCTAAAACATAAGATGTCTCATTTTTCACTGAAAGTGCAGCTACACAAAATGTTTTTGAGTGTAGATTCATGGCACGACAGTTTAAGATGTCTAGAACACTCTGCAGTCATTAATGATCGAGCATATTACGCAGAGCAATCACAGTAATTCGTTTAACAGGTCGAGATACAGCGGAAGGGCGATCCATACACGAATTGCACTGACGAAGACACGGAAGACACTGAGACTGTCTTTTCCAGTTTCTTCGGTGCAAATTACAGCCTTGAGGTAAGTAAAAATGTAATCGTCCTTTCTTTACAAAAATATAAGGGGAACAAGTCTTCCAAATTACAGAAACAAAACTGAATGGACGAGACCCGACTGGAAAACTCAACCAAAAGAAGGCACTGAAACTGAGGCTGAACATTACGTCAAAATAATTTTGAGAGTAGTCAGGTCATCCGTTTTCATTGTACGTTTCCTTAATTAACATATAGGACGGGTCTTATTACTGACGTGTGTTTGTCTTGTGATAGTCAAGACGGACTTGTGATTGTCTTGTGTCTAGCTTCTGATTGACATGAGTACAACCTGCCATTGATGGGACATCAACTCCGAGTCCAGCAATTAGTATAAGTTTCACTTCTCACATTCTCTTCTAACTGAACTCAAGTGAAGCAACTTTTTTCCAAACAGGCGTGTCAGAAGAATTGTCTGTACGAGACGATCTTGGAGACGTGCGGCTGTGCAGATACGCGATTCCACTTCTCCACCGACCGTGTGCCATGCCTCTCAACCAACATTTCCCAAAGTAAGCAAATAATCATCTTCATCTTAAATTGTTCCTCATACCATCACTGTTTGAAGAAACTTACTCTAATATGGCCGACAAAACCCTGTCTTGTAAAACTTGTTGATTTCAACTTGGATAATGGCCTACTTGCACAAGTACCCCCTCATCGGTACAAAAAGAGAGAGGTTGTTCTGGTACACTTGTTCATAAAGGTGAACGACTCTAAAGCGAAGTGCATGCGCGGCCCTCTCAAGGCAAAAGGGTGTAACTTGAAAAAACGCATTTCGAGAAAAATCAGTTTGAAAGTTCAATGTTTTTCTATTTATTGTATTTGACCATCAATTAAACCAATTTTTCTACCACAGGTTGTGAATAATGTTGTTAATAAACAGTACAAATTTCAGTTTCTTTTCTTTACTGAGTTTCGGATAGACGGTAATTTGAAAACAGTTACACCATTTTTACCATGAAGTATCACAAACATAATTAAAAGGATTAATTTGGCAAATGGTGTATCTTGAGAAAGCATATCCAAATGCACTATTATTACGATGCGTATACAACACAGTGCCAAATAACATGGCAAAAAGGTGTATCTTTTATAGTTACGCCCTCTTGCCTTGTCACATCTGGTCACATCTAGCACAAAACAGGATGAATCTCAATATGCACCCTTCGTCCATAGTTGTCAATGAATCAAACAAGCACAAGTCATGTTTGCAAGAGATACGCCCTGCTATCTTTTAAACGGAAGGCCGTGTAGACTTGGGGGCTCGTTTAATGGAAACAGCGCCCCCAATAACCCAAAAACTGACATTATCTCAAAAGGGCCAAAATTGAAGTTACCACCCTTTTGCCGTGAGGGGGCTGCGCGTCGTCCAAAATAGGATGTCGTTGCTTGCCAACAACGCCCTCTCTCGTTCACACTGAGAGTCTGTAATTAAGTAAGATAATGAGATTAAACAAATTCGTGTGTCTCCACTACTGAATTATGATTTGACAATGTTTTGTCTTGTATTATAGTCACATGTAAGGAAGGCGTGGAGCGGCTATATGCGGAAGATGAGATAGAATGTAATTGCACTTCGCCATGCCTGTGAGTTTGACTTGAGTCAGTGTTGTTGTACATCCCTCAACCAGGAAATTTGGCTGCTACATGTATTTGTGGTTTTTAATGAGTTTTTTTTACCCAGCCAGTTTAAACCCATCAGTTGAAACCCACTGGAACAAGCGTGTCCATCGCTGGGATAATTACTTGTGTGATCCTTGCTTATGTTTTAATGGGTTTGCTCCTCTGGCGGAGTAGGCAGGATTTTTCAGTAGCTATATAGGCCCGAGGCAACAACACCCTGGGTCCTTTGGCTTCTAACGAGTATGAATTCTCCCCTTAATTAGACATGGACAATGATCATTTGGGGGCGGGGGCACTCCCACAGCCACCCACCCTCAAGCGATGACCCTGGCAATACCGCTTGTTCTCAATTGTATGGATGCATACCTACATGTTCCCCAATACCTATGTTCCCCAATACCTATGTTCCCCAACCCTTACCCTAACCATTACCATTTAACCCTAACTCTAACCCTAACCCTAAGGATTTTGGGGAACATAGGTATTGGGGAACATATAGGTATTGGGGGACATCGGGTAGACCCCATTCGTATGTTGCTATTCCCTTGAAATAGAAACACAATTAAGTACTTTTAAGTAGTGAACAGTGCAATGTGCGAATAATCGCTGACATAATCACATTGTTAGCATTTCTTTCATTTTTCTTGATTAAAATGTCCATAACCTTTTCCACCAGGGAGTCCGATTTCGAACTAACCGTGTCATCAGCCGCTTGGCCGAACTCGCAATACGCGGTGAGTATAAGTCTTCTTTCTCACAATTTACCAATCCGAAGAAAAGGACAGTAAAACCTTTCTCATCCTCAAGCGAATAACACCATGCACTCCTTTTCCTTCTGCTTTGCAAACCTCGGCAGCGCCTATTACCACTTGATTTGCCCAAATTAACCATGACTTTGAAGTGATCAGCGCATCTGGCTGGCCTACTCGTTTCTGCTTATTAGGGAGTAATAGAGCCAAGTGCCATCATTTCTATACTACATCTTAATTCAAAACACGCCTCGGTGGAAAGCAGGAGTTGCGTTCCATCCGACCGTCAAATTGAACCCTCCAAATTTACTTCGCGCGGCTCGGCTTTTCCGACATGCTACATTAATTACAAGAGCGCAGCGATTCTGCTTGAGAGGATATATTGGCGCCATTTTTGCCACGAGATAATGAGCTAATGCTTCGAGGGAATTTTTCCGTCCTTGGGCAGTGTGCCAGAGTCTATGATGGGAATGCATGAATGTCACACATGATTACAATGTTACCATGGCTCGGTGAATCCTTTAATAGAGAGAAGACAACGAAGGGAGTATAGGGTTTAGGGGAGTGAGGGGACACGTTATGAATACATTCTGAAGAAAACTTCAGCTGGATGGAACAGGGCTGACAGCCTGACCCACGTGGTGTAGGTGGTGGGATTCGAACTGGGATCCAAGCTGTGGAAGGCGAAGGAACCATGCCTCGTCAAACGAGCATATTGCATGGATTTCACACTCAAACATGTGTGCAAATATTAAGCATTTTTCTATAACTTTTAAATAATGAGACCTTTCTTTTATTTACATTTTTGAAGTTCACTGGGCCTATAATTATTAGCGAACTTTTCCATCTAATGATTCTGAAATGAGAGATGAAGCCGAACAGTAGACAAAGCCAAGTTTCGAAAACGTCTACAGAACACGTGTCTAAATATCAGGGTTCGATCTTGACTTTTTTTTCTCTAGCCAGCCGGGCTATGAAACAGGCTCTTAACTAGCTGGCGGGCATTTTCACTGTCCCGCATGTTTTTTTTTTCTTTTATAGAGTGTCTCATTAGCAACAATGCGCAAACATGACTTTTTGTAAAACGTCTATAGAGTTAGAAAGTTGACCCCTGGTGGCGCGCTTCAGGACCCTTCCAATAGGAAACTTCGCGTGTAATTGATACAAATTGATACAGGTTTGCTTTCTGCATTTAATGATTTATTTCTTCCTGTCATTTCATCTTTGCCGTATCCCAATAATATTTTGACTCGCCAGCCCGGCTACTTAAGGAATAGTTTGACTAGCCCGCCGCTGTTTTGACTAGCATTTGGCTAGCGGGCTGCCGCTAATTTCGAACCCTGGTAATTTACTAAATATAACCTGAAAAAGGGAAGGACGCAAAATAAAAAGAAGTCCATAATTAAAATTTAATTGTAATTTCTTTTAAACGCCAGTTACGTGTACATCTCACGCATATCTTTCTTAAGTTATGTGGAAGATGACAATCTCTTTGAGATCGTATTTAAAACTGACATCGCAACTAACGGTTTCCCTTCATTGCTTAATTAATTTATTGTCACTGCTGCAGAGTATAGAGCCTGGTTCATCTTCTTCCTGTAGTTTATAAGCAAAATCGATTAACAAATTCCAATACGATTAATTAAAAGAACAACTTCAACCATGTTATTTTATTTTTTTATTAGGAAACTGTGTTGGAGAATTTAATGGAGATATCTGACGATTTAAGAACTAAAGTGGGCAACGATGCCAGCTTTGTGGAGTGAGTATACTCACCAGCCCGTCTTTGTTAATGCAGTGAAACTTATTTCAAAAAAAAGGGGGGAAAATGAAGCATAGTAGATCGATAATTGAACCTTTCACGCGCGTTATAAAGTATCGATTATTATATACAACAGAGAAAGTAATCGAATATACAACACAAACTACACTGAATATATTTTTTCGTTGAGGCATCACCGGAATTATCCTTTTTAGTTCACTGTAAATTCGTCAACGGAATGAAGTTTTCACTTTTCTTTGGCAGGAACAATGTCTTGAAACTGCAGGTTTACTACGAGAGGCTCAATTATGAGTTGATTTCTCAAGCTCCAAAATACGATGTAAGTGTCTAAAATATCATTCATTTTGTTTATACTTTCACACCATGACCAAAAAGTTAAAAAAGTGGTTTCCCGTTGGGCCCTTCATGTATTACATATCATGAAATAATTAAGCAAAGTAAAATTCACACGGAAAAGGTACATCGGTGGAACAGACTATGAACACTTAAAAATTGTTACAAGTATTTTGGAAATGCATGCATTTACACACAAGTTAAATTGAAACATACAAGTGTAAGGGATAAATTGGTGATTGCAAGAAGGCTTAGGTTTTGTGCGCATGCGCTAGCGTTGACCCCGGGTCACCAATTGAACAAAACTCTAGCCAATAATAACTAAGACTGTACCGAGGTCATCAACACCTTTGAACATCAGGGCGGTTATGTTCAATCCAAATCTAAACTTTGTATCACTTTGACATTCTTCAACGTAGGGATTTGGGTTGATCAGTAACCTGGGTGGTCAAGTCGGCCTCTGGATCGGTATCTCCATGTGTACTGTCTTCGAGTTCGTCGAACTCATCTACGACGTGTGCAAGATTCTACTCTTCAAAATAATGTTCTGCAGTCACGCTAAGAGAGCAACAGCGCCCTCTACGCTCGATCTGAAACTGTACGACAAGCCCTCTGAAAAACCCGACCTTGGTTTGACTAATTGACGAGGATTTTGCTAGGTAATTACCATGACAATCGTGAATTGTATCTGGAGAAGAGGCGCTTGATACAAACTGTGGTTATTGCTCTCAAGGTATACAAGCTAACAAGCAATATGTGTGCGGGGTTTTGTCATGACACCTGTTGTGTGCTGAGGTCGTTAGTAACTAATTGCTCTTCGTCGGTATGACCTTTGAGTAATGCATGATTGGTAACTCCACTGTAACAAAGCCGTCCAAAATATGCATAATGCATGGCTAGACCACCGAACCACAACACAAAACATTTAAATGGATATTTCAGATGGATGGATTTACTAATGGCTGAAGGAAATGTGACATTGTAAAAACGCAGAAAATATGCAGATTATCCACTTTGCAAGGGAAGAACATGTTACGTGCTGTTTTGTGTGGTTTTAATGTATTGATGTACTTAATATTTTTGTTGTCACTCGTAGACCGGTTTGGTCGGTTAGTTTTTCTTGATTGTGACTTTAAGGGTCCATGAAATATGATACATATTTGTAGCAAATTTCAAATTCTCCGAAATGTATCAAAACTAGAAGACATCTCTTCTTGGTAAAAGATTTTGCAAAGTGCACTTTTAAACATTTGCAATGTTTCATGCTTAGTTCCTGACAACTGCGGGCGCTGTTGCTGTGACGTCACTTTAGGAACACACTCTAGGCATTAGGGTTTTTCTCTTCAAACTGTAAAAACCCAAAATTTTACTTACTGAATATATTTGGGCAGACATTTTTCTCATAGTACTGTCATGTACTGAAACACCAATGAATTACTGAAACAACAAGAGAAATAACCACAGCAACCCCCCGAAATTCCGGTGACGTGTTATGCTGAAGCAGATGTGACACTGAAGTTACTGCCTTGAATGACATCACAGTTTTGCACATGAATATGGAAATTTGCATTAGCATAAAAACGGAACCAAAACCCCTTTGCGATGGTAATGTGAAAATTTGTAAAGTTTGGGCACAAAGGTACATTTCAAGGATTACATTTTAAAAATTTAATTACATGGACCCTTTGAATATGTAAATGAAATAAATAAATTGTCATCTTTAAACGTGATTGGTATCAGTTTTTAATCCATATTTGAGTTTTCTCTTTTTACTTGCCTTTTTATCATCATTTATCTCTTCTTTTCATCAATACGATTGTACAAATAGAAATTGAAATTTGCCCTTTGAAAACCATTGCTCAAAATAACTATGGAAATGCCAAGCAAATCAGCATTCATATGTTCACCTTTTTGTGAACAAGTAAGCCTCGCGAGATAACGGTTTGCGACGGAGAAATATCAAATGTGAGTGCCAAACAAAATGACATTCTATGCTTGAGATTAAATGCAGATGTAAAATCCATGATCAAAATCTTCCCAAGCCCAAATCATTGTAAACAAAATATGCATGTCTTTTCTTCAAGTTACGACCATATGTCCATATTAAATCCTTTAAATAAAACATGA
Organism: Patiria pectinifera; assembly: GCA_029964075.1. Taxonomy (NCBI): domain Eukaryota; kingdom Metazoa; phylum Echinodermata; class Asteroidea; order Valvatida; family Asterinidae; genus Patiria; species Patiria pectinifera. The sequence continues at coordinate 29,256,655 of CM057129.1, read as the reverse complement.
CGTACGCGTAGACGTACGCGTAGGCCTGCGCATAATTATGGAACCATCGTTGCTTGCATGAAAACAGACCGCTTTTGCGGCTTCATTACTTTACAACAAAATATAGGCCTCAATGTGTGACACGATGGTAAATGAAGTTTGAAGTATGACAGATTACAAAGAGGCAGCTGACACTAAGCTTATTTGAAACTGACGAAAAATTGCTTTTAATTAATTCTCATTATTTTGTTTCATGATATTTTATGGACTTCTTCAACTTTGCGACCGAGTCAGTCAACGATGCCACAAACCTTACGAAGACAGAAACAATACTAAAGATGACGTAAAGGTTTCGAATAATATAAAGAAAAAAAATGTATATTTCCCTGTGTTTGAAAATGGCCGAGATGGACATAAATTATGTGCGACGTTATCGGCGGATTGGTTGTACAAAATAATGAGACTATATCAAGTGTTTTAGCCTATCACGCTATGTAGCCCCAGGTACGTTGTGGCCATACAGCCACCTCCTGACATTGCTACCCGTATAATTTTCAAGACAATAACTGGTCCAAATCCTATGGGTAGGCAGTAACCGGCTAATGGACTCCGTAATAATAATTTCCTGACCAGGGAACGACAATTAATTGAACTGTAATCGGTTCAGATAATACGTTTTACTCCATTGCCTTTATATACTCTTGCTATTGTTTTTGTACCCCGCGTCGTGTCATAAGGTGCCCCTCAGGTTAATTATTGCCCACTGGCACAGCCTAATCCACGATCGTCCCTATTTGCTGGTACGTCCAACCGGCACAGAAACTGTCATTAGCTTTTGCTAATAAAAGTGTAATTTAGAGTTGAGCCGGCTTGGATGCAGCAATCAGCAAAGCTTTCAATATTTCATTTTGGTAGACCTTGAGGCAGCTCCAGTAAGCTTAGGTCTTAGTATTGTCTTCGGTAATGGAAAGTACTTTAAGGGTTGCTTTCCCTGTTCGCCTGCAATATGACGGATACTTTCGACGACAAAATCATGGAATTGCTTTGGACTCATAGATGTTTAATGCCGGGCGATCACAAGTGCAGGGCTAGAAGGCGTGTCTAGAAGGCAGGTGATGTGGGTGTGTAAAGGAGGCATTTGATGTATGGTTCCTTTACGCTGTAGCCATCTATTATGTGTGTGATTTGGGTAACAGGGATACCAATAAGTTGACCTCTGAATTAACATAACAAAAATACCTCCAAGATGTCTGCTGAATGCGATGGATCTATAGTACGTATGGATTATAATGAGGTATTATAAACATTCCCTTGTGTTATACTATTAGCCATTGATTGGCAATTTACTACTGAACAGAAGATCATAGCAAAACGAAGAATTATTCTTAAGGGACTTGACTGATGACGTGTTTACAAAATGGCGCTCGATGCTTTCAAACAATCTATCAAAAGACTATCAAGTATCAACTGCATTGTGACCATGTGAAAGAATCGGAGGGCAAAGGGAAAATGTGTACTCATACGCCATTCGTTTCAAACCAAAACATTTGTGTAGGCTCTTTGTATGGTTGAGTTCAAAAGCAGGTTGCACCGGCTAATTCTCTCACTTAATTATCATCGCAAAGCATCCTACATCATACGCCAATGAGTGTTTTAGTCTTGTTTTCATTCCAATATGCCGATTCTGCGTAAAATATAATATATTTTATCATTAAATAACGTTATTTATATCATTTAATATAATAGTCCATAGATTTGCAAACACATGTGAAAAAAATACTGACAGTCCAAGGCATTGAACTTATCAGATAAAAACTTAAAACCACGCAGCTTTTGATCCACCGCTGGATAAGATTTCATTAAATATGTGCAACTGATAGTATCCATATAAGTATCAAGTATCGTAGGTACATTTCATCAAGCCTCGGCTTCGATTCGTCTCACGATTTGGCCTTTTTCTTGGGCACTGGGTCCATTCTGTGAGCCTTCATTCTGCCACCCGAAAAAAACCGAAATTGTTGGATTTGTATCATAAGATTTGATGTTCTTGTGACATAATATTGATAGTCTATGAAGCCCGGGAAGGGACAGGGTGGAATTTTTTTTTGGAGTTTGCTAATTCGTTCGCACGAATTACTAATTCGTTCGCACGAATTACTAATTCGTTCGCACGAATTACTAATTCGTGCGAACGAATTACTAATTCGTGCGAACGAATTACTAATTCGTGGGAACGAATTAACAAACTCCAGTAATTCGTTCGCACGAATTAGTAATTCGTTCGCACGAATTACTAGGCCTAATTCGTTCCCACGAATTACTAATTCGTGCGAACGAATTAGGAATTCGTGCGAACGAAATAGTAATTCGTGCGAACGAATTAGGAATGCGTGGGAACGAAATAGGAATTCGTGGGAACGAAATAGGAATTCGTGGGAACGAAATAGTAATTCGTGCGAACGAATTAGCAAACTCCAAAAAAAAATTCCACCCTGTCCCTTCCCGGGCTTCATAATAGTCTACAAGGGCATGTACCTAACATCATGAGGCTCGAGACCGAAGCCGCAGCCGGAGACAAAACCTACGTTTGAAAATAGCATTAGTCTGTAGAAAATCAACAGCTGTATAGCTGCCATACAACACATTTGGTGTAATACGCTGCTGCTGTTGTTGTTGCTGTTGTTGTTGTTGTTGTTGTTGCTGTTGTTGCAGTTTTTGCTGCGGTTACTGTTGCTGTTGTGACTGTTGCTGTTGTTGTTCTTGTTGTTGTTGCTGTTGTTGCAGTTGTTGCTGCCCGTTGCTGTTGTTGCAGTTGTTGTTGTTGTTGCTGCTGCTGCTGCTGCTGTTTCTGTTGCTGTTGTTGTTGTTGTTGTTGTTGCTGTTGTTGCAGTTGTTGCTGCCCGTTGCTGTTGTTGCAGTTGTTGTTGTTGCTGCTGCTGCTGCTGCTGTTGTTTCTGCTGCTGCTGTTGCTGCTGTTGTTGTTGTTGCTGTTGTTGCAGTTGTTGCTGCCCGTTGCTCTTGTTGCAGTTGCTGCTGCTGCTGCTGCTGCTGCTGTTTCTGCTGCTGTTGTTGTTGTTGTTGTTGCTGTTGTTGCAGTTGTTGCTGCTGCTGCTGTTGCTGCTGCTGTTGTTGTTGTTGTTGTTGCTGCTGCTGCTGCTGCTGCTGCTGCTGCTGATGATGATGATGATGATGATGATGATGATGCTGATGATGCTGCTGCTGATGCTGCTGCTGTTGATGCTATTGATGTTGGGGAGGGGATGTAGCCATTCTGAAAAGTGGGAGGGTGGTCAACTGAAACAAATATCTCAACATCTTTTTCTTTTCTGTATAGAGTATTCAAGATGATAAAGTGCGTACAGTTTGTATCTCTTCTGTTTGGCCTTTTAATCACTTTTTGGAGAAAAAAAATTCAACTGCAACGTACGTAGCATTGAGATCGAACAGTTTAAATTAACTTGTGCAATATCAAATGAGGTTCCCTCTAGAATTTCACTTGTGTGTGTGAGAGTTGATATAAATCCATGTGTTTTTGCCGCCTTTTTATTCTTCAAATTTTCCATGAACAAGAGAGAGATGGAGAATTAATGAAGGATGGAAAATGACTACTCAGTATTAAAGGCCCCCATAATTGCGTACGACTTGCCGCCATGCACGGCTTTTAACTGAGCTTAGTTTACCACTGACGTCAATCTGTATGGAAGATGGTGTTCAAAATATTTTATTTTATTTAGGTAATTTGATGTCCTTCAGCATTCATGTACATTTTTTATATGTGCTAATATGTTAATGCCACGATGTGAGCACTTTTCAAAGTTCGTAATAGTAAAATGCCGATGGAAAGTCGTGGTGTGGTACTGCATAATTATAAGCACCAAATATTATTAGATCTCTGCTTCAATCATTCATTTGTGACAGGTGCGTTTGAAAAATTGCTGGGGTACCTTGGCCACAAATAGCTTACTATCGACCTTCATAATATGGTCAGTAGAGAACACAGATCAGACACCGTTTTGAATTATGACTTCTTAAAATAGAATATCGATGACATTCAAGTTTTCAAGAGAAACAACAATGATCTGTATATGTTTTCAAATTGATCAAAATGCTTGAATTTGTGCAACATGCAGGTAGGCACACGAAGGCATGCTTATTTAAAGCTATAGTCCATCATTTGCAGCCATCCGAAAAGTAACTGTCGTAATTATTGTTGAAAAACAAACTTGGATGAAAGATAGTAAGGGAACTAAACTCCCTGTGAAATTTTTCTTTCCGGGAAGCTGTCATTTTGAAGTAATCAACGAAAGAAGGCATTTCCAACGGTGATTCTTAAGAAGCACCGTAGGAAAATTTAAATTAGTAGTTCGTTTTGTTATGCAGCGCAGCGCGCACAAGTATTGGAACGACGCACACGCGCGCGCGGTTGTTATAATTCGTCGGATCAGTGCGCGACGTCGCGTATAGCTGCAATTCAAAAACAATTCAAAACATGATTCAGTAACTTTTGATTTGAAATTGAAATCTTAAAATGCTGTTTTTCTCGGAATGTACAGCTGAAGCTTAGCTGAAACTTCATCAGGTTAGTTGCTCAGTATCCTTCATTAGATTTTGAACTCTTTTGTTGCTTCAAACGAACAAAATGCACAAATTACAAATGATGGACTGTAGCTTTAAAAGAGTTTCGTTTGTGGCCGTTGTTTTGAGTTGTGAGTACAAAATAACGAGGGCGGAAAATGCGACGGATCAGGAGTGTGCAGTCAAGGCACTTTGATCGCATAGCATTGTGGTCTTGTTTATTTGTTTACTTGTTTACACAAACGGTAAATATTACTTAAAAGTTATTCAAATCTCGTTTCTTCCTTGTCTTATTTGGCATGACTCAGAATAATTATTGTCTCCGTTATTGAGAAAATTCCAAACAAATCTTCTTCAACCATACGTCCATGTTATCATTATTCAGCTTGTAATGTTTATTAAATAGCGTATTGTTTTGTAATGTTAAATATACATATTAATGACGACAGCGCAGAACACTTTTGTCCTAGCCGTGCAAGTAAAATATAGTAAAAGTACGGATAGCGATGAGTAATTAATATAGTTATGGATATCATAATTAACCCTTGGGCTCAAGGTTGTATGTAATGGGTATGTATTAATAAAAACTTTACCTTAAACATTATATTCATGTAGATGAGATGGAAAGAACGATCTTTTGTGAAAGTGGTCCGGATCAATTTTAGGGGAGTGGTTTGCATGACTAGGGAAGGAGTAGCCATTACCTATTGTATTAGGACATTGTTGGCGATTTGTTTTTGAAAGTGTCCAATTAATCACAGAAACCTTAAATTTGTTTACAATTTAACATTTTTTCTATTGATAACCCTACAGTACCCAGCAACGGTGCCAATATAACAGGTAAAAGACGGAGAGACAAACAAACAAACTACCATTAAAAACCCACACATTGTTGTCTTTCGCCCGACTCTCCTGGGATATTTTAACATACAAAACCTCAACAACTACTAGGCCTGTTATTGTAACAACGAACACAATCTAAATCAGCACGTATACGATCATGTTTGAATTGTGTCGATTAATTTTAAATGGAAATGTGGCAAGAATTTAGTTCATCGCGTTCTTACGCATGTTAGTGCCACAATGTGAAATCAGATTTGTTCTGCTCCGACTGACCCGTTTTAAATCACGATCATTTCTTGTGTAAACTCTCGGCAATTTATTCCTTCCCGTTGTCCATTCTCAAATCTTATCCATTTCGTTTCTTAAAGGTCACTTTGTTTTTTTAACAGGTCTGTGTGTGAGTTTGCAGATGGAAGCAAAACAGCAATCTTGTGGACTTGTTATTTTAAAGGCCTGCTAAGTAACTCTGTGGTATTTGTACGAATACGATCGGCTTTAGGGATATGTCGACGGGATTTGGAGTATTCATGCTTTTCTTTGGAGGATGAGGACTTGTTTTTGTATAAATTAGGGCTGCTCGCTCGGCGACCTCTTGTTATTGTACCAAACGAGAGAGAGCGCCTGGGCACTGATTGGTTACAGATTATTTGGATTCCTTGAGAGGGGTTAAAGGGAATGTACATCATTGGCTGTCGCTGTAATTCTCAGAAATGAACTATTTGAGGGGTTAGTATAATAGATAAAATATTGTTACACTGACATGTTTGAAGTTTTGTGTTCGAAAATGCCGGAAAAACCAAGAAAAACAAAAATGTTCAAGTAGTCTGGCTCCTTGACTCCACTAAAGATAAAATGGATCAATTTATGCATGCCGGAAATTTGTGAGGTAAGGGAACCAGTCTAGCTGGCCTGCACCCGTTCATGAACATGTAACCAATAGCAAACAAAATTTGGACTGAAAAAAGTGTAAAGGTGGAGCAGTAGTTGAAAAATAGTTAGTTTTTTCCAACGGTGGTCGGCCGACCATCGTTGAAAATGTATACAAAAACACCATTTTCTTGAAAATGACTTCACACCAGGTGCCATAATTTTACAGGAGTCTTTAGACTGTCATTTGTCAACATCCTAGTAAGGAATTTCGTGAAAATTTGGTAGTTTTATCTTTCGATGTTTGCAAATGTTGCATATTCCCTTTAATTATAAATTAAATAAAATTATGATCCAAAATTAAATTGTCCCCCTCCCAAACTCAACCGCCAACAATATCCTCCCTCTTTGGTATAAACATAGTGTGATGTTTGAATCGGATTGATTTGATTGCATTAGGTCAGTTGGCTTTATTTCCGAATTATCGAAAGTTTTCAACTTTGGAATCAATTGTTCCCTGCTTAGTTCATCCACGGGAAGTATTGCTGATTGGAATACTGCTGAAGTCAAGAGGAGGTCGTATTAATTGGATTTCACTTTAAAGGCATATAGGATCATTTGCATTTATCCCCAAAGTACTTTATCAAAGGGCTTTTTCTCAGTATTTTACTTTTTGACATGTAGATAAATGCGAACTTTAAACTGCCATAACTTGTCAACGGAATGTTTAATTGAAGTGCAACAAACAGCTTGGTACTGAGGAGAATTTTATTCTCGTTCCTAATAACCGCAAGTCCTCATCACCCTTGAAACGGCAAGACGAAAATTGAAAATATGGTAGATGGGAGAGGTACATTTTCACCGAGGTACATTTTCAAGGATTGCATTTAAAAAAAAGTTACATTGCCACAGCATGTGCCCTTTAAATGGTAATACCTGTTAGTGAGAGGGTACAGTTCGTGCTCCGGGTCTATCTAATGATGTGCATCGGGTCGGGTTGACCAGGCCAAACCGACCCGAAACATTAGGATAGTTACCGAACCGAAACCGATCTTAACTCCCTCAAACCGACCCGACCCGACCCGACCGAAAATAAGGTAAAACCGACCCGGACCGACCCGACCCGAAGTCGGTTTCGGTTTCGGGTCGGTTTTGCACATCCCACTCAGTAACCCACCCTCCTGATTATCTTAAAGGTCTTATGCATTCAGGCAGAGCTAGCGGTTTTGTTTTACTTGGAAAGGCATGAGTAAACCCTCTGTGCATAACCACACCTCCTCTGACACGTAACACCCATGAAACTAAAGTTGGATCCGCCCTGAATTGTAACTATAACATCAAACGCCACCTGATGTACCAGCAACGAACAAGGCCTATTCTTGCCTTGACCATGTTAAAAACGACACCATCCTCAAATCAACCGCGTGCAATTATCCAACATCGTTGTTACATGTAATTTAGATGGCTTATTGGCCACCTGGCTTGTCAGATCCAAGAGAGATAGGCAATTAATGATGCATTCTCCGTGCTATTTTCGAGTTTCACCTCGAAAAACCAGATGGTTGTTTTTTAATTGCTATTTTCCTAGCAAAGAACAGTTATTCACTTTTGATTGAGAAATTAACAAAAACAAATCCACCAACGTTTAGTTATTGAAATATTTCTTCATAGAATTCGTAGTATTGACTGCCAGACAATAGTCGGCTCTCACATGCAGGGAGGGTTATTGGGCACAAAATTAAAGTCCTTTTTTCCGAGGGTTACAGACGCCCAAAATCGGAATAAATTAAAATTTCGCTTGGAAAAAAAAAATACTACTAAATTTTTCGAACAGCATGGGGTCATCTTTAACATGTAGGCTTTATACCACGGTGCCTGCAGAACAATCTCAATGTTTTAATTTTTGCCGATACCTTTAATTTTGACAGGTTCATTAAATTTGGACGTATGGATTTCGCGAAAACTGTCATTTTTTTTTGCTCGGATGACGTTAATGTGAAGGTCTTCATCAACAATGCACAAATACTGCTCATACACATAACAGCTCGTGAACGGTTGACGAGAATAACACTTACACAAAGACTTTGCTCAACTGAACCGAAACATTAACCATTATGTTCTTAACATGTCGCTTTACAAGCATATCAACTTTCAATCAAATCTATCCGCAGTGAACTGAATCCCCCTCAACTTGTTACATTGTCGCCTGCTAAATTTGTCGCACGATTATGACGATGATGGCTATGTTTCCCTCCCAACTCTCAAACTGGACAATTTCCCCAGTCTTCTCAGATTGTGGGTTATTATTGTGAGGCGTTCAAGGCTTATCTTTATTTCCATAAATTGATAATATGAATATGAAATTGAATTAATTTCTGCTCTACTGAGAAGACAGGAAGGACCATATTTTTTTTCCAAAGGAAAGAAGGTGAACAAATCTCTTGAAAAGCTACCTGCATTTTAAAGAGCGTTTTTTTTGTTACGTAAGAAGCTGGTACTTGTGGCCACTTAACGAAACAATTGTCTCCTAACTGAGAGTTCCGCTGGTACCAAATTGGATTGCTGAATATGATGGTATGACGCCCAGCTTTAAGTATAACCACGACGTAAGCAGCCGAGCTACGAGACCAGAATTCCGCCGAACTTTCATGAGAAAGACCTTTGACCTGGCTCGTGCGCACACCATCATGCATAATAATTACCCTACTGGTAAACACGCTGGCTGGTGATCAATTCATACATCATCGTCGATGCACGTACCTACACCGTTCGCTGCCAACTACGTATCGTACACGCATCGATACGCATAATAAAACATAGCGATATTGCCGCGTGCGGATGAGTGTTGCTTTGAACCCGCTGAATTATGTTCCAGTGTCTTTGACGTGGATGCAATTTTGCAAACAAAACACAAAAACGACATAATGACTGAGGAATAATTTCGGTATAGGAATCTGGGTGCCTCAGGAAATACCGAAGATGAGCACAGTGTCTACTTTGCCGACTGCTATCACTGATACTACTGATATAGCGTTCAACACTACCTGCCCGGTCTATGTAGTGGAGAAATTTGTCTTGCCTAACGATTGGGATGATCCTATCTGGATTTTAACCAGTGCCTTTGTCATATTTACTATGCAATCCGGTGAGTAATACCTAGGCCTAATACCTTTAAAAAAAATCCCATATTTCAAATATATGCCATTTTCCTTCAGTTTCTTCCTGTATAGGGAAGATAATGGGACATGTATATTCGGTACTTGCATTTGTAATTTGTCAGTGAAAATGCCGCATGAAAAATGCAAAATGATTAGAGTCGCTAGCTACACAAATGCGAATCGCTTTACATCATGGCTTTTGGTTTTGTAAATTAAACCTACCGGTTAACACCTGTTCACTAAGCTTATTGTTGAACTGTTCTTTTAAAATAATATAAAAGAACAGATTATATATAGATTAAGTAACGTTCATATTCTGGTATTATTTGTTGGCGCGCGTCTGCTGTTTCATGTATCAAAGTATAAATATTCATGCAACCGTGACCTAAAAATGGCGTTTGCGATCGTTTAATCTCATTGATGATAAACAAAATAGATTAGAGTGAAGAGAGCTGTGCCCGGGGGCGGAGACTGATAGCGATAAAATAGGAATCGATATTCCTAGAATTGTTTTTCAATTTTTTAGCGTGATTGCTTTTAGGTGCTGTGTTTCGTGTTAACTCCCTGAAAAAAGCAGAAATGGGGCAATGTCATGATAAGATCAGTGGTATTATATATTACAAAGGAATTGAATACGATTTTTCCGAGAATTGTACTCCTTTTCAAGGAACATCCCGGGTTTTCATTCGCATGATGTTACTTATGATATCAACAGTTTTGGTCAATATTTATTATACAAATTTATTTGAAAGACATCGATTAGTATAGTATTTTATTTTGACACGTATTTATTGATCAATCGTTAGTGATTGATTACATTAAATGTAGTTTAAGTGTGAGGATTATTTAAAGTGTGCAGTCCTTAATCTTTGATCTGATTAGGCTGAGTACCTTTCATTCTTTAATGTTAATATCGTTCTTTTATGCTCCGTTTATGTGGTGTATGATGTTTTCCGGATAATGAGGAACAATTCATTCACAAATGACGTTTATAGGCTACTCTAGTACCCCTTGTCATGTAGGAAATATGACAACATACGGCTGTTATTTTCTATTGCTAAACATGTGTTATATTCAAGTATTTATAGAAATAGCAGGTGCATTTGATCAGTTAGTCTGGTGTCTTTCCTGTCGAATGTCAAGCGGTTGTTCACATTGGTGAGACATGACGTTGACAATCTTTCTTACCTGTCAAGCAGCTTGTAGCCCAAGTGCCACTCAAGTTTATCACAAGTCTTCACAAGTCAATCACAAGTCAATCACAAGTCAATCACAAGACAATCACAAGTCAATCACAAGTCAATCACAAGTCAATCACAAGTCAATCACAAGTCAATCACAAGCCAATCACAAGTCAATCACAAGTCAATCACAAATCAATCACAAGTCAATCACAAGTCAATCACAAGACAATCACAAGTCAATCACAAGAAAATCACAAGTCAATCACAAGTCAATCACAAGTCAAGCACAAGTCAATCACAAGTCAATCTCAAGTCAATCACAAGTCAATCAAAAGGCAATCACAAGTCAATCAAAAGGCAATCACAAGTCAATCACAAGTCAATCACAAGTCAATCACAAGTCAATCACAAGTCAACCACAAGTCAATCACAAGTCAATCACAAATCAATCACAAGTCAATCACAAGTCAATCACGAGTCAAGTACAAGCCAAGCGCAAGTTTATCACAAGTCAATCACAAGTCAATCACAAATCAATCACAGGTCAATCACAAGTCAAGCACAAGCCAAGCGCAAGTTTATCATAAGTCAATCACAAGTCAATCACAAGACATCCAGTCCAGTCAAGTGACAAGGTACAAATGATATGTGACTACGCAAAGGTTCTTTGTCATTGTTTATCCTGTTGTGTATCGGACCGCGGGTACCCGAGTACCCGACCGCTGATGTCAGGAACCGGTTCCATTATGGAATCGGGTACTATAACCAACGTTACAATTTACTTAGTAAACTTTTCAGACAATGAAAAAGAAAAGGAAATTTACAAAATGAAAACTTGAATACATGGGAAACCAAAACAGATTTCACGTTTCTGTGCATTTTAACGCACGACCCATGACACTTGCGAAAGATGCAGTTTACACTGTAAAGCTATAAAGCTCTTCAGGGGTGCCACCCAGCATTAACATTCTCATAGACTCTTGTGCTAAATGCCCATACTTCAAAATTCTTTTAAAAATACTCAAAGCTCTCACAAGTGTTTGAGCTGCACACACAAAAATGATGGTCAACATGTCATCTTTTATGCTCTGTTAAATTTGTGGTGGGTTGACCATTGACTTTTCGAGAAATTCTTGCCCAAAGAAGACAACCCCTTTTCCCCCCAAATCGGAACGGTAGCCATGTTGAAAACCGATCCCTCCACAACATGGAAAAATCGCGCCACTTTCGAGCCCTATTGCATCCAAAATGCTCAGAATTAGAAGCCCCAAGTCCGGGCTAGAGGCTCATTGCCATATCTCTTCAATTCCCCTATGTTATGGCTCTCAGAACTCACTAATATAAAATATTTTGAGGGTATAACTTTTATTCATGACCTCGGCGGATGGATTTAGGCCTATTTACCGGTGTGCACCCTAAGACATTTTCCGGGAGTTGGGGTTTTTTCCGGGTACCAGGGTACCGTGTTTTACTTCAATAGGGTACCCGGTGCCCGTACTATAATCCTGTGTCATTTGTAACTTATGATTTGCAATGGCCTGTATAATTGATTTGTGATTGTCCACAGCTGGTTATGTGTTTGTATGTTTGTGCCTCCTCTCAACCGATACGCATCCATATAACTTCCATATTAATCAGTTTTGGAAGTGTTAAGACACTTTTACTTTAATATCCTAAGCTGCTTCACGTGTCAGGTGAACGCATGAATTGCGCCGCCCTCGTTGTAAATCTGCAAGTTACTTCTGTTGGTTTGTTGTTCTCCTTGTCGCATTGCATAATGAATGTGCCGTGGTCCAATGTTTATGGTGTCTTAATCGTGTCGGGTTCGTTGTGAGGCATATTACCACAATTGCCTTTCTCTACCCAGGCCAGGGGTATGAATGGACACCTTTGAGGGTAGAGACCAGATTGCACAGATCCTGAGGTGCTGCAGAAACCTGATTTCGTGGCCTGATACCGGGCGTAACAGGGCCCCAGCAGGGAGAACAGTTTATTGACAACTGATGGGGCTACCCTGGTAAAATAAAACGAAATAAATAAATAAAGTAATAATAACTCTGAAACTCTTGCAGATATTGGTCAAAAGCGCTTAATAAGTACGGTACTATTAATCTATAGAATCCCGAAAACGGGTGACAGTTTTTTTAAGTCGCGTCTTGATTAGGGCGTGTCGCCTTATTGGGGCGACAATTTGGTGTCACCCTATTGTTAAAACGACCCTCAGGACAAGGAATGTTATCGTCGCAAACCATCTAGATCGATTTCTCGTGGTCCAGTTAGTAAAAATACCGAATTTCGTGGAGAAAGGATAAGGTAAACTTGGATTAGGTGACAGTTTAGGTTGTGCAGAGTCGCCATATTATCGCATTTTAATAGTAGAAATTATAATTATTATTATGATTATTGTTGTTGTTTTCATTCAGGGTTTGGCCTGCTTGAGAGCGGTACAGCTACATCCAAAAATGAAGTCAACATTATGGTCAAGAATGCGGTGGATGTTATATTTGGAGGGATCACTTACTGGATGGTGGGCTATGCCTTCAGCTTCGGCGACCCGCTGCACCAGAACCAGAACGCCTTCTCGGGATATGGCAACTTTTTCCTGGACGTGGAAAGCAATAGCTCAGAAATTGGTCAGCGGTACTCGCATTTTATCTTCCAGCTCGCCTTCGCTACTACGGCTACCACCATCGTATCTGGTGCGATGGTGGAACGAACTCGTCTCGAGGCCTACATTATTTTCTCTCTCCTAAACACTCTGATTTCCAGTTTTCCCTCACACTGGGTCTGGTCCGAAGTCGGTTTTTTGTACAAGATGGGCGTGGTGGACGTTGCAGGGGGCGGGCCGGTGCACATTGCCGGCGGAGTGACGGGACTAGTGGCGACTCTAATGCTCAGACCGCGCCACAGAAGGTACAAGACCTCAGACCCCCCGCCCATGGGTTCACCGACCAACGCCATCTTGGGCATGTTTATGCTATGGTAAGTTTGAACATTTTCCCCCATGATCAGTCATGTATCCTTTGTGAGTTCCACGATCCAACAGTCATTATTTAAACTAATTTTAGATCATTTTGAGGATGAGCAAAGGCAATTAGAGTGGGATTTGAACTCTCGACCTCAAAACGCCACACCGGCACGCCTCCAAATGTGCTATCCAGCGATGTTGGCATTTCTCCAATTTGTCAGTATCTGTATTCATTTGGGCGTTAATCTGAAGTCATCCGTATAATGTGCCATGTGGGTAGGTATACCATCCAAAGTCAGAAGCTGAAGCAGTATCAGCGTTGCTGCAAACCTAGCAGTATCGCATACGAAACAAATGGTCGTAACTATCGAGGAATAAGTAAAAACGAACCCGGGCAATGTCATTGTTTACTCATAGAACCGCCTCTCCTCATTAATGACGAAAGTACGTTGTCATCTAATACAAAACAATGCTCTATGATTCTGACTATAAAAGCTGACACTGTGCATTCGCCATTACCGCGCATCCGTGAGTAACATCTGCCTGCGGATCTTTACATGCGTGCAACCAGAGTGTGTTGCCCCCTTGTTTAGTACACTCGAAGCTATCGAAAGATCGCAGGCAGAGAAACGGTGGCTTTTACACTTTTACGGAGATGACTTTCGCATAATTTATGTCTATACTAAAAAAATTAATCTTTGAAGGCAAATTTACCTAAAACTTTGGTTCACTGATAATCTGCTTGTAAAGTACATCACAAATTTTACTGAAATAAAATTGAGGCATTGCCTCATTTCGAGACGGTTATTATTCCATTCTGCAACTTTCCATAAAACAAAACAGATGAAGCTTGCGTTGTCTTTCGTTGAAATAAGGGTTGTGCATCGGAACCGGATGCCCGACCGCTGATGTCAGGAGCCGGTTCCAGATTATGGAACGGGGTACCCGTAACCAACTTTACAAATGATTTAGTAAAGTTCTCAGACAATACAAAAAAAAAGTTTTTAATGTGATCTGTGGACAATTTTCAAAATGAAAACCAGGCTACACATGTCACGTTTATGCGCATTTTAACGTGCGACAGATGACCCTCGCGAAAGATACAGTCTGTAAATCTATAAAGCTTTTCAGACAACTTGCGGGATTTGTATTTTGGGGTTAGGTTTCTTGTACGGATACCCTGGTATCCGTGTTTTAATTGAATGGTGTACCCGATACCCGTACTACCCGTAAATGCACACCACTAATTAATGCATGGTTTTCTTAATCAAATAAATATTCAAGAATTTTCAGAATGCCCAAAGAAAAACAAATGCGCCGGATGAGGCAAAATATGCAGAAATCCCTAGGTAAAGATTAAATGTAGTTATAAAAACAAATTTGGCAGCCTTTCATTTATACAACATTCCTACACTTGAGACAGCGAATTTATATGAATCAACAGTTTTTCATCTTCACTTCCCCATCGCTGAACGAGGAGACTACGTTTCTTTATTCCTTCGCCTTGATGTACGTGTATAATGTATAGCTCCTCTTAAGCTAATTTGGCACTATACTGCACGTAAAAATAAGCTTCGCGTATAAGACACCATGCTCACAAATAATGTATAAAGGTATCATCAAGCATTACAGAATTTTCATTTCGTAACCGCTTGAAATATATTATGCACTCAGGAAATATGGAGCTTAAAGCTTGCATACCATTACCGGCATTAAATATTACTAAATGGTGCCTGATGTACGAGCCAAGCAATAGGTCACCCTTGGAACAAACTATCAAATTTTGAAATAACGAAGGTGAGTTTAGGCATGACTAGGTTCACTCTTGCATAATGTTATTTAAGGTAAAATGACGTATATGCATTGATTATATAACACACATTTCAATCATGTGATTATCCCACCAGTAGAAATATCTTGCCGTCATTAAAATAACCATGGCCTCCCACATGACCGACGTCATTCGAATCCCAGGGTGATGACATACGCATTGGCGAAAATTAATGATGGTATGGGCTGTATACAGTTATGTAACGGAAGCTCTAGAATACAGTTACATATATAGTGAACTCTATTTTGGCGTCAATTTAAGACACCAATGCCAATAGTTAGGAATCAAGAAAGAGCTAGGCGTTCTGCGAAGGGGAGCGTGTCAAGAGGCATGGTCTCTAGTGCGCAGTATGGTGCATATCCCTGGGGAGCGTGTCAAGAGGCATGGTCTCTAGTGCGCAGTATGGTGCATATTCCTGGGGAGCGTGTCAAGAGGCATGGTCTCTAGTGCGCAGTATGGTGCATATCCCTGGGGAGCGTGTCAAGAGGCATGGTCTTGTGCGCAGTGTGGTGCATATCCCTGGGGAGCGTGTCAAGAGGCATGGTCTCTAGTGCGCAGTATGGTGCATATCCCTGGGGAGCGTGTCAAGAGGCATGGTCTCTAGTGCGCAGTATGGTGCATATCCCTGGGGAGCGTGTCAAGAGGCATGGTCTCTAGTGCGCAGTATGGTGCATATCCCTGGGGAGCGTGTCAAGAGGCATGGTCTCTAGTGCGCAGTATGGTGCATATCCCTGGGGAGCGTGTCAAGAGGCATGGTCTCTAGTGCGCAGTATGGTGCATATCCCTGGGGAGCGTGTCAAGAGGCATGGTCTCTAGTGCGCAGTATGGTGTATATCCCTGTGCTTTCGGTCACAATTTTTTTTTTACAAAACAGAATGTTGTGTGATGGGTCAATAATATTGGTTCAGTGGCGTAGCAGGTTCACCTTTAGGGGGCATTTTGGTCCTCAACTTCTGGAGGGGGAACTCAGTGAGCTAGATCGTAAGATCAACAAAACTGCGCCTTCTCCTTATTCTGTGAGGGAACTATTTGGGAATAGCGAGGATCAGCTTACCACCTAACTGCCATGCGCCATGCACGTCTTGAATACTGTTTCTCAGCCAATTTGCCTCGCACCTGAACTTCCAAACCAATATTTTCAGCTCACACCAATCTCCGTCTCCCTGTGTATGCGATGATATAGGCATATAATGCCGATGACTGCGCGTAATTATATCTTGTATTAACCACACCGCGGCTGTCGGTTATATCCTGGACATCGCTCAATGCGGATCATTAGCGATACAAGTTGCCTGCAACTACCACCCTGCAAAACAATGACGGTTCGTAGTCCTCATTAAGATCGCAGTATAGACAAAGAACAAGTAAAACAGAAGGTTGGCGCATAGCTAGAGGGAACTTTGCAACACGAAAAAATTGCAAGGAAGATGATTTAAAGGGTAATCGTTGTTGTTATTTGTATTATATGCAGAATTAGAGCCAGAGGTATTGGAATTGAAGGTCAACTTTTTCATTTCCAGGCATAGGCCTCTGCCTCTGGCTTCCGTTTTTGTTTTTTGTATATTTTTTGTGATTTTTGTTGTTTGTTTGTTTTGATGCCGAATAAATAATAATAACTATTGCACCTCGTACAATCTGAGCATGCGCAGTTTGATATTTAATTGTAACCAGTTGTAATAAGCCGCGCAGTTCGGCATTCTAACTGTGCACGTGCACATTAACACTTTTAACTTTTGTGTTAACACAACATTAAACGCATACACAAGTCTATTGGAGGCTAGTAGCAAATGATAATCTGCAATCGAAAATGGAAACAAATTTGCAAAAACAGAAAGAAATAGAATGATAAATTGTGTACAAATTATTGTTTTGTTATTCAGAATTATGTATTTCATTCACAAGACCTGTTTTTTTTATTCCGTTGGTGTATTCTGCATAACTATGCGCATTGCAATGTTTGTTTATCCCAGAGTTAAATCCGTCAGTTTTGTTATGCGCACACGCGCAGTTACAATCCACACTGGCTTGTAAAATTGAAGTGGGCGTTTGTTTAAAAAAATCCAACAATGGCCCAAATTAAACCCACCACTCTTCAGCTTGCAAACAATCATTTGTTTTTGTTAATTGCCAAGTAATAACCCCGGCACTCGAAATGACGAATTCCCCAAAATTATTTGCTTTTTTTACACTTTCTCAATCATGATGAAATTGCCTTCGTAAGAATAAAAACGATTCTGCAAAAAAAAAAAAAAAATCATCCCCTTGCAAATAATTGATTTTTTTGACAGATAGTAAAGCTATAATGTGTACACTTCGCGCAAAAGTCGTCGCCGTAGATGTTGACATTTCCACCTCACGATTTCACGGTCTATATAACTTACGGATAGTGGACATTGCAAAATGCAAACCCTAGGCTTTCAATTTACACAACGCTTGCGTGTGCATGGTCAGGGCCATCGTTGCATCACTATTATTTTGAAGCCAACTTATACCATTATAATTCTGCACATCTCAACATCGTTCCAATGCCGTCGAGCACTACGCTCTCACTAGCGCTGCACTCTCGCCCTGGTGCTGGATTATTTGTTCATGAATCATTTGATCATGATTGCTGGATGATTACTAAATCATGATTGCTGGATCACGATTGCTGGATCTTGATTGCTGGATCTAAACCTGATTGCTTGATCATGGTTGCTGGATCATGATTGCTGAATCATGGTTGCTGGATCATGATTGCTGGATCATGGTTGCTGGATCATGATTGCTGGATCATGGTTGCTGGATCGTGATTGCTGGATCATGATTGCTGGATCATGGTTGCTGGATCATGATTGCTGGATCATGGTTGCTGGATCATGGTTGCTGGATCATGATTGCTGGATCATGGTTGCTGGATCATGATTGCTGGATCATGATTGCTGGATCGTGGTTGCTGGATCATGGTTGCTGGATCATGATTGCTGGATCATGGTTGCTGGATCATGATTGCTGGATCATGGTTGCTGGATCATGATTGCTGGATCATGGTTGCTGGATCATGGTTGCTGGATCATGATTGCTGGATCGTGGTTGCTGGATCGTGATTGCTGGATCATGATTGCTGGATCATGGTTGCTGGATCATGATTGCTGGATCATGGTTGCTGGATCATGATTGCTGGATCATGGTTGCTGGATCATGGTTGCTGGATCATGGTTGCTGGATCATGATTGCTGGATCATGGTTGCTGGATCATGATTGCTGGATCATGGTTGCTGGATCATGGTTGCTGGATCATGATTGCTGGATCATGGTTGCTGGATCATGATTCCTGGATCATGATTGCTGGATCATGGTTGCTGGATCATGGTTGCTGGATCGTGATTGCTGGATCGTGGTTGCTGGATCGTGATTGCTGGATCATGATTGCTGGATCATGGCTGCTGGATCATGATTGCTGGATCATGGTTGCTGGATCATGATTCCTGGATCATGATTGCAGGATCATGGTTGCTGGATCATGGTTGCTGGATCATGATTGCAGGATCATGATTGCTGGATCATGATTGCTGGATCATGATTGCTGGATCATGGTTGCTGGATCATGGTTGCTGGATCATGATTGCTGGATCATGATTGCTGGATCATGATTGCTGGATCATGATTGCTGGATCATGGTTGCTGGATCATGGTTGCTGGATCATGGTTGCTGGATCATGGTTGCTGGATCATGATTGCTGGATCATGGTTGCTGGATCATGATTGCTGGATCATGGTTGCTGGATCATGGTTGCTGGATCATGATTGCTGGATCATGGTTGCTGGATCATGATTCCTGGATCATGGTTGCTGGATCATGGTTGCTGGATCATGGTTGCTGGATCATGATTGCTGGATCGTGGTTGCTGGATCGTGATTGCTGGATCATGGTTGCTGGATCATGATTGCTGGATCATGGTTGCTGGATCATGATTCCTGGATCATGATTGCTGGATCATGGTTGCTGGATCATGGTTGCTGGATCATGATTGCAGGATCATGATTGCTGGATCATGATTGCTGGATCATGATTGCTGGATCATGGTTGCTGGATCATGATTGCTGGATCATGATTGCTGGATCATGGTTGCTGGATCATGATTGCTGGATCATGGTTGCTGGATCATGGTTGCTGGATCATGATTGCTGGATTATGATTGCTGGATCATGATTGCTGAATCATTGCTGGATCATAATTGCTGGATCATGGTTGCTGGATCATAATTGCTGGATCATGGTTGCTGGATCATGATTGCTGGATCATGATTGCTGGATCATGGTTGCTGGATCATGGTTGCTGGATCATGGTTGCTGGATCATAATTGCTGGATCATGGTTGCTGGATCATGATTGCTGGATCATGGTTGCTGGATCTAATCTTGATATCTGGATTATGATTGCTGGATCATGATTAGCCTATGGAGCATGATTACTGCATCATTTGGTCATGCTCAAAAAATCGTGAACATTATTTGGATAAGGTGTAGTCGGGTGCCGTTATGACTATGCGAGTCCAGAATGTGTTGTTGTTGAGGGGTTGGGGGATGGGGGGGGGTGGCGGTGTCTGGGTTAAAGACTGAAGTAATTCGTCGTGGCGTCTGATCGGAAGACACTTTTTTTTTTAAATTTCAATTGTAATAAACTTACCCATCCAAAATATATTATTTTATTTAAGATGGTAATAAGCAAAAAGTTGAGAAAGGGAGAATGGTTAATAGGAGGATTGGACATGATAATTCACAATGACCGTCAAAACACTTCATACACGTCGGATATAACATCACCAAGTACACGATATAAGTGCATTATTTGCGATTGCGGGATCGAATCAGAATACAGGAAGCAAGTTATCCTCCCAGGGTCCACTATTGTCTCGAGGTTGAAAGTAGGAACGAGGTTGTGCACATCTCCACAAGGGCAACATGGTTCCGAAGAAAATAGCCATATGTTAAATAAGGGACCTAGGTATCGCAGTGCACCGTAATATAATTTATGTTTTGATCCAACACTGGGCATGGTAAATTGACGAAACGAGCTCACTTCATGTTCCTCCTGCACTCAACATTATCATCAGGACATTTTATACTTAGCTATTACTTATTAAACCTGTATGTGCTGGGAGAACCAAGAATGTGTCGGCCTAAAAGCAAGTAAATCGTGGGTCGGAAATTGCACAAAAACGCATTGACATAAGAAGATCGATAACTTTTCCTCCATGCTCCCTATGTTTCTCTATCTACATCCGTTTCTGCAGAGAACGACTAATATATGGGGAAAACATACAATATGCTTTTGCTTATTCGACAAGATATTGCAAATGTAAATGTCCTCATTATAGTAGGAAAGCATTGAATAATATAACTTAAAAATCAAAGAAAGTGGTATTTTTCAATATTAGATATAAAATTGAAACTTTTGATGAAAAACACCAAAACGGTATTCTGTCCGGTTGTTTCCAAATTTTATTTTTCATTTTGCTTATATTTTCTGATTATGCAAGCCTAATAATGAATTCATGTAAAAGACATGCAATGTTTTTCGTGCTAAACATGATTGTCATCGTATAAAGCGTCTGTCATTCCCACGTCGAAGAGCGTTCATAACTCAATCTCCGGCCATTGTCTGGTTCGGCATGCGACAACAAAATGGTGCATGCACCCGGAAAGCCCACGTGTCATATCTCTCTACAATTCAATTATTTCTGCTTCTCACTTCTCATAATTACATAAAAGACACATGTCTTTCTTTGCCACGCGATCGTTATGGAAACGATATTAAGTAAGATGTAATAGACACGTTAATGTTGAGCATGAGATAGAATGGGTTGCCATAACGACGCAAAAAAAGGTCATCTGAAAATCGCTATTGATTTTGTTCAACAGAAATTGCAGCTAGAGCAAGTTCATGTTGTTTTCATTGCATGTGATGTGCGGGGACTTTAAATGGCGATGTTGATGATCGCAAATGCAAACCGGACGACCCTTGTACCGTCCTCTGACTAACACGGGCGTTTTATTGTGTGTGGAAAAGCCGCTATCCCCGTGCCGTCACTCTCGTGAGAACTGATGCTATTCAAAAGGGGAATAAATCAAAGAATAACCTGAGGTCATCTGATTAAAGAGCACAAATCCAGCAAAAAGAGTTAGGGAAATATAGCTACTTAATTCTGACTTGAGGCCGTTTTCGTGACATCTTTACGAGCTAAGATGCATCGACCTTCAATTAACCACAACACGCAAATGCACATAATTTTTTTTTTCTGGTAATGTTTTCGCAAGGTTTAATTTCATGTCTAAAATAAAACATATTTTGTTTGTAATTTATAGAAATAGGCTCAGTGCAAATGTCACCAAAGAAATGTAAGGATGTGACATATCGGAAAGGGCGGCATTATTATGATAAACTCGGACCTTTTTTCAGTTGCAGCCTCGGCCCTTAGACGCATTTTTGTAATTTGCAGAAATTGAGTCCAATGCGTTCGACATTTTGTCAATTGAAGACGTTTATTGATTGGAATGTCCAAAATTTAGCTGAATTGTGACTTTCATTTTCTTATTTTCAGGTGGGGCTGGCTTGGATTTAACTGCGGAAGTACACAGGGAATAACAAAAGACAAGTGGGCGCTCGCAGCCAGGTAGGTTCAATCATCAATCTAATGCTTTTTTTCAGTGCCGCCTTTCATTGTTATAAATATATGTATACCATGGTCAAACAGTGGGTTGAAAATTTAAAAATAGAAAAGGCTAATAGATTATGGCTAATTGAATGGAGGCGTCATTTTTATTTCTATTTTTTTCATATTTTTTGTTTATTGCAATGAGATCATCATAAGTTGAGTTGCAAAATAATAAAGCCTTTTTTAGCAAGATGTAGTTGACTTACATTACAGGGTGAGTCAAATATAGCGGAACCCAAACCCCCAAAATTATATTTCTTATTTAATAAAATATTTAGCCCCAAAAATAATAATGACTGGAAAGCCAATTTCATAAGCGACTTTTAGATTAAAAAAAAATACTGAAAGTGCTCAATCTGTGCAAAGAATATTACAATTTAAACACAATGGCCCGCTGGCACATTTTTTACGTGCATTAGCAACGAATGATGTAAAGAGATCAAAAAGTGTGTATTATGTTTTCTCTGTTTTCTTAAAGTGCCACTGAGATTGAACTTCAACAGGTTAGCTATTATGCACGCATACCTTTTGGCAATTGTGTTGTTTCAAACAAGCAAAAACACCACAAATTGCAAATGATCCTATGGACCTTCCAATATTTAGTTGAACCCTTTGGACTATGTGCTGAATTCATCCGTCAAACTCAGAGAAGCTTGAAACATAGTGCATGACAACCACAATGGACATTCGCACCGAGACGGTTTTTCTTCTCCCTTCTGATCAAAGTCTCCAATTGATGGAGAGGAGATTATACAGTCATACAGGAGCAGTCTGTCAGTCGCCGGAAGTCGCCCGAGGCCCTATGGCGGGTTCGAATCCCACCAGGATATGACGCACGTGATTGGCCTGTCAATCTCTATCAACCATGTAGTCTCTGTCAATAAAAACACATCCCCAACGATTTTCCTGCGTTTCTTCTCTCCAACCTGAGCCGCTCTTCTCTCAATCACTTATACTTACATCGTCCGCAATGTATGTCCGATGAGGAATAGAATAAAACAAAACGAATATGAATACGCGTAAACAGGCAGACGAGCTACTTGATACTTCCCCGGTTGGCATGGCAACAGTTTGCCTCGCGATTGCACGTATTTTTGCGTCCTCTACACCCCCCCCCCCCGACCTTAAAGTATTGCCAGGGTTTGTTTGCCGATGACAATGACTTGACGGTTATTATTAATGAAAACAACGCCTCGATGATTGTGTTGCATTTGAGTGATCTCTATTCTCACCGGTCAAGTTTGCCATGCACTGGACAGCACTGTTATTAGTAAGTGCTGCCTGTTAGAGGAAAAAGCACCGAGATGACCACGGAGGAAAACAGATCACATTAGTTACCTCAGAAATCACTCCTGGGCAAACAAATTGTGACGGGGTGAAACGAAGTCACGACTGATGTCAATCAGTGAAGCTCCCAGATGTTCCTGTTCTTTCTTTTCATTTCCTCACGATAACATTGTCACAAATTCCAAGTTAGAATTATATTTCAATTCATGCAGTTAATTTATAATAGTGCTATCTAATTTCCAAAGAGTGAAATTAGGGACTAAACGTTTTAGAGTAAAAATCCCTCTCATGTTCGATTGACATAGTCTGAAAAATGAACCACATCAGTCAAAGCTCGAGTGAAACCTCGATCTTTACGATTGAAGAAATTTTACCCTAAAACGTCTAGTCCCTAGTTTCCGACTGTGGAAGTAAATCTTCAATCGAATGGAATTAATTTTCACTCTTCGGAATTTGGAGGGTACGCTCCTGGCCTGACATAACCGTGTTTTTTTCAAAGACGGGACGGATTGCAGCCTCCTCATTATTGTGCCTAATGACATATTTTTTATTTGAACTCGGTTTACATTTAGAAATGTCCATGATCATTACATCTGCAAAGTTTGAGGTCAATGGAATCAACTTTTTTTGTTATAATGGTCATTATAATTATAATGGTCATCAAACGTCCGTCCACGAATGAACACTTCTTCCCCCAAACCACGGAAAACAAACTGAGCAGTTAAGAAGTACAATGGCATTTAGAAGACATCGCCTTCATCAGCACCAGATAATGAATGGGGTCGTATGAAGGGAGTTGTATATATATACTAGGAAAAAAGTAAATAAATAAAATGATACTGAAATTTGGACTAATAATCAGCGGTTTTCATGAATACTATTTTGTCTCGGAATCATGGTTTAGACGTGCAACAGACTGTCTGTGAGTCGAGTCAGTTTTATCGCATGAATTACCTTGGTGATAGGAGTACGGATAACAAAACAGATGGAAAATGGATAATGGATGGACATAAATGGCAGTGAAGGCGACGGGCAATCTGCAAGCAAACGTGTTGGCTTTTTGAATTAAACTGGTGAAGAGTGTTTACGAAGGAACGAACGCCATAACGAGGAATCGGCATTCCTGTGCGGGTTTTGGTATAGGAAGAAAGTTGGAATGGCGCCTGACACGTTTGTAGGAAATTGGTTTAATGGAAAAGAAATATTTGCATTTAGATATTGAATTGGAGAGAAAGGTACGGGGAATTTCATTAGCATGGATTTGTGTTACAGGATAGGTGTGTCGGACCGCGTAAATTGTTGAACTCGAAATAAAATTACCCCCAAAAGGCGAGTATCGAACAATCACAACGTCGCGGCATAACCGTTTCAATTCTCTGAAATAGAGAAACGAAAACAAAAGGATTTCACGAATGAATTTTGATTTGTGGAAGAGTATGAACAATTGTGAAGAACTATAGGGCTTTGTTGACACTGTCTGCTATTTATTAATATTTACATTGATTTGACCTCAACACCAATCCGATTTTGTCGGTGATGTCGGTGATGGTGATGGTAGCCATTACTGCGGGGTGCTTCCATGCCTTAACGCGCCTATCACACGTGCGTTTTGTATATATCTGAACAAGTCACTAAAAAGGGAGTGCAATGTGTGACATACCAAATAGCGATATTTGGAGCGTCCAGTAATGGCGGAAAGCCAGCCCAGTAACACAGAAAGTGGGCAACACTGAGCGGTCTATAATATACAATGTAATTTATGACAATTGACAAAGATGAGTGAATCTCGTTGGCTGATAAAGTATAATAAAAATATTTTTTTTTAAAGATGACAGGCTTCCCGAAAACGCTTACCAATGTGAGTGACCTGAAAAAAATTATTTGTAAAGGTAAGTAGGGCTACACGATTCCATACGAGAACGATCGTTTACCAGCGCGCAAATTGAAGTGTAAGCTTTTAGCAAAGTCCGACTACATTATGCTAATGTAATTATTGTGGTTTTGTTGTTGCAGGTCTGCTGTTGCTACAATTTGTTCCTCCATGGCTGGAGGTATAGCTGGGATTACATTGAGGTAGGCATTCATTTGTGCTGGTCCCATCACAGGGCCAGTCTAGTATACAAAATAGTTTCATTTCATTTCATGTATTATTTCTCAGCTAAGAACACAAATTTTTGAGTCGAAACCAGTCAAATTTGACTAGCTTTTCAGGGTGAGCTGTACTTGGTGCAACTGAAAATCAGTCAATCTGACTAGATTTTTTTCAGTCAGTATTATTGACTATAGGAGAAATAGTTATGCAAAATTGGAGTCAAATCCAACTACGTTTTCTAGTCATGGTATGAAACGTTGCATGTTTAACTAAATTCCGAGTCAATTTTCAATAACCAGGGAAACCAGTCAATAGTTTGACTAAGCTGTTTTTAGGGTGGTATACAATACGAACATTTAAGGTAACATGCCAGTGCAAAAAAAAACCAAAAAACACCACAATATCGATATTCACCCCTGAAGGATGGCCAAAAGCGAACTTAATCACTATCTGGTGGCTCTCCCTAAAAATGCTATCAAGTACAAAGCAAACAAAAACATGCATAAAATACCCAATCCCATCGAAAATATATTGCTGTTAGGAAGCACAAAAAAACACACATTAAGACCAAGACAATGCAAGACTGGAATATCAAATAGTTTGAGGGTACATAGTCGGTATTATCTCCACGGGGTATTGTAAGATGACAAACTAGTTCCCAAGGCGAAGCCCAGGGAAGTTTGTTAACTTCTAATAGCGAATGTTGATTTCCATTCCGTTAACACATACAGCTTATTCTACAAACTCTTTTTTAGCCATTCTGGATTAAGTGAACTTGTCGCGCTCTGGCATCAGCTTTACTAGGCTCGACTTGTTTTGTTGACTACGTCGCAGATGAAGTCTTGGATTGTTTTTTTAGCTTGCTGTTTTGATCAGTTCGCTAACTCGAATTTGAATTTTCAGTAGTTTTTTTTTTATTTTGGACTAAAGAGCAAACTTCTGCTATTTGGGTTCTCTTAATCTTGTTCTTGTGATACCTTGTAATCACTTGGTTAATGCGTATAACGGCACCAAAGATTCTTTGTTGGGCAACTTCAGCCTCCAAAATGGCGAGGCTCATGTGGGGTCAAAGTTCGTTGGTGTAGGTGGTTTATCCCCACCACCTTCGTTTCACATGAGAGTGACGTCACTGTGTTCCAAAACAATTATGATTAAATGAAAGCAGACAATACAAAAAGACGATGTTCGTACATAATTATTAATGCATCTTTACTTCACTTGGGCTAATTACTACGTGACTTGTACCAAAAACTAAACACCTACAGATTGAGAAACGTGGCTTCTCACACGTACACATTCCTTCTTGGTGCAATCGTTATCAACTTAAGTGTGCGTCCACCATCCTCAAATTGACGCTCATTGAAAGATGCGTCAACAATGGTTTCTTGGAATACGAACACAATATCCGGATGAAATGGCCAGCAGAATGATTGCGGAGCAGCTTTATATCACAGCGATAAAAGAGCGTGTAAGTTGACCTCTAAAACCTGCGAGATTTTACGAGAATACAGCACATCCGGGCACCATGAATAGACCTTTCTAATTTTTGTAAACATTGAGCGCCATTTTGTATGGGCTGCCACTAGGGCACAAATAATATTGTAGCTGGTTGGCAACGGATTTATCAAAAAAAGTCCTCATAACCCCTCATTATACAAGAAAAAGACATGGTTGGGAAATGGTTGTAGCGTTAGTTGATTATTTTGTATTTTCAACAATCGAATAACATTTTTGTAATTATTCGTATAACTATTCTTCATTTTTGCAGTGTTGGGCCTTCCATAGTTTTGCATCCCATGGTTGGCAAAATGTGCCAACCACGGGTCGGCAATAGGAAGGTCTATAGGATCTACAACGTGTGTAACGTCCTATTTTTTACATTTATTTTGTGTCCTGACTAGGCCCATCCAATTAAGGACAATAAACGGGTACTTCAAAAGAAAATAAATGCGTTCTAATGTCTATTATAAAATTAAAACTGTTGACCTCATCTTCTGTTCAATCGCCGTCACGCGGATGCCAATCGGGTAAATTCAAAGACGTGAGTCTGTGACTAGACTAGTCAATGTTTGGTATCAAGACGTTCACGTAAAAAGTGAACGTGGACTGGCGAGACTTTCAGTCTCCATTTCAGACTCAACTAGGAAAGGGATAGTACATCCCCTTGTGCAGCAAAGGTCTAGGGTATGCGAGCAGATTCGGCGATTAATTATGCAAACAAGAGTAGGCCCAGACTGCGTCTTGACCTCGAGATTCTGACCATTCAGCGGGCGCTTTCTATATTAGTCTGAGTATCACCCGTTATCCACGGAGCCAATTCTCCTGTATAACGTCTGATATGTCAAAGCATGCAGATTTATGCGATCTCGCGCCTCAGCCAATCGGAGTCAACTTTACTAAATCGTGACATCATTTCATTCCCAAATCAGGACTAAAGGTGTGATTGGTCAATTCGAATGCAGTGTGTTTTGTAATACAACAACAGCCAGGCGCGTGTCGCGTAACATAATACAGAGCGCTTGACCACAGCCTTTGTTGCTGTGTCAAGGGTATTTTTTTTATCTATGTCTATGACGCGACAACGAACAACGGTGAATGACCGAAGACCCGATATAGACCATTATCATGTTGCAGCCATTTGATTTTTTCCCCATTCAAGTCATAACCAAAGCGAGGCTAAAGGGAAAATAGTCCGGTTCATTTTTGCTCAAAAACATTATCATTCGGTACTGTTATTTGAAACAGGGAACATGCCTAAAATGGTGGAAGCATGATATAGGTCTATAGAAGGCGCGAATGCCCTTGCGCGTCACGCGCAGCATTTTGCTAACACTTTTTAAAGCCAATGAATGTCGTGTCTAGGTTTTATAGATCTCTATGCACGTTGTTGTATTACAAAAACACGGCATCCAAATTGACCAATCAACGACTTAGTCCAATTTTAGTTAATTCGACTCCAATTGGCTGGTGCGCGGGGTCGCATAAATTTGCATGCTTAGATTATATCAGACGTTGGACTGCAGACACAGAGGGCTCCGTGGACAACGGGTGATACTAAGACTAGGAAAGGGACGGCGGGTCCTCAAAATTGGTGGGTTGAAGAAAACAAAAAATTGGCTAATAGTGATATTTAAAAAGTGGGAATATCAATTTGGCCAATGCAAACATGGCAAAACTACAGGGTACGCCCCAACCCTCCCGTGGCGCCGGGCTATAAAATTCGAGAAGGAAAAGATTGATTTTTCGTTGAAAATATCACCAATCCCATTGAGCTAGTGCTCCTTCCTAGGAAATGACCAAGCCGCCCCCTCCTTGCTAAGTTGACTCTAGTTTATAAATACACCACTACCCTTGAAATTCAATTTTACTCCAATGTCGCACGAGGAATCCTGTGAGGAATAAAGAACAGTCTCGTCAATGTGGACTGAGCTCCCTAGGATTGCTTATTACTGGAAACCCTCTTACAGCGACTGACCACCACGATCGATAAGGTTCACCAGAGGTGAAAGACGAGAGAAATCGCAATACACTAAAGGCCTTTTTGTTTAATATCACAGTATTCTTTAAAAGAGATAGGAGGATCGAGGATTTTTTTCTCGGACGGGGATGGCTGAGATGTTGAAGTCCATGATTTGTCGAGAGGTGGTTAAGGCGTTAAAGACAAAACACAAGTCACAAACCAACGAAAGGCTAATGGTAGTATTATTATCTATTCCAACCATTGTAGCCCTTTAAATTCGACCTTAGTAATTCTTATTTTGTAAGTTTCTTCTGTACAACTTAACCACATCTTGAAGGATAGCGTAATTGAAAGTAGTGGTGCACGTGATTTATGCTCAGGCTGTGTAGGCCTAAGTCTCGCAGCAGCAAATGACGAGGAGACTGACTTGGCCGCTTCCGGCACGACAGTGTTCTATTTAAGCGTGTTTCTTAGAAGTGATTCCCAAACGAATTGGTTAATGGATTGCAAAAGCAGCAACACAATGCACGTCTAATGCCAAAGCCAGGGTGCATTTTTTGTATAGTAACAATCGACCCATTTTACAAGTAAACCATATTTTGCCTTCAGAAACTTACTACACCAGAACGTGCTGGAATAGAAAGCGCTGGAATAGATGTGAAGCGCGATCTTGTACGTTGCATGTAAACCAGTGTTCCGCCAGGAACAGCGCCACTTAAGTGCTAGATTGTGTTCAACCCCCCTCCCTCCCCCGCCGAACTTCGGAAAATTTCACGATTTTAATTGTTATGACTGAATTCTTCTCTTATTGTTTCAGTTACCTGACAAAACGAAGAAAGTTCGACATCGGGTATTTGATCGATGGCGTGTTGGGTGCATTGGTGTCCATAACCGGTAAGAAATTGAAAGATTATTGGTATCTCATGCTGTGCATGATTTGGGGTGGGTTTTTTTTGGTATGTAAATTTAAGGCAATAGTTACCAGATCCAACAACATGAATCCCATAAACACTGCTTACAAGGATCATTGTTATAATTGTATACTTCTCCGTTTGATATTACGGTGACTTGGTTATATTGACTTCTTATTCGTACCGTGTGGTAACTTACACCTTGGAACTAGAAAAAAAGGTTTATGGTTTTGGACTGGTACCAAGCCTGAGCAAAGGTTGACGGATACAAAACACAATGGTAATCGTAAATCAAATACAAACCACAATTCAATTAGTGAAATTTGAATAGTCACTAATACAGTTACTGATTGACTTGGGAGTTAACAAGTGCAGTTCAATTAATTAACTGATGAGCGTCAAAACTAAAGCTTCTAACTCCAACACGCGTTACTCAGGAATCAACCCTCTCCGAATTTCATCTCAGTTTTTGTGTATTTAGCTCCGATTGGATCCCAAATATAAATTCAAGCCACTCATGGGCAAAAGGCTTAAATTTCATGGTGCTATTTAAAAAAAAATACCTTCACGTGTTTTCCCCCCAATGTTGTGAAGGCTTTTACTATGTCTGCTCGGTGTAGTAAATGATCAATGACTTAAGAAGTGAATTGTTAATCTTAAGATGCAGAGTACCATTACAAACCAACCACCCCCGCCCAAGAAAAAAAAACTGCATTAGCGTTCATAATTTCAAAGGTTATTCTTTCAAATATTACCGCAGGGACAAGGCTAATTGTTTGAATTCATAATGTCGTGGTCTGTGTTGTTGAAACACTCGTGAAAGAAACATGAACAGGCATTTTCTGTAACGAAAATTTCATTTTAGTATGCATCACAATAGCCATTAAGTCAAGGACGCTCAGTTATTACAGCGCTACCAGTGCATGTCCAGACCTTGAACGTATATAATTACACAGAGCACCTGTAATTTGCTGGGGAAAAGTGTAGGTGCATCGAACATTCTCTGAGAACTAACGAAGTGGATGTTTACAATACAATGTAATTTGCTTTAAATGCAATCCTTCAAAATGCACCTTTGTGTCCCATTTAACCTTATAATTTTCGTTTCGCCATTTTGAAGGGTGTTTGGTGGCCTTTTTTGGTTTTAAGGCTAATGCGAATTTCCATATTCATGAGCAAATGTATAATGTCATTTCAGGCAGAAACCTCAATGTTGCAGCTATTTCACCACCATAAGTTGCCAGAATGTTAGAGATTTTTGCTGTTGTAAATATTCTTTTCTGTGGTGATTCGTTGTTGTGTTAGTGTATGGCAGTAAGCCAATCAGCAAACTTTTCTCACAAATATTTTCATTGAAAAAAAAGGGTTCACAATTTGAACAGAAAACACCTAAACTAAACAGTGTCTTCATGAAATGACATGATAGCAACAGCGCCCTCGTTGTCCTGAAAAGCTCGTAAAATTGTTTATATTTATAAAGAAGTGCACTTTTTAATACAAAAAAAGGAATGTCAAATAGTTTTTATACATTTCAGAGAAGTATAAAGAAAGTTTCTCAAATGTGTTCCTAAGAAAAAAATCATCCCATGGACCCTTGAAGGACGAAACATAAAATTCGTAAAATACAGCGTCACAGCTGACCACGAGAACTAACGCACTAGTGGTTGAAATTAATTCAATATACTATAATATTATAATAGTGCTCAGAATCCGTTTTAGACATGATAGGGGAAAGGTTGCTTTTCTCAGCCTGGGGAGAAACACTCCCGAGAAAAACATCCCGCGTTCCCGACCTAGTTAAGCCTGAGCAACCCAATCCGCCTGGTGTATCCAATGTGAACCGAACGATGGGTCTTGCAAGTTGCATACTTAAAGTGATGGATGATGCATTAAAGCTTATAAACGGGGCGATATCGGGATGTATAATGATAGCGTTGATAGTTTGTGCTTTTAGCAGTGAAAACCCTTTTTATTTAATGGTTGTCTATGCATAACATATTATTCAGTAAATGTTACGTTTACGACACTCCCTGATATAGGTTGGCATAGGTAAAACATGTTGATTTTATAAGTAACACTTTAATTTTCAAGGTGAAAAGACGAACTGTCTGAAACGTCGTGTAAATCAAATCTCTGCAGAACCAACTCAGAAAAATGCCGCAAAATCCTGTACTCAACATGATGTAAATTAATGTTCTCTGCATAATGTACTGCCTACGTGGTAATAACGGGCATAAGACTATAATAATTATGGTGCCTCAATTCTGTCTGGATTTAGACCAGAGGCTGTCATTGATGTGTGTTTTAATACCCCTGTTTGCATTCAAGTGCATTAGATGTTCTTGACACGCACCAAGGTACAGCTGAACACAAAACCGCGATAAATTAAAAACAAGAAAGGTCTCGTTTTTCCCAACCATCGAGACTGCAAATGAACCATCAATCAAACCAGGCTACTTTGCCTCCGTGAATCTTGCCATTTAGCGCTATAAGCGTCAGCATGCAGGACGTGTTAATATAGACAAGTTGAAAAATTACTCGCACTTTAGAAATGCATGTTGCACTGTGTGTAATTAATTTCGCGGCCAAAAGCGTATTTTTATACTGTTAAGAACATGAGGAATAATGTCGACTTTTTACGCAACTGCCTACATCGCGGACAAATTCTTCTAAGTCGGCAAAAGTTTACCAAATCAACCAATAATTGACCAAGCTTCAAACGGCTTGTTTGGGTATTGCAAAACGCTCTTTCAATAGGTTTTTGTACATTAAAGAGATTTCAATTATTCCAACTGTGCATAACGCACATCATATATTTGACAATTTTTACATTGGGATAAACAAAAGGGATGAAAAAAAATTACTTTGTTTGTAATTACTTCAGAACTCTACTTGTTTTTTGGTACCCTCTGTATAATTTGCACGCAGAAGGCATATTGTTTCCCAATGTTGAAATTCGTACAGACTACGGAACTGGCCTATCGAGACATATTTCAAGTTGACACTGAAATCAAGGACCTCGATGTTGTCCTTTTGTGGTGGGGATTAATAACGACATACTCTTCAACGTCATTCAACGATTTTGCACCGAGAGGCTCGACCTTGCAGCCAATGGACCTTCTTATTAATAAATTCATAATCATTGTAACCAAGTGGTTAAAAAAAACAGAAGATAAAGACGAAAGACTATGCCTGTGATTCAGCCACGGTGAAGCCCGCCGCCGCGCGCGATTCAGCACCGCGAGGCAGCACCGTGATTCGGCCCGAAATTTGGTGGACGGGTACCCCGAAGCACACGGCTATTCTTTTTTACCCGTGCGGTAAGGAGCCCTGCTGAATTCCTTCACCCTCGTGCGCACGTGACGAAAGCAATGTTTAAAGATGTTATTCTGTGCTCCCAAAAAAAACCATTTAGGCCAGAACGTACTGCCTATGGCGATTTTAGTGGCTTTTCAAAAAAAAAAGCGACAAATCCTGGAGAAATTGAGAGAAAATGACCCAAATATTTGGACCACTGTACATTTTCAATTGACCGCTTTCGCTTCTTGCCGCCAGGCCCATTTATGTGCATGCCTGCATAATTATGAATGTATTATTATTAATGTAGTATAAAAGGTCCATTATAACGTAGTTGAAATTCGTCTATGAAGGGAAACTATTATGGACAACAAAGGCGTTTTAATCACTGAGGTTTATCATCCGTGACAGACTGTTTTCATTTGTGATGGTGAAATGGGAATATTTCTTCTTCTGTCTTTGCAGCTATGTGCACTCTGTGTCCTCCCAAGTTCTCCCTTGTGATTGGTCTGATAGGCGGTTGTATCGCGTGTGGGGGCGTGGAACTCCTGAACAAACTCAAGATTGACGACCCAGTGGGCGTGGTCCCGGTCCACTTCTTCTGTGGGATCTGGAGTCTGGTGGCGGCTGGACTATTTGTCAAACACGACGACATCGCGGAACCGGGAGCAGTTGTGCATGATGGCTTGTTCATGGTGAGCAAGCATCAGGCATTATTCATTACATTCATTTGCATATTTGTAGGAGGAGCTCTTTGCCGCTCCCACATTTCTTTCATGGAAATGAAGACTTCAGATTTGTACTCAAGTCAGTCACAAGTCAGTCACAAGTCAGTAACGAGTCACATTACGACTTATTCGTAAGTCAAATCACAAATCAATGTCAAATCAAAAGCCAAACTCATGTCAAAAACAAGTCAAATCATACTTCAAACTCATTTATCTCGTCCGCTCTTTAGGTTAAAATGACAACCGTTTAACGGTTAGAAAACTAACTTCAAAATCCTTATTGAGCTTCATGTGTGTGTTTATTTTTTCCCCGACTATGGCAGGGTGGTGGGTGGACATTGCTAGGTGTTCAGCTATTAGCCGTCGTCTGTATCTCAGCCTGGTGTGGCATCATCGCCTGCCTTATTCTCAAGATCTTATCGATGACCATCGGACTCAGATTCCCCTTCCATGAGGAGCTCCTAGGAGCAGACATGGTGGAGCATTCCATCGGTCCTCGTAAGTACGACAAGATCAAGAAACGATTGACCGACTCAGCACGATATCGGCGCTTCGAGCAGCCCCGTAAGCGTCTCCACTCCTCCATGCGACAGGCTGAGGATTTCCTGAGCATGCGCGATGCTACCTTGGATACCAATTACAATGACGTCATCAGACGCTTCCAAGACCGGGAGTCCGACGACCGCAACCGGTCCGGTGCGCGCAAGATGCACTTTAACCCGGCACGGGGGGACGCGGTGTTTACGGTTACCAACGGGAACGCTCATGCAATAGCCGTCGAAGAGGGTTATACCAATGGTGACGTCATTACCACTTCTGTTGATGGGGCGGGTCCTACAGATGCAGAACCAACCGGTAGCCGGGCAACCGATAGCCAGAACAATAATGCAAACTCTGTGAACAAAAAGCGACGAATCAGCACCCAGTTGATCCGAGGGGCCTTCCGACGCAGGAAATTCGTGTTGCCTAAATGGCAGCGCAAACTGGGAATCGAGAACGTGGCCTACATTGACAACGAACAGAGCGCGAGTAGCAATCCTAGAAAAGCGCGGCGCGTACAGTTTTCGACCGACACGAATCTCGACATTGACGAAGAAACTGTTGAGAACGGTGCCGTGGCGAGCACGTCTCTGAACGGGTCGGGTGCCAGTCCATGCCACGCCAGCGTGCAGGCTGGTTCAGGACGCCCAGTGGTCATGGTCGATAAGAGCACGCAGACATGCCCAGTTGCCGAATCGTGCTCGGCCTTCGTTCAGACTAGCGAAGAAGACATTTTCTTACAGAATATCAGCGTCGAGGCTGATGGTAGCTCCATTGAAATGGAAGTCTACTTCGATGCGGATGAGTCGACGCCGGAAACTGACGCTGTGCAACATCCAAGGCGGAAGAGCTTTGCGGCTCAAGACAGTGTCGATGGAGAGGAGGATGATTTAGTCAATCGAACGGCTAACTCAAGAATTGAATATCTAGTTTAGAGGATAATGAAGTAGCCTCTTTTGTATACATAGCAAAAAAAATTGTGTGTTCAGAGCAGACAAAATACCTCAGACGTCAGCTGTGTAAAATAGTTTATTGCATTTATCTTTTTTTTTTAATACATGTGTAAAACATAAACACACATATATACATAAACATGTTGCACTTTCACATATAACAATGGTTTTATTAGCCTTTTAACGAACGCGCGCGTGAGTTTTTGAGGGTGTTTTATACCCTCAAGAAGTATACCTTGAATTGTCATTTCGCTGGTGCGCGATCTCCTTATACACTGCATTGTTATATGAATAATTTGTTGGTATACCAACATTTCAAATGCATTTACGTTTTAGCAGATAGACGATATAGTTTTGTTTGTTTGGATTGTTGATTGCTTGTTTTTGTTTGTTTTTCCACCTTGAAGTTCGATACATGGGACTGATGTGATATGCAAAATTGATACAGTATTTTTTGTTTCGTGAATTTGCAGGTCTTAACAAGAAGCACGGTTTAAAGACGAGTTAAATTTTAAAAAAAATAGCAAATTTCCACAATTTCCTAATGTAGATGGTCCCTTTAACTTTAGCCCCTTAAAATATATTTCGCATGGCATGAGAAATAGTCCTTTGAAGTGAACAGAAGTTACAAGCTTGACGAAGGCAGCTCTTCCCGAAATATCCCACCTTTGATCTGTCCGTATATCACCCATGCTATAGTACCAGCGAATCAGTCATACCATTTGTGCATCTTTCATTGCACTGAGCCGGCGGATTTTACTATCGCTATAAGGTTACACTGTTTCTTGGCAATTTTAAAACTGCCTATACCGGCCTTTTAACATTTTGGTATGAAATGGTCTTTACCAAATAGGATGAATATTTCGTGGAAATAGTAGTGAAGCCCGCTGCACTGTATAGTTTATGACCCAATCCATGAGACATTAAACACGAGGTGATATTCGCAGCGAAAATATTCCACCGGTTGTAACACAAAATTGTGCTGGTATGTCATAGATTCACATAATTTCCACTCTAACATTAATGTAATTTATTTATTTATTTATTTTTACAATTTTTGTGAACCTTTTATAAATATACTTCAGAATTTGATTCATGGTTAGTCCTCATCCCAAACACCCCGATGGCTTTTTAACTTTTAGACGGCCATATTGGATCGATAGCGAGGCGAACCTTGCATTTGTTTTTAAACTCAAGATGGTGACTGACCACAATGGAGGCAGATAATACCTTGCTGTGCTATGACAAATCGTTCTGTTTTGAGAGCGAGACGAGCACATTACAAAAATAGTCTGGCACCTAACCATAGTTTGTAAATGTAGATGAAAATGGATTCGGGTGCAAGATCGAGCGTAGATTCGGTCGCAAGATCGAAAATGGTCGCCTCTTGAAAACGGCCCACAGTAACCTCGTGTCCATGGCCTCGAGCAGTACGCTGTCATAGCTGGTCTTTCGCTCTCTACCACTAGCTGCAGCTCTACTATTGTATCAAGGTTGACAGTAGACCCTGGGAACAAGGTTGGGCCAATAGGCAGTGATTCTCAACGACAAATAATGCCCATGCATACAAGATATGTTCTTATTAAATGGAGGGATTTTAAATTAAATAAAAACAATTAATCGTGTCCTGCCTTTTCTTCAGTGAGCATTGACTCCCCAAAATGGTTGAGGCACATTGTTCGCTTGGTCACGTGTATTTGTTTGAGGGGAGGATGCCTAAGTGTAGATTTTTTTTTAATCGTGTCTTAAAAAGATGTTTCCCGTGCTGAATACAGTACAGTACAGTTTCCCTTGACTGTTGCCGTCGTTGGGGGGACCTGAGGGCAGAAGAAGCTGAAGTCCTCCTCCATGCTGTTCTGTCAGCGGCCTGCACTAGGAGTTCTGACATATTCATGTTTGTCCGTTATGTCTTTTAGACATAAAACAGCTTAAAGTTTGGTCACTATAACCATCTTATATAAAGTAGCTGGGATATAAACCAAAAAATAAATTTAAAAAATTGTACATGTAGCCAACAAAACTGCACTGTATTTTCCCCAACAAATACGCATAATAAAATATATGTATTGTTAAACACATTTTTCAGTTTGCAAGTTCGCTTTTAACTGTATGTTCCATAAACTGTTTAAATTTTGAACTTAGCTTATCACTATTGACTATGTCCAACATGTGCAAGGAATAGATTTCTATTTCAAGTTCTCGATATTGGCCTGAAGAGGAAATCTAACCGAAACTCGCGTAGTAATATTGAGGACAAACTGGGTTCTCAAGGATTGCCATATTCACAAAATGACTCACTTTTAAGAACAGTTTTATGGTTAGAAATTCACTTCGAAACAAAAGTCTTCAGTAAGAGGATGTCGGAGAAAAAATACCATCATGTGAAGGCAACTATAAAAATCACGGGATGGATATTATAACAAAACTTGTACAACTTCAACTGTATTCAACTTTGAAAGTTATATGATTTCAATATTTGACTTTGCATATTCATGGGGTTCTGTAGATTACACGTTCGAATTCGGAAGAGTTTGTTATATCCGCATAAACGAATTGTAACAAGAAAACTATTATAATAAAATATTTTATATCCAATACCGTTTATTATATACCTATATCTAGATCAAATATATTGTCTGGTATTCCTTTCACTCGTCGCTTTTAAACACGAAAGAACTATATATATATATATTATATATGATTGTAACTATTGTAAATAACATGGATAAGTTGTATCCACTGTTATAGGATTTGCAATAACACCTATTTTCACCTTGAGTCTGAGTCTAATATTTCCGTTTCTGGTCGTCCCATTACAGATTATGCCTGCTGATCCCGTGCAAGACATAGTTATTTGGTTTTTGTCAGTTTGAATAATTTTAGAGCCACGCCATCCGTCTTACCTCGGGAAATTTCAGCTGGCAAGAAATTACTTATGATGATGAATGAAATTTTACACGGCAACTGGGTCCAGCTTTAGCACAGCGTTTTATGCGCTGCTTATGAGCTCACGATAAAGTTCGTTTGTATTTTGGATACGTATGCAAATTAGCTCCCCGTAGGCGATGTGTTCTGGACGCACATAACAGCCTGGTGTTAATAGTAAAATTCACATTGCGTCACATTCACAGTTTGGTCTCTTTGGTACTAGATTAAATAGCTTGATTGAACAATCCATGCATTTTTTTATTGCAAGGCTAGGCTATGTCATGTTGCTGTCGGTACGAACGTCTGTATATACGTACGTGAGTCGAATTTGATAGTAGTAAAAACAAAAGCTATCTGGACATAATTATGCGCGGTGAAACAGTTGAGATCGTATCTACATACTTGTAAGGATTTTATTCATAATATTAAAGAGACATATGCGTGTTTTCTGAATACGGATGGTTTGCATTGTAAATAAATATTAATACAATAGAACATATTTTTATGCTAATACTATGTTGTCACTCAGGGGCGGATCCAGGAGTTTTTGCAGGGGGTGGGGTTTTATCAGTTAAAAAAAATCTGAAATGTAGACAGGTTTTTTTCTCAGGGGGGGGGGGGGTCGTACCATACTTTCAATTAAGGGGGCTGTTCAAATCCGACGCTTATTAATACTTTATTACAGAATAGTGTACAAATACCCCCTAACCAAGCTGGCTCTGTCTGTATGTTGTTCACATGCGGACTTTATTACCAGTATTATTTTTTGGGTGTCGGAGCAGGGGGTGGGGTGGGGGTTAGACTTAATTTTTTTACGAATTTCTATGGAAAAAAAATCATTTTGACAGAGCTGAGGGTGTTTTGACCCCCCCCCCCGGATCCGCGCCTGTCACTGTCCAATCAGATCACGAGTAAGGAGTTCCCATGCCCGGACTCTATACTATTGGAAACGAGGTTAGAAATAAAGCAGGCTCTGGGAACTAGGTTGGTCTGAGAAAGTTAAAAGGTACCAGATTTCATGGGAGTCCGAATATAATATACGACATCGAAAGTCACGAGTCGAAATTTTCACGTTGCGTGGTCAAACAACAAACTGCACCCAAATACCGATTCCCAGAGCTGATCCCGACACGGCGATCGAGGGCAAAGAAGAGTTTATTTCATGTCAGATTTTTGTAAAGGATCTGGCTAGGGATACTCATTAAAGAAAGCATTTCCATGTTTTGAATGTTTTTTAAAACATTTTCTAGTGTGGAGTCGGCATTATTGCTTCAGCCCGTTCCCACAGCTCTATTCCAATGACCCCGGTTATTTTTGAGCTTGGACGGATCATTACCAGATGACCTGGGCATAGTCTGGCTCCCTGACCCCACCCCGGAAATCCGTGTAATGTGTGCAAATGATATGCAAATGATATGCATGACGTATATAAGTCTGAATTCCGCCTCCTGATATGATATGCATTCAAAATCACAACGGTAATGTTTGTGCACAACCAGCATATTGCAAAATAGGCGATAGGCCACGAATGAACAATTTCGGAGGTAATGAGCTTCGAATTTTGCTGAATTTGAAAGTATCTCTGGCAAATATCAATAAAGAGAGGAACATTGCTGTTCAAAATTTACAACCTATGCAGTTGAAATGCTTGAAAGTTGCTCTCATGGAGACACTGGTGATTTTGTGTACTTTTTGTGGTAAGACAAGCGTGAGTTTCTAGATGATCGTGAGGTCATCACCGGGGCGGCATCCATACACAAAAGTTAAACAGCGATTCAAAAATAAACCATCGTGATCGTGATCCAATCAAAGGCTTTAAAGCTAGTTACCGGTCCCCATATATTTCGGGGGGGGGGCGGGAAACAGTCTAACCTGGGCCAATGATGTGACACGTGCACACGAAATGCACGTACATCGTTAATGGTAAGTGACCTACCAACAATACTTTGCGAGACTGCGTTTCCTTCACAAGATTTATTGAAACGGATTAGCGGTCACGTGAGCATCCCTGGATAGGGCGTTGGGGGCGAGTGACGGAACAGGCTTGCATTATTGAACTACAGTACATAATAAACAAACCTTGACGAATACCGTCCATGTACTAGAAAAAGAAAAAAGGTTTGTTGGCGTCGTTGCTTATGCTGTTTGCTACAACACATTGAACGCGATGCATTCGAATCCCTTCCAATGACTGAAGTTTACCATTCCTCTCGTAATGGCCAACTATGCAAATAAAATGGTTCATAGCGCGGAAGGAACGTGGCACGATCGAAATTTTCCCCTCAAAACTTCATCATTTTGGCTAACGGGGAAATGCTCCTAGTATTCGGTCGAAGATTCGAATGTCATTGTCTGTGCGGGAGGGGTAGCCCGACACACCATAGCATCAGAACAAACCGAATAAAGAGCAACAGCAACATCTGTGAAAACTGTTCAGCAGCACCATCGGTGTAAAACATTTGACGAAATGCATCAACGCAAAGAGAAGCAGTACATGACAAAATCAGTGCTAGTGGCACAAAAACATCAACTGATACCAGCAAGAAAGCAAAAAGACAGCAACAACATAGCATCAGCAACAACTTAAAAAACCTCACAGTTAGAATAGAACCAGACATTTACTGCAGCAACAACACAAGGGTGGATCCAGGGGGGGGGGGCCAAAGGGGGTCATGGCCCCCCCCCCCAAAAAAAAAAAAGACGAAACCAATTTTGTTTTTATGTGACATCTTAATAAAGGCTGGCAATGAGTACACCAACATC
This sequence comes from Patiria pectinifera, assembly GCA_029964075.1. Classification (NCBI taxonomy): domain Eukaryota; kingdom Metazoa; phylum Echinodermata; class Asteroidea; order Valvatida; family Asterinidae; genus Patiria; species Patiria pectinifera. Next base: position 29,215,594 of record CM057129.1, on the reverse strand, counting down.
TTTTCCTCAAAAAAAAAAACATAAAGTAAGTGGTCAGAGAAATCAAATCGCATCACACACACAGAATCTCAAAAAAAAAAAAAAAAATCAGGGCCCCTAAACCGCCCCCGTTTTTTTTGACCATTTTTTGGACCCACTTTTTTTGAAAAAAAAAAAATTTTGTTGGATCCGCCCTTGCAACAACACACACTGCATTGGCGAACACAGTAGTACCAAGTAACCTTGACATACATCATTTTAACTGCCTTTGTAGCAATCTTAAAAGCTTACTCCACAGCACACTATTCATATTTTCATACTGCAGTCTTTTCAACAGCACAATGTGCACTTCCGTAAACGCTTGCCCAGGCTAGCACCACACCTACATGCATTTGTCACCATGTGAAAACTCCCGAGTCTTTCCACACACAATTTTGGCCTCCGTGAGCAGAAATTGTGCTTTAAAAATCAATGACAGTTTGAAGCCTTCACCCTGTCAGAATTTGATCTCGGAGTTTGTCTCCAACTCTTCAGTGTTGGGCTGTTCTGTTTGATGTCTCCTTCACTAGTTACCCTTGGCGCGAAGATTTCTCGCATCAAAGACTCGTCTGTGTTTATTTTAGCGCGAAACACTCGCGGCACTGTGTACGTGATTGGAATGTACCCCCCTCTTAGTGATTTTCTTCAGTTCTGTGAATCTGTAGTTTCATCCGTGAAGAACTTATGCGTTTTTTTATCCGATTTTGTAAATAAGAATTCAAGCATATGATTGGATTGATTAGCGCTAAGACAACTTGCAGTTTGTCCTTGACTGCGATCGTCAAAAAGTCGACGGGAGCTGCTATTTGTCATTTCTCGAGAACCGATTTGATTGCGACGCGGAGAGATTGGTGCTAGCTGAAAACAGCCGTTTGCTAATAATTATCTTCAGTTTGGCCCGTGTACATGCAGCAATATTTGTTTCGAGTCATCTCATTCTATAAAACACACTGACTCTGACACATCTTGAGACGCGAGTACAGTTAAAACGGTTGCCTTAAATTCTAGAACCGCTCCATTTGAGCTAGACGTACCAACCTACAGAGAAGGACCGTCACAACGCAAGCGTAAAAAAAAGTTCTCTCTGTGGCTAAGTGCTTCCTTTTTTCCACTTCGTCCATTTCTCTAATTGAATCTAGGACTCGGAGAGAATCTTGGGCCCAATTCCCATCCTGCCCAGATTTCTTGATTAGTTTAGAGCCGAGGAGATAAACATAGCAATGTGTTTTTGCCCGGGTCTCATGCCGCAAAAGCTCCATTTTATTTTGAAAACGGGGACAATACCTTAAGACGGAGCCATTCTTAGGGTAACGCGGGGGGGGGGCGGGCAGCACTGCACGCACTTAAGACATTACTGTCCTCAAAACACTTCGGCACTATTGTGACGTGTTATGGATCTTGAGAGTATTCAACGATATCACAAAAAATATTACTAGATTACAAAAAAAATTACTCCGTGTAAATGGATGGTATTTGAATTGTGCTGCGTGCGCGACGCTTTGATTAACTTTACGATCTCGCTTGGTGAATTTTGTCTTTCATAATTTTGTCAAGTGACAATAAACCAAAGGTACAAACCAATGTCGATATAGTATAATATAATGTGGGTTTAGTTTGAAACAAATATAAAGGAATTGGGTTACCTTAGATATAAACCTAAATATATATTTGAAAAGATAATTATTAAATCATATCAATGTTTAGATAAAATTAGATCGAAAGGTTACAATCATTGGCTGTAGAAACTTTTTTTTAAAAAGAAGACTTATTACAGAATAATAATGGATAATGAATAAATAATATAAATAAAAATTATTCAAAATGGCGTTAAATTCGAAATTCAGACCAAACAATTATGTATTTGTTACAAATTAAGAAAAAAAGACATCAGGGAATCCGGAGTGAATTTCTTAATACTAGCTTTTGGGAAAACAATTACGAAGAAAAGAAATCGTGCCAATACCATTTGCCTAAACTAATTAAACTTACGGTACACGATTCGATCCGAAAATATTTGTTTGTATAACGCTGCAGAACGTTGTACGAATTAACGAAAGCTATAGATAGTATAAACATACACTATACAACCCACTTAAAAGGGTGGTTTGAAGAAAGCAACACATTTAAAAATACTCAGATTACAATTAAATTCCTAAAGTAATGTCTAAATCAAATCCAAACTAGTCTTTAATCAAAACCCTTTTCAGGCTCGCCTTGTCATTCGTTTTAGTGTATTTTGAAGTCCTGTGCAAAGAAAATCCGACTGTTAAAGTGCTTTTATCAAGAAATGCACAAAATAATTATCGCGGATTACTGCGAGACTGTCCTGATTAATGATGACGCCAAATTTCCATGTATTTGCTGTCTCCTACTTGGCATATGAACCATACATATACAGTAGTCCTCCCAATTCGGATCCTGATGACAAACACACATCGTATCTATTGTATCACACCCTTTCATTAGACCATAGCTGTACAGCTAAATCGCCCTCTGACGTCGCGTCCACCTCATATTTTTTTCACGAGAATTGACGAGATAGGAATTGGATTCCAAGAACATAACATCGAGATGGAAGTTCCACAAACATCTTATTATGCACATGTATATTGTATAATGTTGCTGCCAGGTTGGGGACAAATTGTACACAATTATTCAGTCATGGCAACGCTTATAAATAATCCAAAATAATCATGGACCATGCATGACGGTTGCGTAGTTACTATACATTTTAAATGAAAAAAAGAAAGGAATTTGAATTAACGGAAACAAAATGTACAAAATGTGAGCTTATCTTATAAATACATGAATGTTAATATAAGGTAATCTCTTTCAATGTTTGACTTTTTAATATTATAACTCACTTCAAATGGTACATGTTGTTACAAATTAAGTTACATTTATAAAGAGAATTATAGGCGATAAATATGACACCCAATTCAATTCATTGCTTGGCTGTCCACATATTTACACATTTGAAAGCACTGAATATGCGCGGTCGTGTTCGAAAATACAAACAATAATGTTTGAAGACGTTGAAATGCGTACAGGTAAACATTTATTTGTAAGTCTCTCTGAGGAAAGATGTACTTAGTTCTCCCAGAACATTCTTCAGTGAGTTTGCTTTTCTGTCAGATTGCCCAAATTGCCTCAAGTGACTTGGCCCTTACGTTAGAGATCCGAAGACTATCGTTTCCCGACAAGATGTGCCTATTGGCTTGAATGTCTTGGAGTCCAGCTACCGGATCGTTTTCCTAGTACATTATTTCTTTGTAATCTTCGAAGTCCCTGTATCCCTCTCCTACGCCGCATTGCCGTGGGCTGACCGTTTTCATCACCGGACTCAGCATCCACCGAGCCCGCTAACTCGGTCTCTGCCCCCGTGTCCAACATCGAGACCTCCTCGGTCCGGACAAATCCGAAGGCGGACTTCATGGTCTCGTTGCTCGAGGTCCTCTGGAGTGACATCCGCCTCAGCCTGCTAGCGTCTCTGGGATTCATATTATCCAGAGTATCGCCTTTACGGAACCGTTCCACCACCATGACCAGATTCCCGTCCCGGTCCCGCCACTCATGGCTGGATTTGTCGTAGGTTCCGTTGATGGAGTGTTCCACCAGGTCCGCTCCGAGGATCTCCTCATGGAGCGGGACCCGGAGACCCAGGGTCAAGTCGATCAGTTTGAGGAGGACGAAGGATGTGATTGCTGTCCAGGTGATGATAGAGATGATTGCTAAGGCTTGGATGCCGAGGAGTTTGAATCCACCACCAGCAAGCAATCCTAGAGGTGGTGGGATCATAACAAAACCATAAACAATACAATCATTTTAATATAAAGATGGACAAGAAATTAAATTAGAACGGGATCTGAACCAGAGACCGTCCGGATCACCGCACATGGACAAGCGCCTCAGCAGCTGAGCTATCCCGGCCTAAGTTGGAGGTCTCCTGATTCGTCAATATTTTTGTTAAGTATTAGTCTTTCAATATGATGATGTATGAACAGAGGAATGGGCTAGGCTTTGAACCAGCGACCTCCGAACCATAGCGACCCACCAAGAACCAACTCATAGCCATCCGGCCAAAGTTGTGCTGTCTATTCACCGATGCCTTTTGTTACAGGGCTTTTCATTATAATGGTAAACCGGCGAATCACGGAGTGGGATTTCAACCGGTGACAGGAACGCCCCGAAGTTCTACCAACTTAACTTTCCAACTCTTTATGTTTGGGTCTCTGAACTTTGCAATTGTCTGTGTTGCAGTTGCTGGCACCATCAGATGATGCTTATAAGGTGTACCTAGGTAAACGTACTCAGTTTGATCTTTTCAAGTAGTGCGTAATTCAGACTATTGCCAGTGGTCTCTCGTTAGATATACTCTTGTTTCATGTTTTATTAACGGTCAGAAATCCTCCCAAAAGAATTTAAATCTGCTTTTAAGATTTTATCTTTTTTCCCTTGATACAGCTGTGACAATGACGCGGAAGGAGTGTACTATTCTATCGAAACGATCTCACAAGACAAGGGATTTATTTAAGATGGGTTCATGTCCAAACGCACGTAGCCCTAACGATTGTGTCTACACTATCACCAAGGGAAAACCCGGCCTGAGAGACATTGTACATGTAATTGCATTAAGTTCGGTTATCGTGTTGTCTTATACGTCAGCTGAAAGGAAAATTAAATCTTTAATATGGATGAACGTCCTTCGGAGGTGAAGTTCAAAAGGGTTATTGACTAATATCACAAAGGGTCCATTTTTAGTTGGCATTGCCAAACTCCCCCCCCCCCCCATCCCGCTTTTGTCAGAGTTGTTATATCGACGCTGCTGTCGCTGGCGTACTGGTGTTCTATTGTTGCCGCAAATGTCACGGCAAACGCAATTCTTCTATAAAGACTAACATAGTGTGTTGTTCGAAACGTCGAGTTGACCGGTTTTTCTCAACATGTACACACATGTGCTACCGAAAATTCCTTGCTTCTCCGTCATGCTAATTATTTGATCAACACTGCAAAAATGATATTTTAATGAACATCGCATGATATGTTTATTGAGCCCATCTTATTTTCTGTGAATATAATTTTATGGTAGCAAAAGTCAGATTTGACTGGTAAATAATCGATCTTGCATCCAGCTGTTCACAGTTGAGTACAAAATTGACTGTCTTCACAATAAAGGATTAGGAAGTGTTACGCATAATTAGGCCTAAATCGAATTTTGATAAACATTTGGAATTGGGAAAGGAACAAGGTAGGAACGTTTTGTCTCACCGTCATAGATGGTCAATTTTTCAGCCAGCGCATCTTTCCGCCCGAAGATACCCACACACATTAGCGACCAGATGGCTCCCAGAGCGTGGACGGGTACCACACTGACCGGGTCATCGATCCGAAGCCGCTCGGTCAGGAGACAGCCCGTGCAGGCGATGAGGGAGCCTACCACTCCGATGATGAAGCCCTCCCACGGGTGGGCCAGGGCACACATGGCTGGCAAGAACGGGGAAAAGATGCCGATATCCATGTCAGAAAGCAAAAGAAAATTACAGATTCTGAGGTTGATTCACCCTCAAAAATCTGGGCAACTATTACTAAAATCTTGCCCAATGTAAGTCAGATATATTTGGCTGATATTTTCAAGAATGATTTTTGAAAGCTAGGACAAATTTACGCGAAGTAAAACCAATAACTTAGGTAGTTTTATACAACTTGGATAATACAGGGGTGGATGCAGGTTGGATCAAGGGGGGGGTAGCTGCAAATAACAGGCATTTGCTGTGTTTTTCTGCGGGATTTTCCTATTTGTTGTAGCCCAGGAGGGTGGTTTAGACCCACGTAGATGCTCCCAAGGGCGGACCCGGGGGGGTGCAAAAGGGGGCCATGCCCCCCCCCCAAAAAAAAAATGAAGCCAATTTTTTTTTTTTTTTTTTAGTGACTTCGCAATAAAGGCAGGCAATGAGTACACCACTATCTTTTCCTAAGGAAGCATTGGTTAAAGTGATCAGAAATTGCCTCAGATCGCACCACAGAGCATCTAGAATCAAAAAAAAATCGGGACCCTTAAGCGGGCCCCGAAGCCCACGCCGTAATTTTTTGGGACACGCTTTTTGAGGACAATTTTTTTTGGCCCCCCCCAACCAAAAAAAATAGTGTTCTGGATCCGCCCTTGGATGCTTCAGTAGAATAACTTCGCCCATCCATCAGCGATTATGCTGCATTGTAAAATAACATGTTTACTCTGAGTTTTATTCCACCTCTACAATTATCCTTTCTTCAATTCGTTGCCTCTCTCTTCGTGATTCCCCAAAACTTAAGTCAAAAAGCACCCTTCGATTTCAATGTGTTATTACAGGGTACTTGGTCACTCCCGACAGAACCCAATCATTCTAAAGACAGGCAGCGAAGACAAAGACAATTAAGTACACAACTTCTAAAATTTCTAACAAACAAAAAAGAAACGTATAAATCAAGAGCACAATGGAGGTATTAATAAATTATTGATGTCAACGTACTCTCTGTAGGTAAATTCAAATAAATTCCGAAGTGCTTTTCCATTTTAAATGAAGATTGCCTTCAAATTAAATACAAGCTGCGGCTTTGTTTCACTTGTTAAAATGCAGAGAGAGGGATAAATGGCCGGAGGTATGTGAGGTCAATTAGTCGCTAATAGCTATCTAAATTATCGTCATTGGAGTAATTACGAACGAATAGATCATGGCTTAGTGGCGTATCCGCCGGGGGCGTAGATTGTCTCCCCCTGCCATTTTGCCATTTTTAAGGAAACATCCAGTAATGTAGTAAAATTTCACAAACTACCTTAAAACGTTACTGTTGACAAAGTATACTGATAATTATGTACCCGAATAAATGTTCAATTGATGTCATTCAACAGATGCTTTAAAGCAACGTATCGTTATAATATAATTCTTTGGCCAGTTTTTACAGTTTTTTTCTTTGTAACTTAAAGATATATATGTGTATATCTAAAAGTGTTTAAATATTTTCTGTGAATTTCTTTTCACATTTAAAATTATACCTACTTGATATATAACCGGTTTTCTATACTCACGCCTATAGTGTATGTAGATAACAATTTGCAATCAGCGGGTCCCAGGCCTAGTATGCTTCATACCTGGATTCCCTATTATCTCTGTTATTCTCTTTATAGATTCTTGTTAATTATGTTTGATGACATGAAAATGCAGTAAATCTTTTTTTTTTACGAACGAATAAAGATTGTGGTGACTTATACCCATTCCTTCCGGACCCAAACCTGATACGCCACTGCTCATTATAGCGCCGGTATATATACATACCCAGTATAATGGAAAGGGCAAAATCAGGAAGGTGCCAAAAATATAATATTTAAATATAATAATTTCACATTGAAGTTACCTTTATCGCATGCTAATGCGTGCGATAGGTAACATCATATTGTAAGGAGTGAAACTGTCAATGAAATACATATATACTGAAAAACCAAAAGTTGTAATAGCTGACGGGATTAACAGGGTGTCTAAAAGGACCGGATTTAAGGCGTAATGCCAATAAGCTTGTGTGGATGAAGCTTGTCGGGGCGACAATTTGACAAGGTTAATCTTGTCATGTAAACACCCTGCGAAACCCGTCAGCATGAGAATCTTTGGGTTTTATATAATGTATACAGTATTTATATCTAAGTTACCTTAAGCTTAAGCTCAAATCACTGTAAATTTGCTTCAATGACAATCTACAGCTTATAATGTTTTTTTGCTTAAAAAACACTAAATATAGGAAGTAATATTGTTAAGCATTTCTGTTATCGTTTTGAGCTTACCTGTGATGGACACAAGGGATCCGAGGACACCGTTGATGAGAAACGTGACGTCGAACTTTCGCCGCTTACCGAGATAACTGGAGACGAAATTGAAATCAAAATGTTCAAAATCAATAGTTCTTACAAACAAAGCTTTCTAACGTCCCTAGGGACAGGTTAAAGGAAGAGGACAGCAGCAGAAGCAGCATTAATCAAACTTATTACGTTCTTAATATGAAGTTGACATACCTTTTGTTCCAATTACAAAATGTGACAATTTTGAGACAAGAGAAATTAACAAAGCATTTTTCAAAAGCAGAATAGTCGGACATAATGTCGAAATTTCGTAAATATAACTAAATTACTAAAGCAGCATTAGCAGCTAAACATTCCAGACAAAAATGATGTCTTCATTAATTAAAGTTCATTTTAAGTTCGTTCGGTTTTCATTTAATAGTTATACGAATGGTTCGGCTATGCCAGTCATCAATGGCCCAATGCGACAATGCGGATTACGTTTCGATGTTATCATGTCTTTTTCTGTAATTTTGGCGATTCCCAGAATATTTTGTGATTATTCTTTATGCTAAAAAAAAATTGTCGATTTTGACAGTGACGTATTCTCGGAAATTGAAGGATATAAGGCAAAAGATTTGTTTGAATTGTTTTCCATAGATGACATCGGTGTTTTTTATCCCTACATTCGAAATAATTGCGAGAATGTACATAATTTTAAAAACTGATTCATGTGATTTACTTTACATTATGATTTGTTTTAAAAGAGAATCATTTGCGTTTCATGCTATGATTTTGTTTTGTTTTCTTATAATAACACTACTCGAAATCCAAAGAAGAACCTTCAAACATAACCTGTTGAAGTTACAGCTTCTATTATCTTGTAATACGACAGCTTCAACACAGATACTACACTTTTTGAGAAAACAATGAACAACCATGCACAGCCTTTTCATCACCTTACACGATTTCGTCCACAGCACTCTAGATGTTCCCAAAAAAATCGATCTATTGACTGATTGTTGGACATCACCTACATTTCTTGATTTCTTCGAAATGACAGCAAGCCAGACGGAATAATTTCACGGGGCGTTTAGTACCAGTAGGGCCTATATCTTCAATCCAATAAGCTTTTTGATAATAATTCGGTAGGTTACTTTGGGGACATATTCCAATTTATATAATCCTCAAAACATTACTATACAACTTTAATGCTAAACATGGGGATGCGAGAAGACCTAATTCCCGTCATGTCAAATCCCAGAGGTCGGTTGTAGCCATTATGAAAGTGCAACACATCTAATTCAATCGATACTGTTGGAAACATGACCGCAAGAGTCTGTTGAAACTTCCACCCAAATTGAACAATAATACAGACTTGCGTGTCTTTGGCGAAAAGAAATCTATAGGGAATGACGGCATATATCATTTTGAAAATTGAAACCACATTTATGCATTAAGTTTTGGTTATTTTATAATACAGTAGTCCGAATTCGGGAGTGTTGCGTAGTCACGTGTTGCCGCTATGAACCGACATAAAAACCACATTCATTCGCGAACTCTCTTCGCGTACATTACATGTTTTCGTATAATGCGCCTACTAAATAATGTCCCCCGCTGCCCCAGGTCGGTTGTCGCGGTCTGGTCACGTTTTTCATGCCGAAGGGCAGGCTATTTTGGTTACATTGGCGTACTAGGCCTGTTATGGCCGTATGTATGTCAGAGATTGTCACTTCAATTTTGCACGAGGGGTGGGGATTTTGTCACTCAAAAGTCACCACCCCCACGTCTTGGGTGGGGCAGCCCCGGTGGGGACCCAATATTATTGATTATACACCATTAGACGATGCAATATCACATGGTTTCTTTAAGAGCACTGTTTTTTCATTTGATCATTTACCACTTTTTCTTCTGGAATAACTTTGAATCATTGTATCCAAGTGCATAAACAACTACTTGATTTGCTTCAAAATCAAAGAACATAATAAAAGGGAAAAGGGAACAGCTTTCCGTGTCTGTATTTTCTGCACCTAGAAACACGTCAGTAATAGGGCGTTATCAAACCCTCCAAAAACTGGAGAAATGTACTCACAACTGTGCAAGGTTATGTAACGAAATCATAGTAATAAAGGATCCCTATATTTCCTCCCTTTCTTTTCAGGTTTTTCTACTGTAATAATTCGTTGTTATTCAACACTCTAAAAAAAAGGCCATCCCTGTGAATGCACCAATACGAGCCGGAATAAGAAATTTTGAAAACGTTTAAACATTGTCAAAATAATGCGACAGTACTTTTCTCAAAACCATTCTCAAAAGTAATACATGTATACGTGCAGTGCAGAAGAGAGCAGGTGTGACATAGTTTAACTATTTTCTTTGGCCTATTTCGGCCCTCACAAAAAAAGTTTATAAGGAGGAATGCAACTCTACGAACTTCGATCCGTTTTCTACAATGTCGTGCTCCGAAAAGTCTCCACTATATAAGAAGTGGTTCGAGGGCATGCATGAGCCCCTTTAATAGGCAATATGGGCACATTTTCTCAATATGGACGCCTTCAGAATATAAACAAAACGCAACCACATCAACGGCTGTTTGAGGATGCCAATGTACGGTCCCGCCACTCGTAATCCAAATGCCATTCTATTAACTGTTTAGAAAGATGCAGGCCAGTACGACCGTCCGTGCGTGACAATAATTCTACTGGTATTACTTACCTGAGAGTAATGGCTGTCATCCCGCCTCCAATAGATGCTGTGATGGTACATGCTGCCGACCTGTACATGAAACAGAAAAAAACTCATAAGCTACTTATGTATTGATGAAGACAGTTTGTGTTTAGTTTGGGTAATTACGAAGGCAGTCAACAAGTCCTTATTTCGATTGTACGCATGGTCGTATAATCGTTAACAAAGTTATGCAAATTGAAATTTCCCACTTATCTCAAGGGTGTAATATACTGTGCCATGCAGGATGCATAGTTTGAATTAAAAATATAGCAATGAATTACCTGATTATTCAATCGATCGCGGTTAACTTAACCAGAAATGTTGGTCCTACACCACGTGTATTAATAGCAAACTCTGCATGGATATCTCACAAATCTTCCTGTATTTTTATCGCCATATGTTTTTATTTTTAAATGACAGAGACTTTCCAAGTTGTTGGCCTTCCTGTGGCATGACACAACTAAATGTAGGTACGGGCAGCGTTTGTGGATAACTTCTTGCAGAAAAAAGTTTGATGTCTTGTTAGACGTTTGAGAAGTTGATACAGGCATACACAACGATTTATAACTCTGGTATTCATGAATTTCACGTGACGTCACAGGTCAGTGGTAACCCACACGCCCGCCATACTGGGCGTATACGGTTGCAGGCCAGTGATGAATACGCCCACTTCCGAAATTCAGGAAAAAATACTCGCAACTCTCCAACTGTATTTCAGACACAGATCAAATTAAAGCTTTTTCATCATATTTCATTTTCTGTTCAATTTATAAGGGATTTATCGGTGACTTTTTGGAGAAAATCCCATCCAAAGATGATCACTGCAATAAATCATAAGGCAATGTACATGTATGGTACTCAATCGATCGAGCGCTGCGGCCGACGTCCAAAATGGCGGATCTTTCACCGCTCACGTGATAAGGTCATGTGGATGCAAAACCAAAAATAAAATATTTGACGTATACAGCCATATGGTTGCTACGGCAAAGCGTCGGTCGTTGTCAGGGAAAGCTAATCCGATTACGTACTAAGACGCTGTAACAAAGCGTTGAAATTCGTGAACATGACCCATTGAATGTTGTGTTTTTCAGAAAATATGTTCGGTATGATTGAAATGTTACATTCTAACTGAAGAAGAAATTCTAAACTTCAGTGAAAAAAAATCGCCGTCATCGATGCCGAAACGTCAATACTGGTTACGGTCAAAGCTGACCTTCGAGTCTGGAAGAAATCGTTCGAAAACTTCCCCAAATGTTTGTATTTATCCCAATTTGTAGGAATTTACCCAAGTTGTTATTCCACGAGTAGTTGAACACTAATATCATCTAAGTATATTCCGAATTTCAGCTTAATATGTTGTTGCAGACCTTAGTGTTACACTTTGATCCATCTCTAAGGAAAATTTCGAAGACGATTAAAAAAATTAATTGCCGACCCAACTCATGAGCATGCATTCTTCAGCAAAGCACCTTAGGCGCTCCGGCTGACCGATTTCGGCCCATCACATAATGATTAAGGGCATATTAGCATATTCAGTAGCGTCACTCGGCGTGACATGGCCTGGGTCTCAGTATCAACCAATGGAAGCTGGTAAAAAGGGTGATATTTGTTAATGAACAACTCGTGAAGGAGGCTTTTATGCAATTGTTTACTGCACACCGTAATGGATAGGAACCTCATCATTAATATTCGTGAGGCTTGGAAAGATTGATAGATATTGCGCACGCCAGTGTTACAATTTTCAAAATTGCACGTAGCGAGGCCTTTTTTTCCAATTTCAACGAAAGTAATGAACATATCACAACGACTTTTAGCACATACTTGGATCATTATAGGGGAAATAAATCCTGATAGTTGCATGAAGATACGGTCTTCCAAACTGGAGAAATTAATTTTCAAAGATTTTACCCGCCAACGTGAACATGTCTGTGTACATGTAGTTTCATTCAAAATAAAGTGCTACGTAACCTTTAGAAATCGCCCTTCGCAACCACATGGCTGTAAAAGACCATGACGGATGAGCGATATTATGGAATAGACAAAAGTGGTCACACAAACTATAACGGAACAAGTAACGCTGAAGCGTGCTGACGTAAAGCATTGTTCTAAAAGATTCATTTTAAACAACCTAGAAAGGTGAACAAGTGACTTCACCACCGCCATGTTGACGTTGAATCTCGATGCATGCGCATGCGCAGGCGCAGGGACAGTTGATGACCCTAAATAACTGCGACTAATGTGTGTATATTATATAAAGCTGAAAGAGGTTTTGCAAAAGGGGTAGGCTACACAATCCTTTTCTTAACAATAAAAACAGCGAGTTCTTGAAATGGCGTGTCGTCCTTAGAGACGGCCCATACGTCCTTGCGTATAGTAAGCAAATTTATCCTATCAATTTCGACACTATGTTAATCTGACTAAAAGTAGGTTTGTTACAGGCCCCTCACGATGCAACAAACCGAAGAATATTGAACACATAGAACCTGTTTTTACACGAGAAACACATTTTCCATGTTGTTATTGATATCACGAGCTACACCATAACAATGTAGAAAGTATGCATGCATATCAATGTATTAGGACGTTAGTGTCCCGGACAAATAACGATTATATTCACATTATCATATTGATATAACTGGCCAGCTGTTTGGTCATAATTGGTTTCTTAGTAACCGTATACGTACACTGCATGAATTACAGGTTAACTCGAATGTTCCCTTGACTTTCTGCCAAGGTTCGTAAAGTGGAGACAAGCGCCTCTAGTCACGATTTTCTCGTCAATATTCATCAGCTACAAATTGCTCTAGAAGTGAGAGAAGTCTGCTCGACTGCTTCCTGTATAACACTTATAGCTGTATATATGAAAGTCAAATTTAGCATGTCCCGATAATTATATCCGTATACCCTGCAGAGGAATGCACTGTGTTGAGACTATTAGGGATGAATTCGAAAGACGCGATCCACAGGCAACAGTGTTGAGACAAATTAAGTTAGTGTCATCATTAAAGGTTAATTTATTTATTGCTGGGATTTGAGAAGAGAAATTGCAAGGCCTCGGGGATCAGTTAATTAAAAAGACATTTAAAAATGAGTTTCGTCAAAACATAAGTGAATGAAAAATACGCTATGGGTTTTTAATATACTCATCTGTTAATGAAACAGTATTAATTTTAACTGTTTCCATTGAGACAAAATAATACGATTGGACTTTCCCCGAGGTCATAATTTACAAGAGGATACTTTATTAAAAAAAAAATGGCAGCCTGAGTTGGAATCAGAGCTCGATTGAATTGTCGATTCTTGTGCCGAATATGACAGGCAGAAAATTGCTGGCGAGAATGTGAGCAGCTGAACATATGCAATGCTTCAGTGGAAACTGATTTCATCAAATATAGAATTTGACATGTTAATACTCCACATATCGCTGATATATCTAGCAGATGCACTTCATGTGGCATGCACCCCGAGCATGCACCCCGAATGTACTTCTAGTGCAATAAGCACTCTCATGATTGCTTTCATAGTTTCCCATAAGTGGCTCCAAATGAAAACAGCTAGTGTGTCAACTATTCAAAACGGACTCTGTGATTTCAACGTCAGCTGCTCCGACAGAAGTGATTGGATATGTTAGAGTTAGCAATAACAAACACACACATCAAGGGCGGATCCAGAACACAATTTTTTGGAAGGCCAAACAAAATTTTGTTTCCCGAAAAAGTGGGTCCAAAAATGTTCCACCCCAAATTTAATATGAAATCAAGGGGGGGGGGGGCACTAGGACTCTCCATGGCATTAGTGCATGGTGGTGTACGCAGTGGCTGCCTTTTTGCAACGTCACTTAAAACATTCTGGGCTTGTTTTTATCTTTATTGGGGGGGGGGTGGCGCCCATCTCCCCCCCCCCTCCCCCCCGCTGGATCCGCCCTTGACACACGCATTACAGGTTTATATGACGTTCGCGGCCATAAGATCATCGAGGTAGCGGCAACAATCAAAAGAACACGCAGTTAAGAGAGAGAAGGAATCTGTTAACATTATACTAGGACTAGGATTAAATTTAAGAATGGGTAGCACGATCCTGGCAAGGGGTTTCACAGTGGGAAGAAACTCGAGGACTATAAGCCATTGGATTACAAGCGGTGTGTGGATGAGAGGAGGCAGGTAATCGTGACATTAACTGTCACTTGAACCGGGACAAACTCGAGACTAATGAAGTAATATGTCAACAGACTGTGTCTTTCTCTTACAACATTATGTTTCTTTGAACGAAAAGAGTAAATAGTCAAACAGCAGGTGAAGATAGTTGAGGTCGGGGGAGGAATGAGTCCTTCTGGGCATATCTCTAAATTCCAAAGAGTTCAACTAGGGACTAGGCGATTTGGAGTGAAAACCACTCTGTTTAGATTAGTATAGTCTGGAAAAAAAAAGAATCAATCCAGTGGAAACTCAAATGAAAACTCCATCTAGGCTATTAAATGAATTTCACTCTAAAACGTCATGGTGCCTAGTTTCAGTCGGTGGGAGTGAATATTTTAACCTCGAATAGCGTGAAATTTTACTCTTTGAAAATACTTAAGAGATATCCAGTTGATTTCATCGGATATGTAATTAAGTCCAGACATACATACCTTGCGGCGAGTATCCACTTGTTGTGCGATATGCCGTATGTGCTGCCGCAGTTGAACCCCAACCAGCCCCACCTAATAATCATCAAGAAGACGAGAACAGGCTCGTAGTTATTTCATATCAAGCATTAGGCCTATACTCCTATTTGACTTGTTAAAACAGCACATATACTGGTGAAACTAAGGTTAACCACTGACGTAACTGGAGTCAAATTTCTGGGGGGAGGCACATGGGCGTCGCTAGGGGGGGGGGGGCAAGGGGGTTGCCCCCCTCTAGAAAAAATCCTGGCAACGCCCATGGGGAGGCACCTGGGGTGCATATATTTTTCAAGGGGGCACTGAGACAACTGTTGGGGGCGTGGCCCCCGTTCCCCCTGGTAGTTACGCCACTGGTCTAAACTCTTGCAGATACTGTGGCTTTTAAGGAACACAAGGAATAATTTCACAATGAGTATTTGCCAAATAATGGACACCACATTATTATCCCTGTTGTTCAGGATCATAAATCTTTTTATAACACCTCACCCACAGATTCTGTATCTCGATTGGCCGAGAGCGAGTCGCTATTTTTGCTATCTTGCTGTACACGGCCAAAAGTACTATACCCGTAGCAACCAAAGTACTATAGACCGCTTGCAGATACGTTCGATAATCGACGCGCGAAGGCGCGCGACGCCATGTTGTGGGACAAGCATATATCAATCCATTCACATTTTGTCTCACAACATGGCGTCGCGCACCTTCGCGCGTCAATTATCGATCGCGTCTGCAAGCGGTCTATACGCACTGTGTGCAAAAAGCATAAGGGTGTGTGTGTTGCGCGTTGCGCGTTGCGCGTTGCGCGTATTGTTTCCAAAAGAGGGCGCTACAGAGTTGGTTCAAACATTACGTGAAGGGGTAGTTAGAAAAAGTGCAAGTTAATTTTCAACTAATTTCGTATTCAAATAGAAGTAAATTGTTATTGTATTCAGAAAATTAGTCAGTTATCGCTTAAATTCAAGCAGAATCTGTACGAGAGGAGTTATAAAACAAATATGGACTGCTTTATCTCGTGGTGTAGTAAAATTATCCTCCCTCGGTGATCCATGGAGCATTCTATTTTCCTCGGCTTCGCCTCGGGAAAATAGAATGCTCAATGGATCACCACCTCGGGAGGCTATAGTTTTACTACACCACTCGAAGCAGTCAATGTTTGTAGAATAGAAACCATCCCCGGCCGTTTGGTATAACAACAACTGCAGCGTAGTACAGGCTTAGCGAAACCAATAGTTGCCCTCATAATTGCCAATTAATTCAGAGATATTTGTAGCAAAGAGAAAGGATTTCCAGCAAACTGTCTCTATGAGATCGTATTTTGATTTTGATCCCCCGGCTGGGCTTGTGAACCAACAGTCTCGAGGATGTACCATCTCGATCAGGAGCCCAAAGCAATAGTCTATACCGGTATACTTAAAAGTCCTAATATCACTCAACACTAATCGTTCGGAAATGACAGATCAGGTAATATATTTTTACTATACTTCATGACTTGTTGTATGCTCGGTGACTCGGTCTATAGCTGAGAATATTGAACCCACTCATGAAGCATCATTTATATAAAACGATATGTGCATATTTGACCGTTTATATATCAATAAAAATATAATCTAATTGACTATGATCACATAGAATGAATATTTGAAACTTACCAAAGCATGAACATTCCGAAGATCGTATTTGTCGGCGAACCCATGGCTGGCAGCTCCACCCCGCTATGGAAACGCCCCGTGCGTGGCTTGAGCATCAGCGTGGCAATCAGCCCCGTGACCCCGCCTACCAGGTGAACAGCCCCCGCCCCTGCGATGTCCACCACGCCCATGGCCTTGAGCCAACCGGCGCAGTCCCACATCCAGTGGGCGGGGAAGCAGTAAATGAGGGTGTTTAAGAAGGAGAAGAGAATATAAGCCTCGAGTTTGGTTCGTTCGGCCATAGCCCCACTGACTATGGTGGTAGCCGTGGTGGCAAACGAGGCGTGGAAGAAGAAGTGGGAGAACACATTGCCGACTCTCTCCGGATCTGTCTCGTCAACAAAGAACTCTCCCAGCCCGACGAAAGGATGGTTCTTCTCTTGATCGCTACCAATCTTGTCAAAGCTAAGACCGTAGCCAAACATCCAGTACGATATCCCGCCAAACAGGACATCCACCGCATTCTTCACCATGATGTTGACCTCGTTCTTCTGGGAGACGCTTCCTGACTCGAGCAGACCGAACCCAGACTGCATGGTGAAGATGATAAAGGCGCTGGTTAGAATCCACGTTGCGTCGTCCCATCGGGTGTTGAGGACGATGGAAGGAAGTCGCACTATCGTGTAATTCTGCAGGTGTGGCGGTAAACTAGCGGGCGGGAATGTCCCCGTGACGGGCACGATGGCCGTAGCCGGTTGCACCGCCGCGTGGCAAGACCCGGACATGTTCGTCGAACAGCAGCTGCCTCCTGTGAATCAATCAGTGAAAAGATCACGTCCAAAATCTGTTGTTACCAAACCCCGTGTATGCTTCAATACGCCACACTGACGTACCATCGCGTTCATGTTCATACGCACTGAATATGACCATTAATCAGAAACACACAATATCAAAGTGAAACAGCTTCGATCTGGTAACCATTAACTAGAACTAAGCAGGAATAAACCACCTTGGATAATACTCGCTGCACGACATCATGGTTTATTGCAAAGTTGCTCCTGAAGGACTTAGGCCTATCGTTTGCCTGCGCCTATACATTTTATTACCGACTATGTAATGTCGGTATGTTTTTTCCTGATGTTGTGATAAGTCATGGTATTTTGAAAACCTACCGTTTGTCATTTCGGTCGCTTTAAATTTCCCTTCTGGAACTGGATGCAGTAACTGCCAGGAGCGTTTGCAAAAATAACATAAAAGCGCTTCCCAATTAAACTGTCAGCCGCCAGACTGACGACTATTTTATGACTGCATTAAAGTATTGTCCAGGCTCCTTGGTTATTATTAGGCAGCATAGTTAATGTCATCAGCCGTACCAGTACTTCAATTCACTGATTAAGAAACGCGCAGTGATGAGCCAATCAAAGCAAGAGGATATGATCATGTCAATTTATTTCTTTTTTTTAATGAGACAATAATTAAACAGTGTTCATAATTATGCCACGCCTGCCATTTCATCGTACACAGGAACAATAGGGCTATACCCACAGCCTAAGCAATTCATGCATATAGGCTTACATGGTTTTCCTTTATATTATGTAGCGTAAGTGACGTGTAAACTGGGGTCCAATTTGGAAGGAGTGGGGCTTTTGCAAGGCCACCATTATTTTTGTTGGGGGGGGGGTGCATTCAATGGCCTCACATCCACTTACTTACGCTACTATAGTTTCGAAAGTATGATGCGAAGCGAAGGAAACAGTCACAGTGTTCAGACCGGGAAGATTGTTTAATTATTAACATTTTTTTGCCCCCAGCCACTTGTAAACTACAACACTTGACATCAACAAGACTACCATGCTTTCCACAACCGCAGACGGGGAAGGGGGGGGGGGGATTTGGCATTAGCGGCAGTAGGCGGCATTGCACTCATCTCCAACCTCCTCGACTAGTACATCTCTTTTGCATCAACAGAGGGGGCAAAATTGAAGCGTCTTCTAGAGAACCCATCGGTGACGGAGGCATGTAATCGTTCAAAGTAAGTTCTTTTCTTGTCTAGAAAAATTGGAAAATCGAAGTTTAAAGTCAGGACTAAAGACATTGCGAATTTGGAAAAGCAACAATAACAGCTGATACAAAGTACGATTATTTATCTATTCAATATTTTAATCTATTCAACAATTTTATTAAAATGATAGTGAGGTGGCAAAATAAGTAAAGCCGGTCGTCCATCAGCAAATGGGCAGGGCAATATTGAATAAATAATCATGAAAATGTATAAATATCGTAAACATTCCTGTATTGAAAGTCTTTTATGGAAAACAATTTATAATTTACACAATATATAATTTGACAATATTTCAAGCTCCCAAATTTCCATAGATTGTACAAGATGGCTCAATGTTTGTTTCCACACACATACAGGCATCGAGCACATAATTCGCCAGATCCTATTGCCATGCATATGCTAATTAAATGAATAATTGTAACTAAAAGCGATACTTTTACCACAATAACATTAATCGGTCAACAGTCACCCGACTCGAGTCGACTCCCTGTGTAGTCATATGGGACAATGACCCAACCTTCTAGTTTACCTATCTCTGGTTGGCTAGATTGTAATAACAAGCTATGAATTTGCACTTTGTAAATTTCAATTTTTAACTTGTATCAAACAATTAACATTAATTATGACCACTATAAGAATCATCACAAAAAAGTGTCCTATTTAAAAGGAATGTACAACATTTGCTTTTGCTACAATTTTCAGAAATAAATGGATTTGGTGATTAGTACATTATAGCAAATATTGTTAAACTGACTTGGTTCACGTTTTGGGCTTGTAGATGCTGGGAAAACCAAGAAAACCTGTCATATTCTTGTAGTCTGGTTCCCTGACCCACTTAGATGAAACAAAGCAATTTATAGACGTTGGGGAATTGTTGGGTCAAAGAATCAATCTAGCAGGCTTGTACCCCTTCACAGGTGTGTAATCAATTGCAAAGAAAATGCAGAATAACTAAATATGGAGTAGTAAAAATTAGGGGTAGTTTTTGAAAATAAAAAGCATGTTTTCTACAATGCTGGTCGGCTGACCAGCGTTGGAAAAATACATTTTTTTTTTAAATGTCAGCAACTCAGGAGCCATGATTTTACAGGATGCTTTAGACTTTCATTTCCTAATAATTCAGTAAGGTATTTCGTTATAATTTGATCATTTCATTTTTTGATGTTTGCAAATGTTGCATCTTCCCTTTAAATTTAAATTAAGAGTTAATTAACTTCTTTTTTTCCACACCATATCCCCACCCCCCATAAAACTCTGGACTTTAAAACCAGACCACATTATAATGTGGTACTGGCCATCAGTATCTAATGCAAGGAGACAAAAGAATTTCTGCCGTTCCCTATGCATCCTCCCTAGAACCACTATAGGCAAGTCTACACAAACACCAATAAACAGGTGTTTGGGGGCATTGCAAGAGAGAAGACCCCCCAACCCCTCCCTTCTTGATTTCGTCGACCAAAAAATGTTAGAGCAGCAGGCTACCATTAACAGCACCATCTAGTGTTAGACAATGCCCAGTACCATCTGCCTTAAACAACCCTCTAGTGTCAAATGATGTCCAGTTCCATCCACTTTCAACATTGCCCTCTGTTGTCAGATGATGTCCAGTCCCACCCACCTGGGAAAGCCCCATTTGCTCGTGCCCCCTGCCGGCCCTATCCCATGCCCAGGGCACTGGTGGGGGCTAATCGCTTTGACCTTTCATTGGCCGTTTTTTTGTTCACCCAATGGCCCTGGGTCTACACGTTCTCAGCTGTTACCCGTTGACGCGGGTTAGCCCTTCCTTGTGCATTACCCAATCACAGAAGATGTATACATTGTTAATAGCCAGTGACCTGCTCTTCCTTTACAACACTTTGTGAAATGGATTAGCCCCCATCAGTGACCTTGGATAGGGTGATGGGGATGAGCAAAAAGCCCTCTCTGCTGTCAGATGATGTCTGCTTTTCCAATCTGATGATGTCTGCTTTTCCAACAGTCCGGTAAATTTTTGGAAAAACTTCCTGGCAATGTGACAGCCGATTATGGTCTGTGTCTATTTTGTAGCCTCCCCCCCCCCCCTAAATTTGTCTGACAATGCCCTTGGGAGTGTTGTGGCCGTCAAGGACTGAACTCATCGCCTTCCGACGAGTCCGAGTCTTGGATCTCTGTGTGATTCCTAATGCGGTTGATGGCTGCCATTAGCTCTGAGTTCTCCAGGCTGCAGTAAGGGGAGGTGTTTGCTTGGGGGTCCCTCTGGATGTTACGAAGCTTCACGCCTTGACGGATGTTGGCCAGCGTGGCTACCATTGGATCTGAGCATTAAAAAAGGGGGAAAAAAGAAAGAATGAGATATTTACCATTTTACTTGAAATTGCACTTTTTAGCATCTCCATCTTCATGAAGAAGACAACACCCAACGATAAAGAATTCCATCGCATTTGCTAGTGACCCACTAGATCTTGCGTCTCCATTTTGTAGAAAAGCTTTCCAATCTTGCCCAACACAGTTACTTTGTACTGCCCTTAAACAGCAATGACGGATATGCAATGTGGGTCACATGGTAAGTACAAGTACTATTTGTATGGTTTCCACAACCTAAAAACACTCAAGAATAATTCCCAATGATAAAAAGGTCACGAAACAAAAAGAGAAAACCCCACACTTGCCAATATGGAATGAGAGGATATAAGTTCTGCTCCCAAACTACTTGGCAGTGTAACTAGACATTAGGATCATCTCCATAATATTCCATGTAGTTAACTAAAAAGCACTCAGAGAGCGCACAACTCCGCCAAGGCTAAACAAATCTAATCGATTTGTACTTGTACCAAGGACCACCCCTCTACATGTATGGTCTACCTTTCCACTCCCCCATTGTATAAAATGGTCTAGTTCATTGACCTGTGTGGTTAGATTAAGTGGGTGATAAGGCATACAGGGTCACCGGGTCAGTGCCACGCACACGAAGCTGGTCACACAGAGCGATCTGGTGAAACTTTTCCATATGATGGGTGAAAAATCCTTTAAAAAAATCCTGCATCCAGACGCAGATCCGGATCACTTCCAAAATCTCATCGATTTGTACTTGTACCAAGGACACCCCTAAAAACAAATTCATGAAAATCTGTCCAGAACTTTTGAGTTATCCTGTTTACAGACAAACACACTAACTAACCAACTAATCAACCAACCAACAGACAAACCAACCCCGGTGAAAACATAACCTCCTTGGCGGAGGTAAAAAGCCGTAAAAAGCGGTGTATTACAACAAGTTGTATTGAGAAACTTCATCCATTCCAGAACATTTTTAGTAATTACAATCAAGGTTGACAGTTTCACACAGTCTTTAAAGGGAATATACATCATTTGCTTTTGCTGTAATTTTCAGAAATGGATGGAATTGGGGGTTGGAAGTATATAGCAAATATAGTTACACTGACTTTTTTTAAGTTTTGGGTTCGAAAATGCTATAAAAACCAAGAAAAACAATCATTTTCCTGTAGTCTGGTTCCCTGACTCTATTTAAGAAGAAACAGAGCACTTTACATATATTGGGGAATTGTAAGGTTAGGGAACCAGTCTAGCTGGCTTGTACCCGTTCATAGGTGTGTAATCGATTGCAAACAAGTGCGATGGTCAACTGGGGCTAGTATTTGAAAAAAGCCAGTTTTTTCCAACGCTGATCGGCCGATCAGCGTTGGAAATTGATACAAAAATACCACTTTTCTTGAAAATGACAGTATACCAGGTGCCATGATTTTACAGGATGCTTTACACTGTCATTCACTAACAGTCCAGCAAGGTATTTCAAAATGATTTGGTAGTTTTATTTTTTGATGTTTGCAAATGTTGTATTTTCCCTTTAAGTTTAGGCCAGTTTTATGCATGCTTCCAAGATTACGTGATGAGCCTTTAAAAATATTGATGTTATCAATGCTGCAATCTTCAAACCGTCGCTATTCTGGACTCAAAGAACTTCAATATGCGTTGACTACTGAAGAAATCAACACCACACACAAATTACAACAATCACTTGACTCATCCCCCCCCAACCCTCACTCACCTTGGCTGGCTCCCCCAGAGTGGTCAGAACCGGACCGTTGTCGTTTCTGGAGATTTCCTCTCGCCTTCAAAATGTCACTGAGGTCCAGTCCCTTCCCTCCAGAGTCTTTCTTCTCAACCTTATTGACAGTTTTCATGCTTGTGGTTCCTGTTACCAGAGCAAATGGTGGGGGGTAAGCTGGTGGAGGGGGTGGCAGACAGGGTGGGGGACCAGGTGGTGGTGGTGGTGGGGGTGGGGGAGGGGGAGGGGGAGCTTGAGGTTGATTCCCAGGGGCTTGTGGGATTGCACCTGGCTCGGCTCCATTTGTTGAAGTCTTTGTCTTTGATTTTGTCGGTTTTGGCGGCTGGTACGAGCGTCTGGCCTTGTCCCTGGCTGCGGCTGCTTTTTTCTTCTCGCGTTCTGTGGCTGCCTCAGCCTCGCTCTTGGTGCTTGCTTCCTTCTTGGCCGCTTTCTTGTACTGTTGGGGTTTGAGAATCGTTGGGCTAGGATGGCTCTGCAAAGAATACATCAAACACCAAAATTGAAGGCACATTCTACCAGAGTTGTAATCAAGTAAGTCATTAATCCTTAAAAGTCCATCACAAGTCGTCAAGTCTCAAGTCAGTCATAAGCTATTCCTTTGTTATATTCATCCCGTTACTTGTGATTGACTTGAGCACAGCGAACTGCAGTTTTAATAAATTTATCCTAAAAAAGTATCAAACAGATTGTAAAGAGTGCATGAGTATCATCATCAATAATCTGTAATCACCACTTTGTAGTTGCGAAGTCTTTCGACCGTCTTCTTCCTTTCTGTTTGGATGAAGTCTTTTCTCCGCGTCTGCTCGGCCAATAATTGCTCTCGCTTCTACAAATGAAACAAAAGAAAAAACACCGCAAATTAACATTTCACAAGTCACACTGTATGCTGGGCTTAAATCAAAACCATTAATTCAGGCCTTGTACAGCGTGTGTCAATAAAAACGCAGGATTAGAAACAAAAATTTTAAGAATATAAACCACCCCTATTCATCATAATGTTAACCCTCTTTTCAAAGTACCTTTCCTTCTCTTCACTATGCTTTTTATCCCATCTCATTTGGACAATCCTGTCCAGAGATAGAGTACATTGAAGAAGGGTTATAAATTCCAAGCTGGTCTGATTTGTGAAATCACACATACCTAATGAAAGGTTTGAATTCAGTACAGGTGAAAGTATTTGTGGATCACAAAGAAGGACATGTGTGCAAGTCTGATATTATTTATTATTTGATATGTCAGAGACGACATTCATGATGCTTTGAAACAATGATAGTCCAGTTATTAAATTTAAGTGATACTTATCATCAGTTGTTTCAAAGAAAGTTTTGTTCTGGTTTAATTGTCTTCAATGCATACCTGCATTGTACATAACTGGTCGTTGTGTTAAGGTCATTGAATCAGACCAACCCGCTTCAGAAGGGCTTCACAAAACTTGTCATAACTTTTGAACCAAAAGTCCAAATTCCACCAAACAAAAATCTTGTCAAAGATGAAATTATGGACAATCAAATCCTTATCAAATTAGGCACACCAGTAGCATAATTTTCTCAGAAAAAAATCGCTTTGAATCCTGCGTTTTTATTGACACACGCTGTAGTATGGGCTTATGATTCCATTGTGCAGTCATTTTTCTTTCCAGTAGAGACTTTTTTGGGGGAGTCAGGTTGGCGTAGCGGTACTTTCCTCACCTTCCACCGCTGTGACCCGGGTTCAAATCCTGCCCGGGCCAATATGTGGATTGGGTTTTCAGTCCCTACCTGATTCCGTGTGTTTCCTCAGAATATTCTTCTGGGGTTTTCCTCCCACATCCAAAACTGTAATTTCTTCACATTGTCTTATTTATACTGGGCCCCATGGGAGACCAGTAGATTCCACTGAAAGGGCTACCCATTTAAAATAAAAAGTGTAAATAAAATAATGAATTTTAAAATATTAGAAAATTCTCGGAAAAATTCCAAAGCGATGCATTCTTGCCTACTGACCCCGGCTATGAATCCAAGACAAACTTAATTTAATTAGAACAAATTCCTATTGATCCAAGCTGTCAAAACAAGACCAACTGTTCAAAGAGCGGATCAGAGAGGGGGAGCAGAGAAGGGTAACCACCCTATACTTCTCTCTGACAAATATTAATTATTCACATATTACCGTATACAAATCAACACTGCCTCTCTTGAAATAACAGATAATTGCAAATCTTTGTTCGCTGCATATGTGTTGACTTCAACATCTCAACTTATCCCCCGTTCCCCGACTAAACTTGGACTACCACCCCCTTTGAAAAGTTACAGATTCTCCACTGTGTTTTCCTTATCAAGGCAATACATACCATGTGAACCCAGTGATGGGACTTGAATCTATCTTCCTCGGATCTCTTCTCAGCAACTTTGGAATTTTGCTGTGATATACAGGATTGCTGTCAAATAAAAACAATATTTGTTATTTTTTATACATACAAATCATCTTTGTGAAGTACAACAATTCACCAAGACAAATGAAGTTTTACACAATTTCTGAGCTCTCCCAAAATAATCTGATGACAGGCTTTGAAGATTGGGGTGAAAACAATTCTATTCCTGCCGCATGTACTCTGTGCACAAACTGTCAATGTGACTGTTTGACCACAGTCACAGCTCCAGCGTGAGGACACACTGTGGTTTGTGTGTGCATGGAGCGAAGTACGCATGGCTTATTTCATTCTGAATCTACACAAAGCTGTAGCATCTTCATATGAGCGTTTGGGTGTCATCGGTAAGGCATTCAAATGTCCCTCCCAGTGGCCTCCCCCAACTCTCCCATTGTAAGCGTTGAAGGGGTACTTGTGCGTTGAATGTGTACCGTAATTTTCGGAATATAAACCGCGCGGCGTATAAGCCACAGCACGCAAAATCTGCAAATTAAGATTTGAAGTCGGCGTATAAGCCGCACCGGCGTATAAGCCACACCGACGGCAGCGGTTTCAATTTTGTAAGGCCTCCAAATTCTCGCCAAAATGCTCTGAACCAGTTCCATTTACACTACAGAAGCTATAAAAAGGGCCACAAAAGTTGTATCAAATCATTTACAATCGATACTCTCACAAACAAATGTGGAAATTGATGATGAGAAATAATCACCGGGAATTGCTGCCGGCTGCCCCGTCCGGTCCCCGGCCGAAAAAATTAATACATCGCCCGGCGCGGCAGCCTGCGCCGCGCCGGCCTAGGACAACATTTTCCTGCAGCACGTGAGAGAGTACATGCAACCCACCGTGATCTGACCAGAGCGCTACTTACAAATCTTGCTTTGTGGCAACAGATGCTGATTTGTTTTGTCCTAAAAATATACAGGTCCGTTTTTATCTCAAAACTTATCAAATTTTTGTGATTACTAACGAGCAGTATTCCAGTTTCGATCGTAACTTTCTTCGAAAATAGTCAAAACGATGCTGCCATTTTCATGGACGAATCCATTAATTTTGTAAGGGGTGATGTAGTCCCTGTTTTGAGGTTTACATCGTTTCTTGAATACATTTCAAGTACAAAAATTATATTGCGACGTTGAACAACTGATTATCGAATAAAGAAATGTTTCGGACACCATAAAAAGTATTAGTCGTCTTTTTTCTTTTTTTTAAACAGCGGAAATGTTGTTTCCAAGATAGTACACCCCTATATTACCTCAAATGGTGTGGTCCGCTGGGGAAAGCATGCTGCATGCAGCTAGCAGCACTAGAATCGCGTACGTACGGCTTGTTGCAAGCGTCGATCGAAGACAGCTTTCACCGTACTTTTTACCGCTCGGCACCTTTACGTGGCGGGTGGTTTCGGTTCGTTAATGACTTTCTTAATTGATAATTCATTTCAGCAACATATCTCTTCTTATACCAGTACATTAAATACACATGTGAATTTCATTTTTATTCTTCAAGGCTCGGCGTATAAGCCGCCCTGTGTATAAGCCGCAGTAAACATTTTCATGGGCAAAATCAACGTATAAGCCGCGGCTTATATTCCGAAAATTACGGTACTTGTGTGTGTAAGTTTAACAGCTGATCAGCTGATCCATCTCAGCTGGTCAGTCTTGGTTGGATAGTCTCAGCTGGACAGTTTGGGGCATTATTAACACTCAGTGACTCATTCAGTCAGTGGCTCAGTCAGTCAGTCAGTGGCTCAGTCAGTCAGTGACTCATTCAGTCAGTGGCTCAGTCAGTCAGTGGCTCAGTCAGTCAGTGGCTCAGTCAGTCAGTGACTCATTCAGTCAGTGGCTCAGTCAGTCAGTGACTCATTCAGTCAGTGGCTCAGTCAGTCAGTGACTCATTCAGTCAGTGGCTCAGTCAGTCAGTGACTCATTCAGTCAGTGGCTCAGTCAGTCAGTGGCTCAGTCAGTCAGTGGCTCAGTCAGTCAGTGGCTCATTCGGGGAGTGGCTCAGTCAGTCAGTGAACAGTAGGGCCCTTCAGGTCCAGTAAAACTGATAAACAGAAGACTGTCACGGATACCTTGTTACTCCGGATCCGAGCTCGTTGGCGGTTGATCTTGCTCAGTTTGGCCTGAATATCAGCAACCCTTGGATCCATCCAACCCTTCCTGCCTTTCCTGTTCACTCCCGAATCTTCTGCATCCATTTCGTCTCCGTCTGCCTCCATGTCCACGTCTAGAAGGCTGTCCATAGCATCGAAGAACACGTCCACCTCCTCAGCTTCTGTTGGCGAGAGAAAAACGCAATGGCGTCAGTCAAGGATCTGGTGTAAGGTTGTAGTCAAGGTTGATCACAAGTCTGGTGTAAGTCAAATCACAAGTCAATCACAAGTATGAACAATGCCAAAGGATGAGTTGTGATTTGTCTGTGATTACCTTGTGACGGTATGACTATGGCTCTGGAAAGGATGAGTTGTGATTTGTCTGTGATTACCTTGTGACGGTATGACTATGGCTCTGATTTTGCTTTCCATTTTAAAAGGAGCTGAGGGGTTCTGAAAAGTTCTTAGGACTGGTGAGTAATAGTTTGTAGGTACCATCGTGCCAATGACATGACATTTAAGAGGAAATTTGCTTTCAGAAATACAGAGGACACTCTTTCAAGATGTAAAATTTGCTTCTCGTCATCACCCTCAGCAAAACTTCAGTGGGACAGCAACTATTTTGTAAGTGCAATTTCATACACAAACTGTGATAGAATGAAAGGTTTGACCTTAGTGGCAGTGCGCTTGCCAAATGCGAATAAAAACAGCAGTGAAATAGTCAAAACCATTCCCTAAGTAGTCCGCCTGGCGAGTCAAAATTATTGTAAATAACGTTGTTGTTAATGACATTCTGGTGCAAAAATTTAAAAATTCCACTGCGGAGTTATGAAAAGGCCTGTGGACTAGATAAGTTTCACTAGTCTGGCTGGCTAGTAGTTAGAATGTAGTAATGCTATACCTCCCAGATCCCTCAAAATCCAACAGAAAGTTTGGGATAATCTTGAATATTTGAGGAAGATAGAGCCCAGCCATGTTGGCATATTGCCTTTGAAAGCTTCTCTATAAAGATTGTTTCCTGTACAGCGTAATATTGAAGGATAACAGGAAGTTACCAACAGATGATGCCTTAGGGTGTTACATGTAGGATTCAGAACGGCACATGCCTTTGAGTTGTTGTTTGATCACTGCTAGCTCTCTGCGTAGCATCTTGTCGCGCTCATTCAGGACATCCAGCTGCGTGTTGTAAAGTTTGACTTGAAGGTTAAAGGCCAACTGTTCCAGGGATTCCAACTCATTGACGTAGTTAGGCCCTTCATCGAGCAATGCCATCTGAATTCAAAAAGTAAGATACTAGAAATAATATGCCTGAAGTAATTCCGTACAGAGTATGGAATAAATTACTACATTTGGATGGATATTAAACAATGCGTTCCAGCCAATATATGCAGGCACCATTTTGGGCCAATATACTGACTGACCGTATACATCCAAAAATCACCAAAAAATGTAGTGCTCTGATTGCTTAATAGCCATGTTATACATACCTGTCTGAGCAACAGGAAAATCAATATGTCTAAAATATTTACATAGAAAACACTGCCAAACCCTGCTTATTAATTTCTGACAAGGCCTTGATTTGTTGTATTTCTAGCAGGAAATAATGTCATCGTATACTAAACGATTGATTTGTACATTATGCAGGTTTTATTTTGCATAGGTGCAAGTCTTGGGGGGGGGGGTCAGCAAACAGGCCCGGATACCAAGTACTACCTCTTGTTTAATCTTCTCAATGCGATGTTTGTGTTTTTCCTGCTTTGCCTGCAACAGTTGAATCTTCTCCTGGGTCTGGGTCTGATGGAAGTCTTGTAGCCGCCCTTCCCCGGTCACGGCCCAAGTGGACTTACCAAACTTGAGTTTATCTTCTTCTAACTGGCTTATAATATCTGACAAAGGAAAAAAAGAAACAAATGTCTTAGTTAGAAATTGGCACTTCAAGTGTTTCGCTATTAGCTTGATGCTTTAAAGTCTTTCCAGCTGTCAAATGTTATTGTCCGTAGACAATATTTTCAAGGAAAGATTCTGAATTTGAACAAAAGTGTACTTCAACATCTCACTTCCAAATCATCTTTTTTTGACATGGATTCCAATGTCTATTTCTAGTCTACAGGTAATTTCTTCAGGTACTTTTGTAATTCTTTTTCCCTAGTTTGGACTTCAATCACAGCTTCAGTACCAATTGACCTTGTGAGCAAATACAATACTCTAGTAGAACGACTCAACCAAGAACGTGCCAGTAATATTTAACTTCACTCTTTGTCCCTCAAGATTTAACAAGATTTATTGAAACAGCCTGGTAGAGCTCATGGGCAGCCAACCTCTGGATCAGAGAAGGCACTGGATTAGGGCTGTGCATTGGAGCCAGGTACCCAAGTACCCAACCGTTTGTCAGGAACCGGTTCTAGATTATGGGATTAGGTACCCGTAACCAACTTTACAAATTACTTAGTTACTTCTCAGACAATGAAAAAGAAAGGTTTTGAAGTCATTTGTGGGGAATTTTCAAAATGAAAACCAGGCCACATGGGAAAACAAAACATATTTCACATTTCTGAGGCTTGCGAAAGCTGCAGTTTACACCGTAAAGCTATAAAGCTCACTGTACACACTTGTATCTTGCTGTATTGATGCGCCGATGCCGTAGTATTATCGCGCGGACCTTTGTGAATAATCTCAGCAGCTACTTCCGAGATTTGAGTTTTGGCATGTTTGGCGTTGGGTTTCTTTAACGGGTGCCTGGGTACCCGTGTGTTTTTCAATCGGGTCCCCAGTTCCTGTACTACCCGTAAATACACACCCTACACTGGATATAGATAGGAGCATGTATGTGTATAACACCATACCTTTGGTGGTTTCAGCACATCGAGCAAAGTACTTGACTCTGATTTCATTAATGGATTCAATCGCTGCGACATACTCTTCCTGCCACTCGCTGTACTCCATGAGACACCTGTCCCTTCTGCCCTGACTCATGAACTCATCTTCAAGCTCATCCTGGAGTCGCAAGAGCCTGTTGAAGGACAACTCCCTCATGTCCAAGAACGGCTGCAGCATGACGTTGAAGGCCTCTGCCCGGGCTGTGGCTAAATCAGCCAGGATGGAGTCAACTGTTGAGTACAGCTCCATCATGTCCACCATCTTGTCCAGGACGGCACCACCCTTGAGAGAGTCATTGAGTCTCTGGACAAGACGGGCTTCATCGTCCGCATAGGCCTTCTGCCTCAGCTCGCTACAGTTCTCAAAGTACTGCTCATTGGCAACTTCATCCCTGTTGAAGAGATAGTCAGTCAGGAGTTTGTTGCCGCAAATCTGGGCAGCTGTGGATAGGTACAACTCAAGCTCTTGGTTGAAGTGGTCTGGGATCTCAATGGAGTACAGGAGACTCCAAAATCCCCGAGGCTCATAAGGCAAATCCAGGGGATAGTTTTCCAAATTGGGTTTGACAAGACATAGCTGCTGGTGGGCATAGCTGATGTCCTGGAGGGTGAAAACTCCTGACCAGCTACGGAGATCTTCTGGAGTCCTGCCAGCGTCTGATTTTGATGTCGACTTGGCTGAGTTCTTGAGAGTTCTTTTGACATTCCGCGGCCTACTCTCATGGCAAGTGATGCTCAGGTTCCTCTCGTGCTGGTTCCAGTTGACTAGGAAGCGGAGGTTTGTCTTTTGGGGCTCATTGGAGTCAAAGGGTGCCTCCTTGACTGCCACCCAGTCCTCAAGGCTGTGGGGCTCATTGATCATTGTTAATCAAAGTCAAAATCCTGTGGCATGATGACATAAATCAAGAAGGTCCGTTGCAAAGCTCATCTGGTCCTGTGTCGACGCAGTGTATCTACTGTAACCCTGATAAACGTATTGATGGAAAAAAATTAAAATCTTTTTTTGCAATGTATGCAGTATGATTTAAAAACCATGACAACCTTTGTTGTTGCTCCAACTACCAGAAATGTCACCTCTTTTTTCTCAACTTGGCTTCTGATGATGTACATTTAATGCAGGAACATTTCTGTGCATTACTTGCCTAGCAAGAAAAATGGCATAACTTTGCAATAGCCATAGCATCATCTATGCAAACATTGTAGTGTAGCCTAGAGTGTCGTAAATACTCATTCATTGCTTGTGTGATTTTGCACAAAGCACTTTACTATTTCCTTACTCTTTCCACCAAAAGGGAAAGAATGTTTCATCCTGACGCCACCTTTTTCGTTTATATTATTATCTCAATGACAGTCAGTCATCACAAAAATGTGGAAAACACATGAATCTGGGACTGAGAAACATTTCCAAAATGTTATATTTTGTTAGAAAAGAATATACTTCAAAAATGCATGTTACTCTCCACACTAACTAGACCCACTAACTGGGGCGCTAGAACTCCTTTTTTGACATTTGGGATGTGGTCTGTCGTACACAGACCACATCCCAAATGTCAAAAAAGGCGTTCTAGCGCCTAGCCCCACTTGTGTGGCCTCTGTATTGCTGCACTGTACGTTAGGCCACCGTCTGGTTTCCCAACCTACTGAGGAGTTTCGTCCGAAACTGGCGCATATGGACTCCAGAAAGATGTCTAAAAAGTTTGAAGAAAGATTACCTAATCTACCCGGAGGGCAAAAGATGAGAAATCATAGAATACAACCATATACAATGGTATGTAAAAATAAAAAACATAAAAAAGGGTGCGCCAGTGTTTGGACTAAACTCCTCAGTAGATTGGGAAACCAGACGTGTGGCCTAACGTACAGCGCAGCAAAACGGAGGCCACACAAGTGGGGCTATCTAGCGCCACATTTTATTACTAGGCCTATATTATTACTAGCTTGAGTAACTCCAGCTTAACAACAAGCTCATCAGTAATTCACTGTTATGTGAATTTCTGATGAGCTTGTTCAGCTGGAGTTACTCAACTTCTCAAGCTACAGATAGCTGGAGTTACCCAGCCCTGAGTTTTATCATTGGGTTGTCATCTAGGGCTGGAGCTCATTTTTCTCGAAAACGATAGTATAGGCAAAAAAAAATTGGAAAATGTTGAATTTTGTCCCCGTTACACACTAATTGCAACTGCAACTCACCCCAAACTTGCCTGGAATAACCATTACACAGGTCCTTGAAGTAAAAAACGATCCACGATGAAGATTCAGCCTACAATTGCAGTGAAAACAGGAGGAATAACCGCTAACCTGACAACCTTGCGAGCATGGCCAGGATCGCTAATGGTTTGTGCACACAAAAAAATTGTGTACAATGAATGGCGGTCGGTTACCGGTACCAGGCTGTCAACTAGTCGTTTTTGCCGGCTGGCGATTGGCTGTTGGCGCATGACGTCGCGCGGAAGCGTAACACCCGATGACTGTTTCGTGCACTCATATTAAGTTTACCATTCGCATCACGGCTGCGGTACTGGAACCGCAACCGATAGTGCATGAAACAGTCATCGGGTGTTACGCTTCCGCGCGACGTCATGCGCCAACAGCCAATCGCCAGCCGGCAAAAACGACTAGTTGACAGCCTGGTACCGGTAACCGACCGCCATTCATTGTACACAATTTTTCTTTGTGCACAAACCATTAGCGATCCTGGCCATGCTCGCAAGGTTGTCAGGTTAGCGGTTATTCCTCCTGTTTTCACTGCAATTGTAGGCTGAATCTTCATCGTGGACCGTTTTTTTCTTCAAGGACCTGTGTAATGGTTATTCCAGGCAAGTTTGGGGTGAGTTGCAGTTGCAACTAGTGTGTAACGGGGACAAAATTCAACATTTTCCAAATTTGTTTTGCCTATACTATCGTTTTCGAGAAAAATGAGCTCCAGCCCCCCAGTTATAGACAACCCAATGATAAAACTCAGGGCTGGGTAACTCCAGCTAAGCTACAGAGTAAAGTAATAAAGTGGGTCTACATGCATGACATGGTCTAGTATTAACCAACATGACCAAAGAAGTGGCGTACGGAAAGATTATTACATTTAGGCTTACTGTTAATCAGTGGTTTTACGCTGTCACCACGATATTTTACAACCATGACGACAACTCAGAGATCTATCAACTTCGTTCGTGAGCTGTTTTCATGTGATTGCTGTTTCTTCCTAGTAGCGCGCCCTCACACGACGAGATGTTCGACCCGCACGCAGACTCGGCCTGAATTTGTGAATTTGTCACTCCGAGTCGAGTCGGGAAACTCAGTTGCAGACCCGGTCAGTTGGGTAATAATATTGGGAATGTCTTCTCCAGAAAGGGAATGAGAGAGCAATAGACATGCAATCCTTGAAATGATGAATTTGGAAAAGGACACTCATTGAAAATGACACTTTGGTAATTATGACCACTTCAGGTGTAATATAAGTGGAATCTGAGATACGAAATTTACTCTGAAAAGGGAATCAAAGATAAGCCGAGTAAAAAACAACAACAAAGTTTCTCATTAGCTTTTTTTGTTTTTTGGTTATTTGGTTTTTTTGGAAAAATGAAGTTGGGTGTTTTTTTGTTTTCCCCAACTTAAATGGCTGTTTTTCCAAGATGGCTTCTCTTTTTCTACTCAAGGAGCCTCAAGGACCCTTTCTGCATAGCTACAATTTGGGAAACAAATAAATTAGACAATATATTCACAAATTATGCGCAAAATTGCAAATGCATTATAAATTTACTAAAACTAGATGGGGTTGTGGACGGGGAACTAAGGAAGAGGGCTCAGAAGCGTAGCAAGGTCATTTTTTTTATTGG
Source organism: Patiria pectinifera (assembly GCA_029964075.1). Taxonomy (NCBI): domain Eukaryota; kingdom Metazoa; phylum Echinodermata; class Asteroidea; order Valvatida; family Asterinidae; genus Patiria; species Patiria pectinifera. The sequence goes on along the minus strand of CM057129.1, from coordinate 29,181,418 downwards.
GGGGGGTGTGAAAAGGCCAGGCACTTTTGTTTTCTCCGGACACTTGGCCTCCTCAAAAAGTACGTGTGAGGGGGATCGACTCAGTCGATATGGGCGCTGTCCAAAACCGATCGACGATTATGCATACTAACGAACACTATATGGTGCTTTTCAGGGCGAAACATGCACGAAATTTAAAAAAAAAAGGCACCCGTGACGGCCAATGGTACAAAAAAGGGCACGCCTTTTGTTTTTAAAAGGGCACTTGTTCAGAAAAAGGGCACTTGAACAAAAGAAGGGCAAACTTTACGAAATATTGGGGGGACAAGAAACTGGTGTTAAGTTTTTTGGTTTTTTTTACTTGGCCATACGTTTTCAGTGTATCAAAATCCATGTTCATCTTTAAGTTACTTGTAAGGTTTTCTTGGCTATATGCACATTTTCATATTCATGAGCGAAATTAACTTAAGTGTTTTAGATGTTTAAACTGCAGCATTTAGGGGCCATTCAGAATTTTCAATGTTTTAAAGTTTCGATCTTTTTTCCAAATTGTGGGTGGGTGGGTCAAGCTAAAAAATTGAAAATCGAAATTCACTTTCCATGGAAAAAGATTTAAAAAAAAAAAGAAAAGATAGATAGATCTTTTGACCGTGCCTGAACTACGCGCAAGCGTTCCGATATCGCGATTGCGTGTTTCTTTTCCAACTTCGTCCCCTGTATATGTACTGTACATGTACATCATGTGTACGTGTATATAGACTTGGACAACGGTCGTTTGTAGCGGTTAGGCCGTGCAGAGGCAGCAGGGTACCAGGTGTACTAGATGGGCTCTATAACACGCCGCGGGCGTCTATTACCAATCGCTATAAAAACTGGACTATTCAACCACTGGACTCCAAGACTACGAGGACCGCAGCCTGTGATGTGATGTCTGCCCAAACCTGATGTTTTTCTTTCGCTCGTACCCCCGCCCTGCAAACAGAGGGGGACGAGCGAATGTTTTTCTCAGCTACCTCACGTGACAGGCACAATGTCATCCACATGTCACATGTCATCCACCTCATCCAGAAAACGACAAAACCACGGTCATCTTTGTGGCTTCCAAAACTGCAACCTGTCATTCCCAACAGCATATCAGCTGGCAAAACACAAGAAAATTGAAGGTCACCAGTGCAAAAGAGGAAGACCGACAACTTCTCGCCGTCACTGAACTAGACACACATGTATATGGGTATACATGTTCATGTTCAAGTATATGTACATGCAAGTGCATGTACATGTACATGTACATGTTCAGTTTTTTATTAATCGAAATTAGGGGTGGGTGGGTGGGTAAAAATAATTTGGAAAAAAAGTCGAAATTTTAAAACATTGAAAATTCTGAATGGCCCCTTAGGACATTTTTTTGGCCGTGGTTAATTTTCTGTGTTTGGTGTATAATTCAATTCAGTTCATGAGTCATTTGCTCAGCAATCATCAATATAAAAAATACAGGGCGAGTCAAACAAAGTGCAACCGCCCCCAAGTTATATGTATATATATTCTATATTTAAAAAAAAATATGTAGCACCCGAAAATGGCAAGCCAATTTCATAAGCTACTTTTAGATGAAAACAATACTGAAATTGCTCAATCTGTTCAAAGAACATCACCATCATGCAATGACCCTAAAACCTCTTTCGTCCAAGAAAAAACTGCACTACAACTGCACTACTTAACTGTCAACAACTGCAGTAATCAATATCTTTATTAACAACCCTGGTTAGGCAAACAATATTTGTCACAGAGGTTAAACAGCAAGCATTAATATGGTAAAAGTGGTTTCACTGAAAGAATTTGAAGTTTGTGGCAACAGAGAAGTTTGGCAACACTTCAGGATGTGGAAAGTCGGGGTAGGCCTAAATGTCGCAAGTGCGCCACGTTAGGGAACATCACTATATATAAATATATATAAATAAACCATGTTGACTTTTATTATAGTTATACAGTTCGGAGGAATTGGCTGTTTCAGTGTCAATTTCATGTCATGCCGTTGTTGCTGCTTTTGGAGCTGACGAGCTCATTTTGAAAGATAAATGGCAAGACACACATGTGTTTGAAGGGCACACCACTGACGGGGAAGTGAACCAGTTTATTAATTCCGTGCATACTCTTTCAACATAAAGCAATATTTTTACCGCAACTTAGACAAAGGCTTTAGTTTAATTTACTTGTAATGTATTGTAATATTTTTAAACCGCTTTATATTTATCATAATTTTATTTTATTAATATAATTTTTGATTTTTAAAATTGTTTACATCAGCTTAAAAATATATACATTTTTAAAGAGTCTAAAGATGGCGACCTCCATGGGATGGTAATGTTGCGTTTACTTCTCTGTATAATTTGTGAATTTTGACAGTGTAAGAGTATTTACAGCCATAACGTGTTTCCAGATTCGTTTTTTTCCAAGAATCAATACATAGTGTAGTTTAACGAGAGCCACATGTTTGCAGGGCAGTGAATTACAATGAGGCAGTGAGGTGACAATTAATATGTTTGGCAGCAGATAAACAGATAAATTGACGATCGAGTATGGAATTTTTCCCAAAATAAAAATGCACAACAGCAAAAGTACAGTCGTTTTTCTAGTTCCGGATTTTTCCTAGTTCCGGATAGTCTGACTCTGACTCTGAGTATCACCCGTTATCCATGGAGCTAGCCCCACTAGTGTGGCCGTCGGTATGCTGCGCTGAACCGAAGGCCACACACCGTGGTACCGCGTGCAACTGAGGACGAAGTTTCCTAAAATTTGCGGTCCGTTTCTTACATTCTCGGTTTCTTACTTTCTTATGATTGTATTCTATGATGTCTCACCTATCACTTCTGGGATGCTTAGGTCTAATGATGTTCCATTTTCCGAGATATTCTTCAATCTTTCTGGAGCCCATATCAATATGCACTCGTGAAACGTCTGGCGGTGATGGCAGCCATTTTGAATGTGACAAGAGATGACCTCAAGCTGTGACGTCGCGTTTATGCAAATTGCTTGTCGAGCGTGCGGCGCGAGGGCGCGAGTTGCAAATGCGACGGCTGTTTCCTGTGCGGTAGATCCTGAATAGAGATCAGTGCACGTGGCCCCCTGACGATAAATGCATGGTACAGGAAACAGCCGTCGCATTTGCAACTCGCGCTGCGCGCTCGACAAGCAATTTGCATAAACGCGACGTCACAGCTTGAGGTCATCTCTTGTCACATTCAAAATGGCTGCCATCACCACCGGACGTTTCACGAGTGCATATTGATATGGGCTCCAGAAAGATTGAAGAATATCTCGGAAAATGGAATATCAGTAGACCTAAGCATCCCAGAAGTGATAGGTGAGACATCATAGAATACAACCATAAGAAAGTAAGAAACCGAGAATGTAAGAAACGGACCGCAGATTTTAGGAAACTTCGTCCTCAGTAGCACGCGGTACCACGGTGTGTGGCCTTCGGTTCAGCGCAGCATACCGACGGCCACACTAGTGGGGCTACCATGGAGCCTACTCCTAGAACTATGAGGCTCCGCGTGAGCGGAGCCTCATAGATCAAGAAGCCCGCAAAATTGCCCGCTCGGCATGCTCGGAGCGCGCCGCGGGGGGTACGGTACATGCACTTGTACGCATGCACATACTATCATTTCGCTTGTACCGTACCCCCCGCGGCGCGCTCCGAGTGAACCGAAAATCATCGCTCGATCATATGCGTGCACGTTTCAAGTGTCAGGTTGGCTCAGTGCGGAAAGGGCATATTTTTCATCATTTTGGCCTAAAAACCGACAGAATCCACCTATGTTAGTTCCGCACAAGATACGTGAGTATGTCAAGAGATAAAGTACGGAGTATAGGGGCAAACTGTGCAGCGGTTCTGTGTGAAATGGCTGCATTTTGATGGACATTTTTGTACTTTATTAGTGTTTTGTGCTGCAGGCAATTTTGCGGGCTTCTTGATCTATGAGGCTCCGCTCACGTGGAGCCTCATAGTTCTAGGAGTACACGGAGCCATCTCCTGTCTAACGTCTGATGATATGCACGCCAGCCAATCGGAGTCGACTTTACTAAATGGTGACGTCATTTCATCCCAAAATCAGGACTAACGCTGTGATTGGTCAATTCGAAAGCAGTGTTTTGTAATACAACCAAAGCCAGGAGCGCATTCGCGTAACATGATACCGAGCGCCGCGATTGGTCAATTCGAATGCAGCATTTTGTAATACAACAACAGCCGGGAGCGCATTCGCGAAACATGATACCAAGCGCCGCGCGCCGTGACTTTTTTTTTAATCCACGTCTATGACGCGCAACGGGTGAATGACCGAAGACCCGATAGACCTATAGAAAGTGCCTGCTGATTGGTCAAAATCTAGGAAGTCAAGAAGCGGGGCCTTGCCTAATTAATCAGCGAATCTGCTCTCGTATCATAGACCACGGCTTTTTAATCAATGTCACTTGAATTCGTGGAGTAGTTGAACCGAAAGCAGTCTGAATGATGTTTGCTATCCGGAACTAGGAAAACGACTGTACATCAACTAAACTATGAAGTACAATAAGTGTCATCTGGCGTCAACAAACGTGAACGGTCGTGAAAAAAATTCCGTACTGGATCACCACTTTTTTTCAATTAATTTTCAAGCGTCCATCCAAACAAGATGGCGGCCAACACTAACTCACCAGTATTAAGAGTACTACTTACTACTTCATGAAGCCTTCCGTCAATTTATGCTAGCTATCTGGCAATTCCAAGAAATTTGAGGGGATAAACCGACCTCAACACAACAATAATGAACAAACATGTACAAGCCAGAGGAATCAGAGAAAATTGTAAATATTCTGTAATTAAATGTAGGATTCCATTTAAAATATTAAAGGAAGAAAACTCTTCCATTTAAAATATTAAAGGAAGAAAACTCTTCCATTTAAAATATTAAAGGAAGAAAACTCTTTCTTTTGGGATAATAAAAGAAACTAAAGAAAGAAACCGAGTGGCATGGTGAGTTCAACTCGGGTCACTGCCAACGCCTAGGCTTATCCATCGTACCACATGCTCGCTTGTGTGGGGATATGTAGGGAAAATAGGCGAGTCCAGTTCATTCATGGTAATATAAATTAAACATTTCTTCTTTTTTTGGTGGATTTACAAACTCAATCAGTCAAGTGACAGACATTCATGACATGTAATTAATTTTTTTATGCACAGATTTATGGGGCAATGTATCAGTCACACAATGTTTTATCCTGACGTCACTTTCTCATCAGTTATATTAAACTTCAATAATGGTCATTCATTTGACTCTTGCTGTAGCCTAGTGCTAGGGCCTATTAATTAAGCACACACACACAAAAAGATGAATCTATTTTGGCATTTTTAAATCTAATTTTACTAGAAAAAAAATTAGAAATGTGTACGGCTCCCCATAAACTTGTGCGCAACTGCCAAAATAGTGTCGGAATACTACGTTCTTTTCCCTATTTCCAGAAGAACTTTGCACTCAATTTGGATATTGATGCCTGGGAAAATGCAGTGATTGGAGATCACGTCACTCATCACCCTTGGTTGACCGTCTGAGGATTAGTTACCATGGCTACCTCTACAACCCCCGGCTCAGATGCCTTCATCAGCTCCTTGACGTCCATGGTCAATCGGGAGGACACGACAGCCATCTTGCAGGCCCAGATGCGCATGCTGAGCCGTTTTGAGAAGACTAATGAGATGCTGTCAAACTTCAACAAGCTGTCGGCCAGCCGGTATGAGAAGACGGTGGAGCAGTTCAAGGAACACACCCAGGTCCTGATGGAGATGAAGAGGGACCTGGATATTGTCTTCAGGAAAATTCGGTACTCAGAAACTCTCTTAAAACTTATTTAGATTGTTTATTACTAAGGGAATGTGTTTAATTCAAAAGGTGCAGAGTTGTAATTGAGTCAATCGCAAGTCACAATAAGTCATCACAAGTCATCACAAATCATCACAGGTCATAACCAGTCATCACAAGTTGTAACCAGTTATCACAAGTCAGCCATTCTCAAGTCAAATCACAAGGTAGTCGTCCCTTGTCACTTGTGAATGGTGACCAGAGTTATGACCAGACTTGTGATTTGACTTGTGATTGAACTGATTACAACTCTGCCTTTGTTTTGGTTAGGAATCTTTGTCACTCCTCTGAAATTCTACACTGCGCAGGAAACAAATGACACATTCTCGTACTTTTAATTACAAGGGGCAGCAAGATCATCCCATACAAATTAAACAGTTCTGGCTTTTGGTTTTTTGTGTGCAAAATCCCCTAAAACCCTCTGGATCTTGAGGGATGGTTTAGGGTAGATGGCCCTTAAGGCCTTTATAAAAATGATTATTGCACGTGTTTTCTTTTTTGGCCTCTTTTTTTTAAGACCCTTTCCCAAGGGACCTTTTTAACTAATGTTTCATAATTATTGCAACTTACCTAACAATAGTTGGGACCAGTCCCAACTGTGGTAACATACTTACAATGTCAGCCAAGCCAATTGTAGACCGTCTTTTGATGACAACTTTTGGCCAACTTACACATTTATGCCGTGTTTATTAAGGGGTGCTATCTTGTTACTGTGTTTTTTATTGTGTCTTTTGATTTTTCAGTGTTTTTGATAGTAACATGATATGTCAAACTTTTCAACAAAAAAAGTTCAACCATGCTTAGTAAATGAGTGGTCTGTAGTTGGGACAGTTGAGTTTGGATGTAAACATCACCATGAACAAAAACGAGTTATTTACATAAAGTATTTTATTGTGAATTGTTTTTCAGTGTGCTGAAAGACAGGTTGTCGTCAGACTACCCTGCATCATTTGAAGGTAGGAATTGCATTCAGTTTCTTAATCATGGAAATCTTGAGAAGACTTTGTTACTTAAATACAGATGGGAACAATGGTGAATTTGGGAGGGGGAGTGCATTGTCCCGTCAGCCATGCCTACCCCCTTTTTATGTCATTTTAAATTTTCTGATTTGTGGGATACCTACAGTAATAACAGAATTATTGGTGATTTTGTTTTATTGGATATGATGATTATTACAATGATGAAGATGATGTACACTCTGGTATAAGTTAGAACAGTGCCTGTTTTGACACCATGTTTGGACATTTTGTGGATGGATATGGGAACTAATAATATAAGTTATCCTGCGAGCGCGAGTGGAACATGGAATAATGTTGTGCGTCTGTGGCCGAGTGGTATGTGGGACAGACGCACTACATTTGCCGTGTTCCACGAGCGCGAGCGTGATAATAAATTTATCTTCAAGCAAACTTTTTGATGTCATTTTTAATTTTCTAATTTGTGGGATACCTTCTGTTACAACCGAATTTGTTTTATTGGATATGATGCTCATAACAATGATGAAGATGATGTACACTCTGGTATATCAAAGAAGTTAGAACAGTGTCTATTTTGACACCATGTTTGGAACTTTTGTGGACAATATTGGAAATAATAATTATTGTTATTAATCATTTCTGGTAATGAAACCAAGGATTCCTCAAAAGTGCCCTAGGCTTTGTAGCTCGCAAGCCTGAAGAAACCTGTGGAGAGAAGACAATGAGAAGAAATTACAGTTTTAGAGGTGGGAGGAAAAGCCCAGAAGAATATTCTGGGGAAAACCCACGGAATCAGGTAGGGACTGAAAACCCAATCCACATATTGGCCCAGGCGGGATTTGAACCCAGGTCACAGCGGTGGAAGGCGAGGAAAGTACCGCTACGCCAACCTGACTCCCCAATGTGTGACTGTTGCTTCACCCCTGAATGCACAGTCTTACAGATGATTGCGTTTCTGTTTAAAAACCTGTGTTCTTTCCACAGCTGCCTCACAGAATCTCACTGAAACCAGCGACGAGGAGAGTGATATGAAGACGGGGAAGGATCGTGATGACCTGACGAGGGAAGAAGGAGATAAACCAACAGAATGCAGCACCCAAGATACAGACACTGAGAGGACTGTGAACAGTTCATGATATGAACCTGCTGAAGGATGGTATCTGTGTATACAATTGTGTAAACTTGTGGCAGTTGATTATGTGCGCTAGCTGTGGCTTTGTTCCTTTAAAAAATTGAGATGTCGTCAGATGTACCTCACAGATTATAGTCTGGAGAGCTGATCTAATACATGGACATGTTTATTAGGACAGACAATTAGGGCCTTTAAAGTATGTGAGTTAGAGTGTGCCACATGATGATGCTGCCTTCCTTGTCAGATTGGCCTAATGCTCAAATATAAGAATACCCCGAACGCAGTTTATAGTACTGCATGGGTGGACGTTTAAATAACTTGACCCACACCTCAGGTCACGATAGTTTTGGGTCATGACGTAATTATTGTATATTAGATACGCAATCACCCGCCGAAAATGAACCGTTATCGAACCCACAAACCGCTATCGCAACAATGTCTTGGGAATCTTGTAGCGACCGTGTCATGCTCGTGCACCTGTTCTGCCTGTAATGATGCAGGGCGCTTTCAACAGGTGCAAGTCAACTCTGAAATTTCAGCCAGTAACATACAAGATGTGCACTGTATGTGGCACGCCAGGGCATTCTAAGCTTGGTTACAACTTAAGATGCTTTAAAATGAAAGCTACAGGGGGAATAATGTATGCCAGTTTTAAGAATTGTTGATAGAAATGACAGCAATTTGGGTTTTTTACGTTGATACGTAATGTATTAGAATATTGCATTGGTCCTAAATTTTATTAGAAAGCCAGAATATAAAGAAAGTAATAAGTATTTGGCTTATTGGCCAATTTATTTTGTCAATATATTATTGAAAATTAATATGAAAAGCTATGAAGAATAAAGCATGTGCTCGGAAAAGCAGTTACTCATGTTTAGCTCTGAACTTTGTATATTCTGTATAGTTGCCATACCCTTAAACAATTGGGAAAACATTTCCTCTACCCCGCCCCACCCCCACTAGCCGCACGGATGTGCTCCCTCCAAGAATTTAGAAAGATTATTAATAGTGGGGATGAGAAAATGAGAAATAATTTATACAAATGGTATTCCTGATCGTTGAGTAAAATGGCGGATCTACAGGGGGATATAGGGGTTTTACAGTTTTACGAGCCAAAAGAAAAAAAATATGCAGGAAAATAAATAGCAAATGCCTGCTAACACCCCCCCCCCCCTGCCTTGACAGCAAAACTTGGATCCGCCCCACCCTCTGTACTGTAATTATTAAGGTACCACTTCACAATCATCGAAGCACAGTAGCGATCGCTATGGATGCACCCCTACATTAAAATTCCCATAGACACCAGTGCTAAGTGCCCATACTTCAAAATTCTTTTAAAAATACTTGAAACTCTCACAGGTATTTAAGCTGAACAAAAAAATGATGATCAACATGTCATCTTTCATTTTCTTTTCCATTTTTTCGTGGGTTGACCATTGAATTTTCGAGAAAAAAAACTCCCAAAGACGGCCCCTATTTTTCCCAAAGCCGAAAAGTAGCCAGCTTGAAAAATGATCCCATCACAACATGGCAGAGTCACTTTCGAGCCTAATTGCATCCAAAATGCTTCGAATTGGAAGTCCCAAGTCCGGGCCAGAGGTTCGTCCATTGCCATATCTCTTCAATTCCCCACTTTTATGGCTCTCAGCTCAGAATCCTATAAAGAATATTGTGACTTCATATCTGGAACTTGTGAAGAGAAATGAAAGCAATGACAAAAAGTTAGTTACATATTAAAGCCAGTCTGATGTGATGAATAATATAAATCGTGTGATTTAATATACCCTAATGTTTTAAGCTACTTTAAAAAAAAAAAAAAACGCAATTTTATTCAGTGGAAGATTGTAAGAAATTTAGAGGTAACCACGTACAAGCGCTTAATGCTAGATGCTTGACACCAGAGGGCGCACTTTGCTTAACTTTCGACCAATCGAATCATTCACACTATCACGCGCGCGATATAGGACGTGTGTCGACATTGCACGTCCTTTCGCAATTCGTCGTCGTAGGCCTACTCGCACTCGTTGACTAGTTAGGACTAGTCTTGGGCTAACGGATTTTTTCTCTACACTTTTTGGCAGTTGAAGTTTACTGTTAAGTTGAACGAGCTGAAATCAACAACGGGACAAAGCTATAGTACGTAATTTTGGCAAAAGCCGTGTGCTTTGGAGTAGTTGTTGAGCCTTTTCAAGACTTCAAATGAGCGGAATGTTTGAGCTACGCCCGGCTACGCTTGCTCCAAAACAAGATTAAGACCAACCAAGACTGTGTAAGTTGATTAGACCGTCCTCCTTACAAGTTACAGTCCTCTTCTGATTTTAGGCCTTTGTAGGCCTCTCTGATTAGATCTTCATATAAACCAAAGATCCTATAGCCAGGCGCGGTTCTAGAACAGATATTTTGGGGGCTAGCAGTCATGGCAGTAGCACGGTGGATCCTGAATTTTTTTCAGGGAGGCATGTTGAAATTTTTTCCAGACACTTAAGCCTCCAAAAATCAATAGGTGGGTGGTGGGGGGGCTCATGCCATATTTTCAATGGGGAGCGCCAATAAACTGATTAAATCCTAAAATCATTCACACTATAAGTCTATATTAACTAATGCACCCTTGTCACGGCTATTTCTTCTTTAGGGGGAGACCGTTCGCATGTACATCACAATCCTTCTTTTTGCTAATACCATTTTTTTTTACAGGAACTGCCTATAGCGCCTCATAATCATATGCATGATAATTGATATGTGCACATGCAACTTGCAAACTTGCTTCAACTGTTCCAAGTTCAAATTCAAACTTGAACGGCTGAGATGCCCAGAGCTTGTATAATTTAGCGTCAGGCTCAAAAGACTGTAGCTGTAACAACAAAGTAAGGGAGACCATTCCATGCATCTACTTTATGCTGATTGGTGCACGAAGGAGCATTTCCTTACATCTAACCGGCTTCTTATCTTGGCTATTTTATATTGATGACTCATTTTGTCGTTGACGTTAGTGTTGAGTTAGCCTATGTCTGACGCACGTACTGTTTTGACCAAAGTTTGACAACTTTTGTTCCAAACGTATCAAAGTAACGTTAGTTCATCAGTCCGAGTCAAAAAATGTTTAAGCCCGTGTAGGCCTTCACACGGCGTGCCCACTGTTAGTGGTTGGAAATATTAAGTGATAACTAGAGCAACTTAGAGAAGTGAAGTCATTTTTATAAATGAGAAATATATCAAATTGCAGAATGGTGCATATAACAAATTTATAAGGCCAAAAAAATTACATGGCAAAATCGAAAATAGGGTAGGTAGGTTTTTGGTTTTTTGGGGCAGTTTTTTTTGTGTACGGTCATATGAAGGTGTCTCCGTGTAATCAAGGGTAAGAGGTATTAATTGATGATTTTCTGGGTTTTTTTCCTCATTTTTCCAAAAGCAAATTAGGGTAGGGCTGTCAAAATAGGGTAGGTAGGGTAATTTGTTATTGTTTTCCATTTTTATGTTAATAGTACTAACATTAGGCCTAGTACAGGTAGGAGGCCAATGAACTGGGTTTGTGATGTAAACTCTATTACATTGATATGCCTTCAATACCTACATTTTTTTTTTGCTTTTTTTCATTTTTCAGACAAGAGCCTAAGACGTAAGATGGACGAAATGGTTTGCAACTTCAAGAAGTGTCGGAAGAGACTCAGTTCATTTGCATGGGTCACTTCATGCTCTCGTATCCTTAATAATTAACTGAGGCATTATGGAGTGCAACTCAAGAAATATTTTTAAGCGATACTTTTTTTTTGCAAAAGATTTACAAAAAGTTAAGTAGCCTATGGCCAGAGCCAACAGAAATAAGTCTTAACTTTAAGGACATAATTCCTTTACAAGCTTATGTGACATTCATGTAGGTGTACATGTGGACACTTGATTGTTTAAGATTTAAAGGGCTGGATTCTCCTACGGTAACTTCAGTTCAGACTTATTTCATTGGCCAGGATCACAAATGCTTACAGTTACACAATTTCACAATAAAGTATCATTTTTGATTTGATTTTCTCTTCTCAATGATTCATCACCTTAGCACATGCACACACTATCGAGTTTACTTGAATTGTTTTCTGGCAATTGTGTAAGGCCTGTTTTTCTTAAGAGACCACTTTTTTTCAGACATCTTCTGTGATGAAGATGGCAACAAAGAATTCAACAAGTGCTTTGCCTGCCCTGCTTGTGAGTGTTATTTTCTTTAAAGTAATCCTATATTAAAGAGAAATTGTGGTAGCATTAACAAGTAGTCCTTTTGCTTGAAATCAAATGTATTATTTTATTAAATCAAAATTACTTTAAAAAAAATTTTGGCCATTTTTTTTTCAAGGTGAAACCAACTTATCAGGGAAGTTTGACATAGTCCGCATTGATCTTTCACCGACGGAGCAGTACAAGTCTATGGTACTTGCGGGGCAGAAACCAGACACCATATTGGAGGTGTGCACACGAGCCATGGCCTTCTGGACGTACCAGGTGGGTAAACTGGACTGAGTCTGTGTACAAGTATCTCTGAAAAAAATGCTACAATCATAATGTCCTCACCGCCATCTAATTACGTTTGCAAATGTTATAACCTCAGATACTGAACTATGTAATTTTTTTAGTCACAAGTAGGTCACAACTCAATCACAAGTCAGTCACTTGTCAATCGCAATTCAGCCACAAGTCAATCACAAGTCATCACAAGTCGATCACAACTCCATCACAAGTCAGTCACACATATGAATTTGTTGTGTTCACTTAAGCTCAAACCTCTGTGCGGGCCCGTTTCCGGGCGAGAATCCTGGTAAAAAGGCCCCTTTTTTCGATGTTTCGAGTCATAGTTTGATAACCATGCGGTCTTTTTCAATGGGGGTAAACGGTTCTGTCACAATTTGCTCTTCTCTCTCTCTTATATATATGTTATATTTTTATGTGAAAAAAACACCACGTTTCGGCTGATGAAAATTGAATCATTTTCCTGTTTAAACGCACCGATTGAGATTGGCGCCTCGTGACTGCTTTGACTGTAACTTGACTAATGACTAGAGTATCGGTGAAATTAAAATCGGTAAATCAAATAGCTTAGCTAGCTCCTCTTCTTTCTTACTTGTTTGGATAACCACCGTTAAAACCAAAAGAAAACTTTACAAAAAGAAAAAAGTGGCCAATGACAACTTTCGATCGATAGGCGCTCGTTCGAGACTTACACCACACATTGCTTTAGCACCACGTGTTGATCATTAGATAAGACATTTAAAAACTATCATTTGTAAATCAGTTATCTGGCATTAAAAACTGTGGTCTTTTTAGGAGTTAATTTCATTTTAAAATAATGTAATTTTGGATCTGAATACTGTTCACTTCAAGGCAGCAGTTATAGAAATTTGTGATGGAAAGAAACTTGTTTTGTTTATTGGGTTGTACCCTTTTTTTGGAGGATGATATCTATATGCATATATCGGATGTATCGTCGAATTTCTTGAAGAATGCAAAAAGAAATAAGATGTTTATATCAAGTTGACGGACAAGAAGTTGTACTATTAATATGTACATTGTCATGTATAGGTTTGTTTGAACCATTTAATGAATGGAATGTGCCGGGCCATTAGGGTTGAGAGCAACAGCCACACAGGGCCAGCGTTAATCCGATTATGGCCCGTTAGTCACAAGTCCATCACAAGTCAATCAAGTCCATCACAAGTCCATCACAAGTCGATCAAGTCACAAGTCAATCACAAGCCAATCACAAGTCAATCACAAGTCGATCAAGTCACAAGTCAATCACAAGCCAATCACAAGTCAATCACAAGTCAATCACAATTTATCCAATATCAAGTCAAGCTATAGCAATTCCTTTGTCATTGTTGTGATTGACTTGTGATTTAACTTGTGATTGGCCTGTGATTTGACTGTGACATCTTGTGACTGACTTTAACTCTTTTTCTCTTTCTGCCCTTTTCAGATCCAGCAAGAGAGAATCTACCAGGACTACATCGCTAACAAGTCTAAAGAGCGAAGCACGCTGCAGGAGCAGTATTATGAGCAAACAGTTACTAAGCTACAGGCAGAGAATGCGTGTATCCTTGATCAAAGGCTCAAATATATCTGCCTGTCACTTATCCTTATTGGACAGAGTGCGGAAGCGTATAACTAATCTGGTTGGTGTAGAGCTAATCTGGTTGGTGTAGAGCTAATCTGGTTGGTGTAGAGCTAATCTGGTTGGTGTAGAGCTAATCTGGTTGGTGTAGAGCTAATCTGGTTGGTGTAGAGCTAATCTGGTTGGTGTAGAGCTAATCTGGTTGGTGTAGAGCTAATCTGGTTGGTGTAGAGCTAATCTGGTTGGTGTAGAGCTAATCTGGTTGGTGTAGAGCTAATCTGGTTGGTGTAGAGTAGGTCTGTTGCCACCGTCTGTTTGTTTTCCAGATATTTTCATGGTCATTGCTCCAATCAGTCTGTCCAACCTGGTTCCTCCAATCAGAGTGTGAGAGAGAAACCCAACTTTCCGCCTGTTCTCATCAATACACTGTTGCAGAAACTAGATGTAGAACAGAAGGATATTCCAATAGCTTTTTCCCACGTGCTGCATCTTTTTGGAATTCCTTGCCTGGTGCTTGTTTCCCTCCAACCTATGATCTGTCTTGTTTCACGAGGAATGTTAGTTAATTAAACTTCAGTTTTCCTGAGTACCTAATCTTTTGATTTCTCTTGTAGCCATGTACCTGGAGTGGCGTTAACCTTGTTCAGGGCGAACAGGGCTCGTTCACTGACGGCCATCTCTGTAGGAGAACTGCAACTGCATATTTTACACAATCAAGCACGCATTGCGCAGTGTTGAAAATGTTCCAAACACACGCGCTTGTTGCTCGAAATGTGTTGGAAATGCGACGCAGCCGATGCGCGTTATGCAAGTTGACGCTCAAAATGCCGATGCACGTGGCCACATGTGGATGGTCTGTAGGAAATGACGTCATTTGAACGAGCCCTATATGCATAAACAAATGTGTGACAGTCTAGTACTTTCTAAGACAAAACTCAACATAGGATCTGATGGATGTGTGTATGTTCTGACACTGGTCTTGGTTGAAAAATCCTAAACATTTGAATTGCTTGTCCTATAAAAGAGACTGATCGAACAGGTATCTTTGGCAAGTCTACAGACAAGACATCTCAAGATAAACTCATTAGATAGAGCAATGTCACTAAATTGAAATGTTATAAGAAGTACTACTTGGAAAAAGTTCTTTGACTAAATTGTGTTTTTTTAGCCCTGAGGAACCAAGTTTCAGGTGAGTGAAAATATTTTTTGAAAAATCCCAATAGTCAGTTAACTTCTCTAATCCTAAAGATTAATATGTGTATTGCTTATGGAAACATAGTTTCAATTATTTTGCACTACATTTTCCCAATGGTTGTAAGCACTCTCCAAAACTCTACAGTGAACATTAATCAAAGTCTCTATGTTTCTTCAACACTAGCTGTCAAAAGAGAGCTGGAATCTTCCAAGAAGCGGTCACATGACCTGGCAGACAAGCTGACAGAACGCACCAGACAACATCAGAAACTACAGGTAAATAAACCCCACAACTTCTAGCAGTCCTAGATCCTTCAAATCCAACGAGGGGTGTTTTACTTTGTCATGGGACCTGATTTCAGTTGAAGTGTCAATGCAAAGAATATGTCATAGATTTCATGTTCAGTAGTGCACAAGACACCTAGGTTAAGGATTAACATTGACTCTACTAGACTAGTTTTATTTATATTTCAGACTTGGCTTGATATAATCAATCAGTACAAGTCTAAAAAAAAAAAAAAATCTTCAAATTGCATTAAATCTTATTCGTAATGCGTGAAATGAGGATTTTAGAGTTTTTAGATATTTTTTGGAATTTAAATTTTGTAAATTGTGATTTTTTGGGGGGGGGAGGATATTAGGGATGGACAATAGGAATGGGGTGTTTATACCCATATATTTTTTTTGTAAAGTCATACTGTGTAAAAAAGTGGTATATTATTAAAGTATACTACTCCAATGGTAGCGTTCTTTGGTTTACACATTTATCAGTATTGCCACAACCAATTTGTTTATTCTGTTATTTTCTTTGCAGATCATGCATGATGCATTGAGAAGGTAAGAGTGTGCTGTAGTAATTGTAGGCTGAGTCAGTAGATTTGAACAAGCATTGTTTTATGCATGTGATCTGTGCCAAAGACTTGGACTGCACTTGAGTTGTATAACACAGACCATGGTGTACTCTTGCACAGGGCTTTGTCAGCATTAGTCAAAATTACTTTGTAAATTTGCTCATGTGTTATTCTTTGACTCATATTTTCAGAACAGCGTATCCAACATAGCAGATTCAACAGGGTGTCCTAAAAATTCCCAGAAATCATCTAGCTAAAGTATTGTGTATCAAGATTTCTCATTATTCAACATACTCTATAAAAAGTCATGGTTAATGTGTTTCAGACGGTCCATTGATGTCAGGACACTGGACCCCAGAGCATCACATGAGGGCCTGGGTCGGAACCAGGCAGCACCTCTGGTCAGCTATGATCTCCCTATCTCATCTGGGGACGGTAAGTGTCTACAGAGTCGGTACAAGGCACTGTGTGAGCACTAACAACAACCCCCATGTGTATAACCCAGTAGCATCTTCGCATGCTTGGCGCCTGCCTTACAGCCTTCGAGAGTCTGCCTAAGACTGCCTAAGAGTCTGCCTTTGGCCGAACCAAACATGATCGCAAATTTGGGACGTCACCTGACGTTTTCACACTAGGAAACCTGAAAAAGTTGAACACATGTCAACTCCAGCGAATTTCGCAGCAAATGTTGTGTGAAGTCATTTTCAATTCGCATCCGCGAGAAATATGAGCCGGCCTCAACTCTCTCTTTGTCACCAAGTTGGTCATTCTCTATAGAAATATACATGTTAACATCTATGCTCTATACTCCCATCTCATGGCCGACGCAGACAAGGTCGTCAGCGCCTTCTTTACCCAGAGTACATCGCTAGACTATGGCTACAGGATGTTCTGCTCTCCCCACTAGAGATCCGGAGATTAGCAAAAAACAAAGATGAATGGGGAAAACTTAGTTATGTCCGTCTGCTGTGTAGTCCACTGATGATGACATATATACATGTACATGGTGCAAGAGTTGTAATAAATCACAAGACACGTCTTCTGTCCAAACTAACCACACTGTGCTTACTGCTTACTGCAAACAAATATTTTCCACCAACTCTGTATTGGAGAATCCTTAATTTTGGGCTGTACAAATGCACAAAGTTAAAAGTCTTGGGCTAACCCATGAAACACGCTTACATATGTGCATAGTTTTCTGCTATCATTAGTTGAGATTACTGATTAGTTAATTTGTATCTTTAATATTTTGTTATTTTCAGAGAGCACTGGCAGGTCTGTGAGACATCGTGGAGGAGGTGGCGATAATATGAGAGTGATGACACCAGCGGAGAGTAAGACTCGTAACTTGAAATACTATTTAGCAAAACTCATCACCACAAATCAATTAAATAAGACTTGGGAGGACTTGACTTCAAGTCTATTTTTATGGTATAAGACAATGGACAGTGTATTCTAATGATGTTATTGATGCGTTTTTAGTTTTATTACAGTACTCCTGTGAACTCAAGCCTATCTCTCTAATTGACTATGGGCTCCGTGCGTCAACAAGAGAGGGCGCCTATTTACCACCTTCAAGAGGCCAGTGAAGGGACACACCACGTGCGCGTACTAGTTCATGACACTTAGCATATGGGGTTTATGGGGTACCACTATTGTTGGACCCTAATCCCCTTCTTTTGTTCTCCTTTGTCTCCTTAGAAATCTCAGAACACATAGCATTACAGTTATGGGGTACTTCAATTTCTAAAGACAGACTTACGGGGTACCATTGTCCCTATTGTTGCCCTTTGTTCCGTTCCCCCCCATAAGTGCAATATGTGTAGTAAGTAAAGCAAAGTATGCACGACTTATTTTATTGTGAATGTGGACAAAGCAACAGCGTCTTCGCTCAACCGTCAATGCATTCAAATATCTCTCTAGTGGTCTCCATCCTGTCTGTCTGTTGAGGGGGGTGCTTGTGCACGGAGCCCATAAGGGTTCTTGTATTGTTTGAATCGTATGTCCTTCTGATTTGTGTAGTACAGCATTAAACAACTTTCTTCTTTAAACAGGTTTTTTGTACAGCCAACAACCAATTTCAATTATTTTGATCTCTCTCTGTTTTGTACATCAGGGGAGTTTGTATTGCGTCCCACCAACACGCCCATCCAGACCGGACCCGCGACATCAACTGCCTTTACAATGCAGAACCGCTTCCGTATGGAGTTGGGAACACCCAATGAGATCGCTCGTAGACTGGGACACCGCAAGACCTGATGACTAGTCAACCAATCACATCCCCTGCTCAGTTTTGTTGTTGAAATATCAAGTTTCTAAAAACTACTTCATCAATTAAACTGGTCAAATTTCTACACTGTGGAGTTCTGTTGCTCAATTTTACTGAGCTACCAAGAATAAAATATATTGCTTGGCAATTTTAAGCCAAAATTAATCCAAAACCAGTCACGAGTGTTGGAAATCACATATAGACACGAGTGCACAAAAGGTTGACTCATACATATCCAAGCACAACAAAGCCATCGTCTTCCAAGATGGCTGTTATAGCTTATAAGTTGTTTCTGCCAAGTGAATGTTTTGTGGTCAGCAAAATTCTGTGCTCATCAGCTCTTTGAAATTGAGCCCCAAGTCTCCAATTTAAGTTAAAGGGAATGTACAACATTTGCTCTTGCTGCAATTTTCAGAAATAAATGGATTTGGAGGATGAGTATGTTATAGAAAATATTGTTAAACTGACTTGTTTTGTTTCCTTTGCTTGATGCTGGAAAACCAAGAAAACCAAGAATGTTCTTTCTTGTTTGTAGTCTGGTTCCCTGACCCCAAACAGATAAATTAATTACAATTTGGGGAATTGGGAAGTAAGGTCAGAATCAGTCTAGCAGGCTTGTACTCCTTCTTCAGTGTTATCATCAATTGCAAAAAAATTCATCAGAAAAAATAAATAAAAAAAAACAATTTTTTTTTTTTTAGTTTTTTTCAACTTGCGTGCGCGTCCAGCGTTGAAAAATACAGTTTTTCTTGAAAATGCTGCACACCAGACACCAGGATTTTTAAGGGATGCTTTGATTTGTGATCCCTAACAATCCAGTAAGGTATTTTGTGATAATTTGATCATTTCATTTTTTGATGTTTGCAAATGTTGTATTTTCCCTTTAACCAAAATTTGACAATAAGGTAGAAGGGTCATGTACACTCATAACAAGTGTTTCTTCACTACCAGGATGTACAAAGAGTAAAACTCTACTTGTTCCATCATGTTTAAATACTGTACACATTTGGTGTAAACAATAGTTTTCAGAATTGTGTACTTTCTTCACAACTTCTCTTCCATTTTGTTTGATGATGCACACACACAATGCATTGTTTATTCTGACCCTCAATTCATCAAATCATAATGCCCACACACAATTGGGTCTTTCTATAAATTTGGGGTTCACTTCTTTTCCTGTCCCTGTTACATCTGACATCTACGATTGTATAATTCTGATGCACTCCTCAATGCAGTCATCCTCCAAGAGTGATTACATGTATGAATAGCAAACTACCTATCCAACAAATAAAAAAATGTTTGAGGTCATTCTTAATGATACTTGAATGGCAAATGACAAAGTACCAAGGTAACAGGGACGGGGAAATGTCACACTTGGGACCCTAAATTTATAGAATGACCAAATTGGACAACTGAACTGGCTTAGCACTGAGCAACCGTGCCATTGAATAACTCCATGAGAATCGAACACATTCACACTCAAAGGGATTGCTAGTTTTTATTACTAAAAACACCCTCAATTTCCAAAGTAATCTAATTAACTAACTCAGCAGACCTATGGTCTCTGGAATGCATCTGACAATGTAATCGTTCACAATCAACTATTCTTTAAAAGAAAAAAAAACAATGTTGGACCTTTATTAAACCTGTTATTATTCAGTTTATGTTTCAGCAATTTGTTGAGTTAGTAACATGAAGTTGTCTCTAAAATATAGCAAAAGTGTGGATGAAAAGTGGTAAACTATCTTTATTAAATAGATAAAAAAAAACACAAAAAAACTAGGTTTTAAATGAATATTCGATATTCGCTCTAAAGTTGTCCTCTTTAGGATTACACTTTAAAACCAACACAAACAGGAAAAAGATTAAACTGCACATGTTTTGACTTATATGCAGGTCAACTTTGTCACCTGTGGACAAATAGTAGGGATTGATGCAAAACCTTGCAGGCAAATATATTTCATTTGATCAAAATCCACAGTATTTCTTTTGTTTCAACTTCCAATTCATCAAGTAAATATCTGTTGGGAAATATTTCAGGGAAAGCGAAGGGAAACTTGCAAACAAAAATGGAAGAACAAGCCCTTTTGTATTTTCTCAATTAAAGGGCTTGACTGAGGTAGAACTGCGTATTTGGTATAATGAATGCATTATTGGGGACAAAATCAGGATAAAAGTGGGACTTTTGCAAGCTTTCAGGAGTTTTTGTTGATACTCGCCCATGACCACAGCATCATAAGCCTCATTTGGCATGTTCTGTGCTCACAACACTTGTGCTCCATCCTCAACTAAGCTCTTGGAAATACAGTTGCAGTACTCCTGAGCCCAAGCCCTTCATTGTGTGATTTACATATGACAGTGTGTAACACTGTTTGAAAAATATTCAATGAGATTTCAATTTTCGGAATTGTGGGGGGAAAAAGGAGGAAAAGCACATACAACTACACTTGGAGGCTGCCGAATTCACACCCTATAAACATGTGTGCTACAGCCAGCCGTAGTCGTGTGTAATTGAAACGCGGCTAAGATGACGTCCCTGAACTGTTTACAATTACATGATTTATGATCAAACAGTAAGCACACATTTGATTAGGGAATTTACAGAGTTGTATTTTGTGTTGTTCTTCTGACTGTTGGCTAAAGTAGTCGCTAAACCATAAAATGATATAAAAAAATCTACCCTGTTGAGCCAAAAGGAAAAAATAATGGATATCAAGTTTTACTTTATCCAAAAAGAAATCGAACTAACACTTCGCTTATAGCTACGGAATACATAATCAGAATCTGTTTTTAAGAACACAAGTTATTAGCTGCTTTAGGTTGTGTGTTGTCTCGGCAACGATACTGTGAAATATTGCATCTCAAACATTTTGGGTTTTAACCGTCTAGTTAAAAATGTTTTCATCTAAATTTCAGAATATAAGCAACTGCTACTAGAAAAAAAAGGAAATCTAAATTTCAAGAATACATGCTGTTATGCACACTCTCCAATGCAATGTAGATATAATGTGTTATTCATGTACTTCGGCAACATCTGAACTAGTTTGTTGTTAGTGGAAATTGATGATGAACAAAATTCAAGAATGGGGAAAAAAGAAACTTCAGTTGTAGAAAAACACACAAACAAAATACCTACAAAACCTTTATCAAAAATATCTACGCTTTCTTTTCGTTGACTATAACATTGGGTCTGGTGTTGGTTGTATCACTGAACCTCATTTCCAGCCTACTTTTGGAAGAGCTCCTGGAGTTCAGCATCAGTGGTAGCCTCGGTCTTCTGTAGTAGATCCTTGTCACCCTGGGTGACACCCCAGCCATCTGGTTTGGCCAGGAAGGGGCAGTCTGGCCGGCCGCTGGCTGGCTTCAGGTTCTCCCAGTAATCGCGACGAGCCCTGAAGTCCAGAGAGATTGACAACAATGGTCGTGATAACTGTATGGGGAATCCATGTACAAATACCTACTCAACAGTGACAACGAGACGGTTAGCAAGACTCTCAAACGTTGTACGCCAGGCACCCATGCAAAGATGTTTGGGGTTTTTGTTCAGCACGTCTCAAACATTGAGCATTTGTTAGTGATTTCAACATCTCATCTTCTGTTCATGAACAGAGTAAAGCCGTGTCGAATATTTTGCTCTTTTTACACTCCGCCATCGGGCATGCAGAGCCTCGATCTGGCAACTTTACACAATCAAAATAGCCGGTTCAGTGATCTGAACCCCGACACGGGAATCACTGAACCACTTATATTTATTGTGTAAAGTTGCCAGATCGAGGCTCTGCATGCCCATGGCGGAAGTGTGAAAAGAGCGACTACTGAATATTCGATCATCCACTGATATCTGAATGCCATTTTACCAAATATAAAAAAAAATGTGAGCCATCTCAAGGACATGACGAAAAGCGTTTGTGATGTAATTTTCTTGGTATAAGTTCATTAGTTTTATTGTGTCATATTTCCACATGTTTGTGAACAGCCATTTTACATGCTTGATTTGAGAACTTCAATGAGGAAAATTAGCCGTAATTTGCATCTTTAAAACTCATCAAATATCAGCTTGTCAGCTATCTCGAAAAAATATATCAAGACATACGCGATATTCATAACAAAAGTTTTTACTTCAATGTCATTGGTCGAATATTCAATCAAATCCAGGTTCAAAAAAAGCTTTTTGAAAATGCACAGCACTAGAACATAGCCTATAAGCTTGGGTAAATCTACCAGACTTATGAGTCACTGTCTAAGAGAACTGATATCAACCAAGTCATCAATGTCTTGGTCAACAATAACCTACCTAGCACGCACCCACGGCTTGGTATGCTGGCGCAAGCCATCACCCCACATGCCATGCTTCTCAGACCCAGCTGGTGTGCAGCCTCGTTCAGGAGCCAACTCCTCAGCAATGGCACGGACATGGTAAGGCTCCATGCCACAGCAGGCACCGATGTAACGCACGCCGATCTCATAGGCCTCGCGGGCATACTTGTGGCAGTCCCAGCGGGTTAGGATGCGCGGTTCCAGACCTTTTGGAGAAAGAAAATGAAACAAATAGGCTGGAGTTTAGACAGATCCCTTGCTATTTCGCTGGGTGTTTATGAAATGTAGGCTCCATCTCCAGGTTTGACTTCAGATTCTGGATTCATAATTTGAGTCTCTGACTTGACAAACTCCACTGAAATTCTGCTATAGAGACAGCAAATCCTCTCACTCTAGGCCAATGGTCGGTTTATTTTCATTGGGTTTGAACACGGCTGGGCTCTCTTAAATCTTAACCTTTAGATGAAGCTAATGTTTGAGACAAAGCCAGGATGTCGTAAGCCCCTGTATTACACCTTCAAACACATGCCGTGTAAATGGACTGATGTTGATAGCATTAATTCTTGTGAAAATCTGCAGCAGCTGCCAAAACTCACCAAAGGGAAACTCAGGGAGGTCAATGAATCCCTGTTTGCCTACATCTGGGGTCTTGAAGCCTAGTGGCTGGGTCATGAGGAAAGGCTTGAGACCTTCCTTGTCCATGGCAGCCTTCATCAGACGGATGGCCTCCAGGGTCTTGACAGGACCAAAGTGGCAGTTCAGGCCAACGACGTCAGCACCTATCAAACAAATCAAAACAATAAAGTCATCAATGCCAAGGCCCAATAAACAAGATTTGAGTTTCTGCATGGTGGAGTTGACAGCTTTGGAGATGTTTGTGGATGCAACATTTGTGACAATTTCTGAAAGTGACAATTTCTGAAAAAGACAAAATTGGTGCGTGAACTACAAGTTCTACTCACAACCATCAGTTCTTTTGTTTTCATTTCAAATTGTGTATCCAAAAACTTCCCTCAAGATAGCCCAGTAGTTATGGTGCCGGACTTATGTCAGACAGTTTGTGGATTGAACCTTGAGGGGTATGGCACCGGTGTTCTTTAGCAAGACACTTTATTACAATAGCCTTTTTCCACTCAGGAATATATTAACAGGTGCCTGTGATGTGGACTGTTTGCACTATCACCAAATGCATGTCATAGCTGATGAACAGGAGCTTTAAAGTAAATTGCTTCAAGTATTTTTTTGTTTTTAAGCTCTTGTAACGTTCCACATTATGTGCTCAAATTTTCTAGCAGCTGTTCAGACCAGGATCCAATTTCATGGCGCTGCTAAGCACAAAAATTTGCTTAGCACAAAAAAGTCTGGCTTATAAAAGAAGGTTACCAGCCAAAACTCCATATGATGTATATTGCTCGAGTTTTGGCTGGTAACCTACTTTTATAAGCCAGACTTTTTTGTGCAAAGCAAATTTTTGTGCTAAGCAGCGCCGTGAAATTGGCCCCTGATGTTAACTAGTTTCAGAAAATATCCACTTACCAAAACCAGCTTACCAGGTAAAAGGTCATGCTATGTGTACTGCTTGAGACTGGTAATTGCCCATTTTTTCTCTAATACCACATAGATTTGTTGAGTGAAAATTCCTGCTTTAACAGCTCAATGAGTTTGGATCCAGGAATAAATAATACGGACTTTGTACTGACCTGCTTTGGCTAGTTGTACAGCACAGTCACCGGCCGACACACCGTGCAGATCACCCTCAGGTCCGATGCAGAGCGTTGCAGCCACGGGCTTGCCGGTCTTCTTCAACTCTTCAACGGCCCAGACTGCTTCCTCTACATGCTCAAAGTACTGCGGACAATTCAACAAAAGATATTAATGAATACGAATAATTACGTTAATTAGGTATAGGTATCATTACATGTACGTGCTTGGCCGGTATTGAACAAGAACGTTTCAAACCAGCTAGGGGCCTGGTCGCGGATAGCATCCAGGCCCCTAGGGTCGCGGATAGCATCCAGGCCCCTAGGGTGGCGGATAGCATCCAGGCCCCTAGGGTCGCGGATAGCATCCAGGCCCCTAGGGTCGCGGATAGCATCCAGGCCCCTAGGGTCGCGGATAGCATCCAGGCCCCTAGGGTCGCGGATAGCATCCAGGCCCCTAGGGTCGCGGATAGCATCCAGGCCCCTAGGGTGGCGGATAGCATCCAGGCCCCTAGGGTCGCGGATAGCATCCAGGCCCCTAGGGTCGCGGATAGCATCCAGGCCCCTAGGGTGGCGGATAGCATCCAGGCCCCTAGGGTCGCGGATAGCATCCAGGCCCCTAGGGTCGCGGATAGCATCCAGGCCCCTAGGGTCGCGGATAGCATCCAGGCCCCTAGGGTCGCGGATAGCATCCAGGCCCCTAGGGTCGCAGATAGCATCCAGGCCCCTAGGGTCGCGGATAGCATCCAGGCCCCTAGGGTCGCGGATAGCATCCAGGCCCCTAGGGTCGCGGATAGCATCCAGGCCCCTAGGGTCGCGGATAGCATCCAGGCCCCTAGGGTCGCGGATAGCATCCAGGCCCCTAGGGTGGCGGATAGCATCCAGGCCCCTAGGGTGGCGGATAGCATCCAGGCCCCTAGGGTCGCGGATAGCATCCAGGCCCCTAGGGTGGCGGATAGCATCCAGGCCCCTAGGGTCGCGGATAGCATCCAGGCCCCTAGGGTCGCGGATAGCATCCAGGCCCCTAGCCAGTTTTAAACGTACTTGTTTAATTCCGGCCAAGCACATTTATATTCCCTTAATAAAAGTTGAAGTACAAAGATGGGGCTCCTGCACAAATACACAGGGAGTTAGGGTACATGTGCTAAACGTTATCCTCCAACCAACATTTTTCCAACAAATCAAGAAATAATTCTTGTTGCCTTACCTCAGCAATGAGGAAGTCCACATCATTCTTGATGAAGACCTCGGCCTGTTTGCGGAACTGTTCCTGCACTGCCTCCTTGCCACTCCCTGACAGATAATTAGGGGTCTGTGACACACCCCCGGCCACCAAGGCGTTACCCTCATCGGCAACCTCCCTGGCTATCTGACAGGCGGCACTGTTGACTACTGCACCCTGTCAAAAACAAAACAAAAGACATCACTTGTGAGCAAGTTGGGAATTCGGTAGCTCAAGTTCTAGCAAAGAAATGTTCTTTTTTGTAGGATAATTTAGAAGGAACGGGGTGCTTGTATTAAGGATGATACCTATTTTTGTAATCAACCAGGTCAATCGATATGAAACCTTGAAACAGAGAAAATAATTTGAGGTCCTTTCAGCCACTTCTTTGTCTTATGCTGTGATCAATTCTTGTGGTGTACAAGTAGTAAATGTTAACTCGAGTACCAGAAAAAGTTACTCAGAAGTAGTGCAGAACTCACAAGTTGTTGACCAAATTGCCACAAACGGAAAAATATGACAATTACAAGGGTCCAAGAAGAGTATGCAATTATGCATGAAAATTCAACAAATTATTGAAAATATATTGAGAATTTGTGAGATCACAGGTCTTCATGATGCTCATTAACATGACCACACTTCCATCACTGTGAATTTTGTCACAAATTTTGGTAAGATCATTTAAATTCACATTTGCGTGTGAAGTACACATATGAACTAGCCTTTAAAGACACACAGGAAATTGCCTGGAATTTGCCTGGAACATGTCCACATAATCTGTGAAGAATAGGCATAAACAATGTCCAGGGGTGTGAGAGGAGTCCCCAAAAAATAGCTGAAAATAGCTGAACGTGTAAATAACCGAACCTGCGAGCGCAAAGCGCGAAGCCGTTACGGCGTGGGGTCCAGGGCCCGCCCAAGGGCCCCGGAAAATTTTTGAAAAGTAGATGCTCTGTGGTGCATTTTAAAGCCTCCTGGCATGCCTGGGCCAACAATTTGTCGAAAATGTTTTGCAATTTATGCATGTTTTTAAGTTAACTTTTCCTTCATATTGGCTTGAAACTGCCTAAATGGCCATGAAAACTGGGAAATTCGTCCACGTTTTCCATATTTTAACTCCTTACTGCAGATGATACACAACGTCATCGCGTGTCCCGGCTTCTGATCGAGTCGCCTAATTTCTGCTGATTAACCATGTGTTCCATCCAAATCCATTTCGTAACCTGAGGATCGGTCTTGTCAATGTCCATATCAAACTCCGAACCTCTTTGGATAATAACAGATTTGTGTTGCACTGACATCTTGCGGAATTAATAATGTCAAAATACGTTCGAAACATTTGAAACGACACACGAACGTACGTATCAGCATGCAGCGGAATACGCAGAAGGATGCGTGCATGCAATGCATGAAATGCACACATGAACTTTGCCCCGCATGATGCCCTCTACCGTCGCGGCACGGCGACAATTTACTAAGTCTTATTTCAAGGCTTTATATTTGCAACAAGACGATGTTTACAGCGAGTTATTGTGGAGATCATTGCGTGTCACTACATGCATAGACACAGGAACGGCCGCAAAGAGTCCCAACGCGCTTTATGGCGCATGTGTGAATATTCATATTTATCTGCAGCCAATCACAGCGCAATGACTGTTGGTTCCCCGGATGCTGTCTACACGTTGTGTACACACGCAGCTTCGAGCTGAAAAATGCATGCACATGGCATCGTATAGTACACACGTACATGTACATTACGTACGTATACATGTACAATGTACATTGAATACCTTGCACGCTTGCACGCACCCCAGAGCTACGTGTACGTTCGAGAGCGGATCGCGTGCGTTCGGCGGCGGCGGAAAATAAAATAAACGGAAATAAAATCAATGCTTACCGTACGCGCGGGGGAAAGAGCGGGGGGAAATCTGGACCATCGGAAGAAAAAAAGCGGAAAACAAAATGTGGCACGCTGAACAAAAAAGCGGAAATCCGCTAAATAGCGGAGATTTCACACCCCTGAATGTCTATGCATGGGCATGCTTATAAATAGGTATGGAAATGCGCATTGCAATCTGATAACGGGAATATTACAAGCTTTGAGATTAACAGGAACAAATCTCATTGCTCAAGTAACTACAGGATGTTGCGCTTATCTGTTCTATTCCTAAAGAACTAGTAAAGACATCGACCACTGAAGCAGAGATACTTTGCTAACCAATGAAATATGCTTACAAATAGCAAAGAATTCTTTGTAGCAGTAAAAATGGTGAATGTTGCTAAAAGGTATGTGGAGCTATGATATTTGGCCCATATCAATGTCCTAATTCAGAGACCAAGCCATTAACAAATATAACTATTTTATGGCTTTGATGTTTGCCATTGGCACCCTTTGGTGGATAGCCAAAGCCCTAACCAATGAAGGCTATTTCAGATGCGGCTTTCAAGCTTACGGTGTGCTTCTCTTGGGACACATTGCCACGGTTCTCCAGTTTGTCGTCGCTGCCGTAGAACGTGAAAGCCTGCATGACATCGCTGCCGGCACGAAGAAACTCACGAGCGAGCTGGCGAACTGCGGATTGAAGAAATATAAACGTACCCATAAAATACACTAGTGTTTAGAATGCCTAGAGTAGCAAGAAAAAAATACAAGTATGAGACTTAGTAGTAGTTTGACAAAGACAAACAGATTGCTTCCATGGCATTGCCAAAATTTGTCTTGTTTGATCAGAATTCATGACCACTAGCGCTGAAGGTCAAATTTTTGGGGTCTACAAAATTAGGCGCCTATAGTACAAACCATTCTGTTTGATCCTTTATATGATCCTTATGCAATTGTTCTAATTATCACAGTTTGGGGAAAATTGGGGGAAGGGGGTGGACACATTCCTCTGTTTGTAAAAAGAATATATGACCACTTTACTGTTAATAATGTACATGACACATCCATCACATCGTTCTGCAAATACACCTGCAAGTCCAAAACTTTTTTGAAATGTCATGTCATGCCTGTGCTCTCATAGAGTAATACACGTTGTAAACTAGTTAACCTTACGATGCTTGAGGATTAGAGAAAGCTGAAATGCCAGGCAAGCACCAATAATTACCTGCATCAGGAAATTCTACGGCCGCCTCTGGTGTCCAGGGTCCAGCCTTGACGTAGCCACGCTTCTCCAGTGCAAAGACGTACCCACCGTCTCCAATGACAATCTCTCCTGCGTTGAGACGCTCCATCAGGCCTCTCTTCTCCTGAAAAGACCCAAATCAGACAGCTAATAGTTTAAATCATCTACCTAGCCAATGGAGGTACAACTATGGAATGCGGGGTCACGAAGTTGAATGCCAGGTGGCGCATATGAGGCTACAGCGCCCTCTGTCTTCCGCACCTCCAACACCCCCACTGTGATTTCAATTCACCACTCTTGTAATTCTTAACATGTAACTTTGCTTCCTCAGAATTAAAAAAATGATGTTGCTTTTTATGGCCCTGTATTCTATATAGACACTCTAGTTCTTGCTTAGGTTATGGACAAGTTAAATATATTGTTTTTGTCACCAACTCAGACCCCGGGCCTTGTCCAGTATCATTATGGGGCAAACCAACTGGAAGCCAACAGGCCAGACATTTCTGCCATATGAAGGGTAGAATCAGAAGGAACATCAACATGCCACTTTTGACTTCTTATGGTCAGTCATTGCAAATAAAATTATGTTTATAAAAAAACATGAATTATGGACTTACAATACTTCCAATTTTGTTTGTCACTGTTACTGTTAGTGTCAGTCATGATGTATTTTCTGACAGAAATTGAGAGAATTTAAACTCAGTTCAATTCAGTTTCATGTTTTTGCAACGTCTGATCATTCATTCCGTGGTATCGGTTTACTGCATATACTTCTACCAAGTGTGTACCGGGTATTTGCCTGCAATTGGGGACCCCCTATTGTCCCTCTTTTGTGTGTACTCAATCTTTTTAGGAAGACCTCCCATCTGTTTTGTTGTAACAAATCCAAATTGGGGACCTCTCGTGGACCCCCCCCCCCCCCAATCGTCCCTAATCCTCATTCCTTTGTTGGTACTGTAACTGTTTAGCAACAGCTCTCGTTGGTTTTGTACACGAATTTCAATCGTGGACATTTGGTCAATCGTGGCGGTATTGTTTGTGCCCTAACCCTTTTGTCCTAGGTCCAGGATAGCCGGTATTTACATACTCACCACATTCTGAAAGAGGTTGTGGAATGCTCGAAGACATTTCCGTCATTTTTCGGGTATATGTAGCCTAAGGTGTGATGAAATAAAAACGACTATTGTGTCTGTCATGAAATGAGTACAAAAGGTACTTTTGAGAGCTGTTTTTCAGGTCCTGTTTCGACCCGAACGTGCAATTTGTATAAATTCGTCGTTGGGGGCAGCAAACAAAACATAGTAAATCGTGACGTAATAAACAGGACTCCAGATGCAGCGTAGCATAAACGAGTCCTGTTTATTATGTCACGATTTACTATATTTTGTTTGCTGCCCCCAACGATGACTTTTACAAAAATTGCACGTTCGGGTCGAAACAGGACCTGAAAAACAGCTCTCGAAAGTACCTTTTGTACTCATTTCATGACAGACACAATAGTCGTTTTTATTTCATCACACCTTAGGCCACATATACCCGAAAAATGATGGAAATGTATTCGAGCATTCCACAACCTCTTTAAGCTAATGACAGTGCTGTAATGATGCCATTTGGGGGTATAAACAAACATGACAAACATGAATCCAATAGCCTATGACTACCAGCCTGATGACTACATTGGTTAAATCTCAAAAATTACAAGATGTAGTAACCCTAACAATCCCAGTCCAATCAAACTCCAACACCAGGTTTTGTTGGAATCTGTTGGAGTGAGTACTTGACCAGTAAACTGATTATGCTTTACATGGGGTCAGGCATACCACCGTAATCAGAGTCCAACAGTTTGGGTGTTGAGCTACCATATGGTGTTGGAATTTGAGGAAGGTTCCTAGCAAATGGCTCAAGGGGTTAGGATTAATCTATCTTAAAATTTTAGATTAAAGTGAAGTTAGGGCCTTAAAATTATATTTTTAAGGTAATCCATTGCAAGGCACTCCTGCAGGGCACAATCGCAGAATACCCCCTCCACTCGACCTATACATCTCTCGTAGCCCGTTAGGGAGTCACAGTTGATTTCCCTCAAGATTGAACCTTTTCATTACTACCAGCATGTACCTGTGTGTGTATGGACACGCATCACGCTCAATTGCACTCCCACTATATATCCGCATAGCCACTCAGGGGAACCATACAAAATAGCGAATGTAAGTAAGAAAACAATTAAATACAAGCATTTTTTGACGCATAAGGGTTGTTGAGAGGTATTTTGTGAAGACAGAAAAGACAACAAAATTTTATTTTTATTTATTCCATCATTTCTCTCTATTTTTGGAATTGCCGATAAATTTTTTATTATTTTTTTGCCTACATTGTAAATACACGTTTGTTTAAATATAAAATAAATGAATCTCTTTTGATTTTGGTAAAAACAACTGCATGCAAAATATTTTAAATCATATCATAATTGAAAATTTGAGGTAAATAAATTAAATCCACATATCTTATAATAAATTTTTGTCAAAAATCTAAGAAGCTTAGTTAAATCTTTTAACTTATGCATGAAAAGAGTTCCGAGAATTTTCGTTTTGCTAAAAATCAAGCATGTGCCAATGACATAACATTTATCTCCAAAAATAGAAACATATGCAATATAACTTTAGTATGCCGTGGCTATATTTTTAATACCTGGACAAATATATTTTTTAATTACCCCTCCATCAAAAACATAAGGCCAAACAAAAAAAATGGTGTGTTTACGGTAACGGCCTGAAAAAAATCCAGGTAGGTAGGTAGGGAAATAATTTTATTTTGTAATTTTTTTTTTCATTTCAGTTCTGCATGCCCATGCGTGTTCTTTCGCAAAAAAATTGCATAAAACCACTATTCAAGCATTGAAGATATTCAATCGATACATTTCAATCCAAATTAATTTGTATCGTCCGCCAGGGTTCTCACCAGGATTTTTTCAAACATGTGGGGGAAGATTTGCTGTGATTCAACAACCCGAAAATGTTTGAACTTTAGAAGCTCTCTGGTGCATTTTAGAGCAAATCTGGGGGTCTTTATCTTAAGATTTGTCCTTGAAATTCAGAGGAGATCTTGTAGGTTATTAATATTTTTGTAATTAAAAAAAAAATCAAAATTGTTAACTAAAAAAAAAATAACATTTCACAACCTGTGTTTCATTGCTTCCTAACTAGAAAAGTATGCATTACATTTACATGTAGGTTTCAAATTAAGAAATTAAGGTGGAGAAAAAAACAACTTTCGCTTCCGATTTCATGCCTTTCAAAATAGCGTCAGTAGGTCGAAAAGTTATTTCGCCAATTTTTTGGGGTGCTGATTAATGGAGCATCATTCGTACTAATCATAGAGCAAGGAATCATGTTTATTTTGTGCCTGGATTATTTTCATTTGCGCCACGAAAATTATCAAGACTGGCTATCAGAAGTGATTAAAACTTGCCTCACCTAATTAAAAATATATTTGAGGTCGGTGATTCCACTTTATACTTAACATACATCACGGCCGCTGGCACCACCAACATTCCGCCTGGCTGGCCGAACATCGCACCGTGCTCACGGCCCACGTGGCCGAAAATCTTGCACTACTGCAGAAACACGCCACAAGTTCGAGCTTTGCAATCTCGTAATTTTAATGGAAAACACATTCACAGAAAGTAAATATCACGTTCTGTGAATTAATTCGCAGAAATTCTCTTTCTCCAGCGATGTTTGTTTGGTAATATTTTTTACGATCCAACTTCGGCCCACTACATCATCATGCTGTACGATACGAAGTATGGACCGGAGAGCGGCAGTAGTCAGTAGTCACTGGTTCCGGTCCTTCATCATAGCATTGATTCCGTTAGCTGGCGAAGGGAACCAGTGTACCATGCTGTTAGCTAGCTGCTGGTGGTCGACAGAACACGTCATTGTGTGCATTTTGATCACACATGCATCGGAAAAACAGGATTTTGGTCAAGATTTTGAAATAATGGCGTATGTAACGATCAAATTGTGCATTTTAATGACGTGTATGATAATTATATTGTGCGTATCAGGGGCTAAAAAATGTGATCGGCATTTTTTTGTCAGCGTATCGGGCAGATACGCAGTACGCACGTTTGTATGTGGGGAGAACCATGCCGTCCGTCGGCCAGCCAGGCGTACCCCGATGCGTTTGTGCAAAAATAATCGTACTTCGTGGTTTGAGAGTTCAAGTTTTGAGATCGTCGCGATTTTCGCACGTTTAACACAGGTATGTTTGTGTCAAATCATGGTCAGATTCAAGTGTGGAAAATGTTTTTTGTTCGTGGCAAATAATTAAAAGTACGTGAAATGTTTGAAATTTGTCAATTATCAACCTTCAAAATGGCAATAAAAAGTTTGAGGTCGGCAATTTGGCCGAAAAAATTCCAGGTCGGTCGGGTTACCGTAAACACACCATTTTTTTTGTTCGGCCTAACAAAACCACCCTTCTGTAACCATGTTCTCCGGCATTTATTGCTCATTCTAATACACCTGCGATAAATCAATCAATTATACAGGCGCGCATGCCTGCACGCGGCCGACCATACCGTGGCTGATCATGCCGCCTCGACACATGACATGGTTGCATGATACACATCATTTCAATAAAAAAAAAACCCAGGTATTGGCCTACTTTTAAGTTTAAACATTACGATTAGCTCTTATTCCCACAGAAATATATTTTAAGGCATATTCCAACAAACAACTCGGTACCGAAATCTGCATCTCGGCGAAACAGATCGTAAAATAAAGACGCAATAAGGTGCATGTCGTATTTCGTGCTCTGTAATTCTGATTACGCCCTCTGTTGTTTTAATGTTTAGTGAAAGTTGACCGAAGTTGTCTTTCACGTTTCGGGGTTGGACAGCGACACTGATTGGAAATTCGTACTCGTAGTGATGTTCTTATTAGTTTTCTGGGCCATTCAATAATGTTACGTTTTGTATCTAGTCAGTGCGGCAATAATTTACACTCTCTTTGATTTCTTTTAACGAAGTGGCTATCGTTACGGCAGCCATTGTTT
This sequence comes from Patiria pectinifera, assembly GCA_029964075.1. Classification (NCBI taxonomy): domain Eukaryota; kingdom Metazoa; phylum Echinodermata; class Asteroidea; order Valvatida; family Asterinidae; genus Patiria; species Patiria pectinifera. The sequence continues at coordinate 29,147,606 of CM057129.1, read as the reverse complement.
AGCGCCCTCTACGATACTTTTTTGATACGCACGCAGGTATATAATTATTTGTTTCCCCACGTTTTAGCGAGCAGTGCAACAGCTCAGTCGATAGAGGGTAGGATTTTGCACCGCGAGGTTGCAGGTTCGCATCCAGTTTTGCACTCGAATTTTTTTCCTTTTCTAACCTGAGGCTTTGGAGTATTTTTTTAAAAAGGGAAATAAAGTCCGAATTTCATAACGTTCAAATTCACTTTTTTTCCTTCTAATTTTATTTTTTCTTCTCATGTTTTTATAAAAGTTGCAGTACTACCGTAACGATAGAAAATGGGAAATGCGTTACGGCTGCCGTAACGACATTAACAATAGTCGATAGCCACTGCGTTCTTTCAAAGTACTTTTCGGAAAAGCTTTTGATTTCCGCATAACTACATCGAGAAGAAAGGCGATGTGACGATGGATCAACGACGGTGATTTTGACGTCGGTCCGTGTTGTGTGAAAAAAGATACGAGCCGAGAAAGTTGGTTGCGCGAATATTGGGCAGCGCGAATTTGGGGCACTGGACGACATGGACGATAACTCAAGCTAGTACACCGGGTTTCTTGGGTTCGAGAGACGAACAAGTTACCATGCGAGGTTTCTTGGCATCTGCCATGGTTGAACCGTCCCTTCAGCTGCTGACTACAGGGGGAAATGGACCGGAAATCCAAGTGAATAATGCCAAAAACAGAGGCAAAACCGACGAAATGGACGACAGATGCACCGTCACGTAGTCTGCAAGTTCTGAAAAGACCTTAGTTGTAATATCGTCCCCACAACAGAGCGTACTATGTTCATAGAAAGCGGTTTTAGGTATGCTTTGTACATGTATATCAAAAAGTAGACTCGATGACCCCTGAGAACAAGCGTGCATGAAACTCGCGCGCGATCGCTACACCGCTATGGAGAACTTGAAAGAACATTTACATCTTTTTTTATATTTAATTCAGTGAGGCATTAATTAGGGTCCTACTAAAGCGCGTCAACAAGCGTCAACAAGTTTTAGTAGTCGTTAAGTGCGCGTCAACAAATTTTGTATAGGCCTTTGAACAATAAAAACAGCTTTATATGGTAGAAAAAGCAATAATGAACATCTTCTGCATATCAATTAAAGTTAAAATTACTTAAAAAGTGGTTTTCCAGTGCGAAATCTACGACGGGTTTTGGGGTTTAGTATTGGACTATTGGCCGCCATCTTGTTTGAGATCTACATACTACGCATGCGTGGAGTGTACCATTCACGCATAGGGGTTTCTTTATACTATCAATCAAAGCGACCTCTGTTGCCGAAAATAGTCAATTCTAGAAATTAGGAAAACTATTTTTTTTTTCAATTATAAATTATGCAAAACTTGGTCACGGTACTTGGCTAATTATTTGAAAAATATGCCGACTGACACTGTTCACAATGTCTGCCAAAAAATCCCAATGCAAAAACCAAACGAGGTTTCGCAAAGCGTATAGTATAAAGAAACCCCTATGCGTGGTACACTCCACGCATGCGTAGTATGTAGATCTCAAACAAGATGGCGGCCAATACTAAACCGAAAAACCCGTCGTAGATTTCGCGCTGGAAAACCACTTTTTAAATAATTTTAACTTTAATTGATATGCAGAAGATGTTAATTATTGCTTTTTCTACCATGTAAAGCTGTTTTTATTGTTCAAAAGCCTATAAAAAAATTGTTGACGCGCACTTAACGACTACTAAAACTTGTTGACGCTTGTTGACATTGTTGACGCTTGTTGACGCGCTTTAGTAGGACCGATTAATCATTACATCCGCCAAGGAGGTTATGTTTTCATCGGATTTGGTTAGTTTGTTGATTGGTTGGTTTGTCTGTTAACAAGTTTTGGACGGATTTGCTAAAATAGGGGTGGTCCTAGTTGGTACAAGTACAAAACTCCAAATCGATTCGATTTTGGAAGTGATCCGGATCTGGGTTAGGCCAAAAAAAAAGTCTCCGGTTTCTGGTATGCGCGCGCGTCGCCGTAGCCATGCGCGTCGGCAAAATGAAAAAGTTTTTTTTCAATACAAAATGATGTCTCAAAACCGCCAAACTCACTGGTTTGACTGGAATCCTGCTGCTGCACAATTTTAACGTGTTTTTAGATGGGGTTATGATCGAGAATAAGCTTTATGTGGCCTCTTTGGACTCCCATATATTTGCACTAAGTTTAGTCGGGCACCATTTGCAGTCATCAGCCGACATTTGAAGCCAAAAAAAAAAAAAACAGGTAAAAAAAAAAAAGCCGCGTCGCCGCACCACTTTTGGGGCAAGCTCCATACCAGAAACCGGAGACTTTTTTTTGTTGGCCTTAGTCTCATCACGGACCTTTTTGATCTTATCCATTATACACTGAGCCAAGTCTCCTGTATAACGTCTGATATATCAAAGCATGCAGATTTATGCGATCTCGCGCCTCAGCCAATCGGAGTCGACTTTACTAAATTGAGACGCCATTTCATTCCTAAATCAGGACTACTGAACTGTGATTGGTCAATTTCGACCAATGCAGTGTTTTGTAACGCAACAACAATCGGGTGCGTGTCGCGTAGCATAATAGCGCGTGACCACAGCCTTTGTTGCGTGACTGTCTAGGTTTTTTTTGGTTTTTTTTTTATCCATGTCTATATGAGGAGATAACGGTAAATAACTGAAGATATCGACTCGATATAGAAAGCGCCCGCTGACTGGTCAAAATGTAGATGTCAAGATGGCATAATTAATCAGCGAATCTGCTAAAAATGTTATAGACCGTGGCTTTCGCCATGGTCTGGATCCAGGATTTTTTTTAAAGGAATATGCTCCATTGATGCGAGTATTTCTTTTAGGTGTACTAACAATGGCGGTGAATTGTTTAGCCTTGGCAGAGGTTTGCATGCACTCTTTGGATGCTTTCAGTTTTCATACTAAAATCACGATAATCGACCTATCAAGGCCGCGGTAGAATCGCGTCAACGCAGCTTGTGAAATATTCGTGTAAAATCTTAGACAAACAAATGAAAAACTCCATAGGGTTGTCTAAGGGGCGTGGCTAACTCGCTAACGACGATAGGTCAATATTAAAACGATTTTGGGAGGAAAAAGTTAAAAACAATTTAAGAGGTATTAACAGCCAATGGAAAGATGGAGGGGGGTACCGGGTGGTATGGCGGAGCCTCGGGGAACCAACAGAGGAAAGTGGTTGTGGCTGAAGATCAAAGAGGGATGATGAAAAAACCGGCAGGGGAGGAAAAGCAATAACTTGGAGTGGATGAAGACATGTATAGATTGCGGGGGGCGCCAATTACCGGCCGGGGGCTGTCAGGGGTGGCGGGTGGCGCATGCAGGCAAGGCCAGGGCGATCTGAAGTATGGAGAATGTGATGGTTGTCATTAGTGAGTTTAATTTACTAAGGGGATGGAGACTGGGTGTAAGGTGGTGGGTCCTCCACGGGAATCTTGGGGTTAACACTAAATTTTGCGCTCATCAGCCTTTTCCGCCTTGATCAGTGGCGCCACTTAGGGTGAAACTTCTTGGGGCGCGGGAAGGCAAATGGTGACATTATTTTTGTTCAATTCGAGATTTGAATTGGGGCACGGACATGGGCTAGTCTGGGTACCACCATTTTCCCCGGAACCAAGTCTCCTGTCAGTAACGTCTCACTCGGATATCAAGGCATGCAGATTTATACGATCTTGCGCCTCAGCCAATCGGAGTCGACCTAACTAAATACGTGACGTCATTTCATTCCCAAATCGTGATTAAAACTGTGCGTGGTCAATTCGAAAGCAGTGTCTTGTAATACAACAGCCAGGTGTCGCGTAACATGATACAGAGCACGTGACCAGCCTTTGTTGCCTAGTGTCTTTTATCCATGTCTATGACCCGGCGACAATGGTGAATGACCGAGGACCCGATATAGAACTGAGCGCCCGCTGATTGGTCAAAATCTAGAGGTCAAGATGCGGTTACGCTGTCTTGCATAGACCATGACGCCATGGTCTAGTAACATAGACTGGCCTTTACACCACTGCTCATGAGCCAAATATGTTATAAGGTCGGATTTGGCTCTGGCAATGGCGCGTTGAGCTTCGATTGGCGTTAGCTGTGACCCCAGCTAGTCCTTCAGAGTCTGGCGGTGCTTAGCTGATGTTCTTATTGATCATATCTCACTGTGCCTAATGTAACAGCTTGAGGAGTGGATGAACTGTTGGGCGTCTGTATGAGTTATATAAAGCAACGCGAGATTAATTAACGGTCACGTGTCCTTTCGGAGCCATCGCACCCCCCCCCCCCCCCCGAGATTAAGTAAAACCTCGGCCTCGTCGCCGATGCGGCTCTCTTATAAAATTCATGCACCCTCCAGATGCCTCTGAACGGGTGCTGTCTTTGGGATCTCTTAAGTCTTATTTAGCAGTGAACAATTTTCTGAAATAAACATATCAGGTTCTATGAATAAACAGTCAGAGTTTTAAGTATTTCCATATGGTTTTGGCAATTACCAGAGTTGGCGTGAGTGATGAGCACGCTGGAAGGGAGCCTCGATTTTAAAAGCACCTGTTCAAACAAGCACGTTGTTTTCGTGTGCAGTTTGCGCAAACACGTGCAAAGTCTTGTACTTCGCTGGTACCCGGTACAAATATACCCGGCGCGTGATGATGCGTTCGTGATCGTATAATTAAGGAACCCGTTCTTGCGTGGCAGCAGGAAGAACCCTTTAAAATGCGAATAGAAAAGTGTTATTTTTGTTCGTGTCCCGTTTATCCGGGACATGGAATTCAGTTTGTCAGGAATGACAGCAAGGTAGGTGTTGATTGGAGATGTCGTCTGAAAACAGGATGATTAAATGACCGAATTCTAGGGTTGGATGTTCACGACGTCTGTCGTGTCATGACGTTGTTGAGTGTCGGGATTACACGTCTGTCCGCATGCATAGTTTACGTGAGCCCCACACCATCGTCGCCGTTTTGACGAAATGACGCATCTGTCATGTCTGTGCACACAGATATGATGCAAAACCGAGTTTTGAGAAAATTGTGTATGAAGTTGGTGGATTTTTCAATTTGCATTTTTGTGTACATTTCTCCCCTAGAATTGAAAAAAAAAAACCTGAGATAGGCTACATTGTCAATAGCCCAGCCCCAGGCAGGCAATGCCAGGGGTAACTTAAAGGGAATATACATCATTTGCTTTTGCTGTTATTTTCAGAAATGGATGGAATTGGGGGGTTAGAAATATATAGCAAATATAGTTACACTGACTTTTTTGGTAATCCTTACTTTTAGGACCCCCTTCCTATATAGGAAGGGAAAGATTCACCAAAACAGCTGACTAAATGACACTCAAAAGTGACATTCTAATGACATTTTACATTTGAACAGTTGGCAACAATTGACACCTTCAGCAGGTTTAAGTTTGTGGAAAGAGGGCGGGGGCTTTGATTTTTGGGGAAAGGGGAAAAAAAAAGAAAAAAAACTGAAAGAGGCAACGACAACAGAAAAAAAACCAAGACAAAAATAGAAAACTCGAAAAGCAATGGCTCTGATTGATTGGCTGATAAAAATAAAATAAAAATTTATTTTTTAGCAGCCAATCAACATCGGGCTTTCATATGTAGAAGAATCACGCGTGTGATTACACACTGCAGTCGTCTGACTGTGAAAAAGGACTGGAAAGTCACATTGAAAGTTCTTTTTTTTTTTGAAAGTGCTTTCAAAATTAGTTAATAGAGAAAAAATGAAGAAAAAGAAAGCTTAGCCTGCACTTGTCACACTGTACTTGAAGGTAAGCGTTCTGCAAAAGTCAGAAATAGACAAGCTAAGCAAAGGATTACCACTTTTTTGAGGTTTTGGGTTCGAAAATGCTATAAATTAAAAACCAAGAAAAACAATCATTTTCCTGTAGTCTGGTTCCCTGACTCCATATAAGAAGAAACAGAGCAGTTTACATACATTGGGGAATTGTAAGGTCAGTAGCTGGCTCGTTCCCGTTCATAGGTTTGTAATCGATTGCAAACAAGTGCGATGGTCAATTGGGGCCAGTATTTGAAAAAAAAGCCAGTTTTTTCCAACGCTGATCGGCCGATCAGCGTTGGAAATTGATACAGAAATACCACTTTTCTTGAAAATGACAGTATACCAGGTGCCATGATTTTACAGGATGCTTTACACTGTCATTCACTAACAGTCCAGCAAGGTATTTCAAATGATTTGGTAGTTTTATTTTTTGATGTTTGCAAATGTTGTATTTTCCCTTTAAGTTAAATAGCCAAAAAAAAAAAATTCTCTCTGTTCATATATAAAATAATTTCATTTAGCGTGTTTAGGGGCCTAGGCCTAATTTCATTTATTATTTCGCAGGTCAAATTTACAATGGGTAGAAATAAATAATAATAACATTACAGACTAGCTAGACAGAAGACCTATACACATAAAAAAAACTACTAAAGATATCAGTCAACCTCGTCAAAACAGAAAATCTACTTCTTCCAAAAATGAGGCATATGTTTGTACACATCGTCATGATCGTGCGCATATATAAAATGTATACATTTTAACGCAGATTCGTCGTCAAAACGCAAAAAGTGGAGGCTTCATATTTCTAAATATAGCACACGTGTAAAATCAATGAGACGAAAAAACTGACTTTGTCAGTTTGTGTAATTATCGTAATTAACGAATGTTGTGTCTCGAAATTTGGTAATCATGTAGAGGACATCATAAAATGTTAAAATATCCAAAAATCTCAGATATCAGAAAATCTCAGTTTTTGACGGATTCTTCACTTCGTCAAAACGGTGACGAAATGTGGCCCTCTGTAAATCATGTACATAGGGAGTTTGGGGATATTTTCGTACAACCCTTAACCCTAACCCACCTCACTCCTCCAAAATCCTCCTGGCGGTTTTGGAGGATTCTAGAGGATTGAGGATGAATGGTGATTGAATCAAATGAGGATTCTGGAGGATTGAGGATGAATGGTGATTGAAGCACATGAGGATTTTGGAGGATTGAGGATGAATGGTGATTGAAGCACAAGAGGATTTTGGAGGATTGAGGATGAATGCATTTTGAGGCAGGACTGTCTGATGATTTTGAAGGATTTGGCGTTGGTTATCCTTCATTTAAACACGAGTGCAAAATTTTGGGATGAGGAGGATTTTGGAGGATTGAGGATGAATGCATTTTGAGGCAGGACTGTCTGACAATTTTGAAAAATTTAGGCGGAGTTGCAAAATTTTGGAGGATTTTGGAGGATGGAGGATGGTTGTAAGCAACAAGGGCCTAGGGGGTTAGGGTTAAAAGTGAGGCCTCTATCTTGTGTGCGCTCTTCACCCGCAGCTGGCCGCGTAGTGCATCCGGGTACTTCAGAGAGCTCTAAAGATTTTTGAATAACGGGCAACAGCCATGGTGCACTTTGCCAAAGTTGACGTGTGCTCAGTGGATGATTAAAGCTCTAGTCTGGTTCCCTGACCCCATTGGCCTTGTGACTATTTTAGGGGGGCCGGGAAACAGTCTGGTAAATATCAGAGATACCATGCTTTTACAAAACCGTCGGAATTCGTCGCTGAATTACCATGATTTTTTGATAACTATACATGTACCTCTGAAGGTACAGAATTCAACAATTTTTTGCTATTCAGCAGTCGCCCTATACATCATAGCTGGGTGATTCTCAAGTAACAAATTATTGTTGATCTGAAATTGATTTTCGGCTCCCCTAGCAATGGGACTGTCCATGCACAGACCATATGTACAAGTGTGACTGATGATACGGAGGTAGTTCAGTATTTCAGTCACATTTATGGGACTACACAGAACATGCACGCGTACCTGTTATCGCCGTTGCCGCGTGCCAGACTAAAATAAGCATCATCTTTTAAAAGAAAAAATTTAAAAAAATCTGTCATTTCCAAATTGAATAGAGCCCCATGAGTCAGATGATGCCAACAGATTAATTACTACTACTTAACTTGTACTAGGTCTAGGCCCAGAGAAGTTCAATAAACACACTACAGGGTCTAAACCCTTTCCCCTCGGGCTGCCAAAAAAAATGGGAAAATCATGCACAAGGCATTAGCAAATGCCTGTAAGCCGCCTCCCCCCCCCCCCCAGCCAAAGCTGGATCATCCCCTTGAATGTTGTGAAAGAATCTTTAAAAGATTTATTAAAGTTATCCCTAACCGTCCCCAATGCTACAAAATACTAATGAGTAGTAACCTGTAGTAATGCATTTCTTTCCATACAAGTGTGCACAGTAATTTGAATGACATGCAGCTTTAACCAAAACCTTTTCTGCCCTATGACATAGGTTTTCAAGTTCTGCCGGTCAAAATGCCACAAGGCTTTCAAGAAGAAGCGAAACCCTCGCAAAGTTCGCTGGACCAAGGCTTTCAGGAAGGCTGCGGGAAAAGAGTTGGCCGTGGTGAGACATCATTTGCTAAATTTTGTCCAATTATCAACGGAAGTGTTATTGAGCATCAATTGCACAGAAAATGGTTTCAACCCGGTGTCAAATCTCTTCAGGTTTTAGGAAACTCTGAATTATTGTACAATAGAAAGAGTGGCAGCAAATGTTTTCTGGAAAAACAGCATAACTTAATTCTGAATAAGGAGTTTTTATTAAACAATAACAAACTGCATGTTTGTCGTATTGCTCAAATATAATCACTTTTGGCTGGCCTCTACAAAGATATTAGCATTTTGTAGTTGCCAGGCCTCTTTCATTTTGAAGTATTGAGAGAAAGTCGTCCAGATTTTATCACATTATGACTTTAAACGTGAAAAACCATTACAGTTGTGCAGATATAACATTCATTTGTACTAGGTTAGAAGGCTGTTTTTCACATGTTGAAATTCTTTTATTTATTAATTTTTTTTTAAATTTTCATTCTGTAGGATAACTCATTAGAGTTTGAGAAGAGAAGAAATGTGCCTGTGAAATATAGCCGTGAGTTGTGGAAGAAGACGATCTTAGCCATGGCCAGAGTGGAAGAGATCAAGAAGAAGAGACAGGATCAATTCATTATCAACAGGTGCGTATCCATAAGCTATAATAGGTTAAAGACGCTGTGCAGAAACAGTAGAAAATATATGCAAAAGTTACCTTAACCTTAACCCTAACTCCCTAGGTCCTTTTTGATAGGAATTATCCTCAATCCTCCAAAATGTTGCACTTGTGTTCAAATGAAGGATACTCACTGTCTCAATCCTTGGATCCTCAATCCTCCAAAACCGCATGGAGGATTTTGGAGTATTGAGGAAGGTTAGAGTGAAGCCCCCACCCCCACCCGCACCCCAAACCATTTGACAAAAAAATCCTGATTGCACTCTACTGGGAAAGTGTGTTTTCTTATCATCGTCACAGCAGGCAGGAGAGGCAATATGAGATTTACAGAAAAGCTGTCAATAGTTTGGAAATCTTGCTTTACCAGTTGAACGTCTTGCGAAACAGTCAACATGCATTTTCCAAACAGTTTTCAGTTTGCACTAGGTTTCAGGGTCTCCTGGACTTTTACATTGTACCTTGTATTTTTAAAGGGGGACACAAGATTTAAGTTGGAATGTTTTTGCAAGCTGAAAAGTGGCCCCCTTGAAGCAACTTTAGCATGATAATGAAGACCAATCAAAATGTCTTGTGGTGTCTGTTGAACACCTCCCCCCCTCCCGAACAAACCCAAACAACAGGGAGGAAAAATCTCTGATGCACAAAAATGTGCCAGGTTGGCGAATGAGAAGAAACAACAATGTTTTTGTGTGTTGTCTTGATGCAGATTGAAGAAGGGTAAGACGTTACGTAAGGAGCGAGACATCAAGGAAGTGAAGGAGAGCATTCATCTCATCAGATCGCCAGCCGCAAGTAAGTCTCTTAAGTCATAAATGCAGAGGGTGAAAAGATGGTCAGACATTTACCATTTACTGTATGTGTTGAACACAGTTTGGTCTGTACGTGCATTCTCTGCTTGTGACAGGTGCCAATTGACAGTGCTTTTTGATAGTGCTGAGTTCCTTCAGTGATTTGTTTCAAAGTTTTGCCAATGTTCTTGTGTCTGGTTTCATCCTCTTTAATGGGGAAACGCAACAAACGGCTGGATAGTTCAGTTGGTCGAGCATCGGTGTAGTAATCCAGAGGTCTCGTGTTCAAACCCCGTTTCTGTCTTTGTTCAACTTTAAAATTATTATAATGCACCTAGTCAGTTTCCTTTTGAGGTTTATTTGAAAACTTCAAATAAAAAAGCTGTATCCTCTCTGAGTGATCCCCGTTTGCTATTTCCCAGGTTTGCAGCATTGCTAATATTGCTAGCTTCATGACTTTGGGCGTGATCCCTGGCTGCATGGCATATATGGATTTATGGCTTCTGATAATCGCACCTTGAACAAAGACATTGACAATTTTGGAAACCATCGACATGGGGCTGAGGAGCTCAGTTGGTGGAGTGCTGGAGCAGTAATTTGGAGGTTGCAGGTTCAAGCCCCGCTCCAGTCACTTTCTTTGACAACAACACTCAATCCTTTTTTTTTTTCCATCTTTACTTTTCTCCGCAGACCTGCTGAAGAAGAAGGAGGAGAAGTTGATGCAAGTCATCCCGGATGCAAATCCAGAAAAGATGGAGACGGCAGAATGAACCTCCCAGCATCGCACAAAAACCCAAGGTGGTGTTTACCAAACCTGGGTTTCATCGTCAGCTTCGGCTGCAGGCTTCAGCTGACTGGAGACCCTCCATCTCCGTGCAGCTCCATTTTCTGCCGCTGATTATCAAGTCATTTAAAATTGCATTCCCTGTGCTCTTTAACAAATTAGATTTTTTTTTATTAATGAATTTTCAACTTGTGTTTTATTCATATAAAACAAACCTCCTTTTATCTGTTTTTGGACGTCTGTAACCCTCGGAAAAAGGTTTTTGTTTTGGGCGCAAACAGATCCTCTTTGAAAGCAGACTGGTTCCCGATCCATACATTATCAATACCGATTGTGGGGCGGGAACCAGCCTACCCCGCAAGACCGAAATGTCTGGCAGCCAATTCGAAGTTATAAAGTATTAATTCAATCACTAAACATGGGCCGATTCTATTTTATTCAAAGTCTCAATGACTTTTGTATTTTTAGAAATCTAGCAATTTACAAAAAGACTTTGTTTTGGGGGATGAAACTGGGGGGGGGGGGCAGGATTTCTGTTAAAAGACTACATTGGTATACATCTGGAGCGACATAATTTTTTCTTTTATTATTCAGATATGAATCTTAATATTCATGTATATACATGTACATGTACATACATGTACATGTACTGTCATTATGGAAATGAACCCTAACCATCTTGGATTCTTCAAGATCTACACGGAGGTTTGAGAGGATATTGCAAGATTGAGGCCAGTGATGAGGAAAAACGGGCAGTAGCTTCTTTACTCATAAAATTGAGTAAAATTGAGTCTCCTTGAATAGAGCCGGGATTTATTGAGCATACTTTAGCACAATTAATGTGTACAAGTACAATGTTGTAAAATGGGATATTTTGTGTACCCAGGATTTTTAAAAAGTGCAAGATAATAAAGCGATCTTGACGATTAATGTGAACACCCTGTTTTTCTCCCCTCAAAATTGTCCATTCAATTTGTTCTTCCGTCGTCTAATAGACATACGTTACAAGAATAATAATTTATGAAATAAAAACGCTAAAAGAAGTACATTTTAGGGCGAAGTTTTGTACCGCTGGGATCGACCGGAGTAATCATTTCATGTATTCATCGGACTAAATAAAAAAAAATCCCAAACAACGCCCTTGGTGATACCTGTGGCGCATAAGGCCAATTAGGACTTCCCTGCACAAGTGGCCATCTGTTATACTCGAACACCGAATCAACGTTTTAATCCTGCAGGCGTCATATTAAACAGCCTCAAATATAGAACTCCCAATCAGCGGTATAATTAAGAAGCTCATCAGCACGTATCCATTGTTACAAATGTGAGAAGAGCCCAAATGAGCTCTACGCTTAAGGCAATGGCAGAAGACATAACTTGCGTAATCATCAATTAACATAACTAACGAATCTGCCTTTTCTCCAAGGCCAAGCCTACATATTAAATACTCAGAAATTCAACCAATTTACGGGAAATGTAGAATTGTGAAATTATGGTGGGTACAATTTTGAGATCAGAAAACCCCCAAACCATGCTCAGTTATGAGGATTTAAGATAATGAGCACTAGAAATGTACCCGCAACACAACCAAAGAAGTAAAAATGATATGAAACTCTGACAGTCTGAGAGTAGTGCTCATCTTCAGGAAGAACGGAATAAGGAAAACGAAATGACCCTTAAATAAATATGACAAAGTTACAATAGATATATTGATTTAAGATTTTGACAATTTTGCAAGATGTCATTTTGTTGTAGAGAGACGTAACTATGTTGTAATACGGGTAACGGCTTGCCCCTACCGACATTCTCAGTGCTGTCGCAGAGCTTGGGGAAAAACCACCGGTTGACTCGGGTGGGACTCGAACCCACTACCTGATAACTGAAGGAGGTTGTTGTGCACAGTGTCAATAGGGCGGTGGGTATACGAACATTAGGTAGCAGACCAGTAAATACACTTCCATACACCCCAATGGTAAATGCTCCCACTTCAGAAATTCGGGAAAAATACTCACAACTCTCAAAGGTGTTCGAGACACACATTAAATTAAAGCTTATTTCATCATCTTTCATTTTCTTTTCAATTTTAGGGGGGTCAACTGATGACTTTTAGGAGAAATTTCCATCTGAATATGATCATCCCTGAAAATAGTCCTGAAGCCCATCGCCATTTTGAAAAACGATGCCTACACTCCATTGCAAAATAGAGCGCTTTTAGGGTCCAAATTACATCCAAATTACACAGAACTGCAAGCTCCCAGTCCTGTGCACGGCTTCCACCAATATTTTTTACAAACCCTCAAGTTCATGGCCCACAGCATGCTCAAATACTGAAGATTTTGAGGGCATGCAAATCGTGATTAATTTTGGCCGGCGTGGACCGATTTACTGGTCTGCAACCATAAGACTCGGGAGCTGCCAAGGCCCAAAGCATAGCGCCCTCACGAAAGAAAAAATAAAAAAGGAACTGGTATATGACATTGATACCATTCTTATATTGTACATAGTACATGTTCCTTATTATTATTTTTGATGGTGCCCTGACAGGACAGCCAGGGCAGATGTTATGTCATTGTATTAATTATGCAATTTACATATGAATAGCATACAAATACGTGCTACGTTAATAAATGCGGGCAATGGAATCGGGCGAACTGTGTACCACGTGACTGTGCTGAACATCAAAATTGATGTTTTTCCAAGTTAGATTAATGATAATGCAAGTTTGCAGTGCGCGTGCGCGATTTTACACGTTACTTGAAGTGCTGGTCACGGCAATAACTTACCTACCCGTCCCTATTGCATAATCTACCATCATTGTGAAACAGTAGCGGGTACCGTGCCGGTATAGGTTAACGTCCACCAGGCGAGTCTCCAAGACTGACACCGTTGGGAACACGGAACAGATTGCCTTCCTTGTATTTATTTGAAACTGATTTTCAGCCAAGAGAACAGCACTTATAATTATTTTTTTTAAATCGGAATTATGACATTTACAAGTCGTTATTTCGTCTGCAACATGGACTAATCTCCTGTGCTGTTTTGGAGTTAACCTTTTCCTTCGGCCGGTCTGGGAAAATGTGCATCTAATTTTGGAACGAGACGCAAGAGAGAACTCCATTTAAACAAATTGTTCTTATATCAACGTATTGCAGATATTGCAGATAATTGCAGATATCAACGTATTTTTTTTATTCTGACTTAGACCGTCCATAATGGATTTCGTGACACATGATCGAATTTTTGTTTGAGAACCAATTTCGTATCGAGCAATTTTGCACAAAAAAGAACCGTAATATTGGGTTTTGCCTCGGGTAACATCACTGACTTCTCATCACTCAACCACCGGCCTTGCCGGTTTCAGCTGGCTGTTTCGAATCCGATTATCAGGGACGGGGGTACTGCGATCAAAGATCAGGAGAAGAAAAAAAAACCAGAAACATCACATCAAACTTGATATAAAGTGTCATTATTGCTTAAGATGGAGACGACTATGGTGGACCCAGTGTGCAACGGAACGTTGGGCGACGGGACAACGGGTTGTGAGGCGGGATCGAACGGTACCGAAATGCCGACAACCGCGATGCGGGGAAGTTTGGATAACGATATGTACAACAGTTGGGATGACGCTACGTGGATTCTGACCAGTGCTTTTGTCATCTTTACCATGCAATCTGGTGAGTACTTGGCAAACCCGAAAGTATTTGGAATCCTAAAAACTACATCGAGAGCCCCAAAGTGTGAAATACAAAGTTAAAAGCAGTACAATAAAATAAAGGTTCATTGCACATAAAACGTTCTGCCGAACACTGTCTGATCTTACAGGTCAATGCTATACCCATTTTACACTCTCTCTTCAACCAGGCTACTGAATGGACAATCTTTTCAACAAGACCATCAGGCAAGCCAAGTAAACTAGTCCCACACCAATCTGGCCTTATCCAGGAATAGGTTTGCTTTTGATCGATGTTCAAGTGAGGTTCGATACGTTCAAGTGGTGTTATATTGGTTCAAGTGAGGTTCTATAGGTTCAAGTGAGGTTCTGCAGGTTCAAGTGAGGTTCTATAAGTTCAAGTGAGGTTCTATAGGTTCAAGTGAGGTTATATAGGTTCACGTGAGGTTCTATAGGTTCAAGTGAGGTTCTACAGGTTCAAGTGAGGTTCTGCAGGTTCAAGTGAGGTTCTATAAGTTCAAGTGAGGTTCTATAGGTTCAAGTGAGGTTTTATAGGTTCACGTGAGGTTTTATAGGTTCACGTGAGGTTCTATAGGTTCAAGTGAGGTTCTACAGGTTCAAATGAGGTTCTACAGGAGCCGTTTTGGGCCATGAGGCTTAAGCATAATCACAAAGATACGCTAGGCTAGCCATCTTGGACCAGCACAAATTCGGTAAGGCCTATGTCTTAGACCAATCTTGTCTGATTCTCACCAAAAAAAATCTGGTTCTGATTTTTTTCCAAACACTCACTCGATGGAGCAATCAGTTGGAGAAATTCTTATTTATCAAATTTAAATTTCAAGGACCTCACCGTATAGTTGAATACAATGGACCTCATCTTTACCTCACGCGAAATATTGAATAAATGTTGATTGATATTAAAAGAAAGTTGGAAGACTGAAATTGTTTCCCTAAATTCCTTAACTTTTTCATTATATTCTCAATTTATCATTTTTCCGAGCGTGAGCAGGGGAGCATTTGCCCTACCCCCATAAAATTTACAGCAATATGGCTTCTCGCCTCTTTTCCGTTTTTTTTTTCTTTGTTTTTTTCGTTTCCCGAGGGGGTGGGCAAGCCCCGACGTCCATGTCTATAGTCTATAATGCTTACGACTTTTTTTCTCACAATCACTCTGGGCAACACTGAGTATACAGTGTTTATAAAACACGTCAGTGTAGGGCAAAACCCATATCATGAATAGTTTCACTGCGATACCCGCTGCTACATCAGATTCGAACCAGCCGACCAATCCGGCAAGCTCGGTGGTCGAGTGGTAAGATGTCTGCGCTAATAAGCAGAAGTCGTGGGTTCGAGTCCCACCGAACGATTTTCCCCCACAATCACTCGAATGCAACACTGAGTATACAGTGTTTATAGAAATATGTCGGTAAATGACAAAACCCAATATTGAATTGAGATCACCCCGAAGCAAATTCCTTCTTATGATTATACTTTGATCAAAGAAGTGCGTTTTTATCAAAATCCCCCCAAAAAAGTTCAGAAAACCCTCGGATTACAATACAAAGACAGAAAGTGAAATAAATTGAGGTTCATTTATGAACGATTTCATTTTACGGCATTGCCCCTTAAGCTTGAGTTCGCAAGATGTAAGAACGTTACCACCATTAGCGTAATTCAGTTACATCCGTTCCCGCAAGACCAAGCAATTATACACAAAGCGATTCCTTTTCCGATTCTTCAAAGTATAAGGTGTCGGAACAGTAAGAATCTAGCCTGAGACCCATGAGGACTGATGTATGTAAGGTATTATCAAATCAATATTAGCAAAAAGGACTCTGCCCTCGGAATCCAGTCCGTGTCAGTTTGTTTTGCATGTACATTTTCGGCACAACTTTTGTTTGGTCAAAATGCTTACTTTTGATTCCCACCCATAATAGAATGTCCGAACATATACCTACAACCACACAGTCTTGCTTCGCCATCTACTGTGCCACCTTAATTTATAGTTCAGTATAGGCCCCTGTTTATTTATTTATTTATTCATTCATTTATTTATTATTCGGCAATTAGCTGGGGTAGCCCACACAAGTCTTTCGACCTATTTCAAGGGAGGTCCCTTGGAAGAAGTGAGGAAGAAAATTACAGTATTTGTGGTGATGGTGGGGGAGGGGGCTGGAATACTGCAAAGACAATCCAGGGAAAACCCACGGAATCAAGTAGGGACTCGGGAAAACCCAGTGCACTTACCAGCCCAGGCGGGATTCGAACCCGGCCACTGGCGTCAACCTGTTTGATAGGACAAAAGAGCACGACTAACAAAGAGCAGTGCTCCCTCTTGTGGGCGGAACTCAAAAACAAAGGGGGTCCCGTCATACAATGGTGTAGCCTCTGAGAACCTCGGCTAGCTGGGCTGCTAATTGGAATTTCGATCGAGCGGGCGGTCATTTAACAGTAAACCTTGAATTTTACAACAAGCATAATAGTCATTTCCCCCAATCCAGCTTGAGTGCTGATGAGCTATTAATTAATCAATATTATTGCTAGACCTTCATGGTTTGAATTTGAATACTGAGACAGCATATCTGCAGCATGCAACTAACCTGAGGTAACCGATTACCTTCAAATGCCTCTATGAGCCGAGAAAAAATGTTTATGAGGCATCGTTCCAGCAGCCTGTTTATTTAGTACTGTGTTTGTAAGGATCGGCACATGCGATCAAGTTTGGGGGGACTTTGAAAGCTGCCGGTGGTGACGTCACTGTGACGCGCTTAGAAAATCGGTCGACCTGTTTTGTGCACTTTACCGGAAATTGGCAGTTCATTGGGCCCACTCCGGGAAACATGCACACTCGCCGCATTATATCGAATTGTATAAACGACGCGCTCATGGACGAACATTAATGTTTGTTTTTATTTATTCTATATCATTTATGTGAAGATTGGCATCAACCATAATTACTTATTTTATGACAACGAAGGCCGCTCATTAAATAAATTATTATACGAGTGCATCAATTTTATTAATAACCCAAACCACTTATCCAACGAAACCCTGTGCACAAGAGAGATGCACGTTCATGAGTTTAAACCTGACATTTTATCTATTTTGTTGTATCTTAAATGAGACTTTACTTTCATATGCCAAGTTGCCTGTACCTGAAGATGTGTCGACCGTTCTCTTCAACAAAATTCAATGTTATTTCTCCTGACGAATTCCCATCTTGTATTTTTTTGTTTGATAAAAAAAAAATACATATATTTTGGGCGTCTGAAATCCTCTAAAAAAGGCTTTCATTATGTGTTGCTTTTGCGCATGGCGCATCCGCGTCCGCTTTGTGAGTGCATGTATAGTGCTTCCCGTATCCTTCATCACTGATTCTGATGGGGGCGGGAACCAGTCTACCTTACGAAAACTGAATTATTGTCGGGCCCAGTGGCGTAGCCAGGAATTTTTCAGTGGGGGTGGGGGGGCGGGGGGGCTGAATATTACATGGGGGGCGTCATGTAGATCAATGATAATTTTTTCAAAACTCAAAATCTCAGTGGACTGGGGGCGACAGGCGTCATGGGGCATGGGCGCCCCCCTACGCCAGCTACCGCCGCCACTGGTCGACAAATAAATAATAATAATAATAATAATAACGGAGTCTTATATTGCGCACGTATCTACCAACAATTAGGTACTCAAGGCGCTGGAAATTATGTCAATTATTAAAGAAAGGTAAATAAGTTTATGAGAAATATGAGATCCATTATGTAGCACCTTATAATGGTTTACAAGGTACACCCAATGGAATCAAGATTTGGACATAATAATCCCAAAACTAAACGTTGACCGATTTATTCGATGGATAACATTGTATTCGTGAATAACTTTTGTATTCGTAGAAAAATAGAGATTCAAATGAAATTGTTTTTCGGGTTGAAGTACGTAAATAACACGGAGAGTATACCTCTTTGATCTATGCAGTTTGTGCCGAAAACAAGAGGCAGCTGAAGGAAATGAAAAAAAGTAGAATAAAAGCGTCCTTGTCTACGCACGAATTCTGGGAGAGAGCACTTCATCAAGAAATCATTACATGATTGAAATTGAAGTTCAAGGTTTCAACACCGAAATATTCCTCCTTTTTAGCAGAGAAGATAGAAGTAATCTAGTTAGGTCCAAAATCTCCATTAGCACTCATTTAAAAGGAAAATCAAGTCGACTGAAAGCAACAACGGAAATAGCCAATTCTACCTCCATGGTCCAACAGCATTTTATTTCGTTCAGCCACGACCTGTTTATACCACTAGGTCGTCAGCTTGTCTTTCAAGGTTCATTCAAATTGACTTTAAGGACTAAGACTCCTTTAAGGAAACAAATGAAGAAACCTCCTGGGTTTTTTTCATGACTTCCATACAAGAAAATAGCTTCTGTCTCATTCCAAACTATAGGTTGTTTTTTTTATTTATCGATGTTTTCCTCCATTGATTACGGAGACTCCTATTTTTCCTCACCTATACATGATGTTAAAACTTTCATTTGCAGAAGAATGCAAATTGGATTTGGTTTTCTCGAAATGTACAAATACGTGTTCTAAATCTTACCGATGTTAGCAAAATATTAGCAATATCCTTTTGAGAAAAATGGTGATGCAACGACGTGCTGAGTCCCCCCCTTCGCGTCTCCTAAAAAGGGCTGTTTTCAAACAAATTTGTCAACATTAATTTTATTTCCAAAAGTCAAACATGTTTAATTTATACCGTAGGTGGGCAGTAGCGAAACTAAGGGGGGGGGTATGG
This sequence comes from Patiria pectinifera, assembly GCA_029964075.1. Lineage (NCBI taxonomy): Eukaryota > Metazoa > Echinodermata > Asteroidea > Valvatida > Asterinidae > Patiria > Patiria pectinifera. The sequence goes on along the minus strand of CM057129.1, from coordinate 29,128,508 downwards.
GGCACGCCCCTTCCCTCCCATTCAAGGCCTGTCGCTTCCATCTATAATAACCGGATAATGTGCTTCTTTTCTTCTCAGGATTTGGACTTTTGGAATCTGGCATGGTATCCCGTAAAAACGAGGTGAACATTATGGTCAAGAATGCAGTTGACGTCATCTTCGGCGGGCTGACGTATTGGATTTTCGGGTATGGCTTTAGCTTCGGGACCGGGCCGGGCACCAACGCGTTTTGTGGTGAGTTCAACACTCGGGATCCTGAGACACTTCGTTTCTTTAGTTACAGTCAAAAGAATCTTTTCTGGTAGGACAAAGAAAATGTATTCAAGTTGTGTTGAACCTATGGAAAGACCTCCTGAATACCTTCTTGTGATCTATAACCTCTCTTACCCTTTGTTTTTCTCTTTTGAAATGCACCCCGATAAAGGCAATGAAAAATATGATGAGAGCAAATAGGGCTGTAAAGATGTGCCATGCTATAAGAAGATTTATGACAGTCAATGCCCTCTAAAGGCCACCATACACTCTAAAAAAAAAAAAAAAGTATTAGTCGGATTCGACTAGAAACCAGTTAAATTTAAGCCATTCAGGGTCCGCTGGGTACAACTGAAAATCTGACTAGATTTTTTTTGAAAAATAGTTATGCAAATAACTTAAATTTGAGTCAAATCCAACTACTTGTTCAAGTCATAGTATGAAACTTTGCATTTTTAACTAAATTCCTAGTCAATTTTCGATAACTAGGAAAACCAGTCAATATTTTGACTAAGTCGTTTTAAGACTGATGCTAGACAGCTCAGTAGCGATTAGCTATTCTGGTTGTAAATTCGAATCCTGCGTCTGGCTATATTTTCTTTGTTCAGATTGGGAAAATCGATTACAACTTGCCCTTGGCGGTTGCGATAATATACTGCAGCTGGAGTGCCCAGATAAGGTCTATAGCATGTCACGTGATTATTTTCAAAGGAATGTTTTTAATGTAGCATGGGCGTGCTTTTTCTTCTGGTTTCATCCCAATATATAAATTCCTTTCTGATTTGCTATTTTTCTAGTATAATACAAAATGTATTCACTTTTGAATGAGACATCGCGACCCCCCCCCCAAGAAAAACAATCGGCCCACGTTTATTAATGGAATTTTGAATTACTTGCGTCACGACAATAACTCCGTTCTAGCGGGCTATAGGACCGATAGGCTGGTTCCCGCCCCACAATCAGAATCGATAATGCACTGACCGGGAACCAGTCTGCTCGGATTAGGTTGTGCCCAGACTAAAAACCTTGTGCTGAAAATTTATAAGAGAAAAAAAAAATCGAATTTTTGAAAGAGCATGGAGAAAGCAACTTTAAAATATGCATGTGAAAGATTCTTCTGTCTGTATTCAAAGAAATCAGAGGTTCCCTTGGACTGTCAAAACACCTGGAAAAATCCATCCGATTTCCTGTTGCCCGTTGACCTAAGATGACCAGTGAATCGACCAAATCACACATTCTGGATGAGAGAAGACTTATAATAATATTACGCCTCATTGTTATATCTCTGATGCGATGTACTAAAAATAATCAAATGTTCACATGTTTGAATAGCCAGATCTGTATATCCGTGCATTTTTTTACTTAAAAAGAATGTTTTTAATGAAATGGAGTTTAAGACTTTTTGCAAGAATAAATGCACGTGTAATGGTTTTTTTCCCAAAAATACATGTATAAAAGAAAGTTATCCTTGATTATTAATACACGGGGCGCTCGTCCATTGCTGGTGTTTGCTAACAAACAAAACTCATCGTATCACACAAAAAAATCTATTTTGATCCACCTCAAATCTTGAAGTCAACCGCTCGTTCAATGAACGATGCAGCTTAATCTGATGGCGCCAAAAATGTTTAGGCCTAATCCATGTAATCAACCAGGAAATTACCGCATCAATATTGCATATAGAAACGTTCATTTAGCGATTCGTTCAAAAATAATAAACGACCTTACGAAGTTCCGGTGTTTTTTTAATATTTTCCCTTTGTCTCGGTGAATTCCACCGGTCCATTCATGACTGGTAGCGCAATCTGTATTATGTATATTATGTAATCTAATCTGTTGTAATCAGGTTTTTTGTTCCCTTTCATCCTGTTGTAATTAAGCTGAGACAAAAGACACAAGCTACCATTGTAATTATAATTAACTCCTGAGCTTCATGACAGCGCTACACATGTAGTATACCCATGCCTGCTGTTTTCAAAAAAGACATTTGATTTCTTGCTCTAGAAGGGAGTATCTGGCGGTGGATGAAACACACCATTTACAGGTGGATTGAAGTAATCGCAGGTTGATTAATTGTAACGGATCAAATAATTGACTGAAATGAAGCTTACCTTTCGAAACTTGCTGTGTGAGGACTGAAATATTCACATAAAGTTGGACTCCATTTTTAAAGACAAAAGAAAAAATAATGGCCATTATAATTATCGCTCCCTTCACAAAATTCACCAGTTGTCCAAAACCAGTTGTTACTCCTCGATATTCAATCTTTAAAAATGAGGGAATTTATAGGTTAAAGTCGAATCTTTTCTCCAAACAATATTTTCCATAAGTGATTTTAACATGAACATTTCTTTACATTTATACGTGTTTCATTAACAGGCTACGAAGCCTAAATATAGACATGTTTACTATAAACAGTCATCCCCTTACAATTCATCTGTAAAAAAAAATCTTCAAAATGCAAAAGTCGTTAACAATAGAGGAATGCCTCCTTCCATTGTCAAACGTTCATGTCTTGCACCTGATGCCAGGCTCATGAAAACACCTGTCGTATACCTCGACCTGTTCACTGTCAATTGAACTAAACCTGTTTCGATTTTGACCACAGATATAGCCAACAGTATTGATCATCTTTTTTGTCTGTGTTGAAAAGGTATTGGTCATTTCTTCACCGATTCCACTGACCCCGAGGAGATGGGCTGGATCTTTGCTAAGTTCGTGTTCCAGGCTTCCTTCGCCACCACGGCAACCACTATTGTATCCGGTAAGCGGTTAGTGTTATCAGTTTAACAGCGAGGTTTAAGATGATTTGATTAGTTGTAACGCGGTTCGATGACTTGGTTAAATGGGTTAGTTATAATAGTATTTACCCCCGCAGTAGTTTGAAAAGAGTGCCCTTTTGTTCTAACAAGTGCCTTTTTTTCTTAATAATTGCCCTTTTTCCGAAAAAGTGCCTTTTTTCCGAAAAAGTGGCCTGTACAAAATTAATCGTGCCCTTTTTTGTTCCATCGGCCGTTATGGGTGCCTTTTTTTGAATGGCGCACATTAAAAGCACCATATATTGTGTATGTATAATCGTTTTGTTTTGAACAGCCCCCCCCAGAGACTCCTACTCCTCTCCCCCCCACCCAGTTGATTTTAGCAGGCCGGAGAAAAAAAAAAAAACAAATTACATTTCAGGACGGATGTGCCCTTTTTAAGTTTGTAACCCCTCCCCCCCGCCAAGCGTACTGTACGTGTAGTGATATCAGTGATGATGACTTGGTTTGTTCTTATGTGATTTGAAGAATTAGGTAAATTGATTATTATCAATTATCAACAAATCAATACGATTACTTGGTTTGGTTTACGTTGTGATGGATTGATGATTTGATGACTTATTTACAAATTTATTTACCACAGTAGTTAAGTTAGTACAGTGATAGTTATAGATTGAAACTGATCCGCTATAAACCGGTTTTTGTGGAACTGTGCCGACTTATTTAAACGACTTGCATTGTGATTACTTTGTAAATTATCATTGCTCGGGATCGACCAATCGCCAAAGACCACGAACTACAACACTTTTCTTGAGTTCAACTGTTTCGATCAACGAATATTATATTTAGAAAAAGGTTAACAAACATGCGAGGCTGTATGAAAATTACTTGGAATGGTAATATTTCGATTTTGCGACCAGAGAGTGGTTAAAAATTTAATGCAAACTATGGCACGTGCACATTAAAAAAAATCTTAGAACGAATACCGAGCACAAAACATTGTAAAAAAAAAATTAGGTCTCCTCTCGTGACCAAAATGGAGTAAAAGCATTTTCTTCTTCTTATGAAAACAACATTGCAGACACTTTACTTCTCCTGCAAAATATGTCATCTGTGAAAATGAGTCCCCTTCTCCGCATTCCTGCTCTCTGCTTGATGCGCACTCACGAGTCGCAATCATCACGAAATGTCCCTGGAGACTGAAATGAAATGGCAAGAAAAACCTTGATTCCTGGGAAAATAGAAAAGATCGTACCTTGACCGCTATTGTAATAGTATGTCTTTTGTGAAATCTGCGTCCGCCGGGAATTCGGTGTCTTCTTGAAATGCGGCGCACCAAAGTGCTCAGACAAAATGCCGAAGGGAGCCGACAATATCTGAAGATTGTCCGGCGATGCACGAGTTTTTTGTTATTGAGCGGTAAAATTTCCACTTGCAGTAGCAAGCAAATAAAGGAAAGAAACTGTGTTGCAATGGAAGTGTGTGGGTTCCTTTCTGATTCAGTTATGGTGACGTTTAATGTTTGTCGAAAAATGCTAATTATGGTCATGTATGTCATTGGAGCCAAAGTTATCAACATTAAAATGCATATATCTTTCTATACTGCAAAAACAGCAATTAAACACTTTTCTAAACACTTTCTTGCTATAGTTTGTCAAAATGTTTACATCTTAAACATGTGTAGCGTAATGATGAACAGTGTTTAGCAATTGAACATTGATGCTTGGAATTGAACACATAATGTTTAGCTTCTAAACATGTTTACAAAGTGATAGCGAGATTGTGTTTATGCTCCAGGCCCCAGGTCACCATATGCTCCAGGGTCGCCATATAGAGACCCTTCAGCATATTGCCTTTTTTTTCTCCCCCCCCCCCTCTCTCTCTCTCTCTCTCCCTCTCTCTCTCTCTCTCTCTGACATTCGAGCGATGAACCAACTCTTTCAAATCAGGGCAGGGAGAATCAACTTGAAATATAACAAATTATTGAATACTGTATCGAATTCCAATTATTTGCTGCTCCGGTCTTTTGATAACGGAATGTCAATAGAGTCCGAGATATATTTGACGATTTCAAGATCATCGCGAACTTCTTGTATAAAATTTGAACATTTTTTGGGGCGCCCAACTAAATACGGATGCACACAGTGTGAAGTTATCTCCAAGAGGAGAACGTTTAATGCTCAGCATTATGTCAGCGGTGTTTTGAAGTTCCACTAGTCTAGTTGAAGCAATTTTTCCAGGAATTCAGGCGCAAATAATAAAGGTTTTCTCGTTTCAAAAGAGCAACAAATCCTTGAAATTTTGATGAGACAATCATGGCGAATCTTGCCATCATCAAATATTCATGTCCGACAACGAGAAATCACTTTCCTCATTTACGTGATATGTCAAGCGTAAAATACAACCACAGCCAGCCTCGCATATAGCGCCTATACTCCCTGTCGTCATTGAGCTATTACTTTGGCTAATGCAGGGAATGAATTGATGTCATTATTTTAAAAGTGAAGTTTAATACGAAGTGATGTGTCTTTTACATTTCCGCAACTGGAAGACATTTCATGTCAATGCCCAACCCAAAATTTATCTTTAAAATTATTTGCTGTTGCAATTTTCACGGCGAGTAGACCCTATTTAATGACGTCTTCGCATTGGCATTCGCTCAGAATAAGAAATAGAAGCGATTTTGACGTCATGAATGTTAGCGGCGAAATTTGTGGTGTCCAACTCTCCACAACTTGCAAGCGAATATAATGAACTTTCCGGGACGTCACAAATTCGCGTTCAATACCGGGCAATTCGTATGGGGAGAATGAGCAAGTAAGAGAGCTATGGGGCCACACTGAGGAAATACAGATAACCTTGGCCTGCCTATCCAAGCGTCTATGAAAAGAAGCATTCTGAATAGGTGCAATTAATCAATCTCCGTTGCAATCTGACCCCACAGTCAGCTGTTTCGTCCCCTTGCACGCAGTAACATTCAAAGCTTTTGTTGTTATTTTGATTTCTGATTGTGATGAAACAACTGTTTCCTCACTGAGCGACCATGACACTGTTCGTAGCCTGAAGAAACTGGTGAAACGAAGAAAACTGGTACCCAAAACAACAACTCACTCCCAGATTCATCCCGAAAAAAAACCCACGGAATCAGGCAGAGACTGAACTCCCAAGTCACCTTGGGATCCGAACCGGGTCCACAGTATTGGGAGTCAAGGATAGTACCTGTGCACCAAGCCGAATCCCCGTAAGCTTCTTCAAAATGGGTATACAGGGGTTTACTTCATCGTAAATCGACCCGCAAGGGTCCAAGTGAAAATAATGGGGTTTCCCTTTGTCTCAGGTGCAATGGCGGAACGGACCAAACTGGAGGCGTACTGCGTCTTTTCTCTCGTCAACACTCTAATCTACTGCTTCCCAGCTCACTGGATTTGGTCGAAAGAGGGCGTCTTCGCCAGGATGGGCGCCATCGATATTGCTGGAGCTGGTAAAGTCATTGTTGTGCATGTCGATGTTGTTTTTAAACAAGGTACTTTTGCCATTTTGCCTAAGATAAAAGGACGGTTCCCTCGTTAAAAAGAATGAAGATTTTAGGATTAGGTATTTGCCCACACAGCTGATTGCTTGCTGGTTGATTTTGTGCTGACTATGGTTTCTATAGGTTCCTATAATTTCTTTATTCCCTAGCGTTGATATTAAAGGGAAAATGTCAATGGGTGGTTATTGTCGGGGACTTAAGACTAAAGTGGACCCTTGGCGGTTTTGTATTTGTTTTAAGGATTGTCATAATGGCCCCTCGGGGCCTCATTACCAGCAGTGCGGGAAATGGCTCCATACTACAAAGAAGCTCTGGTCCTGGGTGGATGGGACTGCCTGAGAATAGTAATCCTTGAGATGACGATAAAGATCCTGAACAATCGAAATTTTTCTTTAGTTTCTGTGTAACATCATTTTTAGTCTTAATATTGCACTTTCAGAATATATTTTAAGGCTCTAAATGTCATGCTATGAATTGATTAGTCAGCAAAATAGCAATCTCAACGAAAAACTTCCATTAACTCTTTCTACGGTATCGTCAAGTTGGTATAAAAGCAAGGATTAACTTCGTGGGCGCCGTTAAACTATTACGAGAACCAGTCACTGTCAATTAAGTGATGTGGGCACGTTGCTCATAATTATGGTTGGTCAACCTGAATTCCGTAGACTCTTTATGTGAGTCCAGATATCCGCGGTTATAGGAGTCATCTCAAAATGTGCCGGATAGGTTGCGGAAACGTTTATCCACTATACTGCCAGTAGAATCTCCTTGCAATAAAGTTATCAGTTTGTATAAACGATGCCGATACTTCATCACAGGAAGAGTCGGAGGAAGTTGTTCCGAATCCTGCCACCTGATACTGTGGGCGTAATAACTGCCGACAAACTTGTCACTGGAACTTATCTCGGATTTTAAGCAAGTTACATTCTAGAGTCAAAACTTGGTGTGTTGCTCAAAAAAACATGTATGACAAACACAAGTGGCACAGCTTGCATGTGTGGCCTCTCTTTTAATCTCATCAAGTAAAAGAGTCCTTTGCCTGTGCAGCTTAACTTACTTTTGTTTCGACACATTGTTTTTATCATTAGGGGCAGTTCACCTCGTTGGGGGCGCTACCGGGCTCGTGGCCACCCTGATGCTGAAGCCCCGTAGAGGGCGTTTCACCGGTAAGGGCGAGTCCGAAATGAGCAACCCGACCAACGCCCTGCTAGGGATGTTCATGCTGTGGTGGGGCTGGCTGGGCTTCAACTGCGGTAGTACCTTTGGCATCTCTGGTGGAAAGTGGAAACTGGCCACGCGGTAAGAAGCGGCGATTTCGGCCCAATTCGAGCACGTCCGATCATGAGTGAGCTACCGTAGTCACCAGACCAAAGGTCCCGATCTTGCCCCCCAAATTTTCCCATAGGCCCAGGCCAACAAAAGTGCCCCTCTCGCAGTTATAATGTGCTCCCTCGAGATGAAAACAAAATTGCCAATCAAACTCACGCGTATGAAAGCATATGATCGTGCTACAAATAAAATTGTCTCCTCTCTTGTAATGCAAAACTGCCCCTCAAAAACACCCCTCTCGTATTAAGATTTTGCACCCTATTTCGAAATGGATTACTGGCCCTCGAAAGCACAATTAGTGCCCCGCTCGCAACATTAAAATTGTGCCCCTCTCAAGATGGAAAACTGGCCCTAAAAAATAAGAGTGCTCTTCACGCGAATAAAATGGTCACTGAACTTGTCATCAAAAGCAATAGTGCCCCTCTCGCGATAAAAAAAATGGTCTCTCTTCATAAACTATAGGTAAAAGAAACACAAAGAGCAAGATGGACAACGTTTTCATAATTTGTTTCTTGTCATAAGTTTATAGCGAAATGAACGGGACCATATTTTTTCCTCCACTTTCACACCGATGGAGGTGCCCCTTTTTCTGAGCAAGTGCTCCTTTTTGGTGCCCCCCCCCCCAGTTTGAAAAGCGTTCTGCCGCCTCTGATGCCAGGCAAGAAATAACAGAGAGGGGGGGGGGTTAGAGAGAAACGCGAAAACCGTCAACTAATTCGGCGTGGTGAAAAATTAATTAACGCGTGTGCGTACACAATCATTTTAACCGTTGAAGAGGCACGTCAAGATCGTGGTCAATGCGGCTTATTCTGCATCTCGCTTTTTGGAGTTGTGTTAATAATAGTTTCACGTTGATAGATCAATTTCTTACATCAAACCTAGCATAATTGTCACAAAATGTTGGTTTTAACGACGCAAACTGAATAATGCTGAGCGAGGTTTAACTGTTTAACTGATAGGATTGCCCATTTTTGTACAATGATGGCCAATGGCATAGACCTAGCAGACGTTTGGTTGACTTTTAACATGACAATTTTCCCGCCCTTTTTCCTCCCTTTTTTTCAGAGCTGCAATAGCCACTCTCCTGTCATCTTCTGGCGGCGGTCTGGTAGGCCTGGCGGTCAGCTGGATTGCCCGCCCAGCCGGCCGAAAATTTGACATTGGCTATTTAAATAACGGTGTCTTAGGGGGCCTTGTCGGAGTCACAGGTGAATTTTATCGATGGGGATGTCGGAGGGACTTTCTGTAATATCAAACTTTGTGTGAAACCTGTTTTGCCGATTATGTCGCAGAGTCGTTAAGACTGAAACAGAAAAATAGTGTTACACATGGAAGACATTTTTTCCATATCTTTAACAAAATATACTTAATGCAGAAAGTTGTGCTCGGCAATGCGCCAAGTTTTGGTTTGCTGGCCACGTGCATTGACTTCCTAGTGTCAATTATGTGCAAGATATGCCAGGCGTCATGACATTGGACTTTATGGATATTCAATAGCGCTCAGCCTAAATCACAAATCGAAAGTCCTCATGACTTCGTCACTCAGCCTGCACGGTCTAGGCGCCGCTCAATTCGCCTCACGGCTTCGCAATTCGGTCTCAAATTCACAGTCTAGATGGTCTTGAGAAAAGACTACTTCTGAGGAATATACCCACAGTTGTAGAAATGCAGCAATACTTGATTTTAGACTGCATTATATAGGCGAACAGGCTACATCATTGTTTGATATTTTAAAAAGTCCTCCTGGGTTTTGGTGTTTGTCGTCCACCTTAGCTGAATGTCAGTGACGTATATTATTTTGTGTCCCTCTTCGTTCTATATATAGGTCCGCCATGGTGACCATTACGTCAGCCATCGGAGGGGGCGTGACCGGACTAGCAATCAGTTGGACTACGCTAAATCGCACATTTAACATTACCTATTTAATCAACGGTGTATTGGGATCGCTCGTAGGCAGCACAGGTGAAGTTTGCTCCCGGAAAGCACTTTTAACAATGCATGGTTTAAAAACTATTCCTGAGACAATTTCCAGTCTTTTGTCTGATATTGCATGTGATATCGTCTTTATTTTGGCCGGACACTGAAACTGATATTGGAAAATGTTGCCCCTTGATGAAAGTCCAATGAGAAACTCCACTCTTCTCTTTAACAAAGAGCGTGCCAATATTTTTTTTAAGTTTTTGTTATTCTTGTGTTATTATTTTCTTTTAGTTTGTTATTCCATCACATGTCCTTTTATTTGTCATCATATACTCGCAACTTTTGTTTTTCTATTCATTTTCTCTTCTTCTGTTCCTCTGATTGTTGAGTTTAGAGCGCATTAACAGCCTTAAAATCTGAAATCTGAAAATAATATCCAAGCTGGCTTTGACGAGTAAAAAGGATCCATTTTCCAAATTAAAATGCTGACGGAAAATTTTCTTTTGTTTCATTCCATGTTTCTATTTATCAATTCCTGTTCTCAGTGAAACATCCGTAGCATTGTCAGTGTATTTTATCACATTACAATGTTTTGCACATTACAAAATTTTGCATAATTATTGTTCTGTCTCGTGCAAAAGCGTACAATGCCTGCCTCCTAAATAGCATGAGTAACAAAAGCATGATTTACAACATTTGCACGATTCATTATTCCTCGCCATACATACATTACTTCGGCTGCCCACCCATCTTCCTTTTTTCATAGTGTTCTCCCATTTCGCATTTTCTCGTTTTCAGTTTTATTAGATTATCCTTTGGTAAAAGAAACAAAAGTTCCTCGAAAACCTGTCTACGGCTAATTACGCTGTAATTTGATTCACCATTTTAATCCAATTTCAACTGCTTCATACAGCATGGAGAAACGTTTTTGGAAAGCTTTCCCAATACACTTGATTAAATAGGTAATGCGTTACAGCACGTGTAGTGTATAGCTCTATGCAACACACTTTGTAACGGTGTATTACGTGCCAAGTCTTATGTGAAGGCTGAGACGTGTAATATATTTTTTTCAAGTCAGAGCTGGCTGTAAAGAAGATGTTTGTGTCAGTAGATAAAGAACAACAGTTTCAAGACAAAGTTTACAAACATTTTATTATTTATATGATCTGAAAGTTTGTTAGTGCTCTGCTGAAATAACTTATTGAACGAATTTTTCACTTCTTTATAATTTATTGAGAAAGTTTTGAACAAAAATAGCACGTATACCACACTCTGCATTAGTTGGTCTCTTTTTTTTTCTTTCTTCAGTGTGTGTGTAGGGTGACAGCCCGATTTTCCGAATTGATAATAAGGTTCGATAGGTTCGATAGTCCGAATGGACAATACGGTTCGATAGTCCGAATTGACAATAAGGTTCGATAGTCCGAATTGACAATAAGGTTCGATAGTCCGAATGGACAATAAGGTTCGAAAGTCCGAATGGACAATACGGTTCGATAGTCCGAATGGACAATACGGTTCGTCAGTCCGACAATTCGGACGTCCGGACCTTATTGTCGATTCGGACTATCGGACCTGTCAATTCGGACTATCGAACCCTATCGTCTATTCGGACTATCGAACCTTATTGTCCATTCGGACTATCGAACCTTATTGTCAATTCGGATTATTGAACATTGTGTGCTTTCGGAATAATGAGCCTTCGGACTATTGAACCTTGTTTTCGTTTCGGACTGTTGAACCTTCGGACTAATTAACCTTATTCTAAATTCGGACTACCGAACCTTCAGACCAATGAACCTTCGGATTATCGAACCTTCGGACTAACGTTTTCGGACTAACGAACCCCTTTTATGGGAAATTTGCACGTTCGGAATATCGAACCTTCGGATCAATAAACCTTCGGACTATCGAACTTTTGGACTATCGGGCGGACCCCATGTGTAGGGCCCTATATAACCTCTACTGAAATATTAAAGTAACAAATTGTACTAATGGAGTCTAGGATTATAGGCTTCGAAAATTCCACACGATTTATGTTTGTTGCCTTGAATATGCCAAGTTGATTGAAATGTATTATAATGCGTTTATATCTGCAGCCATATGCGCTCTGGCCAGACCGTGGGAGGGGCTTGTGATCGGTGCCATTGGGGGCGCTATTGCAGTATCCACGCCCACTCTCCTAGAGAGACTCAAGATTGACGACCCCGTGGGCGTGATTGGTGTCCATCTGCTGGCGGCTGTGTGGGGCTTAACTGCCGTGGGTCTCTTCGGCAAACCAGACAACATCGAGAACCTCACCGATCAATCAGGTATACAAAGAGGAGTTTCAAGACCCTGACTTCGTCTCCAGCTCGCATTCTCCTTTGGCTTTAGAATCATTTGGAAATTCACTCATTTTTAAAGGGTCTATGCAATGAATTTTTCTTTTGTGCAACTTTGTCCTCCTCTTAAATGTAAGCCTATGCAAACGATTCGACATCCCTTTTTGGTTAATTTATTGAAAAGCGCACTTATGATAAACATTCCAAATGTTCCATGCTATTCCGGACATCTGAGCTAGGGCGCTTTGAATGTGATGTCATTCCAGGAGGACACTGTTAAGTTACGGGGGTTTGTGTTCAAACGGAACCCAAAAATGTGCTCATTGAAAACATTTGTGAGAAAAGTTTGCTCATTTGCTTACTGTCATGTACTGACATAACGAATCACCAAAGGAAAAAATTACAACAGCAAAACATCCAAAATTCTGGCAACTTGCGGTGCTGAAATAACTGTAAAATTGAGGTTTCTGCCTGAAATGACATCACACTTTTGCTCATGAATATGGAAATTTTCATTAGCATAAAAACCAAACAGGCACCAAAATACCCTTGAAAATGGCAAAACGAAAATCGAAAATAAGGTTAAATGGACACTAAGGTGCATTTTCAAGGATTGCATTAAAAAATTATATTGCATGCGCCTGAAGCAGGTCAAAGACCAATATGGATCGCATTACCCCAAGGTTTTAATGTATCGAGAGTATGGAACCAATTTTACGGATGAAGCAAAAATAGGCTCAACCAAAATATCATTGTCATGTTAAGCCGGGAAGTATACACAATGTATTTGTGCTGCAGCTCTGTTTATGAAATCGGGCTCTGGCCCCATTTTCATGCATGCATGGAGCTGTCAATCACTTTTTGGTTTGTAAAAGATTGAAACTGTGAAACGGTAAAAAGAAACAAAAACAATTTTAATTGTTGGGTGACGTCTGTTTCCGTAGGTCTGTTTTACGGCGGTGGGTTCCGTTTGCTGGGCGTGCAGTTGCTGATGGCATTGACCATATTCGTCTGGACCTGTCTCACTGCGTTCATACTCCTATTTGCCATCAAAAAGACGGTTGGTTTGAGGTAAAAAATAAATGTATATGTTACTGAACCTGAACATATTTATGATGATTATAATTTATGAATATTCATTTTCACACGAAGAATACGACTCATCTTTTCTTTACTAAATAAAATGAAACGCATAATCTATTTTCAGCCTACATGAATATTTTTTGTCTTTTTGTTGGGGTATCTTCTTTCTGTTATTATAAATAAACTTGTTCTGTACTTGAGAAAGAAAGAACCAGCATAATGCATCCCATCTTCATGAATGTTGGTGTTTATACAGGCACACCGACCATGCATAAACAAGTAGTACAGCCTGGATGTTTCTGATATCTGTTCTCAAGAAAACGGATTAGGAATCATTTTCTTATCAAAACGCAATAAATTCCAAATAACTCAGATAATATTGTGTTCATGTTGTTCATGGTTTAATTCGAGCTTGCATTGCTCTCCTTTTGTCATTAAGTGACGCAACTATCAACAGTCAATCCTTTTGGAATCGATACTTTCATTTATGTTTCGATGACTGACTCAGGTGCTCCGTCGAACACGAGATCCTGGGAGCCGATATCTGCGAGCACGGCATCAACCAGCTAGATCACAACGAGCGATTGGCGGTCACCAAAGAGCTTCACAGTCTAGGGTTCGAATCCCCATTCGATTGTCCGAGCCCCCGGGTCCGGCTCCGCAGCGCATCGAGCCGTCGCCGGTCCTACACCACCCGTACCCCCAGCGTGGCCACCGTGACTGGTACGGTAAAGCCCCTGGAGGCGGCCACTGTCAACGAGCAGGGGACTAACGGCCTCAACTCGTACCTCACGCCTAAAGCCGGCTCGGACCAGACGGAACTGGATCTGGCCGGTCACAACTGGATCCTGCTGGAGAAACACAAGGATAATGGGCAGAGGAACAGTCTTCCACGGCCGGAGGAATTAACGCTGTCCATCAGTGGTTCACCCAAGGTAAGACCAACGGTTGAACAACATCAGAGATGGGAATCACTAGTCAATCACAAGGTAGTCACAAGTCAGTCACAAGTCAATCACAAGTCAGTCACAAGTCAATCACAAGTCAGTCACAAGCTAATCACAAGTCAGTCACAAGTCAGTCACAAGTCAATCACAAGTCAGTCACAAGCTAATCACAAGTCAATCACAGGTTTTTTAATCTCGAGTCAAGTCATAAACTATGTAAAAACTTTGGCACATGGACAAATAACTTCTTTGTCTATCCTGACATTAATTTTAGTGTGCACAAGTAGCTAGGTGCGGAATTGGAGTACCGAATCGGTTTAATTGTTTAGATAGGCTTACAACTATTGGTCAATATTGTTCATATCTATATATTAAAATGTTTCCTTCCGTGTTACACTGGGACAGACTGCCGTGCGTTGGCTTAAAATGATCAATACTTTTCTCATCTATAAATCCTTCTTGCTTTACTGTTACAGCCGGACAGACAGACGAGAGAATTGGAAGTTGGTACGGATAATCCAACCTTCGATGCGCCGCAGAGTCGATCCGCCAGTCCTGCCACCGTTCATGCTGAGACCGTCGTGAGAGAAAACTTGTCTGTTGTGTAGCAAACGAACTAAACATCCAAAGTGAAAGAATGACTGCTCATGAGCCCATCCCCAAAGTCTGCGAAATCGTGGTATTTGAATACTCTAGTGACAAACGTGGCTGTTTAATTGAGCCTAAAGGGTTAATGCGATGAAGTTTTCTTAGAAACACAATTTTATGTAACTTTCTACTCCTCTTAAATGTATTAAAACTATATGATATCCCTTTTTGGTTAATTATATTGAAAAGTGCAGTTTTTTAACCATTTAAAAATTTCCAAGCTTTTCCTGAAAAATGAGGGCGCTGGTGATGTGATGTCATTTCAGGAAGACACTGTTCACTTTCGTTCTGTCCAAATATTGTGTGTCCAAAATTTGCTCATTGAACTTTGCTTATTGGCTTACTGTCATGTGCTGACACAACAACAAATCACCAAAGAAAAGAACATTTACAACAACAAAATATCTAAAATTCTGACAAATTGTGGTACTGAAATAGCTGTAACATTGAGGTTTCTGCCTGAAATGACATCACACTTTTGCTCATGAATATGGAAATTCGCATGAGCATAAAAACAAAAAGGCACCAAATGGCCCTTAAAAATGGAAAAATGAAAATTGAAAATAAGGTTAAATGAGACATAAAGGTGCATTTTCAGGTATTGCATTTACAAAAAATACATGAAGTGGGTCCTTTAATATATACTGTATGTTTAGAAAGTTACAAATTAAAGTTCATGTATCAAAGTCTGATTCCCTATCCACATGTAGCCTCCATGTTAAATCAACGTATCCTTATCTGCATGTATCGGCAACATTGTGTTACAATTTTAATTGAGATTATGACCCCGCCAGATATTTTACCCACGTTGTATCTTCCCATTTTTATATTATGCCTACGTCTCGTGTGTTTAAAATACAGGCTGTCCCCCCCCCCCCCTCCCCCCAATCAATTTGTGCCACTTTCTACATTGTTAGGCCTAATAATGACATGACAAGACATGGCACCTGTTCAAATCCGACTTCAATTGAGGTTCGCAATTCCAGAAGATATGTTTTTATTATGATGATTTGGAGAGTGTGTTACAAATAATGAAAAGAACATTATAATATGAATAACAAGAGTGTTTCTTCACCTATTCATTACTAATTGTTTTTCTGCACGATCATACATGTGCATAATACTGGCAATACTGCTGTTTATAGTATTAACTTACGGAAAGTGGCACAAATTGATTTTTGAGTGTTTGTGTTCAACGGACCATATCTCTGGTTTGGCAGAAGTAAAATTGATAAAACAAATAGCATTATGAAAGCTGAATATCCCAGGTTTAACATTGTAAAAGCATCATGAAACATTTTTTCAATATTCCAAGAACGCAGAGCCCGTTTCTGCTCAAGGGCGGATCCAGGGGGGGGAGGGGCAAAGGGGGTCATGCCCCCCCCCCCAACAAAAAAACCAATTGTTTTGTTTTGTATTCGCAATAAAGGCAGGCAATGAGTACACCACCATCTTTTCTTCAAAAAACATTGGCTAAAGTTATCAGAAATTGCCTCAGATCGCACCACAGAGCATCTAGAATCCAAAAAAATTTCGGGGCCCTTACGCGGGCCCCGAACCCCACGCCGTAATATTTTGACCCACTTTTTGGGAGACACAAATATTTTTTTTTGGCCCCCCCCCCAAAAAAAATTGTGTTCTGGATCCGCCCTTGTTTCTGCTTGCAGCATTTTTTTGGGGGGGGGGCAGGCTGTAGATGTAAAGCGGAACCACGAACCGTGTAGATACTTTTGGGGACTTCGCAAAACACTGACAGATGTCCTAGAGTTCGGAATTGATATTTGTAATCAACGTGGCGGTAATTTTGCTAATAATTATATACTTGTTGTTTATTGCACAAAAACAATGTATCCGTAAAATAGACATTCTTCAGGGAATTTAAAATGATTGTTTTCCTTTAAAAAATAATCAAATGAAAATGTCACAATACTTTATAATTTATCGCGAATTGTACGAAAATATATTTAGTGATTTCTTTGACATATTTCCATGACTACGTTTTGTCGTCTGAATTTTTCATTGTGATGCATGTAATGTTACTTGAGCTTGGCACTCTATGTTTTAATTTTTAAAAAATCATCATGAATTCTTTTTTTCGGACAATGGTCAGTCCGAACTTGACAGTTTCTGACGGATTGAAATCGTGCATAAAAGTATTGTTTTCGAAAGGTTAATGGATTGAAACGAATGTTAATGACAATGGTTCCAATGGATTGTCCAGTTCATTTCATGCCATCTGCCTAGACCAATAGTGCAAGTAAGCTTTGTATATAAAAATGGGTAAAGTTACCAAACATTCGTTAAATTTGTTACCAAGTTCTTGGTTCTTGCACATGGTTTAGGTCCGGTTTTCCAAAAATAATCGAAGATGGTTTTATTTCTCCATCGGTGACAGAAGTTCAAGGTAAAATTGACATTATTTGCAAAATAAAATGTTTTTGCAGATTCAAGTAACAACGACACAATAAATCTGAAGCGGGTTATTTAAAAGCTAAAGTGTCGACATTTCATCCCAGGAGATATATGAGAAAACAGTGAAAATGCCTCTCCATGTTTTCTCTTCGCAAAGCATATATAGTTTTCCTTGAAAGTGTGATGGTTTGGTCCTAAACCATGGCGAGGAAATTATGGTAACACCTCCCTTCTCGAAAACGACAGCATTATGCATGCAATGCAAGCAAGTAGGCTATTTCGTAATATTTTGACAGTTGCATTTTTGAAAGTTTGTAAACGATGTCGGTTATCTTCAAAACTGCATTTACCACATGGACCTAGTTATATTGCCAACATGACACACAACTAAAATAATCGACCCACGACTATACTAGCCGATTAATAACATTAAATCATGCGTTACGGGAATGTTTTCGGTTTTGCACATACTAATTAAGCAGGATTTATTTAACTCTGTAATCATGATGGCACGTGATTGATGGACATTGATTGATTGACATTAAGATAGGAACGTAAGAACATCATTAGGCATTAATGAGTTCATTTCGTCCTTGTATACAGTTTCTTATAGCCCCCCCCCCCCCCCCCCGCCGGCCCACATATAACTCAGGTATATAATGCAGCCGTGAGTTTGACGTTTAAGTAAAAATATGGTTTTTGATCTCATTATCGCTAGCAGGAGGAATATGCAAACAACGTCCTAGACAATCGCCAAACAATGGCTCATATCGACGTCGTTTCTTTCTCGTTTCAAAGGTCGGGATCAAAGGGGGAAATGATACATTATACGCACGGTTCCGGGGGTTCGTTTAAATCTAAAACGTGAAATATTGAAAATATATCGCAGCCGGAAGCTTAGACAAATTCCAGTTGCTGAATACAACACATGATTCTCGACATTCAACATTATTTATAAGTCTACAAGCTGCGCGGTTAAAAGTTACAGGCATCGATTATTCAGCCTCAAACTCAAATCGGCAATAAAATAATCGATTCTATACATCGAACGTTCAACGTGCTTCCCGCCCATCCGATCAAACAACAACGTTACCGTTGACACGTGCGCGTACACACGGATACGACAGTGATATTGATGAATATTCATAATTATGTCAAGCCTTCAAGCATAATATATAGGCCAGCACACATGCAGCCATCATTACGAGTACATCCCCCATTATACCAACGACCTTGATGATTGATGGACTGAACATCACAAGAAAAGAAGGTAGGAAATGTGACAATAACGATCCACGTTGATGCCGTTGCCCTGCAGGGACCTGCCATAGGCCCGCCTGTGTAAGGCTGTAGGCCCTTTGGTAAGATCAAGCATATGCCTAAATCGCTATATAAACCAATACAAAATTTTAAATCATTGTGTGTAACTTGCGTATCTGATTCATTGGTAAAATTCCACGAACAATCTGTAGCCCCGAGTGTTCAATTTAGTCGTTATCACGTAGAATTATTTGCCGTTCTGGCTTTTGTGTCTATTCGTTATCATTCCTTTGAAACATAGCTTAATCCTTTTTTTTTTTTAGTGGCTATTTCATGGATGGGTTGAACAGCCATCAGCAGTTGAGATAATAAAGAAAGGATCATATCATTTATGTGATAAAACGAAGCTGAACTTCGATCGCACCAATTCTTACATTTTACAGCAAATTGTTAGAACGGTTTCGTGTTCACGTCATAGGCCTTACTACAGACTGGATATTACTCGACGGGTCGTGCAAGACGTGGAGGCTACAACCATTAACCACCAGCTGCGTGGCATGGTGTGTACCGTGATGAAAATATGGTTTTTTTTATGAGGCTTTTCAGACGTGCATTATAGGCAAACGGACTATAATTACATTTGGATTACTTTATGTAGTGTATTCATCATAACGTCGTGAACAATGTAAATGTGTATACATTGCACGAGTAGTGTTTTATTGTATGATTGTAAGTCAGGGGCGGAGTCCACGAATTTTTGCGGAGGGGGGGGGAGGGGTCAGGCACGTCAGATTTTGGTATGTCTGATTGTTGCATACATGCGGACATAATGCAGCACATTGGTTTCGACCCCCCCCCCCTTGGATCCGCGCCAATAAGTACATAATAACTTCGTAGAGCAATTCAACATTCAGTGAATGCTCGAATTTTATGCTCGTAACAAAATAACAAACCTGGGGAAGAAAACCGGGTTCTTATTGATTGTCCCCTCTGGCAAAATACCCCCCCCCCCCCACCGTGCACGCCCCCTGCAAATCCCCCCCCCCCCCCCAGTGGCGTAACTATAGAGTTAAACTGCGGGAGGGGGACAACCTGGGGTGCATACAATTGTCAAGGGGCACTGAAGGAAAAGGACACATTTTTGTTTAAATTCAAGATTTTAAATGGTGGGCACCCCCCCCCCCGGTACTCCGCATAGAGGAGGGGGCCTAGGTCATTCCCCACGCCCATTTAACCCATCTTGATGAAGGCATCATGGGGATCGACATCGATTGGTTTTTCGTATGGAGTGCGGACTATTTTTTTTAAAGTTATTATATGATTAGATCAGAATTTCGTGAATTAACGTGCATTACCACACAAAAAAAGTGCTGAGAAAAATGCGGACAACATTGGGCCAACTGGGAAGGTTGTTTACAGATATTTTTTCTGAAGCCAAGATACGCCTCTAATCTATGACTCAATTTCTCCAAGAAGGCAACAAAGGATAGTCTAACAACTGCAGTAAAGCAGCAAAAACATTGACCAACTGTAAAACAATTAGGTTTACATGAATAAACTTATATTAAGTGGTTGATAAAACACTAATTCTATATGCTTGACTGAAGAGGTCCCTGGAATAAAATAATCATAATCGCACCTGCTAATTATGCGTATTTTTTTACATAATGAGGTAAACTGGCTATGCATGTACTGGGATGCATTAGACATTTTAATTACAGCTCGCTCATTGTAATACAATGTATTATTGATGCCAGATGGATCATCAAACATTCAGACAGCTTGCCACGTCCTCGATTTCATCATTTATTTATTCAGCGAGGTTTCACTTTCATTGTTTTTTGTCGAGGCTGAGCTAACATTGTGGAACTATATATGCATGCACCTGCTGTTTGAATGCTCCGACTTCTGTTTCCGGACGTCAGATAAAGGAAAGCTTTAGAAAATTATTTTATTAGACCCCCCCCCCCGACGAACTTTGGAACGGTGTGTTTTGACCGAAAACTTACCCCTCATGTACTAAACAAGGTGAAGAAATCGACCAAAATTGATTATAACCTAATTTTGATGATTTTTTTTTGTATTCGTACAATACAGGCCGACTCTGATTCAAAACAAAGTTCTTCGAGTTCTCTTGGACTTCATTGAATCAAAACAGTTATCTACGAACAAAGAAGCTGATTGCGACTTCGTGATGATAAAAGCAGTTCAGTTTGTCGGAAAACTTAACACATGTTTGAAGGATACTTGATGATTTGAATTGGTAGAATTTTAGCATATTAAAGGATACAATTCGCAGTGGAAATCGAAGACGTCTTTTCAGAATTTTTAAGTCTGGTTTTTGAGATTTTGATTAAAAAAAATAAAACATTTGCGGACAGGATTTGAACTTGTCGCATGAAATTTTGAAGAAGACTCCTCACACGCGCCGACAACATGGATCGAGAAGACAAAGTCCACCGCGCCATTCTCAAACAGGGATTTCATGAGAAAATGCACGCATCGTTCGTGACGTTTGTGTTCCGTCCAAGAACAGCTGTCGGCTTCACCGTTGCTCTCATCGCGGTGGCTCTCTTGACGCAGTCGTTGAGGGCGACGTTTCTTGCTGCCGTGGGATGCAGTCTGGCCGTTGCGGTTCTGTACGTGGTGTGGTTTGCTGTGATGTACTTTCTTGCGTATGTTTGGACCAGGATTGTGCGGTGGATGAAAAAGACAGGCCCGTAAAGAGTTGGCTTGTGTAATAAAATCATAGAGAAAGGACAATAAAGCAAAGTGCAAACTACAAGCCTGATAGTAGGTAAAATCATAGAGAAAGGACACTAAAGCAAAGTGCAAACTACAAGTCTGATAGTAGGCCGAGGCCGAAATGTTTTGTTCAGTGGATCTTGGTGCCAGTTGCCACGAAGTCATAAAAGTGGGCAACAAGGTTATAGGTCTACCAATAGCATAAGACGTAAGCTCGCATCTGAATAGACAGTGTGGAAGTTTAATAGTCCGATAATTCGGTCATGACTTTTTTGGGACAACATCTCTTTTTCCAACGTTCCATTAATCTTAGGACGTCGGTTGTACTCGTACTCTAGTGATTTTAATGGTGCAATGTATCAAACTTCGGCTTGTCTCCAGTTCGTCTTCCCGATCTCCTAGCCATGATTCCAGAACCATTAAGCTCCGTCCAATTATGTTTTGACCAATCACAGGAGTGCACAAAAAGTCCCACACGCGTGCACGCACGCGCGGCACGTATGACGCGCACGACTGCAGGACGTGCATTGTGGTATTAAGAAGCGCACGTGTTAGTTGCCCACGTGCGCAGTGGGCGGGGCTTAATGGGCCGCCCAAACCGGAGGCGAAGCCGAGGTTTGGCAAACACTAATGGTGCTGGTATTTTGTTTGCTTAAAACTGTCGAAACTGCTGCATTCGAAGTGACCTTTCAATCTTTTGTTGAGAATCAATTTTTCAGCTTCAGATATTCCTCAAAATTTCTTTATTTTAACCTTTAGACTGTCAGCATTAAAAAAGACAGAAACTGAAGGAAACCAGTTTATTTTGTTAGATATAGATATGCGACATTTATTTATAGCCATGCATGGTATGGACATTATACAAGCTGGTATGGCATAAGACCTATAAGAAAGCTTTAAAATTAACAATAAAATATCTATTGCGAAAATATCAATATTTTGGTGAAGCACAAAGCATCATATCTTTGGACTATTTTTAATTTCTTTCCAGAAGAAACTAACATAGGCCTACAACCAAAATCAACAATGATATCTAAATTGCTGCATTAATGTAATTTGAATCTTCAACACATTGGCTTTGATTCAGAGGAGGGGCGGAGCATTGGGGTAGAGGGGGGTGCACAGAAGGGTTTAACTCAGTAGCTTGAGTGTGTTTGTACTTAAAGGTTGTATACAGAAATTGACTGGGAGTGTGATTCGAACCTGTGACCTTTTGAATGTCGTACTAGAGGTCTACCAACTGAGCTATCCAGCCCCATGTTGGAAGTCTCAAAATATTTTCATTCTATTCCGAAGCTGCTAGCAAAAAAAAACACAGCTTCAAACCTGGCAAACGGTGATCAGAGATCAGAGTGTATGCAGCTTTTTATAATAAATTGTTATGAAACAAAAAAATATCAAATTGCCTTCTCTAAACCATATCAGGCTTGCTGTATTCATAGATTCATCTCACGATAGATACAATTCAATGATTAACACTTGGCAGTCGCACAGTACATTTAACAATGATCAGACATACAAGATTATGATCTATGCTATAAAGAAGGAAAAGTACACACGACGATCATCTTCTTGACAAATATGGCAATCATGACAGGCATTTCAATTCTTGTAATATTAACGTCACTTAGCGCTAAACTGGAATGCTTGTTTAAAGCTTTATCTTTTAAAGCCAGAAAAAGGACCACATCCTAGGCAGAACAATGAATGCGTATTTCGTTTGAAATCTACAATTTGTATGTACAGAGCCTGGGTAGTTGCTACACTAGTACAATAGTCGACAACCAAGTACTTCAAGTGACTGCGTTTACTCACAATGAAACAGACCTTAACATAAAACAGTTCCACTAACCAATTTTCAGACACAATGTTGTAATTTGTTTATATATCATTTAACTTTTCCAGGATATTTCTTAAGAGTGAGGTTATTCATGGGGTGAAACTGTACTCCCACAAACCCACAGATGAAATAAAGAATAAATACTTAATAAAAGTAGAAAAAAATTTCATTGATTAAAATAGATGTACATTTATAATCAGCTTCTTCAATTCGGGCAATTCACAATGCAGTGCGCCATCAAGAGTTTGCCATGGAGAGTCCATTTTTTCAAGTTTACGGTCGACAAAACATGGCCCATTTTAAAGAGTGTAAGTAGACAACTTGAGCTAATTTGTTATAGATTGGGGCATAGCGTTCTGCCACCTTACAAAGAACTAAATATTGAAAAAAAAAAGCAAAGAAAAGGGCAAACAGATACTCGAATCAATCGCTTACGAAACTACCGACCGGAAAAACTAACAATTTCAAATGTCCCACGCCAAATTTGTCAACCATCTCCCACAATGCACTGGAAAAAAATGGACTCATTAATAAATGCAAACTCATGGCGGCGCTCTGCATTGTGAATCGCACGAATTGACTCCTATGCAGCTTGCCAAAATTAGAAATTATTCTGATCCCCTATGAATAAATAATGTCAGTAAATCCCCACCGATCACTTTTGCTTTGAAAATAAGCCAGGTCAAAAAATCAAATGAATGTAGAGTTTTGGAAACTCTAGTTTCAAATCTTGGCATTGGTTTCAATCACAGCTTACATGTAAGCAAATTTGATTGAATATATAACATCAGCTAAGCACAAAACACCTGATCCATTTCAAAGTACACAAAGGAGTCATTATGTTCTGATATCCAGTCTGCTGTTATCTGTTAAAGCTAGTGTCCATCATTTGTAATTTGTGCATTTTGTTCGTTTGAAGCAACAAATGTGCTTAAGATCTAAAGAAGGGTGCTGAACAACTAACCTGATGAAAATTTAGCTCAGCTTTTGCTGTATATTTCGAGAAAAAACAACATTCTAGGATCTCGAATTCAAATCAAAAGTTGCTGAATCATGTTTTGAATTGGGCCTGAATTCAGCGTCCGAGACGCGTTCTCACTGAGCCGATTGCAGCTATGTGATGTCGCGCACTGATCCGACGAATTATAGCAACCTCGCGTGTGTGCGTCGTGCCAATGCTTGCACACGCATCGCTGAATAACAAAACGAACTACTAATTTGAATTTCCTACGTTTCTTCTTAAGAAGCACCATTGGAAAGGCCTTCTTTCGTTTATTTCTTCAAAATGACAGCATGCTATGAAGAATAATTTCACAGGGAGTTTAGTTCCCTTACTATCTTTCAACCAAGTATGTTTTTCAACAATAATTACGGCAGTTACTTTTTGGATAGCTGCAAATGATGGACTCTGGCTTTAAGAAACAGATTGAGAAGTTATTTTAACAGTTACTTGGGTGATCAGAAATCACTATTAACCTGTCCAATAAAGGAACGTAATAAAGGAACACATAATCACGACATCTATTACTTGAGGGGAAAGACAGCAATCATTTTTGCATATCAATTCTACCATAGCCACAGATTTTACTAAGTCATAATGCTGAACCGAAACCAACCCCACAAAACAAAATGGAGTGACTCTTTTCATTAACAAGTGGACGGATCCACTCTGACATTAGGGGTGTCATACCTTGAGCAGGGACTTCTTGATATCTTTAACCAGCATACTTCCAATGACCATCTTCTCGCAATTTGTCGTGATTTTACCCTTGCCGACCGTCAGAAGCACGAGAGAGCCAGTGGACAGGGTTTTGGCAGCAAATCGGTAGGTCAGATGTTCCGGGTCACTAGCCGGAACTATTTGCACATTGGCGACCTCCGCGACCCTTGAAATGATGGCCTTCTCATTATTGATGGCGTCTGGAATGCTGACCTTGTCTGAGTTCTCATTCATACCAATCAGCTTACCTGATAGGAAACAAATGGGAACAAAAATGATAGTAAGTTGGGTTCCCTGCATAATTCCACATGTCTATTTGTATAATCACTGACATTTTCCTTGAAGCGCTGGTTTAAAGTTCATATGTACATCGTCTACTGTCAAACTTCAACAGACTGTTCCATAAGCCCAACCCACTTTGCGCATTGGCAGTAACATGTGGTCTTCACATGCCATATACATGTTCTACCTGCGTGTCATATGTATTGTTCGTGACAGGGTGCAAGTCACATTTGTCTGTTGACAGCAATCTTTCCAGCAATATAGGACAAGGAGTGTCGACTCACTCTGTTCTGATTGGAATTCTCTCTCGCTGATGCTGATTGGTTGTAACAGCTCACCAACAGGTGCCTTGATGCTAACGCTGAACTTACGACTCTCAGTACTGCCAACAAAACAAACACTGGAAGATAAAAATCCCCTGGCATGCTGGCAGTATTTATACAGTCAGTTAGTAAGTCTTACTTTTCATATGACAGCACTAAACAGTTAACCTAACAAAATGGAACACACACACACACAGACACCCATCTTCGTAAACACCGGCAATCATGGACCCCTATTGTCCCTAATCCTCATTCCTTTGTTTGTACATTTTAGCAACAGCTCTCATTGGTTTTGTACACGAATTTCAATCGTATTGTTTGTGCTCTAACCCTTTTGTCCTGGGTCCACGATTGCGGGTGTTTACATACTCACACACATGCCTGGAATCAGGGACCCTCCACTGTCCCTCTTTTGTTTGTACCTTAATTTTTTAGGAAGACCTCCCATATGATTTGTACACATCCCCAAATTGGGGACCTTCGGGAATTGGGGACCCTATTGTCCTCTATTGTTCAACGTCCCCCACTGAATGCAGAAACAAACTCAGACACACAGAAGGAATACACTATCGCAAGATCCCCCTTTCTTGGCTAAAGCCATGGGGATAAAAACCAGCAAAATGAGTTGACAATAGACCGATCCATTAAGCCCCGCCCATGATGTTTTGATCAGTCATAGCCACCATTTATGCCCAACAATCGCTTATGTTAAAACCATTGCACTTTGAGGTTAATTTTAACAGTCGGCAAAGGTGTGTGGTTGCTAAGCCTTGTATTTATTGCCATACAGTAAAACAGGCTGTTTTCTTTTGGCTAATAAGTAATAGTAATAATTTGGGGGCTAATCATAATACTCGCAGCTGAGAAGCTGAAATGCGAAGGACGCGGCTACAACATGGTCGAGCCGAAGGCATGTAAAGGCGCCCATGGCAGCCAGCCATACGACCCATGCATGACCATGGAGCACAGCCTGAGAATGAAAGTGTTTATAATTTTTGGAGGCTCTAAAGCAAAAGGTTAAACATACCAGATTTCAAAGTTGGCAGGTTGCGTGGTGTCTCCATAGTCGATGCCTAACGTGACTGAGACGGATTTACCTACACCTAGATTGGTGACTTCAGGGAACTCATGAAGCTTCATACCAGACGACAGCTTGCTTTCCCCTGAGCAAAAGATGGGACAGAAGGACAGAAAATGATGCAAACTTTTCATCTTTATTGTCGTGTTGGAAGTTTTCACCCATTTGCAAAGAATGCTTTGTACCATTGCAGAACCATAAGACCATAAGAAACAGGTAAGAATAATTGTATATATGCCAAGTTTTTCATATCTGCAACTACACTCAACCAAAAAAGAAAGTACCCCCCTTCCAATACTTTTTTGTCTAACTCAAAACTACTGGGCACATCTTGCTCAAATAACGACTGATCAGTACAGAAATTCCTTAGCAATCCAGCCATACTCTTTATTTGGCCCAAAACAGTGATACTGTTGCACTTTTGTATACGTGCAAGTTGTGGTTCACACTCACCTTTTTTCGGTACCATTTGTCATAAATTGCATAATTTTGTACACATTATCACTGTTTTGGGCCAAACAAAGAGTATGGCCGGACTGCTAAGGAATTTCTGCAATGTATGTACTGAATATATGCACTGAATGTAACAGAGAAATTAACAAGGCAACAGAAAAAAAGATGCAAACATCGAATCTGAAGGGTAGTTTTTAATTCTTAAGTCCATGTTTCATGAATGCTGGCATACGTGTACTGTGTTGCAAATGTTTATTCATGTCCCAAATTACTCATGTTCAGAAGTGGCTCCCCATTTTCTTATACAAAAAATACAAACAATAAGCACAATCAGGTGTGCCTGAGAACAATTCTGACTGACCTAGTTTAATGGTTTGAATCACAGCGTCACTGCTGTTGGTGAAATTGAGCTCCACAGACACCATGGTGGCTGAGTAGATGCAGACATTGCGAGTGAAGCGGTACGTCGCTGCCAGGCCCTGGCTATTCATACGGTTCAACAACTCGTAGGTTTGGGTCGGAGTAAACATGGCACTGCTAACCTACAATGGGAAAATATATGACAAGTTGTGGCAGAAAGGCTCAGTTATTATGTCAAGTTTATGATTTTCCCACAATACTTGAGTTCAATATAATATCATATAAGGGTGTGAACCCAGTTGAAAGATTATAGTCTTCGTGTCCCTAAGCAAGCTGCTTTTCTCCAATTGCTTTTCTTCAGCCAGCAGCAGATGACTACCTGTGAGGACAGAGTGAGCTGGTATGTGGTAGTTGGATCCAGAATAATTGATACTAAATTGTTAATGCTTTGAAGGGAATTGAGAGGTTTTTCTATATGGCAATAATTAATATTCCATCTGAAACAATTGTGCTTATAATGTTTTTATCACACTAGAATGTCGCTATAATGTCCACGCTGGGGTCTGCAGAAGATTGTCCAGTAAAGCGGTTATTTGCGACTTTTGGCCACCAACTTTTGGGATACATGTAACTGTATGTAAAATCGGGAACCGAGGAGATGTTAATTACAGTACGTTATAGTCTGTGTTTATGAAGGCGCACAAGGTTAGGATTTGTTCTTAACATACCGTCGTTCCTGGGGATTTGTCGCTGATTGACAGCCCTTGCAGATCGGTGGCTAAGGCCGGCGTCAGGATTCCGCCACCTAGTCCGGCTCCGGATGCCTGCACTGGAGGACCAACTGGCATGGGTCAGGCACCATACACATTCATACGCACACCGCCACAACGAATACAAAGCATGCACAGGGAAGAGGGTGGAGGTTGCATGGTGGGTTGCAATGGAGGAGCGAGGGGGTAAAAAGAAAACACCGGGTGAAACCAGGGTTACATATCAGGCTGGTGATACGGCTATGTCCTGAACAGGCACTCTCTACGGCTACGGCTATGTGCTGTAGTGTATCAATGGCTACAATTGAAGCCATAGCTATTAAATACCTGATTCAGACACAGCCTAGGATGGGCTAAATCCCCAAATGTAGCTACAACACAACTACACTGCAATGGCTAAATTACATTCAATGTCTTCCATATTCATGAGCCTGTATCGACCAATCAAATTCCCTGAATGAAATGAATTGATTAGGACTGGTAACTGTAAGAAACCACACATTCTAGTCATACAACAATGCCACAGCACCAGACTAGCAAAGGACCAAAGGTTGAATTTCATATGAAATGAGGACCACCTGTAGTTTTACTGACTTTGTAACTTCTGTTTGATTGATTTTCAATACAATGTGTAGTTACAAGGAGAAGTAATGGCTTCCCTGGTTTGTCTCTACCTGGTTTATGTATGCCAAGGGAATAAATATGTGCTTGACCGATTTTAAACAAGTACATTTCAAACCGGTTAGGGGCCTGGAAGTGGATAATGGCCCAACCGGAAGGTCCTTATCTGTGTCCAGGCCCCTGGACGGTTATATTTATTCATTTTTATACATTTATTCCCAAACTTCATAAATACTTCACAAATTCCCAACAATTTTGTTCAACAACTTTGCTTCATGTTTTGTAAAACACCCCTCTGGCTATGTCTATGGTATTTGCCTTGTGCAAGTAGTGCCAAGATTCTCCTTATATGGAAATTGTGCGTGCGCGGCGCATACTGTGCGATGTGGCGCAGAATGCAGTGCTGTTTTACCGGCGGTTTAAAACCACCCACATGATGGTCTCTCGACCAATAGGAATCAGCAAACTGTCTCAGGTATTCATGAATGCAGATTTAAACCCAATTCCAATGCAATGCACACTTGTACCAAAACCTTCATGAACTAAAGGTATGAGCTAGGATTTTTCATGAAAAAAAAAGAGAAACAAAAGTTCAACAGCATATTTTTTCCATCACCACTTTGCATTTCTAACATCTACAGCACTAAACATCGCTAACTATGTAGCAAATCAAAGTAATTGGACAAACTAAACAAATAACATAGGTCCATGACATGTAAACAATAATCACTAAATAACAGCAAGTAGAATTTTGAAGTGATCAGAATATTAATGGACACTGAATGATATGTATTCAAATTCCACTTCTCAAAACTTACCAAAACTTAACATTTTATCAAGCAAGTTTAGGGTGCCTTCAAAATGGCCACTCAAAACAATTTCTGACAATTTTTCTTCCCAAAAAAAAATTGTCCGTTCATCTCCCACAAAAGCTTAGGCATTGATGGCCACAAGATAAAGAATTACGCATTTTGGGGTCTCTAGTTTAAGAATTCAGATTCAGTTTGGAAATAATACCGAGTGTGTCCATGGGCAAGACACTCAACTGCAATTGCTCCCTCTCTCAAGACAGAGAGAATGTTGGTTGTACTAGTTGCTGGCAAGACACTAACTTGGGGCTTCTTTAAAATGTTCAAGAAATATTTGCTGATCCGAACACCAAGAGATTGACTTGATGGATGGTTAAAAAAACCTCCACAAACTAGAAATATACTTACTGTCATCAAAATTAAGAAGCTGCATATTAGACTGGCCGTCTTTTCCTGCATCTTTTTTGCTTCCTTTGGTCTTGGTGGGTGTGGCTTTGGGCGTGGCCTGGAGAAATAAAAAATTGAATACTGACAAGTGCTTTCCGGTACATATATATTTCACACATGGGGCAACAATGCATGCGCACACTATCGCATGGTAAATGCCAGGAAGCTGTCAACTCACTCCTATAGCTCTTCCATGCTATCAACTATTTTGTCAACTTCCAATTTCATTTTGAGTTATTATCAACTACTTACCCTAACACAATGCTATATTTCTTTATTATGAAAAGTTATTTGGTTTTTGTTTCAAAAGGTATTAGGTTAATCCAAATAACAAAATACAAGAATCAAACATATTTGTCGGAAGGTGTACCTTCTTTACTGGTTTAGCCGGGACATCGCTATCTGAGTCACTCTCCTTGTCACTGGAGTCATCCGACGATGAGTCACTCTCGCTACTCGATGACTCACTGCTGCTGGATGACTCTTCCTCTGAGGAGCTGGAGGTACCGTCACTGTCACTCTCTGATGTACTGCTGCCAGACCCATCACCGGAACCAGACTCATCGCTGCTTGCTTCTGTCGGGTAACGTGTACGAATTGCAGTGAGAAACAGTGTTCAAGTCAAATGTTGGCTTGGTCTCCAAATTCAGCTTCATGACATTTTTAGGTCCGACTTTAGAATAAGTATGGGTTTGTGTTCTGCCTTCAAAAACATTAGATCCTATATTTCCGTATTTTTGACACTTCAAAAAATTGATTTTTTTTTAGACAGATATAAAGCCGAAGTCAAGAACGGAGATAGCCTTTAGTCACGTCCCACGCGCCTATACCCGGACCATCCGGACACGTAACGCACCCCGGATGCTGGCACGTAAAAAGACTAGCACGAGCGGCGAAGCAGCGAGGGCCTTTACTATCTTGTGGAACTAATCACTTATTCATTTATTCACGTAATATAAATCAAGCAATATAAACCAATCATCTACCGGTGGTTTGCGGTTACCAACAGCAACCGCGCCATGGCGCGGATGTGTCTGGCGCCAGACGACGGCTGATTTACGTTAGTAATTCTGCATTTTCATTGGTCAATTCACAATGGGTAATGCATTATGCATGTCTACCAAATCGGTAGACAAATGTAAAGAAAAACATAAGTGTTCTCCACAAGATGGTAAAGGCCCTCGCGGCTTCGCCGCTCGTGCTAGTCTTTTTACGTGTCAGCATCTGGGGTGCGTCACGTGTCCGGGTAAGCGCGTGGGACTTGATTAA
The DNA here is from genome assembly GCA_029964075.1 of Patiria pectinifera. NCBI lineage: Eukaryota > Metazoa > Echinodermata > Asteroidea > Valvatida > Asterinidae > Patiria > Patiria pectinifera. The sequence continues at coordinate 29,097,325 of CM057129.1, read as the reverse complement.
AGGCTAGAACGGAGATGAACCCAAGGTTTGGACAACTCCTGTAGTGAAAACAATGACTGCTCCCTGTGTCGGCTGATTCTGACTACCTCCTGACATAAAGCAACTACTCCGATATAAACTTTATTGTATTTGTTTTACTACTCATGTACCGAGGTTCATTTCCACATGACTAAATAAGTTGACAACAATTTCAATACAATATTTGGTTAGACTTCACATGGCATGTGTCTGATTACACATAATTAACTGTGTAGGTTTTAGTATGGTACCACTGACAACCTTATCAGCAATCATTAACGTTGCACAGTCAGGAGTCGAGGTGCTTACCTAGGGTTCTGTTGTATAGTACCACCGATTGGCTTGGAGTCAGTACACATATCACGCTCACTTCCCATGACATGGTGGGACATTGACCAATCAGAGAATAGTGTTGGCTTATGAATATATGTGACATGTAAATAACCTGAATTGTAGTCTTCTTGTATCTGTGATGGACTTACCAGAGCCAGAGAGTTCCTCAGCTTCTGAGCTGCTGCTGGAGTAGAAGGACTTGGACTTACGAACTGGCTTCTTCTTGGAGGACAACTTATCGTTGCTGGCCCAGGCGTGAATCTCCTGAAAAATTGGACAACAAATCATAGATATCACAAAAGTGTGGAGTCAAAGAGCCAAAGTATTATGCGTCTGCGTTACGCCTAGACTGGGATACTCACGATTAGAATTAAATAGAATATATTCCAACTAAGAATTGGAATCATGACTCCACTTTTTTTGGAGGAATAGATTCCCTGTGGTGGCCAATTCTACTTCCCCAAACGATAGAATCCTAAAACTTCAAAACAAATGTCGGCAAATGATCATGTTTGAAGACAGAGATTACATCTTTGAATGACCTTGCATTAAAGCTCACCACCCCTGTTATAAAGAAGAAAGTGTGTATGTGTGTTCACAAGTTGCTTGACCGGGCTAGAGATATTATGGAAGTTTGTCCAAACTCTTTGATCTGGGTAACTTTGGAAAAAACCCAAAATGGAACCATGCCTACAGGAAGAAAACAAAATTAACTCCAAAAATGTTGGAGTCGCCCAAATATAGTTTAGTCAATTACTTCTCTTACACTTGCTCCACTACACCCTTAAAAACACTTCAATATTCACTGAAAGAGAATGCCCTACGTTTACTGCTTGGACATTACTGCAAGGGTGAGCAGCCACACCTCCAAAGAATGCCAAGCTGATCCAATAACCCTCCTCAATCCTCCCAAATCAACCAGGCAGTTTCAGAGGATTTTGGAGGATTGAGGCTTTGTATTCCATTGTTGTGCCACTTGATTTTGGAAGAAGCATTGTGTCAAGGTCTTAAGCTGCACCTTATGTTGTTTATGCTTAGCTGGGAATATTACACCTAGATATCATCCGAGCTGCTTTTGGATTTCATCGGCAATTCCTCAAAATATTACAGTGATTGTTGGAGTATTTTTGAAAGACTGAGGCAGTGGTCACCCCTCCACTGAAGATAATTCAAGATATAACGGATGATTTTGGAGCATTGAGGCTCAATCCAATTTTTAAATAGTGGCAATTGGAGGAGTTTGATGGATAGAGGATGGTTCCTAGCCAAAAGGGCCTAAGGGGTCAAGTTAATAAGGAAATGAGCACCTTCAAAATAACTGAGCACCTTCAAAATAACTAACAACACTCTCGGTTTCGCCCATGTGTGAGTTACCCATCCAGGTGTACAAAATGCAATGAACCACACCATATCAGACAACAACTGTACCAAGTCTAGTTCCCTACCTCCACATTGCGAACCGTAGGGTCTGGCATGGCCTCAGGGAAGTCTGGTAGCTCAATGTAGCCTGATGCTCTGGCATTGATGATGTGGGACAGGGAACCCAACTGGAACTGGTCACGGTCTAAATCAAAGAAAATTTTAAAAAAACTTTACAAGGAAAAAACGAGATTTTTATTTGGGAAAAATCGGTTGTTTGCACAGGCTTCATTGGTCATTGAGTATAACCAACACATTGGAAGCCATAATTAGCAATCAGCATGAGGCAAAGAGAAAAACAAAGCTGTGTTTCTGATAAACTGGCCAACCAAACTACAATCCTTGCCAAATCTCGCTGGGCCTTCAACCCTTTGGCCCCCTGTCAATGTTGTCTCTCATTGCGCGGTGTGTGCTCCATCAGCTGGAGAGAACAACATTGACCGGGGGAGCGGGGGAGTGGGTGACCGTGAAAGGCTAAGGTTATTTCCAAGTGTCCCAACCATTTTGGCCGGGATTGTAGTTTGGTCACTCATACGGTCAGCAATTTTTTATGATTTTCATAGGTTTTTTTTAAATAAAAAAAAGCCCCGAAACAAAAACTGGAAAAAGTATGCAGTATCAAAGTACCTTCATACAAGCACAACAAAATCAAAATACTTCAAGTACATATGCAAACACCGATAAACACATACAATTAGTTTACTGTAAGTATACTGCCTACCTAAAAAAACATTATCCTTAATAACCTATATACCCTTCCTATTTTGGCAATGGAACTGGAAACACACATTATATTTGGGCCTATCTATCAACTGGGAAACTCACCCTGACACCACGCCATGAGTAGGTGTATGGGATTTGTCTTCTCAACACAATGAATGTCCCAATAAAGTCCAAGCGTCCGTTATTTTCAACTAAGTCAGTTGCGCTGCCTGTTACCGAACCTAGTTTTGCCAGTGGAAGCTGTTATTTAACAGGTCAGCATGACCTCGATGACGACGTGACTCACCCTTAAAGACAGACTCCAGGACCGGTGCGGGCTTCGGGGCCAGGAAGATCTTCTTGGCGTGTTTGCTGAGGGCGCCACCTTTCTCTCCGGGGAAGATGAGCTGTCGCAGGAAGCGAGCCCTGTCCCGGATGTCGTAGTTCTGGTCGTACTTGGCCAGGTTCAGCACGTACTGGAACAACAGCTTGGTCTAGGAGGTAACAGATTTGACATTGAGGGGCAATGAGTTGGGGATTTTGTCACAGGAAAAAGACAGGATTAGACCTGTTTCCCATTTCAGGAAATTGAAATTCTGTTTCAACCATGAAGTGTGCAGGAAAATCCGTTTCCTTACTCCCACCGCCTGGACAAAGTATTTTTGTCAAAGACTTTTGCTAAAGAATAAAACAATTAATTGAAAAAAACTGCCCAAAAGCCATACATTATGCTTGAAATTTAAATTGTTTACATATTACATTAAATAATACTTCGGTGAAGAGCAAAAACACAATATTGAAACAATAATTTAGTTTCAATATTTCGGATTTTCAAGTGTTGTAGAATTTGATGAAGAAAACAGGGAGAGCAATTTTAATCAGAAGTTTTCAAGTTGTGTTTTAAGTGACCTTTATGTGACAACAAATTCAAAACAGAAATAATACAGCTCTATGGATATTCCTCGATAAATCTTCTGGCAGGATAGCTAACCTGTTTAGAGTTGGTCAAGTAGAGCTTGGCTCCTAGGTTCAGGATCTGCAGCTTGACAATATCCTCCTCATTGGTGAAATCCTTGGCCATCTTACGCAGCACATCAGGGGCAATCTTGGGCACCCTGTCTGAATACTCGCCAATCAGCCACAGGATGCTGGCTCTCGCCATGGGAACCTGTTTTTTTACAGAGACATTTATTTATACACCTCTATAGTTGAAAATTACTGCAGTAAAACATTGACCAATTTAACAAGTGCATTTGGCTCATAAACATTCATGAGGTGTAGTTTACTCCCATGCTACCAGCACTGACCGTGATGGCGTCAGCTAGTTTGGCCATATGACGGATGATCTCCTTATGCTCCGTGGGGTTCATCTGTAGAAGCTTCTTGATCACGACCACACTCTCTGCCACAACAGCCTCTGCAAAACAAGTACAAAGTTACTTACAAACTTCAAAATATCTCATAATCTTTCACAGGGGTATGTCTATCAATAACTATTTGATTGATTTACCATAATCCTTCCAGAACTTTCATAATAACGTTTTTAATTTTTTGCAGGATTGAGGAAGGTAGACCCTAACCACAACTGACCTATCGCCATTTGCGAGTTAGCCACGCCCCTTAGACAACGCAATGCAGTTTTTGTACACTAAGTTTTGTTTGTCTCAGATTTTGCGCGTTCTGCGTCCATTTGTATATCATGTAATTGGACAATATTTCACGAGCTGAGTTGATGTGATTCTAACGTGATTCTGCAGCGATAGGTCAATTACTTATGGGCTTGAAGCTTGGATACCATTACAAGCAAACAGTGGATTTTATCAGATTTAGGTAGATTCCCCAAAAAATTACCTGCGGTGTTCATGTTATAATTAACCTAAAAAGCTCTCAGACTTCTACAGCGTCCTGGACAGGGATGCAAGTGGGCTGAGCTTTTCTTACTAATATTTGACGTTTTCAGGAATTGCAGTAGGATGTCAATATGCTTTATGAAATTAATCAAAAGCTTGTAAATTCTGTAATCTGTCTTGAGCTATGAATGAGTTCAATAAAAATGCCACCTCAACAGACCGAGCACAGATTCTTTGTTGGCATGCTTGTAATGACTTACCGTCTCTATTGGACATCAATCCCATGAGCCCATTCATACAGGAATCAGTCACTTCTGAGATGTTACTGGCACACCTGCCTATGGCCTGGATAGTAGCTGCTACAAAGTCCTTGTCAGAACTGGTCACATAGGTCTGTGAAAACAGGGGGAGGGGAGTGGGAAGAAAATACATATAAATTGTACATATCATGACCATGGGTCTACGTCTGTTACTATCATTTGTGGTTTTTAATCTCCCCGTTTGATAATAACACTTTGACCGTCAGTGGTACTTCACAAATAATTATTGAATTTTTGTAACGTTTCTCTCAGGAATTGTTTATTTCAGACGCCTTGTATCATTTTTTTCATTTATTATATGTTCTTGACTTTAAATGAAAAGAGTTCATGAACTGAACAAATGTACGGCTTGCAATTTGCAAAAGGTCTATGGAACTTAAACAAAAGAAATGAAGATGTGACAACAAAGTTGTTTTTTAGAAGAGAAGCATATTTTCGCACTGATAACATTAATACCAGGGATCATGGTTATCAGTTACTACCATGATAAGTTATAACACATTTGTATAGCTTAAAAATCTTATTTTCTTCATCTATTGGTCTCTAGAGAAAACTTTATTACATATAAGGCATTATTGGGTACAAGGAACAAAGAACAATAGGGAACAATAAGACTCAGGGAGTAAGTCCATGTAGGAATATCAAAGCCATACATGGGGAACTTTATGAAAATTGAAATATTTAAAGAAACAAAAAGAGAAAAACGGAGGTATTGGTAAAAAAATGATAGAAACAATAAAGCAGTACCTGCAGCTCCCTCAGGATGGTGGCAATGCTCGTCTCCCCGGCGATGTTGGTCAGAATCTCCAGCTTGAGGAGGCGGATGTGGGTCGGGTCGCTAGACCGGACAAAGAAACTCTTGAGGAAAGGCTCAAACATGCCACGACGCTTGGCACTCATAGTAGCAACGTTGCTGAGAACAACCGACTGTACCTCCCTGGCAAAGGGGAGTAAAACAGTGGGACAAAATCAACCGGTGAACAAGTCAGAAAGGGCCTACTTCTAAAATTGGTTTGCTGCATCACCATGAGCACTTCTGTTACCTGTTACGTCTGTGTTTAGTCTCCAAGGAACCCACCAATCCCTACAGTGCTGCAGTGGTTATAGGGAGTAACAGGCTGGGTTGTTTAGGGCGGTACAGGATCACTAATGGGCATATATATACATCAATGTGGATTCTTCTATCAATCTCAACCCTCCAAGATCCTTGGAAATCCAGGAGTTTATGTGCTTTAGGAGACAAAGCCTAGCAACTGTTCAGGCTAAATGCCATGAAAGTTTCAAGTTTACCAAATGTTGTAAACCTTTCAAATATTCTGAGCACTGAAGAGACAATATTAAATATCTTTTGGCTATTATTATTAATTTCTGTACCTGTGACTTCTCAGCAGTCTAACCAGTGGCTTTGCAATCATTCCTACTTCATTTTTGGGGGCCAGATGGTGATACATCTGAGCCACGGCCATCACCACCTGTAAAAAATAGAAACCATGCTTTTTTAAAAATAAATTAAACTTTAATTTACTGATCTAATTATTTGAGTCATTTATTTCTGCTTTCCTTTTATCATTAGTAGGTTTTCCCCTTAACTGACTTAATTTGCAAAGGCACTAATAAAAAAATATATATACTCAGTACTTGTTAGGCAACATTCACAAGCTAGGTCAGGAAACCCACAATCTCCTGCTTAATATTCTCATCATCATCATTCAGCTGCTCTGCAGGCAACTGAAAATTTCTCCCAACAACTTCGGTCACTGGCAAGGTTGACAAATTATCTTGGCTGAAGTATATTGTCCTCATCCCCCTGTAGGCCTACGATACATGTTAGATAAGTTGTTGTTTGAGACCTCTTAATCACTCAACCATCAAGCGTTAGTTCAATGTCCAAACCCAAGCATCACAATACAGATTTTTGTATAGTAACCTGTACACTGGCAGTTCCATGTCACAACTATCGACACATTTATAAATCCCTATTTCTTTCCCAAATATTAACATTTCCCGATAAGATTTTGACTCACAGCTGAATTCCTACTCTGTAGGAGGGGCTTGACACTCCTGAGTAGGAGGCGGTGATCCGCATCCATCACATAGGGTTTCTTGACGGGTTCTTTCTCTTTCTCCTCATCATCTTCATCATCATCCTTATCGCTCTCTGATCCGTAGAATGACTTCTCCTGTTCCTCCTGAATCATATCCTGCAAATGTAGTGAAAGTCATTTTGTATACGAACAGTTAACATTTTTAAATGGAGGCTATACACTTCAAGGATTTGAGACAGCCAATGGAAAAAGTGAGGTGATTTAACTGGCATCAGTCCCGTGCTTTCTACAGAGAATTACACAAGTGGTGCTTTTATAGCACATTAGAACACACATTGTTTTACCCAGTTCATTGTGGCCACAAGATCAGATTTCTGCAACAGTTTGATACACTCCTCATACATTCCTGGGTGGACACAGGCAATTGTAGTAAAGTGTCTTGCCCAAGAACACAAACACCATGATCCTCAGTTGCAAACCCATATACTATCACACATGAGTCAAACGCTGTAACCATTGGACCAGATGCGTTACAACATTAAATCCTCCATTTGAAGTCCCACTGGACGAAGTTAAAATATCAATCTTTTAAACCATTATTCTTTTCATTATCTCATAGGCCATGGAATGGACTAATTTTATACCCACAACTGAGCTCTTATTCACTGAAGCATGCAAGTCTTCAGTACAAGTTAGATAATTATATCTTATCATTCAGCATGCACTTTGTTGTGGAGTGTTGCTTCGGCAGCCTAGCTTAAAGATTAGAAAATGATGCACAAAGAGATGCCTAGCCTGGCTGGTAATGAGATGCACAGAAGGTATTTGAAACTTACAGCCTTGTTAGGATCCAGGAACTGTGTCCTTGAGTATCTGGTCAGCATGTTGATAATGACAATCTGACCCCATTCCTCCACGTCAATCAAGAGATTGCACAGCTTGCGGAAGTTCTTATGGATCAGATCAATGCGGTCTGGACAGACCTCCTCAAAGGCATTCACGACGCTGCCAGCAACAAGCTGTGGGAAGCAAGTACATGCATTTAGTTATTATATATTACTACATGGTTTGAAGGGAAATGGGGGCCATGTACTGGACCTAAGGTAGTGGCTAATTGGACTACCTCCTGAAGTGAAGTGGAGGAAGGTGGTGGAAATCATCCCCTGCGAGAGACGACACCTTGCTTGAATAAACCATGCTGTAATTGTTTTAATATACCTCATATGTGAGGCATTGTGGTCAAATGAGACAAACTGGGCACAGGCTGTGGTGCAGAAAAATGCAAATTCAGATTTACTGCTACTTGTAATCATGAATATGTGAATTACATATATTTTCAAGAACTAGTACAAAATTAATAGAATGAAAGTGTTTTTCATTTTCACTACTACGAAACAGTCACACAAAAAAGTCGATAAATGCAAGCTTTCAACAGCCATAACTTGTCAACGGAATGTCAGATTGAAGTGCAACAGTTTGGTAAGGAGAATTTTATTCTCTTTCCTAATACCTGCAAACCCTCATTTCAACCTCTGCCCAGTTCTGTCTCATTTTACCAAAATGCCGCACATATTTTTAGCAGGATGATCAATAGTTGACAAAATTCTGTGATAATCCCTCCCTTTTGTTTTATAATTATTTGAAATTAGAACAAATACAGAGGAACTAGTCTACCAGCCACTCCTTATACAAAACAGTAAACAAGCGTGTTTCAACGAACAAGTGAGATGCAAAAGGTTTAAGCTAGTACCATGTGACAAATCTCTTTTATGAGTTTGAGAGGTTATGAAAATAACCGGGGGAATTCAACGTTTCGGACAGTATACTCCTCCCGTCGTCAAGAGACTCTGCCCATCGACACACAAACGTTGAGTTTCCCTAGGTTCTTTTCCAAAACTGCACAAACTCACAGAAGACATTTGTCACATGGTGCTACTGTAAACCTTTATCTTATTCGTACCTTCACCATGCAAACCTTCAAATCTGAAGTGCAGTGCCCTTCATGCGGAATAGTTGTACAAGGTGACAGGGCATCTTCTCTTAATATTCATGCACAGAGTGAGTGCACTGTTGCAAAGACGACCTCAACAACACAACACATGCTTTTATGTGACGATTAACAACTTTTCACCATGCATCCCTAATTGAAAGTCACATGGTGTCATCCTCATTCTTGTAAGTCTTAGATTTAAAGGAAGCCCTAGGCAAGACTCACCGTGGTCTTGTCAGCCAGTAGCTTCTCAATCACTTCAATCAGTTGATCCTTCTGTTCTGGATCCAGACTTGAAACAGAAAAGTGTCGGGTAGCATTCAATATCAAATTCTCAACACACTGGTAGCATTCAATATCAAATTCTCAACACATTTGTTTACCATGCGAATAAGTACAGCTTTCAAGGTTCATTAATGTGTACCTATGCTCATTGCATTAAACCAGACAACTACCATGGCATACAGCAAGTGACAAAAAAATAAATATAAAATAACAGAGTCCCCAGTAATACCTCATGCCTAAGATAATGTCAAAAGCATCAAACTTGCAGGATGCATTCATAATCTATATAGCGGTTTCAGTCTGTTCATTTGTACCTGTATAGTTTAGGGATGGCATGGGCTGCAGTCTTCCTGACGTAAGCCGACATGTCGTTCACACTTTCCTTGATGGCCAGCATCATGATGGGTACAATCATTGGCACACGGATGCTGGACAGGACCCGTAGGGCTGAGGCTCGGATCAGCTGGTTGGGATCCTGACGTCAAGAAATGGTAATAAGAAATGGTAACAAAAGGTACATAATGAGGGATAAAGACACCTGGTGTGGCGTTGTGAACGAGATCTCGGTTGCGACCGCTAGATGATGATGATGATGATGATATAAAAGGTAATATAGACAAATCTGGTTACCGCAAGTCAACAGAAATAAAAAATTAAAATTAAAAAAATAGGGGACGTTTGTTCTAATTTCTTCAATCATTCTGTTTTATCACATAATACAAATGTTGATAGACTGTAAGGAGGGACACTCAGGAGGGGGCAGTGCTACTGACAAATGCTCCAATAACAGTCGAATGGTCAAAATTTGGAGGATAACTGTATGCTGAGTCCAGATGCTTTTTATACACAGTGTGCATGGATAAACTGCAGTCACTCAGTTTCATGGCCAAACACAGTAATCGCACAGTGGATTTGTCAATTGAACGCTTTAGTCCCTGTGCAGCCCAAAACTGCCCTGCCTGTTTCTCCTCAAACCGCCCAGCACTGAATGGTTCACAGATTTATTAACCCTAAAACAATCCTGAATCCTCCATTTCCAAACACACTGGAATGGAATTCAAGTGTTAATGGCTTGTGGGCCACTTGGAGGCCTGTATCATCTCAGTGTGAGCTCCAGGAATATGGTGGCTGTGATTTCCAAGACCACCATCTTATAACTCCTCCTCTGTAACCGTTGAGGGGGTATGTGTGCAGGGAGTTTATAGACAATGTTACCTTCAGTCCTTTTTGGAATGTACTGATGGACAGCAGGGCCAAGTCTTGCTGCTCCTCGGCATAGCGCACCAGGTACACATACACCAACTTCTTGACCTGTATACAATAATAATAACACAAACAAAAACAAGCGATTAACTGGGATTTGGACATACAACCTCCAGGGTAACGTACTGGTTTTCTACCCAACCCTCCTTTTTTTTAATCAGTCACAGGCAGTCAAAAATTTAATCCTGTTCCCCTGCCTTGCCTTCATACACAGACTAGTCACCAACAGTCAGATCATAATTCTGTGGCAGTCAAATTCCATCAACAGACAAAAGCAGGTAACTGCTAGGCCCAGCTGGCTTATCAATCTCCTACAGTCAAAGCATAGCTGTATCAGGTTTCATAACAATCACAGCCAGTCAATCCGGCTTTATGAAGGCAGGGAGCACTCAACTGTTAAAAACAGTCACTTGATTTATTTTGACAGCTGGGCTGGCCTTGTTGAAATTGCCAGCTAGAGAGGGAGAGTCATCCAGCTACTTGTCTTAACCCTAACCCACCTCACTCCTCCAAAATCCTCCTGGCGGTTTTGGAGGATTCTAGAGGATTGAGGAAGAATGGTGATTGAATCAAATGAGGATTCTGGAGGATTGAGGATGAATGGTGATTGAAGCACATGAGGATTTTGGAGGATTGAGGATGAATGGTGATTGAAGCACATGAGGATTTTGGAGGATTGAGGATAAATGCATTTTGAGGCAGGACTGTCTGATGATTTTGAAGGATTTGGCGTTGGTTATCCTTCATTTAAACATAAGTGCAAAATTTTGGGATGAGGAGGATTTTGGAGGATTGACGATGAATGCATTTTGAGGCAGGACTGTCTGACAATTTTGAAAAATTTAGGCGGAGTTGCAAAATTTTGGAGGATTTTGGAGGATTGAGGATGGCTCTAAGCAAAAAGGGCCTAGGGGGTTATTAATGTTTGTAGTCATCCAATCTGTTAATAACTTACACTGCAGCCATATTTGAGAGTCATTTCTTTTTAGTGTGTCTGGTTCCACAGGGATACGCATGAGTAAACCTCTTGTGCATTTACTATGGCTGAATAAAACAATAACCCAAAACACCTCAAACACGGCTGCTGAATTGAAAGGGTGTGTACATAAATCAATATAACTACCTCTATATTCTTGGAGACAACGTTCTTGACAACAGCTGCAAAGAGGTCCGATGCATCCTTTCCCTTTGCAATCATCTGAAAAATGATCAAAAAGTACATTCAATGATGAACGGAAATCACAAACTTTACCACTAGGTTCATTTTTATTTCATAAGGTGTATTTCTTTCCTTTTTCATGTGGAAAATAGTACTTTTGCTACAATATAAAATTATGTCAGTTTCAATAGTTGTTTTAGGTTTATGTGACTGAAGATTTATGTGTATAACCCCCCCCCCCAAAAAAAGGGGAAATACTGACCCCAATAATTCTCTTCATGGCCTCCAGTTTCAGGTTGTCCTTGCTCCCATCAAGCATGGATTTCAAGTCTTCATGTCTGCAATAGAAAAACACATCATCATTCAAATTTAACCTGGATGAAATCTCATTTGAAGTTTTCATACATCAATGGTTAGGCCAAATAAAAAAAAACCATGTTTAGCATCCTGCCTTTTTGAAAAGAAGGAAGCGGGAGGCCCTTTTTAAAAATTTTCCTCCAAAATGGCCGCCCGACTGGGCTATTTTTCAAGATGGCCGCCAGTTCTTTTTTAAATGGCTGCCATTGGGCTCAGGAAATGACATACCAGTACCAGCTTTATATGGGCTAGACGCAACAGGCAAAGAGGCCAAAATGATGTCACTGTTTAAAATTTATCATTTTTTCCGTTAAAAAAAAAAGAAAAAAAGGAGGCGGCCTCCAAAAAAGAAGCGGGCGGGGGGATGCTAAACATGTTTTTATTTATTTGGCCTTACTGCTCCTAGTCTTACTTGACAAGTAGTAACGTACTGTACAGAAATCATGAGAGATGTTAGCATAGTTGTGTATCATACGTAATTGTGCTTGTAAGCTTGCTTGAGTTTTCTTCTTTTCTTGAAAAATATGCTGGAGTCACTGGATTTCTTTTCAAACAAAAATTTAATGAACACAATCAAAGGTAATATTTTGAGATCAGAAAATCCAGATAAAAAACATGCTATTTTTTGTAATTGAAAAAATATTGAAATGGATATTGAAATAGACATGCCCTTGAATTGTTTTGCAATAGATTTTTGTTTCCTTGTTATATTTACAGGGTTTTTTGTAAGGGGAAAAACCTACTTTATTCCAATTGTTGACGACTGCAACCCTGGGGAAAAAAGGCTTTCAACTTTCACAGTTTTTCATTTTGTGCACAAAAAACCTGTCCTTATGAGTATGTGAGCCAAATTTATTGCCTGGCACTGGCAGCCAATAATTCCCATTTTAATTCCCATTTTGGAAAGAAATCCATATACGTATGCCACTTGACACCCTGTGTATAAAACCCTATGAGACTGGTCTGAAGTGTTTTCCAACTACTTGGTACTTGGTACTTGGTTGTTGGTCCTCCGAAATATTCCATCTAGGGAATTTAAACTGGAGGTGTGGTGTAGTGAGAGTGGTCAGGATTAGATTTTCTTAGTGTTCTTAGAAAAAATGTGTTCTTAGTGTTCTTAGAAAAAATGAAAATGCTTCAATATTTCCCCTGCTAAATGTCACGGAAAGAATGTTGCAACCTGACGCCAATTCAGCAGTTGTGTACACAATCTATGGAAAGTGAAAAACATTTTCTAAGTAGGGGCCTATTTCCTAACAAAAATTGGAAAATGTTTCTCAGTCCAAGATTCATGTCTTAGGCCAAAAAAAAAAAAAATATTCGGTCTCTGGTCAGACCAAAGTTCCGGAATTGACGCGGCCACGCGGCTTTTTTTTTTTTTTCTTCAGCTTGGATTGTACAGACAAGGTGGGTACAATTTTGCTTTTTTGGTGTCCTCATGTACATGTACATGTACATTGGTGGCCTCCATAATTTGCCTTGGTGCTTTCAATCATTTGCCTTGGTGCAATTTCCCATTCCTTGGTGCAATTTCCTAAAAGAAATTGAGGAGGTGCGGAAGTAGAGGGCGCTGGTGGAGCTTCCGCGGAACATTTTGGAAAAAAAAAAGATCGACGCGCATGCTTAAAATCGACGCGCGCGCTGACCAGAGGCCGACTTATATTTTTTTTTTGGCCTTATCATCATTTTTGCAATGGCTGACCTTCATTGAAATGATACAGTATAATGAAGAAAAAAGCAGTGTCAGGCTGCAACATTCTTTCCAATGTCACTTTTTAGAACATGTTATCCCTCTCTGATGGTTGATGAGTCATTGCAGGGAAAAAGTAGTGGCGTACGTATATGGAATTCTTTCCCGAATGTTGTATAGAATTTAGAAATATTAAATTCAACAACTAAACGTCGGTGTATTTTTTCGTTCAAACTTCAATGTCACATTTAAAACTTCACACCTTTTACACAGGCAGCTAGGAAAACAGCAATTGAGAAAGCAAGTCTATTTTTCGATGTGAAACTCGAAATTTTATGGCACGGAAAACATCTTAACATGCTTAAATTAAAATAAGTTTATATCACCCCGACGCGAAAATTCCATCTTAATATTCTTATTTATAATAGTTTATGCGGCACCCGCTGCTATGTACATCAGATTCGAACCAGCCAACCGATCCCGTTAGCTCGGTGGTCAAGTGGTAAGACATCTGCACTAGGTTCGAGTCCCGGCCGAGTGATTTTTTCCAACTTTCACTCGGGAGGTAACAGTAACACACCGAGTATACAGTCATGACAGTGTTTAAAGGTCGGTGAAGGGCAAAACCTAACTTGATTTATCACCCCGACGCAAAAAATTCCTTCTCATAAAAAATTATAATAAAATAAATTTCCAAATTTCATTTTTCCCCCCAAAAATGCAAAATATCCTGCAAATGGAAAAGTCAGGTCAAGATACACGTGAAGCATTTTCACACTGAGAAGGAAGCACTGGTCTACACCTTTCTAAATAATCAGCCATAAGCTGACATTGTTATTGACAATCACTAGTATGCATGCATGTTTTGGAGGCCGGCCTGCCAACTGCCTGCGTGAGTGCAGAAGCGCAGCGCTGCGACACCTTCGAAAGTGTCGTAAACACAAGCCAAACCATTCATAACACCACGTTTAACACGCCCACGTAGACATTTTTTCATGCGTACTTTTTGTAGTCAGCAGCAAAAAATCCGCCACTTGCAGGGTCGCTGGCGACATCTGGCTCCATGGGGCCAGTTGACGGGGTCTTCTCGTTGGCATAAGACCGCTGCTCGGCCTGGCTGTGATGTGCCATGGTGCTCAGATTCTCGTAATCCTGTGCAGAAAAAGCAACAAAATCACGTAAAAAACAGCTGCCCACAACACCACCGCCGCACCGGGTACCGAAGCTGCAACTAAATATTGTCAACCTCGTATCCATTCGTACCGTTCGTGCAATAACAACATTCAAAGATGCACAAAGTAGACGTGCACCATACATTTTGGGAACGATTTAGTTTTTACGTCATCAACTGGATTGATTAATTTTAATCGTTTAACATCAAGGGGACCTTAAAGGGACTATCGATTATTGGGACTTCATCATTTCTTTCTTTCCTTGGGGTACAGTCACACCCTAGGCTCCACGGACAGTCATCCTCCAAACATGCAACATCAAGTGCGGATCCAGAACACATTTTTTGGGGGGGCCCAAAAAAAATTTTGGTCCCCCCAAAAAGTGGGTCAAAAAAATTACGGCGTGGGGTTCGGGGCCCGCTTAAGGGCCCTGAAAAATTTTTGGATTCTAGATGCTCCGTGGTGCGATCTGAGGCAATTTCTGACCACTTTAACCAATGTTTTTTTTTGAGGAAAAGATGGTGGTGTACTCATTTCCTGCCTTAATTGCGATGTCACATAAAAAAAAAAAAAATTAGTTTCGTTTTTTTTTGGGGGGGGGGGCCATGGCCCCCTTTGGGCCCCCCCCCCCGGATCCGCCCTTGTGCAACATCACCCGTCGATTCCTAAACCAAACCATCTAGGTCCACCGAGACCGAGATGCTGAAAGGTCAGTAGAGGATGTTCAGGAGGAAACTAACCAAGGACCACTGATAGCTCCTGGTGCATCATCAACTGTGATGGAAAAACCTACAACAGACAAAGTGGCTAAACTGCTTTTCTTTGGTCTAATAATATCATAGTCTCGAAAAATGTATTCCGCTTGGATACTACTACTACTAATAATAATGATAAAATTAATAAAATTAATAATAATAATTAATTAATTAAAACAATCCAAATTTGATTTCTATTAAAAATGTACAGAAACATATTATATAGTTATAAAAAAAAACTTAAGCAAAAAAAGGCAAATTTAAAGATAAATTTTGACATGAAAAAAATCGTTTTGATTCATAATTCCTCCATGGATAAATTAATTAAAACTATTACATCAGAGGCTAAATGAAGTTAATTATACCTAATCATAATGGATTTGGTTACGGCAGCAATAATTGAGAAATTTATTTTCCCTTTAATTTTGTGATATGATTTGGCAGTTTGTAGCCGGGTTGTTTGGTTGTTTGATTAATTAATTTTTTGGGAAAAAAACATTTAAACAGAACTGACGTTGCAGCCTATTAAACATAATACATGCATATGCCTTTTCATGCACATGTGCAAAAAGGCACGTTTATTTTGCACATGATTGACCCACGATCCGCCTTTAAATTTACAATTGGACGTCACGAGTTATACTAAAGCGCATGCTCAGTACATGGTTCATAACGATCCGCCATTTTCCCGTGACAAGTGGTAATCGAGCTATTTTCGGACGCCAGATGAAAACACATCTCAAGATTTTCCCGATTTATCGTAGTAGCTGTAATTGTATCACTGGGCTCTGAAGCCAGAATTTCGGACGATATCGACGAAATATACTATGACAGATTTCGACAGCAACCCATTTGCTGATCCCGAGGCCGCCAATCCTTTTCAGGTGAGAGTTGCCGCTGCCGTTGTTCGCCGCCGTGTTTTACCGGCGTACGCCGCGCGCGGTGCCGTACGTGGTACGTCAGGCAGTAGGCGTGTGGTTTGGCCATTGCATTGAAAAATGTATTGTGCATGCTGAGTTGCTGACTGCATAGCCCCATAAATGTGAACTTTGTCATGTCAAGTTTTTATTTTCACTAGGCCCTAGGCCAGGGCCTAGGCCCTAGGCCTATTTATTTAGACTTTTGTGATTGTAACTGTAGTTTGTACACAACATTTGTCAATTGTAATTTGTAGTTTATTTATAATATTATCATGTTTATAGAAGCACGGTTACTTCACTCTCGTCTCTGTAAAGTGATAACAAATAATTCCCCCATTTTTTCAGAATTCTAGTTTTTGTGTAATTTTGTGTTGGAAATGGAATTTCGATACGCTAAACGTGTGCAAAATGAACCTAAAAATTAAACAAAATATAAAAGTCTGAAAAGGGGATAGGCCTAGGCCTATATTAAATTAATTTTTCTATCGCTTTAAAGAGGGTGAGTGTGCTTCTAAATCGTAAATAAACTACAAAAGTACAAACAAAGTCTAAATGTGGAAACAAAAACTTGACAAAGTTCTACATCTATTCTATAGCGTTTTCGGGGACATTTTCCAAGTGTGGCCTTTATTTATGGAAGTAGTCCAGTAAATTGGCCACATTTATGGGGCTACTGACGGCAGTGGAGGAGGTGCAGCAGCAAAAGCATTGCTAGTCGGCCATTTATACATATTAACAGTTAGCATGATTAGCAAGACAAAGTACAGTCCAATTAGCATGATTAGTCCAGTGCCTTATGACGTGTCGTTATTGAGCACATAGCAAATTTAACATGTTTGAATTTAATGGAAAGATATCCTCGATCCTCTTCCTATTTCTGACTCACCTTTATTGAGATGATAGGCTAGGCCTAAATGAAGAAAAAAAGTGGTGTCAGTTTTCAACATTCTTTCCCAAGATTGTAAGCACTGTCGATATCAGAATTTTCAATAAATCTATATATCCGAAATTCAAAATAGAGAGAATATTCAATATTTTAATTATGATTTATCCCATGTAAAAGTTTGTACATGTACCGTAACCAGATAACATGCATTAAAATGAAACTTTGATTAGACAAAAAATAAAAACCAATCTTAAGTCCCAATTTTCCACGGCTGTCGCTGGAGCATATTGCTAAAACTTTTTACAACAAATCTTGTCCAGAATGGGCGGTTTCTCTTGAGATGTTACTTTGGGGAGACTGCGAATTCCAGCAAATGCAGAGCACAAAATGACACCGCTTGGCATTTCACAGTGTTTTTCTTTTGAGTCACCAGCACAAGTTGCCGTCGAGTTTTATTTCATTACAGCACCAGCAAACGCTCAACACAAAGTAAAAACACAAACAGGAGATTAATTTTGACGATAATCTGCAGTTTCGATATTTTTAATATTCCTCAATATCCAAAATTTCAATATTTTGATATGATTTTGAAAATGGTATCGGCGATATCGATATCAAAATTATATCGAATAATGAAGTAATATCAATATATGGATGGTACTTACAAGATTTGTAGTTTTGTATAACAAAGCAACATAAGATAGGCCTACACTCACATTCAGCTCACACGTGGCATAGAAATTAATTGGAATATACATGACATTTAATTGGAATTTTATGATGTTCCGGTAGGCCCTATTCAGTTTTTTTCATCATTGACCATGTATTCCATAAAACTAAAGACACTAGTTGTTGTCGGTTATCAGTGATAGTCCAAATACGGGCATAATAACCCCCAATTTGGTGTAAAGACACAAATAACGAAATAACTTTTTCAAAAACGCACATGTATTAAATGATGTACAAGTACATGTATGTGTATGAATGTAACTGCTCGCTATGCTCAAATAACTTGCAAAGAACACGGAAACTTTAAGATGCTGAAATATGTGAAGTTCTCTAGTGTAGATACATGTAGTGGTTTGTGTTGCTATAGAAACAGGGAAGAGGCACACATGAGTTCCCCCATCCCTCAAAATCCACAAGTAACCTCAAAAATCTACCTCCAGGTCTGAAGTTAGTTATATATAGGCCTATTCATTATTTATGCAAAGAACCTTGTGAATTGGACAAGAAATGATCTCATCAAGAAACACCATGTCAACTTGTGCCAATTGCTGAACAAATGCACAGTTTTCATTTGAATTGCTCACATAATGTATGTGGAAGTTCTGTTTCCAATATTTCAGTTCCTTGGGTTAAGGAAATGTTGACTTAGCACAACAGCAGTGATGCATGCATTATGACCTTTGTACATTTTGTATTTGACTTTGATGCTTGTTGCGGGTGCTTGTGGTTATGCCAGTATTAATAGTGTCTGGTGGTCCTGTTGAAGTCTATGGAGCGTCAACATTGCAGTCAGACTCACATGATACCTGTAGTATTGTCATGAATGCAATGTAGGATTGCTGTGTTAGTCACACCATTGTGTGAGTCACACAAGAGGCAGAACCTCTGAACTTTGGAGTGTTTTTTTTCTTGGAAAAGTATTTAAATCAATGAGCACCCATGTACATGTATGCAATATTGTATTCCTACTGGATCAGTGTTTGGCTGGTTTCTGCATTTGTATTTTCATCTTGGGAAAACAATTTCCTTTGACAATTTCCGTACATGTAGAAGACCATTCTGCATGGTCAGGAACAAACTTAATCCAGTACTTATGTTTTGAAACCCTATCAAAACAAAACAAAACGTTAAAGTGTATCATACCGGTACAATTAAGGCCCAAAAAAAATAACAATTCGGTCTCTGGTCAGACCAAAGTTCCGGAATTGACGCGGCCAAGCAGCTTTTTTCTTTCTTTTTTTGCTTTTTTTTTTCTTTTCTTCAAGCTTGGATTGTACAGACAAGGTGGGGTACTATTTTGCTTTTTGGTGTCCTCATGTACATTGGTGTCCTCCATAATTTGCCTTGGTGCAATTTCCCATTCCTTGGTGCTCTTTGGTAAAAAAATTTGAGGAGGCGTGGTAATAGAGGGCGCTGGTGGAGCTACCGCGGAACATTTTGGAAAACAAAAATGATAGACGCGCATGATTAAAATCGACGCGCGCGCTGACCAGAGACCGACTTATTTTTTTTGGGGCCTAATAAGTAATCCACACAGAGTAGAACCATGCAAATCAAGTAATTTTTGTTATCAACCGAGTCACAGATTAATGCCATTATTTTCAAGCTACCGGTAGGTATCCTTTTTAAATGCACTTAGTGGGAGTGTTGTTGCTTGATGGGCATGCCCAGTAAGTGTGCTTGAGAAAAAAAATTCATTCTGAAAAATGAAAATGGAAAGTTATGTGTAGATGTACTCCGTTTGCTTCATAAAAGTTGGCATGTACATGTATACAGGTACAATTGCACAACTGTATACTGGTAAGTGTAGGCTGTGTACATAATGTTGAACACACACTTGACAATCATTAACAAAAGAAACCAGACACTTAATTCAGCATAGTGCCTGGACACTATGTACAATACGTGTTGGTGGTGTGCTGCAGCTGGTACTCTGCGCCACTTACCAAATATCTGGCAACGTTGTCCGATATCCCCATCATCTTCTCCTGCAGTCCTAGCTTCAACACAGCTGTTGGCAGTGACATTGTTCCAAACTTAGCACTCAATCCTTTCATCTCAAAAAATTAATATGCTTCTTTACGTACATGTACATACAAGAAGGACCTAATTATAAATGTGTGTAACTCCTAAGAGTAATTTCGCATGCGGTATTCTGTGCATACATGCATCCTGTATCGGTATTATAATTTATAAATAACAATATGGCATCGCTTGTCGTAAAAATTGTCAGGCACTGTACATGTGTGCATGTAAACCAGACAATGTTTATTTGCATTTCAACTACTTAATATTTCACCAGATGTTGATAACGCCACAGCATGCATAAATAACGAAGTGAAGTTAACAGCTGAATAAGCTTACATACATTGTAGTTTCTCCTGGTGCTGAATATCAGGCTAAGTGTGACCCAATTTCACACATAGACCCATGCCCGCTGTGTATGATAGAGTCATGTAATACACACAAAATTTAGATTCTAAATAAATTTTAAATAACACCAACCACCTGTTTTGCATTTCTGGAAAACTGGTTAAAGGGAAGATACAACATTTGCAAACATCAAAAAACGAAATTATCACAAAATACCTTACTGGATTGTATGTTAGGGAATGACAGTCTAAAGCATCCTGTAAAATCGTGGCACCTGGTGTGCCGACATTTCAAGAAAAACAGTATTTTTCCAACGCTGGTTGGCCGACAGTGTGTACATGTATGTACACACTGTACGTGTGCATGATGTTAGTATGTTATACTTGTGGTATATACATTTACCGGTATTGTTGATGTCCCCTACCGTGGTGCTGTCCCTAGCATGGCGCACTTTGATTTTGTTTGCCTGAACATGTAGTGCCTTGCCAGAGCAAAAACTTTACCTCAAATTTCACAATAAAAAGTGAAATTTCATCAAGCTCTGAACATTCCTGTTTATAAAGCTTAAGTTTACGTAGCCATTTCAAAGTTAACAGAGAGCTTTTATTTTGGCATGATTTTTTATTTTTATTTTGAAGTGCACAATGAGCCCTTTTAAAATGCGCTACCAAAGTTGGGTACATGTTTGTGAGTAGAGTAACAATGGCTTATCAGAATTTATCAATTTTAAAGAAATTCTGTTAACATGCAATTTTCTAAGATTCGTTCAAGTGTGCCACTTAAGGGAACACTCTTCTGATTTTTTGCCCGATTTCCATACGCCACCATTTTTGAATTTCGGACTAAATTTCATGACTCAAAAATTGTTCACAAAGGTTCAACAGCAAGCATTATGGGTAAAAAGTACCACTTTTTAACTGAATGAATTTGAAGTTTGTCAAAAAAAGAGGTTTGGTAACACTGCATTCTGAGGAAAGTCGAGGAAAACATTAAAGTGTGCCACATTGGGGAACTCCACTATAGACCTACTGTAGTTAATAAACAGGTTTGGATGTTTTATTGATGATGTCATAATGTGCATAACTTTTAATGTCCATATGTTGGTACAGGTACTTACAATTCAAACTAAACATGTACAATGCTGAATGTGCTGAGATATGCATGTAAGATGCACAGGCATGACATGTAGCTCAACACAAATTCTTTCACCAACTACATTTGTACCAGTAATTAGACTGCACTTTCAATTTCATGTACATTTACCGGTACACCTATTTATTTTAACAAATTTATTTTAACAAATATTGTTGAAATATACATGTATGTATCATACAAAATGAAGCAGAATTCCCAAAGAATTCCAGAAGATGTACATGTACATGTACATGTACATGTACAATGTACAAAAGGTACATGCACATCCAGATCATGACTGTTCAAGTAGGCCTACATGAACATAAAAACTATCGGAATATAAGCCGCGGCTTATACGTTGAATTTGCCCATGAAAATGTTTACTGCGGCTTATACACAGGGCGGCTTATACGCCGAGCCTTGAAGAATAAAAATAAGATTCACATGTGTATTTAATGTACTGGTACAAGAAGAGATGTGTTGCTGCAATGAATTATAAATTAAGAAAGTCATTAACAAACCGAAACCACGTCTCACGTAAAGGTACCGAGCGGTAAAAGTACGGTGAGGAAAGCTGTCTTCGACACTTGCGACCACAGCCGTACGTACGTGATACTGGTACAGTGCAGCAGCGATATGCAGCATGTTTTCCCCCCCGCGGACCACACCATTTGCGGTAACAAAGGGGTGTTCTTTCTTGGGAACAATAATTACCAATATTTCCGCTGTTTAAAAAAAAAGAAAAAAGACGACTAAAATTTGTATGGCGTTCGAAACATTTTTCTATTGTATAATCAGTTGTTCAACGTTGCAATATATTTTATTTTCTTGAAATGTATTCAAGAAACGATGTAAAACTCAAAAGAGGGACTAAATCACCCCTTACAAAATTAATGGAATCGTCTATTAAAATGTCCGCTTCGTTTTGACTATTTCCGAAGAAAGTTACGATCGAAACTTGAATAAGTGGATAAGTTTTGATAGCTCCATGGTAAAAACGGACCTGTTTATTCTTAGGACAAAACAAATCAGCATCTGTTGCCACAAAGCGAGATTTGTAGCGCTCCAGTCAGACAACACACGGTGGGTTTCATACTTTCTCACGTGCTGTGGGAAAATGTTGTCATTCACCGGCGTGCGTGGCGCAGGCTGCCGTGCTATGACGGGGCAGCCGGCAGCAGTTCCCGGTGTTTATTTCTCATCAATTCCCATATTTGTTTGTAAAAGTATCGATTGTAAATGATTTGATATAACTGTTGTGGCCCTTTTAATAGCTTCTGTAGTGCAAATGGAACTGGTTCAGAGCATTTTGACTAGAATTTGGAGGCCTTACAAAATTGAAACCGCAGCGGTCGGTGCGGCTTATATGCCGGTGCGGCTTATACGCCGACTTCAAATCTTAATTTGCAGATTTTTGCGTGCTGCGGCTTATACGCCGCGCGGCTTATATTCCGAAAATTACGGTACTGCAATGTTAGGCCAAAAAAAAAAAAGTCTCTGGTGTGATGCGCGCGCGTCGTCGTAGCCATGCGCGTCGGCAAAATGAAAACGTTTTTTTTTCAATGAAAGATGATGTCTCAAAACCGCCAAACTCACTGGTTTGACTGGAATCCTGCTGCTGCACAATTTTAACGTGTTTTTAGATGGGGTTATGATCGAGAATAAGCTGTATGTGGCCTCTCTGGACTCCCATATATTTTCACTAAGTTTAGTCGGGCACCATTTGCAGTCATCAGCCGACATTTGAAGCAAAAAAGTCAGGTAAAAAAAAAAAAAGCCGTGTCGCCGCACCACTTTTTGAACAAGCTCCATACCAGAAACCGGAGACTTTTTTGGGGGGGCCTTAGTGTTATTTATCAAAAACACCATTTTGCATTTCTAAATTAAAAGGAGACAGGCTTGGGATATAATGTTCAGAATTGTCGGAGCTGTTTGTTTATTGATCTCAAGCATGGCAGTTGGCCTGTTGTTTCTCGCTCGCTTTCCATAATTATCATGAACAAACAGCCATTCTATTGATTTTTTCTTGCATTTTGATGAATTGCTCATGGAGGGGTGGCTTGTTTTAGCTGTAGCTTTAGCAGTGTGTCTGCACCCCATCGTGTACGTACATGTACATCGTGTACGTACATGTACATGTACACAAATGTACCTACACATATTTGTACACATGTGTACATGTACATAATGTACTGTACATGTACATTGTACATGTCTGTAAGTGGGCATGTACCGTGTACCGGTACATCCTATACCTGAACATGATGTACATGTACCGGTACATGAACGTAATGTGCAGTACATTTATGTACGAACATGTCTGTGATGAAGGATTATACTAGTTACAGTTACACTATAATACACTGCATGTCAGGATATTGCTCATTAATGTAGCACTTGTGCAGTGGAAACTGTATACATACATACCGATAGCTAAATCACACACACTTGTGTATTCTTTATATGTGCTAGTACAGGCATGGAGGAATTCTTCCATGGTAGTAGTATTGGTACACGTACCGGTACATGTACATGTATGTATCATATGAGAGATCATTGTTTTTATAATGTAGTAGGGCCAGTGATTGCATGTCCTAAATGTCATAATTTATTGGTACATATGTACATTTGTACTTGTAGACAGTTCTTGTCATTACAGTGTGTATGTACACGTATTTTGATACAAATGCAGATAAAAATTTGTACAGAGCTCTCCTTTGCATATACATGTAGTTCCAGTACATCTCTCTATTTACATGTACCGGTACATGTTTAAGTAGCATGCATAATCCAGCACAATAGGAGTGTAGAATAGGCCTATTAAAGATATGAAATACAAGGCCTGACGAGTGCAAATTTACCCAACAGCTAGCCAACATAACCAGAGCTCACTGAACATTCAGCAAACTCTGAAAAAATTATCTGCCTGCTGTGGGTATGAGAGTCTCATATGGGATTCAGCAGGCTAGGGTTGGGGTGATCGCATTCAGATTGTCAGTGATTTCAGACATGGCTCATCACATCATGCATGTGCATGCACATGGCAAGTATCGGCAGAGGTTGAAATTACATACAGGTACATGTACAGGCCTGAGCTGACACGGTACACTTGCAGTGCTAAATTTGACTTGGGAAAAAAAACCTCCTGAGTCCTTTTCCAGATAAATATGGTAAATAGTCGGAAGATGTTGTAATTTCACCCTCTGCACCAGGGTTCATTTATGAGACCATGCTGGTGTTCACATGAAACTGGGAACAAAAACTACGTATACGTGTTGATTTGCACAAGAACATTTCACTTTAATCCAATGTGTACATTTGTAGATGACATGTGTCGCTGGTATGGTATTATTTGTGTGTTGCTCACTGACATTGTTTTTTGCTTTGGTTGCTCATTTCGGCTTTGCAGTTCAGCAGAGTTGGGCTCTGAAAAAAGTGGATTCCCAAACCCCACCCCTTTCACTCCTTCCTCCACCCCTTCCCCTTCAGCCCCTCCCCTCCACCCCACCCTTCCAACCCCACCCCATGAGGATGTACCAGTAATGGTCAGACATAGGATATTTACCTTCCAATCCATTAAGTGACCATTTTACCTGATTTGCAAAGTCAACTTTTGTATTGAAAGAGCATTCTAATAGCATGTAATAGCGCAAATTAATTGTGCCAGTTCAGTTTTGTTCAAAATATGTTGTGTCTATTTTTACCCTCTACCCTCCCCCTTCCAAAATTGTTTTTTTGGTTATACCTTGTGATTTGACGTTGTGTTTTATGTTGCTTGATTTCTTTTTACCGTACCGTTTTTCCTTGTAGGATCCCTCGGTGCAGCAAGCAACCAGTAATTCCTCCAGGGGACTGGAGGAGTTCAACCCCTTTGAGGAACGCAATACACAGGTGGTGGAGCATTCCCTTTCATTTCTTTTCATTTCTTAAAAAAAAAATGCAGTTCAATTTCTTTGTTTAGCATGATTCTTGTAGTGGTGAACGCTTGTGCTAGATTTGGTGATCAGAGGAGCATACATTGTAGTTTGTTGTTTGGTGTAGCAAAATTAAATGGTCACCCTCCAATTTCCCCCTGCCTCCTTTCACATGGTGTGTAGTTGAGCGTTAGTGCCAGGTTATACACAATGTAGGAGGGCATGCATGTAATCCTGTGACATTCATGGACCTTACAATTTACATTTTGATATTTCATCAGTCAGGCATGGTTAACATTGCATGTTTGACAAGTTCATGTGCATATGACTACCGAATGTGAAGCACATTACCTTTGTTCTCTGATACTGTACCAGAGATGAAACTTTTCTGATTTTAATCGGAAATCCGACTTTTTGAATTTTCCAACGAAATTTCAGATTTTCTTACAATGTGTCCCACAAAATTTGATTATATAACGATTTTTTCATCGTAAAATAAGACAGGAGTTGGTGTCCGGAAATTGGGCATAAAGTGTAAATTGTACATGTACATGTATGCATACATGTATACGTGTACATGTACTGCAGCGCGGCCCAGATTTCGGACACATATTTTTGTTCGGCCTGTTTTCCGATTTTTTTGCCATATGCCAGTTTCATCTCTGCTGTACATATTCTCCAAGACTTCTCCAAGGATATTTTTCTTTTGTACAATTGATACGTCATTAGTCATGTACATTACATGTGTATGACAGTAAGGTGTGCATTTGTTTATGGTGTAAGTCGAGGAAACACATGTGCAACATCATCGGTGAATCGAGGACAGGAACCAAATCGAGACGACCTCGATTAGAAAACGTGTACAAAACCAATGAGAGCTGTTGCAAAAAAAAAATACAGTACAAAGGAAAAGGGAAGAGGAACAAAAGAAAATCCTCGCTGTACACCATAAACAAACATACTAGTGTGTGTGTGTCAGTGCAGATGCACACATCAATGACCAAATTATTCAGAATTACAGTGAATTCTCGATAAGTCACAACTGGAAAACCCTTGTAACTCGAAGTAAGAACTTATTCCTGTCAATTGTTGTTGAAAAGAAAATCCATTTGCTAACTCAAAACTCCGCTTAACTCAACATTTGACTTTGGAGCCCATTCCCCTGAGGTTTGACTTATTGAGATATCACTGTACCCCGTACATGTAAAAATTCATTTTTTTCCCCCCCAAAAATATTGTTATATTGGTACATCTCATTGATCGTTTTTTTTTATAGACTCAAATTTAAGTTAAAAAAATACTAACATGATGCGTGTGTAACAAAGCAAAGATACAACAAAGATGTTCGACCGTGAGTACGTGTTTCAAAACTGCAATAATCAATCTAAAAAATTCTGTATATTGCGTTTTAACAGACGGATTTTGTTTAATTTGTTTTTATTATTTCCAAACAATCATTTTTCTAATGATTAAGTACAATTTCCCATGATTTTTAGGTCATGGCAGTATAGTGCTGCACCCTTAGAAGAATGTGCCCAATGTGCAATGAAACGTTAATGAATCTGTCAGAAAAACCAACCTGACACTGATGGCATTACACTGACCAACCCTTTTCTAAGTACAAAAAAACACAGCCTGTTTCCCAAAGGATCGTGTCCAGGATTTGAACCCTGGATCATTTTAATCAGGAAAGGCGTAAAGGAGATTAAACAGGATAAATTAAATTTCCCAGTGTAGCATGGGGCGCACGTATACCCTTTGCCTATGGGAAAACTCCATTATTGCTACGTAGTAAGCTTAGTCGAGAAACCCCGTACTGTCCAGTACATGTACTATTCAGTAATATTAATCACATTAGTGCATTCTGCAACATGCGTACATGTTAACATGCATGGAGTGTCGTACAATATGTTCATGTTTATTTAATATTTTCTAGTCTAAGCCATTAGTGTGAGAAATTGTTTACATACATTGTATGTGGTTCTCTCCATGGAGCATATCTTTTAAGAAGAAAAAAATTCAGTGAGTGGAGTGAAAAGCGAATTTGAATAATTTCAATAAACAAGTACATGTAACAGGAATTGAAATATTGCATTTTCATTCTGTTACTGGTAATTTAAAATTGTAATATACTGCAAGACGTTCAAAATGTTTTAATACGTGTATGGGTAACATGATACAGCAATGCACTGATTTGATGACACGGAGAGCTCGTGTTGAGATACTAGATGGGTACTATTACACAGCATGCATGTACATGTATGATTTCCATGAAAATGGAATTTGTGTAAGAAGACCACAAGATTTCAGCATGTAAATGTGGTGTGGCTACCGTATATGAAGGTGGCCACCGTATATGAAGGTGGCCACGGCCTCTTGATGTAATGTACAGCATACAAACTGAGAAGTTATCCATACTGAATACCAGTATATTCAGGTACTGTCTACATACATACATGTGTACGTTTACATGTACAGTAAAAGAAAACGTAT
The DNA here is from genome assembly GCA_029964075.1 of Patiria pectinifera. NCBI lineage: Eukaryota > Metazoa > Echinodermata > Asteroidea > Valvatida > Asterinidae > Patiria > Patiria pectinifera. The sequence continues at coordinate 29,069,518 of CM057129.1, read as the reverse complement.
TGAACAGTACTAAAATAAGGCTCTAAAACTGAGACAAACTGAAGTATGTGTGAACTCTATCATTCTTATGAATCATGTGCGATGCCTAACACCCAGTGCATTCTTCTGTGTATAATTCAATGTTCTCTCTGTTTCCCTCGTAGACCAATTCCAAGACAACCCCCGTCGTATCCCTACCCACAGAGCCAGCCGTCATGAAGCCCACAATGGACCAGCCGCCACCACCCCCATACACCGTATCTGCAGCGCAACCGGTGAGTAAAAGTTCCTGTATAAAATAGCTTCTTTGCTCAAATGTCCAAGGACAACAATTCTCTGTTTGGTTTTGGGTAGGCCGCTGCTATTTTTTGTTCATTACTTTTTAAATTTCGGCTTTATACCATGCTTGAGATTAAAGAGGTTTAAGGTCCCTGACTTGGGAGCGACCGCTCAATATGGGTTCATATTTTAACAGAAACATCTGACGGGTGATACAAGGTCAAAGTTTAGAAAATGTTATGTCATTTGGATATTTGCGTCTTTGAGTGATTAACTACATTAGGATCCTTCCTCACTCTTGCAAAGTCCAACATTTTCCAACACTATATGGCAACTGAAACTGTTGGACTCTAATTATGGTGGCATGCATGACCCCATGTAAAGCATAATCAGTTTATTAGTGCAGTCCTCACTCCAACAGATTCCTACAAAACATGCAGTTGGATTTTGAAGGGTTGGGGTGGTTATTAAGGTTAAACGATCAAATGATTTGGAAGCCTGAGGAGAAGTTGCACACAAAGTTAGTTTTCAAAGCCCCTTGAGCTGTTATTCAAAGAGTGTATTGTGTTTAGGGGCAGGCATTGGTCTCATGAATAAGTTGACTCGGATTGTACATCTTAATTCACATGAGTGTCTCATAAACAATTCGACATAAATCGTACATCAAAATTCACATGTCTGTCTCATGAATGATTCGACATAGATTGTACATCTTAATTCCAATTGTTGTGTTTTCCTTGATTGTGACTTCCTCTGATTGTCATGTCCTTCAACAGGCCCCGCCTCCAGGCCAGGAAGACATCTTGAGACGACAGGAGGAGCTCGAGAGGAAAGCAGCTGAACTCCAGAGGCGGGAACAGCAGATGCAAGCCACACAGTACAATAGTAAGTACCAACTGCTAGCTTGTACATGTACTTGTAGCACAGTTATAGCCTAGTGGTAACCGTTAACCCTAACAAAACTCAACCCATCAAACCCCAACGGCATGTTTTGTTGGAATCTGTCAGGATGGGTACAGTACCCCTAAACTGACAGTCTTTTACATTGGGTTGGCACACCTCCAGAAACAAAGTCAGAAATATGTGTGTGCAGTTTCCCATATGGTGTTGGAATTTGCCAGGATGGTATGTTTCCTAGTAAATCATGCTAGGGAGTTAGGGTTAAACAGTCCATGCACGAAAACAGAAGTTTAAACGCGAGCCTTACACATGTACGGGAAGCCTTATTAGACAAGGACATATTTATGTATGGACATTATTCAAACTTATTTCTACATTAAATGGCTGTTTGTGGATGCGTACATTTTTGGCATCTCAAAATTGTATCCGACTAACTTCGCTGCCTACTATCCACTCAGTGCAGATAGCAGTGCCTACTACCTGAATTACATGTACTGTCACACAATACAGGGAGGGGTCAAAAAACCGAAACCCAAATGTTGGGACTATTGTTTTAGTGAAGTTCTGCATGTAGCACTTTGAAAATCTAGGATATAAAAGCCCAATTCATAAACTTTGTTGTGGTACAAGAATCATTCAAATCACTCATGTACTTTTCAAGTTATGGAATTTTAAACACAACCACCGTTTTAAGGTTCTGTCCACGGATCACAAAAAAGTTCAGTGTTCTTTGAGCAAAACGAAAGCAAATCACGTAGGGATGTGCGTGAATTGTTTTCGTTTCGCTGAAAGAACGCACACCTTTTTTTTGTGATCCCTGAACAGAACTTTAAAATGGTGGTTGTGTTTAAAATTCCGTAACTTGAACAGTACATGTATAACTTGAATGATTCTTGTACTAAAAGAAAGCTTATGAATTGGGCTTACATATCCTAGATTTTGAAAGTGCTACATGCAGAACTTCACTAAAACAATGGTCCCAACATTTGGGTTTCGTTTTTTTTTACTCACCCTGTACAGTAAAAAGTAAATACAATAATAAGAAATGTGGTTACTAAATGACTACAATAATGGCATGACTTGTTTGCTTTGTGTTTCAGCTCGGGTCAACAACTGGCCACCGCTGCCTAGTTTTTGCCCAGTCAAGCCGTGCTTCTACCAAGACTTCTCGGTGGACATTCCGTTGGAGTTCCAGCGCACCGTCAAAATGGGCTATTTCATCTGGATCCGTGAGTATTGTCTTCTGGATTTCAAATAAATTTCTCATTATTCAAATGAAAAAGAAGCCAATAAGAGCAACATACTTTTGTGCCAAATGTTATTACTTTTTCATGTTGGACTGTCACCTTACAATCATTTAGTATTAGTGAGACTTATGTTTTAAAAAAGAATTTGGTGTTCTATAACTTGGGACTCCGCAACTGCAAAGAGTAAACGATTTAGTAACAGTTTTAATCGATCTGAAGACACCCAACCCACCTGGCTCTCATAGGAAACCCATATGTAAACAAAGCATGACGTCATTACGTCTTAAGCCTATTGATGCAATTTCTTAGTGTTGTGTCCATTTTTTTGTGACTCACCCAGTGTTGTGGCAAAGCCAGTTTAGAAACCAGTGCCAGCGTTTCAAAATAAGCACTCAGTTTTTTGTTTATTTTCGATTGGACATGTTTTTTTTTTTTTAATTGTTAAGTCACAAAAACAGGCATGACTGGAATGATTGCGGAGATTGGGTTAGTGCAGAGGAAATCTCTTTGGCAGATATGATTCCATAAATTGAAGGTTTCTGTGTACATGCATATTCTATAAAGTGTTAAGGTATTATACAACTTTTGCTTTTGCTATTATTTTCAGAAATGGATGGATTTGAGGGTTAATATTTAACATGATATTGTTGCACTGACCTGTTTAAAGTTTGCGTTCATAGATGCTGGAAAAACCAAGGAAAAAAATGCTGTTCTTCTAGTCTGGTCCCCTGACCCTACTTTAGACGAAATGAACCAATTTTTAGACGTTGGAGAACCAGACTAGTTGGCTTCCACCCGTACACGGATGTGTAACTGATTGCAAATAAAATGTGGACTAATTTGGTAAATTGGGGGACATACTTGGAAAAAAGTCAGTTTTTTTCCAACGATAGTTGGCTGACCATCGTTGGAAATTGATACAAAAATTCCATTTTTCTTGAAAATGACAGCACACCGGGTACCATGGTTTCACAGGATGCTTGAGACTATTATATACTCACAGTCAAATGTTAGGTATTTCATCATAATTTGGTAGTTTTGTTTTTCGATGTTCGCAAATGTTGTATATTATCTTTGCTGTTTCACTTTAGTACATGTACATTTACATGTGCTTTCTGGTAATATTTGAAGTTTACAATTGCACCATGTAACAAATCACATTTTGTGAGTCGGTGAGGTTCGGGGAACTCATTGTTTCAGACAGTATTCCCTGCTCATCGTCAGAATACAAGGGATTTCAACACTTTGAGTTGTACTACAAAACAACCCCATCATCGTTGGAATCACTCAGTCTCCCGACAACTGACAGAGTATACTGTCCCAAACGTCGAGTTTTCTCGGTTCTTTTCAGAACCTCTTTTTATTTTAGTTCCTATTTTGCATGGACACGCAAGTAGAACTTTTTTTTTAGTGAATCAGTTTCAGTGATGATACAAGCCCCAGCTACTGCGTACTCTGGCAACAACATGTGACTTGCAAGAATGTGACTTAGCAGGGCTCAATGAAGCGTTTTTTTATTGTGAAATTTGTTTTCAAGAATCACAGTTGTTACATAGAAATTTATGGATATTTTGAATAAAGTATGATTTCTGCCTTTCAGCAGCTTACTAAAGAGGGACAAAGCCATGTTGCTTCTACAGCGTTGCAAGGAAGACATTTTAACTTGGGCACCATTCTAACTTGGGCACCATTCTAACTTGGGTCTTGTTATTTCCCCATCCAGTTTATATGGTGTGCATGCTCTTAAATGCTATTTGTTGCATGGCTCGGTTGTGCGTATGGTGGACCTTTAACCATGCGCTGTGCTTTGGCCTGTCAATCGCTTTCGCCCCTGCCTTTACCTGCATGGGCTTCGTCTGTTGGTACAGGCCCCTTTACAAAGCTATCAGGTAGGGTACAACTCATTGATGCCCGATTGCAGTCACCAAGAGCAAACATCGTCATCATGTGCAACCATGCACCAGCTTGACCTCACGGTTCCTTTTATTTCTTACCATTTGCTGCGATTATATCATCGCAAGTCTGTCACACATTGCGAAGGGTGACACGGGTGGTGCAGTGTGTCAAGTGCTTGTCTCGCACTGCTGTGGCCTGAGTTTGATTCCCGGTTCGGGTCATGTGGGAGCAGAGTTGAAGGAAATTTGAAAAAATTGAGAGTTCCTAGAGTACATGGTGTACATCCTGTCCAAAATTTTTATAATATATGTTGCCTTTTGATGTAATATTTCGATACAAGAAAGCAAACATCGTGGATGAATAAAATTCAAACCGCAAGACCATATCGGACAGGGACGAGGCTTATATCGGAGTATCATAAGTACGAGGCTTTGCTTCTAAACATTTTGCTTTCTTCATTATCCAGCCATTAGCTTACATCTCAGACCCATGTTCCAGTCCCCATAGCCTGTCCCTGCCAGAGCAGAGATCCTTACAATTAATTCCCTTATTTCTTGTTTGAAGAACTTTGAGCAGGGTAATAGTGGAGATGCAGGTGTCTCCACTTTTCTTCACTTGAAAACTGTCTTTTTTTCAAGTGTCCAATATCAGCCCCTTCTGCTGCCCGTTCTTTATATTATATTAATAGGCTCTTTGTCAATTTCCGTGTGCAAATCCTGATCAACGGCCAGTTTAGGTCTGCGCATCATGTTACATGTAAACTTGATCAGCACAGTTCCAATATTTGAACATCCAATCAATTCCAAGTTAGAATAATCGAGTGATAAACATATTTGAAAATGCATAGCATTCCTTGTGCACACATGACACGTACAGTAGAAGTGTTGCTCCTTGGTCATTGGTAACACGTGACTAAGGAGAGCTCAAGTTACATGTAGGGTTCAAATAAGGGTTCACCAGCGCCTTTGTAAGGGCGAATGTAACAGGGTCGTCATTTTCAAAGAGGATGCTGTCAACAGAGCTCAGACTGCCAAACCTAATGCAACCAACATCCCATTATTGCTTATTTCTGTCTTGATATTTTTCTTTTCCCAACCTGAAGTCTACACGGCCTTGCTTTTGCTTAACTTCATCATCAGCCTGAGCTATCTAGCCATTGGTGTGGTTTCGGGGGCCGCTCTGTGTCTCGGCCTCTCAGCTCTCTTCATGGCTTGTCTGCCACCTTGCTCATTCGTCTGCTGGTACCGACCCATGTACAGAGCCTTCAGGTGAATCATGCCCATCTGAGAATCACACCCATCTGAGGATAGTCGCCATCTTAGGATCAGTGCCTATTTAGGACCAACATTCCCACAACACATCATCCCACACATGGCCATTGATCATGCTCTATCCGTTTCTTTTTTGTCTGTGTCATCCCATCCTCATCTGCAGTGTACGTCCTCTTCCTGTTCCTCAACTTGATCGTCTCACTGTCGTACTTGGCCGTTGGCAGCGGCGGAAATAGCGGCATTACATTCGGCTTGTCCATTCTCTTCTTTGTCCTGTGGACGCCGTGTTCATTCATCTGCTGGTATCGGCCGATGTACAAGGCCTTTAGGTAATGTATTCATACATGTAGGTCTGGCATAGTGTGAGCAAAAGTGGACACCGTGCAAAGTTCTTTAGATAAAATGATACATTGGGCCAGATTTTAAGTTTCAGTTTCAGTCCTCTTTTGAAATGTCAAACTGCTTGAAAATTTTTGAATTGTTAAAAAAAAGATCTGATCCAATCAAACAATCCCATTTATGTAGAACTTTGTCACACACCGTCCTTTGTTGACACTTTAGCCGGAACGTATTCAGTGCAAATCATCCTCGGAAAACTGTTATCATATCAGTACTCTCCATATTCACAGCACAATGCACACATGCCTACATCAACATTCACAGTGTAGCATAGGAGTGCTGCTCAACCACATATTATTATAAGGATTGTACCTTGCTGTCATTACTTTGGTATCATATAACTGACATACAGATCCTTGTCATTTGATTGGTGGAACTAACATCACGTGACATTCGTTATTGCTCCCATTCATGCCGGGGCTCAAAAAGTCCCATTCGTCCATGGGGAATGGGAAATACTATTGAACAGTTAGGATTGAAGCTTGTTCCGTGACGCGGTATTTGTGTGCAAATGCATGCTGGTGTGCGCGTTCAGCGTTTGTTCCAAAGAGCCAGCGTTACAGAGTTGGGTTCAAACATTTTTGTGAAGGGGTGGTTTGGAAGAGAGAAATACATTTTCCACCAAATTTGTATTGAAATAAAAGTTCCAATATATCAAATGACAAGGATCTATATGTCAGTTATATAAAACAAATATTGAGGGGCTTTAAATTGTGAAATATGAGGAATATTATCGCTCGGTAAAACTTTTCCAGTTGAGTCGGCTTTGCCTCGTGAAATGGAAAAGTCCAGATTATACCTTGTGATAATTTTCCTCCCGTTTTACTCTGAGCCACTCAATATTTGTATACTATGTCACACAAGAAGACCACATCATGATTACCTAATGTCAGTACAAAAATCAGATAAGGAAACCTCTTTTTGCCAAATGATTCTCTTGATTTCCTGTTCATTGCTGCTGCTATATTTGTGCGAACACGCCAAGAGATCTCAATTTATTGCTGTAATTTGAGGGCACAAATTGTCCTCCCTTGGAGGAAATTCACAGCCACGTTTTTAAAACCAGCTTTTTCAAAGAAAGACAAAAGGGGGAAGTGAGTTTTCCTGAAACTGGACCAATTCCATCAAAATCCATCACTGTGCATCTAATACAAAATTGTAAAATGACATGGAATCCACCACAGGCACTGGTTGACATTCATGGACTTGCTACTGCTATTTAGTAGTACAGGAAGCTAGGCAAAATCAATCGGATACCCCTAGCACTACTTCAGGCCATTAGGCCCAAGTCCATCATACTCCATCATTATTTAGTCACGCCAGGCCTTCTGGACCCCAAAAGTCCACCAAAATGGGGGGGGGGATGGATTTTGATGGAGTTAGGGTGGTTAAGGTTAATCCAATTCCTATGACTTTATAGGAATATAGATTGTTCAATGATTTTTCAAACAAAGCACAAGCCCCAGCACAAAAATAATTTTGAGTGTTATATTAGGGTTCCCATCATACTCGAACCTTTTCATTTCTGTCCTTCAAATTTCTTTATTTTTCTCTCTTTTTTTGCAGGAGTGATAGTTCCTTCAATTTCTTCATGTTCTTTTTCATCTTCGCTGCGCAGTTCCTCTGCACAGTTGTGCAAGCGATAGGAGTAGACCAATGGGGATCCAGGTAGGATGTTTGTTTGTCCGTCGGAACATTTGTCTGTCTTTATTGTCCTTGGTGTGCTTGTTACAAAAGAATCTGTTGTCAAAACCTTTGACACTTAGCTCGTGGGAGACAGGGAAGTGGCTACAAAGTCTGTGCCCCCCCCCCCCTTATAGTGGTGCAGATAGGGGAAAAATTGGGGAATTGTGCCTTTAATCATACAAGCATGGAATTTGGCACACAGTCAGAGTATGTCACAAGAAAGATATTGTGCTATAGGACCATCACAGATTTGTCCTTTGAAAAAATATAGGTAGAATAACAAGCAATGTTCAAAGTTTTGAAAATGGCTGTCATTGCAGCCAGTGTCAAAGGACAAATCTGCAATGGCCCTATAGCCAGATATCTTTCTCATGACATACTCTGACTGAGTGCCAAATGCCATGTTTGTATCATCAAAGGCACAATCCCATCACCTATCTGCCGTACTATTAGACTTTTGAATCTATAGACAGAAAGAGCTTTGTGAATATCAACACCCATGGAGCTCCCCCTTCAGAATATGAGGCCCCTATGTCCCCTACATATTGGACCAGCCATTGGTTAATCAAGTGCGCTGACCAACTCCCTCACGAGTCCCCATTAGAGGGAAGTTGTTACTACAAAGTAGCCTGCTTAGAAAGAACAGAGCACCATTAATACCCTGATTGGAGTTGAAACCCACGTTTAATTCCTACAGTGCTTTGTGCTTATTTTAGAACAATTAAAGTTTATGGTGCCTTTGAATTGTGGTAAGTCCCAGAAAATTATTGCAAATGCATTCCCTTTTTGTGTCATAAAACCTCCCCTCTTTTCCCCCCCCCCCCCCCCCCCCAAACAGAAGGATATTCTGGGAAGTTCCAAAATGTGTTTCTTCTTATACAAAAAAAAGTTGCAACACTTACTGGTGTGTACATGTAATTCTTAAGGAACATGTAAATATGACTTTGTCTTCTTTTTTCATGGATAGCGGCATTGTAAACGGCATATGGCTGATATCGGCAGGGGACGCGACCGATAAAACAAAAACTAATTACTCAATGAAGACGGTTGGTGGGATGATGATTGTCATGGGATGCCTATGGTTCGCCTTGGCCGTAATAATCCTTGTGTACCTTAAAATGGTAATGATCTGCTGCAATACTTCATCACATAAGGGATGGACAGATGCCGTCTTCAGTACATCATTTCAACGCGTCAGTTTCATTCTTGACACCGCGAGCGCTACACGAGCAGACACTTCGCGACATTTTATATCACAGAGACATTAGTCACCCCACTTCATGCAATTCCTGCTAATCATTTCCCAATATGTGCTTATAAGGTGTTTCGGCTCATGCCAAAACACCTGTCATTTTTGTTCAGGTTATTCTTTTTTTCTTTTTCTTTTTTCCACCCATTTTTGTCTGCGTTTGTTTAACCACATACAAGCTGACAGGGCGTTCATATTTCGCATAATATGTACCAACTTGAAAAAGATGTGCACAATGATGTTGTGCAAACCCGAAACAGAAACCGACCGAACCTCAGATCTGTTGGGTTAAGCCTCCTTGTAAAATACCCGAAATAAACTGAAATAAACCGAAAACAACACGGTACAACATTACTACAGAGTTACTGTGCCTACAAAATGTAGTAGTGCGACCAACATCGACCCACCTCGCCAACGTGCATGTGGTTTGCAGTCTATCACGCACTGTCTATACCGTGTGGGCACACCGGTAGGTCATGTTAGTTACAGTGTTTCACCGTAACCATACGTTAGGATTCTTTACTGAGAGACGACAATTTTCACGTGACACCGGTAAGTTGAGGCACAAGAAACGGACACAGTTGCCCAAGGCAGATATGCAGTTGTTTTGGAGTCGGTTTTTGCTTGAAATTTTGTTGAGTCGGGTTGGGTCTGATTTGGGAAGTTCAAATAGACTTGGGTTCGGATTTGTTTTATCTATAATGTTTGGGGTCGGTTGAGCGTGGTCAACCTGACCCGATGCACAACATTAGCCTAGTGCACAAGAGGAACAACATTAAGATGACAGCATCAGGCATCGAGCAGACATCTGGTTTAGATGTACGTACCGTACTTGGAAGCAAGCAGCAACCAAAAAAAACCAACGAATTTAGACGACTACGAGATGCTGGGTAGGGCTGTCAATTTTCAAATAATTGAAGATTCGATTACGTGGAAGTGTGTTTGACCAAATAATCGGATATTTGAAACTGCCTGCTGGAACTGCGTCTGCACCGGTAAAAAGTTTGCATGAAGAAGTGTACCAGTTGAAATTTGCGTGCTGCGAACGATATGGAGCGCTGGAGTGTTTTGCAGTAACTATTTTATAACCGTAAAAGGGGTTTTTAACCTACAAAAAGTATGTGAACAATAAACCGCCGTCGACAAAAGTTACCGTCGACAAAAAAAGTGGCACCTGCCAATAAGAAACTGCAACTTTTCGATAAAATAACATCACAGTCGTGTGTGTATACATATATGTGCGAATTTCTTTTTAGTTCTCAAATATTCAGATCGGCCAAAAAATATTCGAATTTTCGGTTGATGTTGAATATTGGAGTTTATACAACACCTGAATAAATCCCCATCATCTGATTGGTGGATCATTGATCACATGTTATTGAATTATTCGTCCCAACGCACGGCGCGCGCGCGCGGCGTGCAACGCACAGTACAATGGAATTTTCATTGCACGGTGAATAGAACTTCCATTGCACGGTGTCATCGCTGCTGCCGGTGGCACTGTTTTAAATCGAGATTGCTTGAATATAATGGTTCTCAACCTGTTGAACAGTTTGCATAAATTAAATATGATAAACCTCCCTGTCAAACTTTCAAACAGTTTTTAATCTGAATAAATTGGCTATTAAAAGTCAACCAATCAGATGACAAGGATTTATTCAGGCATTATATAAAACAAATAATGAAAGTTTCACGTTTGTGCAATGGAAAGAATAATTTCATTTGGTGACAGATGAAATGTTCCATTCCACTCGGCTTCGCGGAATGGAACATTTCATCTGTCACCTCATGAAATTATTCTTACCATTGCACTCACAAACATTCATTATTTGTATAATACAGTAAATTCAGGACAGCCCTCATCCTGTGAGAAGTCTTGAAAGCAGGCATTCTCAACTGGCATTCTGTCTTAATTGCTGACTTGAGAACTTGACATGTACATGCTCTCTTTTTTTTCCTTTTTTTTTTTGACGGTTAGTGGATTTTACAATGGGATTGTTCTGATAGCAAATGCAGCAAACACTGACAAGCAGTCTTGGCGGACAGTCGGTGGTATGATGATCATCATGGGAGTCCTGTGGGCCACTTTGGCCGTATTGATAGTTGCATACCTTATGAAGGTAACCATGGTAACTGGGCATAACTTGAGCACCAGTACGCTTGATTGTCAAATGTAAAATCATTGGTGGACTCGTGTCATTTCAACGCATCGGTACGACTCTGCAAAGCTGGGTGCCTTTGCAGCTTTATCAATAAGCAATAATTCCACTAATTGGCGGCTGCTGCTAACTATTAAAGGGAAGATACAACATTTGCCAACATCAAAAAAACGAAATGATCAAATTATCACGTAATACCTTACTGAATTGTTAGGGATTGACAGTCTAAAGCATCCTGTAAAATCATGGCTCCTGGTGTGCTGGCATTTTCAAGAAAAACTGTATTTTTCCAACGCTGGTCGGCCGACCAGCATTGGAAAAAACTGGCTTTATTCAAAACCTGCTGCTATTTTTTTTCATATTTAGTTATTCCGCATTTTCTTTGCAATAGATTACACACCTGTGAAGAGGTACAAACCTGCTAGAGTGATTCTTTGACCTTACAATTCCCCAAAGTCTTTACGTTTCTCCGTTTCATCTTAAGTGGGGTCGGGGAACCAGCCTTCAAGAAAATGACTGGTTTTCTTGTTTTTTTTCCAGCATAAACAAGCCCAAAATGTAAAACAAGTCAGTTTAACAATATTTGCTATAGCATGCTAATTCTCCAAATCCATTTATTTCTGAAAATAGCAGCAAAAGCAATTGTTGTACATTCCCTTTAACTGAATAATTATTTACTGTATATTGGACTGCTCGATATACATGTACTTGACCGCTTTCCCTCCTGCGACCTGTACAGGTATCTACATACAGAACCTGCTGCTTCCTTTCATAACAGACTGTCTTGTTTGCTGCAAAGGAAAACAGTTTTCTCACAAGGTTTTTTAAGTGATCCAGTATTTTTAGGATATACACACCTCTCTCTCATTAGATACGATAGATGGCGTATCTCAAAAAGTCCACCTCTACAACACTAAGTCTCGAGAAATCTTGGATGCTCATCCACCAGTGAAATCCATTCCTCTCCGCCAGCACATTCCTTGGTACTCGGAGCGCACTAGATCTTACAAGCGTGTTGTAAGGTGTGCTGAGAGGAGTTGGCGTGCGTCACATTCCCATGAAGATCGCACCACCTTTGTTGCAAAACGCAACATTTGAAATTAACCCCATGCGCACGGGAAGCTGTCATGGCCGCGGCCGCTAATCCTCATTGGAATGCAGTTGCCAGCTGTGGTATGCCGAGGCACACGGCTAGTGGGTAGTTCCACAGCTGCTGCTTTTGTGCAGTCCTGCTACCACACAAAGGCTGTGCAGTCATGCAGGCCACTTGCTCTATGTGTGGAGGAATGCCCCCATTACACCCGTCCTTAAGGGGTTAATGACCAATGATGCTGAGATTGAATACATGAATTCCAAAATATTGAAATGTTCCAATGATCCAAACCAATTATTCAAGATGTTCCAGAACCTCCTGAGCATCTCAAAGACTGCTGCTTTACTATCTAGCACCAGTAACTTGGATCTGGTAAATAGATTTAGCGTCTTCTTTGTAGTAAAGCTCCAGATAGTTTGTGATTCAACTAGTGGGCTTGCAGCCACATTTGAGCCAGATTCCAATGTTTCTGCCAGTTTAGCAACATTTGAGCCTGTCTCCATAGGCGACATTGTTGGTATCATTGCCATATCTCCTAACAGGACTTGTCAACTTGATCCAGTTCCAACATGGATGATGAAGCATTTGGCGATGTCTTTTGCTCTCTGCATCAGTTCCATCATTAATTCCTCGCTGGAAACTGCTGAGGTGCCCACAGAGTACAATTTGGCATACGTATGTGACACTTTTTTTGAAGAAAGAGAACCTCATCCCCAATAGTTGTACAATTACAGACCAGTTTCAACTCTGCCGTTTGTCTCCAAAGTTCTGGAGAGAGTTGTCTTATGCCAACTCACAAGTTACTTAGAGGACGACAATCTCCTGGAGGATAGGCAGTCAGCATACAGACAAGGGCACAGTGTGGAGACAACTCTTGTCGGAATAATATCCTTCAAGCCATCGACAATTGTCAGATGGTTCTTCTGGTTCTTCTTGACTTATCTTCCGCCTTCGATATGGTAGATCACCAGCTTCTACTGCAGTGTCTTTCCGACAGGCTTGGCGTCACTCACCTTGCTCAACAACGAATCAAGCCTTACATGTACATGTACCTTGAAGAGAGAGCTCAAATAGTGTCCATTGATGATACTAAGTCTGATACTAAATCTGATTGCGGAGTAAACAGGGCTCATTTCTGGGTCCTGTTTTCTTCTCAACATACACGCTACCATTGGGTGACATTGCCAGACATCACAGTGTCCAGTTCCACTTCTTTGCTGATGACACTCAGCAGATGACACTTGTGTGTAGGCGTCTTGATCGGGTTTCCAGATAATTGCGCTTTATGAACCTATATTGATATTAAGTTGAGTCATTGTAGCCAAACTCATTTTAACTGTAGTCACCAGCCCGTTTTTTCCTAATAAGCCTTGCCAAGGTTTAGCACTATTGGCCAAAAAAAAATGGCTGCTGTAAACTCATGCACAAGTACTCCCGTTATTTTTTGTGTCCCAGTTAATGTTTTCTTGTCTTTTCTTAATTAAATATTCCCTCCCCCCCAGCAATTTTTTTTCAGTCATTTTTTATTTTCCTGCTTCCAGATTTATATTTTCTTTTTCTCAGTGAAATTTCTCAGTTCATAAATTGATTAATAAATTTTTTGCTGATAATGATTTGTATACGAGGCTTCACCTTGCCCGCTACGCAGGTGGAAGGCAGCTTTAGAGGAGTGGTTCAAAGCTCCATCTGCTGTGTACAGAGACCATATAGGGAACTTGTACGGTGAACCCTCATTATGGACAGGGGCACTTTAAATTCCAAGACAATGAATGTACAACGTTTCTACCCACATCATGTGTGTCATGGAGAAACAAAGACCCATCTACACAGAGGGCAGTGTGTGCAAGCTGTCTATCAGTGACACTCATTATGGACGGGCGCAATTTAAATTAGTGAATGCAATGAAAGTACAAATTGTCTTCTCATGGGTGCCATAGAGAAACAAAGACCTGTCCACATAGAGGGCGCTCTGTGCAAGCCCTCTATCAGGAATCGGTGGCTCAAACAGCTTTCATGTAATCCACATTGTTACATTCATAATGCTTTTCCCCCTCCATTCTGCTTTGATTTCTGATAGTGGTTGGATTAACGGGTTAGAAGTCATCGGTGCGGCCACAACACCAGGGCACACGGCTGTCGGCGTTATGATGCTAATCATGGGCCTGCTGTTCTCGCTACTCGCCGTCTTAATGGTCTTTTATATAAAAAAGGTTCACGCTTCTATCATTCTGCTTGAATTTGCTGTCATTGCAAACTCACTGGTACTCACTGTCCTCTCCAGGGGCACTGGTGACCTTTGACATCTCATTATCCATATTTGATGGAGCGCTGTCTTTATCAGTCCAAATGTCATGTGCACAGGATGTACTGTACTTGCAATAATAATGGTGGAAAGACACCCAGAATGCTTTGCAATGGCTGCAGTTTCCACACACAGGTTTTGTGACAGAGAAAAGTTGTGACCAGTTGCCACGGACACAGCAGTGGGTACCAGTGAATCATTGTGAACATTGTAATGAGTTGATTTTGAACAATATGGTATCATTTTAGAAGCTTTCACGTTAGTATTTTTAAGCTGAAGTCCAGATCACTTTTGCAGTTTTGTTTTGATAAGCTAACTTGCCTTTATGCATTTGTTTGCCTTGGTGATGCAAGCAACTAACAATTAAGTAAATCACTTTATTGAGAAATGAACTTACAGTGAGAAATGATAAATAAACAGTAGAATTCAGAGTATACAAACATGCACATTGCTGCAGCATTGCCACATGCTTCATTTCATCTCAAGTGTTTTACAAACACTGCATTTACATTGTGTGATAGTGTAACTAAAGACCCAAATGTGATTGTATGTCAACAAATTATGAGTAAAGGTGCCGAATTCTAATGGCCCATTTTATGCCGGTCAATAATGTACTGTCACCTTGGAGTGCATCACACGGCCGGTCACAAGTCCAGTCACATGTCCAGTCACAAGTCCAGTCACAAGTCCAGTCACAAGTCCAGTCACAAGTCCAGTCACAAGTCCAGTCACAAGTCCAGTCACAAGTCCAGTCACAAGTCCAGTCACAAGTCCAGTCACAAGTCCAGTCACAAGTCCAGTCACAAGTCCAGTCACAAGTCCAGTCACAAGTCCAGTCACAAGTCCAGTCACAAGTCCAGTCACAAGTCCAGTCACAAGTCCAGTCACAAGTCCAGTCACAAGTCCAGTCACAAGTCCAGTCACAAGTACCAGTGGATGATGAGCAATAACCGAGGAATGCTTTTGTAACAGTACATTTGAATAGCTTGTGACTTGACTTGAGATTGAAGGACTTGTGAATGAGCTGTGAGGATTTGTGGCCCCTTGTGATGGACTCCACGCAACACTGCTTTTACCTGACTTGTTTCCCGTGTTATCCCACACCCACCCAGGTACACTCCTTGTACCGTCGCACAGGTGCCAGCTTTGAGAAGGCCCAACAGGAGTTTGCCCATGGCGTGGTGACCAACCCGTCCGTGCAGAACGCAGCCCGAGACGCTGGCAAGGCTGCAGCTACAGGTGCAGCAGACGCGGCCGTGAGCGGGGCCATGAGCTCGGTGTCGCAGCAAAACAACAGGATGTAAAGTGGCACCACGGCAGGCTTCCCGTCTTCACATAAAACCCTGTTCTAAAATTCATGTGATTACTGTCAGGCGATCTCAACCTAAAGGACAAAATCCTAAATGAAATAAGCACTGCAAGCTCCCCTCCCTAAACGTTGGAGAACCTAAACACTATTTAAAATGTAGCTTTTAAATACCATTGACTCAAGTCTCATTATTATCTCAAC
Source organism: Patiria pectinifera (assembly GCA_029964075.1). Taxonomy (NCBI): domain Eukaryota; kingdom Metazoa; phylum Echinodermata; class Asteroidea; order Valvatida; family Asterinidae; genus Patiria; species Patiria pectinifera. The sequence goes on along the minus strand of CM057129.1, from coordinate 29,053,548 downwards.
AATAAGTACACATTGTGTAAGAAATGTTTCCCAGAAAACAAAAATTTGTATTCGTAATTGTAAAAAAGATCAAACAAGAAATGTGTACTCGGTGTTGTCTGAGGACTAGTGAGAACACACTTCATATACTTTCATTAAATTGACATCTTCTTGATATAAATATTCCATCATACAATTAAGTAGAGAGATTGCCCCTGTTTTATTCTATTTTTTTTTTTCATTTTCTTGCCCGACCTATGCCCAAATTTTAACGAATTAAACTGAACTTTTCCCTGTCAAGCTTGGTTTGCAGAATCACGCAGGGTTTCCTTAAGAAGGCTGGAAGTTCTGCCAAGGTGTGGACAGTAGATATACGTGTACCTATTGTTATTCATTGTACAGGTGGTTAAATGATTGCCCACGTGATTGTCCATGTGAAGATCACGTGATAGACTATGAAGCTTTTATTGTCCGTGTCCAAGATGCTTAAATATAACAAAAGATTACAAAATTCTAGCATTTTCTTTTTCTAATTCCATGTATAGTTTATGAGATTTGCAATTAAATACTATTTCTGAAGAATGTTTCTCTTGCTAAAAATATTATTTCTTGTATTTTCTTTCCAAAAATAAAAGTCACCTTTTTGGTGGCATTAGAATTGCTAAGCAAAAGACTGAATAATTCTTAGCCAAGTTAGATTTTGTTGGCAATGTGAATTGATGGCTCTAATTGGTTTATTAGTAAAGACAGCATAATCTGCAGTACTAAGATTTTTCACAGTGGCCTGGAAAAAAAATGTTTTCAGGAACAAACTTTGTTTGCCCTATACATAGTATTTGTAGAGAAGTTTCTGAAAGGTGTGCATAATATAAACTTTCCCATACCAAATTACCGTGGTAAAAGCGTAGGTGTTGAATGTACAGTATGTGGCCATGTCTGGATACCAGCTAAGCCTGGTAACCGTCTTTCCAAAGTGGCAATTTTATATACTGGTATCCTGTTGAGTCATGAGTACCAGTTAAACGCAGCTTCTCAAGTAAATTGTATGTAATTGCACGAAATGTATGTCTTTATAAAAATGTACCTGGGGTAACCATAGGGAGTGTTATTTCAAACCGTTCAAGGTAGATTTAACAGAAGTAAACGCATGCTGCTCTGTCCCGTAATCTATAACTTAAATGTCTCTATAAGGGAGCAAGAGAATGTTAACGATAAACAGAGCACGATTCCGTTTGCAAATGTGTACATACCAGTTCATCATAAATACAATAAAAGACAAAATCAGCATGTGTATATAAACAATGAAATTGGTGTAGTTTGGTCGGCTAATAATCTCGAAAGTAAATCAAAGTTTAGTGGTATCTGAGAGCAATAGTACATTGGAAATGTATAAACCTAAGCCCTGTTACCTGGTAAATGGCCAGGCATTAGTTATCCATACCAATAGATACATGTAATCATAGTCATAGTCAATGTGTATAATAAATATACAAAACACCCCAAACATTCTGTGTACATTCCATCAGCAATTGCCGCAGTGAGATCGTTTTCTCAGTTGCTTATAAAAATCTTCAGTTCATGGAAATAGATAGTTTGCATTTTGCTTTGTTTTACTCAAGACGACGCACATTGGACATTGATGTTTGAATATGGCCTGCGTTTTGTTATTACCTTTTTGATATAAAATATGTATTCTGAGGATGACTATATATGGATGATCTTTAATAAGTTTTTAAAAACCCAGAAAGATTAGGAGAAGACAAATATGGCGTGGGAGATAATCAGACATTTCGAAATGTTCTCGTATTTATGTTGGGGGAAAGTGGATTAAGGAAACTTTAGGTAAATCCACAATTGGAATATGACTGTTTGACTGTGATAGACCGAAATTCAGAAAGGGAAAGGTAAAACCCTTCCCTGTTTCGAAGGCAGAGACAAAGTTGGCCGGAATCTGGGCATTGTAATCCATGTTGTAAGGGGAACCAGTTGACTGTATAACCAGCTTATGTCTTAGTCGAGTATGTACACTATCACAATACATATAGAGTATGAATCCTGTAATGTGAAAGTCTGCTAAAAGCTTTATTACAAACAATAATGGGTCTTATTTAATATCACATTTTGTTTTTAAATATAACGTGCACAGCATTAGGCTAAGTCCGTGAAAGTCGTCGGAAATAAATTCAGTAATCAAAAGTTTTAAAACAAAATACGTGAAAAGTCAATGTATTTTTTTCCAGTTAAAATGTGTAAAATGTGCATGCCATCAGTCAGAATACAGACCATGTTACATTTGTTTAGAAATTGGACGTTGTTGACACGTGATTCCAACTTTCAGCAAAGTTTTCTCTCCTACAGTATCTCATGAAATACGATTGGTGTAAAAGTGTTGCCATAAATTGTTTAATGTGGGCAAAATAACACGCAAAAGATGCTTATAAATGTTTGGATTGCCCGGCGGTATGACGTCACACAGCACATGGTATGTTCCTGACGTCATGTTTACGAGACGAGTAGTATTTTTTTTTTCTAATGCATGACACACAGAACTCAAAATGACGCTTTAATTGTGATTTTTGACAAACGTTATTGTGGTTGGTATAACGAAAGATAGTTATTTCATATTGGTACGAACATTGTTTGGGGCGTCCCCAGTTCTTAATCGCCTGAAAATATCATCGAGTGACAGAAAACGTACCTTTGAATGTTTAGGTACGACATGTAATATGATATTTGCTTTGCGTTTGCTTTTCTTTGCACGATACATACATTTAAAGGCATTGTGTCCGTATTTTCCTTTTATTTGTATTCCATAATGTACGGAATATCGCGTTTGGTGTACATGTCCAATTTTATATGAATGTGATATAAAAATGAGATACATCTGCTGTATCATAAAATACGCTCGCTGAAAATGTGAAATAAATTTGTAGAATATTAGTATAGCCTGCAGACATTAAAAATGCTGTAGAATGTTTACAGTTGACATGACGATGGTTAGATTCACGTCATGTACTGAATATAGAAGAAAGAAAACTACCCACGACTTTGATATAAATTATAATAAGCTATAGTTCAGAGTATTGAGTTTTGTCTTCGATCTGTGCATACCACATAAAAAGTTCAGTTATTTCGCGTTCAGGTAAAAAGAGTTTGGTGTATATATAATTCCGTCGGTATAAAAATAAAAGTTCAAAGCGCGAACTGTTTTTCCCTTTCAATTATTTGTAGGTGCAAGTTGGACATTTTTAAACTCTTGGTGGTAGCCGAGACGTGATTCTAAATCAGAATTTGAAAACATTTAGTCACTGGATGCAAAATCTTAATGGGGTATGTAATAAAAAGCATGCGCAGTTAATTGTACTTACAAGATATTGTAATTGATATTGGGCGACTTTCTTCATCTGTCAAGACGAATTCTAATTGGGCACCACAGGGTTCATGTTCAGGGTTCACCGACTGACAATAATAGGTCAGGTCGCTTTAGGAGGAAAATATATGAATATTAAAATCTCATTTGATTGAAAACCCGACGTTTCGGGCTGGGGTAAATATTTTTGTGTAAATAACTATAGGCATCTACCGAATACCTAGTTGTGATTTTGTGTCCATAGAATTTGTTTTAAGAAGGTGTCATTTGAATGTATTAAATTAATTGTAAAAAATGACAAGTGAAATATTTATAAAATGAGACAACTGCATGTTTGTGATTGTGTCTTATCTACCAAAGGTAGGCCTATAATTGGCAGACGTAAAGCATCGGTTGATATAGGCCTAATTCGCAGATGGTCTTTTCTACACTGTTTATTCTTAATCAATAGCTGTAGGCCTATACAATTGGTACCCTACATAAACCTTTCGTTGTTTTGGAAACCTGGTTTAGTGGTAAGTCTAAACGAAATGGATTTTCTTTCGGAAACAGTTGTATCTGTTTCTTGGTATTATGAATAACACCCGAATTGAATCAAATGAAATCATGTGCAGTGGGTCCTTTATTGTGTTGTGTTTATTCCGATACTAGGCGTGGTTTAGCTGGGTCATTAGGTCATCACGGGCCAATCAAAGTCATTCTTTTTTATTGTCTGGTGACAAAGTATCTAAACATGAACTGAGAGAAAGACATTTTCATTTGTCATTTAACTTGACTTGTGATTTGACTTTTGACCTACCGTCTTTATTATTATTTTTTGTTTTTTGGTTTTTTTTGCATTATTGAAAATCGCCCAATGACGCAAGGCTACAAAAGCCATTCTTTGCAAAGGGACCGCTCTTAGGTGCAGCCCTGCAATAAACTTCTCCTAGACACTAGTGCTTAATGCCCATATACTTCAAAATTCTTTTTAAAATAGTCGGAACTCTCACAAGTATTTATGCTGCACAGAAAAATGATGATCAACATGTCATCTTTCATTTTGTTTTCAGTTTTTGGTTGGTTGACCATTGACTTTTTGAGGTTTTCTCACTCAAAGAAGACCACCCCTATATTTCCCAAAGCGGAAAAGTAGCCATCTGGACTCCCTCCACAACATGGCAAAATAGTGCCACTTTCAAACCCAATTGCATCCAAAATGCTCAGAATAATTGGATCTATGGAAGCCCCAAGTCCGGGCCAGAGGTTCATTGCCCTATCTCTTCAATTCCCCAATTTTATGGCGCTCAGAACTCTCTGATATAGATTATTTTGAGGGTATAACTTTTCTTCATGAGCTCGGCGGATGGGATAAACCCTATTCACCGGTGTGCACCCTTTAATAACAATAATGGAGTCTTATATAGCGCACGTATCTACCAACAATTAGGTATCAAGGCGCTGGAAATTATGTCTATTATTAAAGAAAGGTAAATAAAGTTTATGAGAAATGTGAGACCCATTATGTAGCACCTAATAAGGGTTTACAATGGGCTGCGGCGCATATTGCAGCCACTGCCTGAGACACCGGGGCAAACCCCTTCTCCTAGCGATAAGTGTTGCCGGAATCTTTAACGTGCATTACACAACACACAGGACCTACGGCATACGTCCCATCCGAAGGACGAAGCAATATAATGGTAAAGTGCCTTGCTCAAGAGCACAAGCACCATGTTCCCACGGTCAGGATTCGAACCCGTGTACCACGGCACACGAGTCGAACACCGTAACCATTGGACCACAGCACCCCATAGGCCCGAACGTTTGCAATGCCCCCCCCCCCCCAACAAAAAAAAACATTTTTAGAACAAAGAGGAAGTATTTGTTATTCATATCCCATCAAAAAAATTGAAAGAAAAAAATTATCCGAGGTCGATATTAGGCCCGAAAATAGTGCCTTTTTTTGCGCCTGCTAGCTGTAGAGCGCCCCAACGACAATAAATGGAGTTTCAGCTTCTCTGAAGCTCAAAATGCCCCCCCCCCCTTTCCTTACGATTTGGGAGCATCTGCTGCGTAAAAGCCCTTGTTGATACCTCAGGTTCATGGCGTAGCGGTACTTTCCTTGCCTTCCACGGCTGTGACCTGGGTCATCGAATCCCGCCTGGTCCACATGTTGATTGAGTTTTCAGTCCCCTACCTGATTCCGTGGGTTTTCCCAGAATATGTTAAGGAGAAACGACGAACAAGTGGATATTCTTTGATTCGAATGGGCGATGACGCGAAGCGTCCGACCCTTTTGAAATCACCTTTTGAGTTGTTTCTCCGACTATTTTCCGGTTTACATGGGAACAAAAAGTGTCGATTCTTATCAAAGTTAATGCTTTGAGCTATGAAATAAATTCGATCCATTGTTCAGAATTTAATGGATATAGCTGTGTTTTTAAAAAAAGCCTTACTAGACGTATAGCTTTAGCGTATTCAATAGACTATAGACGATATTTCAAACAATGTTACATGAAGAGGCATTTTTGAGTTGAAGTTGGTAACATATATAGCTATTTTACCTAATTTCGGGGTGCTGAATCCGAAAAATGATGGTTACTAAGCTGGATTTTTAGTGGAAATATGCCTAATTTGCACAAATCTTTAATACCATCCATGTATTATATTTGTTTCCATATTTGGGTATATTTTGTATTTTACTCTTTGAAAAGTTTATTTTGGTGATTCTACTTTACACTTCCTTACTTCAATAACATTTTCTAAAGCATACAAGTGACTGAATGATTATGAGGACATATATAGTGACAATTCAAAATGGCTACTATTACACGCTAAAGTTGCGCGCATTTATCTTGTCTCCAGATATTATCAAGCATTAATAGCAGTCTTGACAACCTCGGTATTGATTAACCTCAAATTTGCCATGTTGCTTAGTGGTACAGTTACCCTATTAAAAACCTTATGGGAAAATCATGTGAGCAACGATAACATTGTGATATAAAACGGGGGGGGGGGAACGAGGTGTCCATAAATTGAGCTAAACAGTACGTCACCGACACCACGAAGTAACACCCATCTATACATACCAGTAAAAACTAGCAATCGGAGAAAACGGCAAGTGAAGTTGAACGGCTTCTAAAACAACACTTTGCGTCAAAACGACAGAGTATTTTCAGTTGTGTTTCTCGTTGTGGACACTTGATGAATTGAATTTATTAAATCTGCTGTTTTTCACCCGTTTGTATATTAAATAAACAAGAAATAAGAGAAAAAAGATGAGTGTTAGTTCGTGAAACTGAAAAGGCTGCGAAACTGTAAATTTTCGTTTTCACGAAGTAACACTCTTATTTAACACGAGGAAAGTGCAACTTCAGGTCAGCGCGCGCGCGCTCTTGCAACTTATTACAAGAAGAGTGTTACTTAGTGAAAACGTTTTTGCTCACTTATGAGCAGAGTGCGCGCCATGCATTGCAATGGTAAATGGAACTTAATTGAGTGTTACTTCGTGAAAACGAAAACTGTCACTTTTGTGCTAAAGTTGCCATGGATACTTAGCGTAATTATCAAAGCAAAGCTCTTGAAGCTTTGAAACTTCGTGTAATGGTAGGCCTTGATGAATAATGTTTAAAAATCAAAAAAAGTGAAAATCGAAAAAAAAATGGTTTAACACGGTAGAGTGTTACTTCGTGCTGTCGGTGACGAATAGGGTCGCCTAACGTGGGATACTTGAACAAGTTCAAGGAAATTCCCAATATTATTGGTAAGAAAACGTTTTGACGTTGACATTACTATTTTAAGCAACAATAACCTTTTGGGGGGAATTTCCTTGAAGTTGTTCAAGTCCCCCGCGTTAGGCAACCCTTCGCCTAATATTTAGCCCAATTTTATACGGACATTTCATTTTTCCCCTGTTTTTCGGGGGGGGGGGTGGCCTAGATATCAAGATATTATCATTTTTCACATAATGTCCCATTATTTTTGTTAGGGTAACTGTGCTAGTAACTAGCTTTGTGAATTTGAAGCACTTCAATACTGACGTTTGGTGAGACTACTTGATGATATCTGACGCCGGACAACGAAATTTACTAACTCACTGGCGGACGCCAACTCCAGTCTGGAACAGACGTGTTTTACGAACCCATCGACTCGTTCAGCTAGCTCCTGAAGATGATCCTCGCCAAATGGGCCATGCAGGTCAACGTGCAAAGCGATCTCCCATCGCTGGCATTCCCAACATGAGAGGAGCGGAAACAGGAACCACCAGCCATCGTTGGCTATGTGACGTCTAATGACGTGCCGTCGTAGCTTGTTGGTCCGTATCCCGCACCCTGGTTGCGGACACAGCTGCTGGTGTTTCTTGGGAGCTGCTGGAGGGAGCGTCTCTGGTTGATTGGATAGTGACGACTCAGCTGACGGTGACGACGGCGGGTCTGTAATGGAAGGTCCATGGGCTGTCGTAGTTTCTGTGATGACAGGATCAAGCAACCCGTCCTCGTCATAATCTGGGACGAAGTCCGCCTCCTCCATTTCCTACATTTGGTTAGGGAAGACATGGTATGACGAAATAAAGGAGTACAAAACTACCTTCATTGTTAAATCCCGTCCCTGTAACGAGCAGGAAGCCTAACTTCCCTGCCGCTCCTTGTAGTGGTGATCGTTGAAGGCTGAACACCTTCATTGTTCACCTGCACATTTTCATTACCCCCCTTGGATGCTGCTTGAAATAGTTCCCCCAACCCATAGCCTTCATTTGCAACTATACTGCCCTGGCCTTCCGAACTTTCAGCTCCTAGCAGTTTATTACGCATTCGCCTTAGCCAAATTGGGACCTCACGGTCTTCACACTTTTTAAGCAGATCGTGATGTACGACCGTGGTCTTCTTCCTACCGCGTACCTTATAAAGTACCGGAGAGAGAGGTTCTACGACCAGTAGTGGCCCAAGCCATACAGGCTGTAATTTACGGGACTGGCCAGTTTTAGAGGATTTATTTAGCCTGTACACAATGTCTCCCTCCTCAAATGCAGAGTAGTTTTGGCTCAAATCATAGTTCTTTTTCTGATAATTTTGTGCCGTCCCTATGTTCTTTCTAGCCACAGCATGGGCTTTAAGCATTCTCTCCTTCAGGTTTTGTGCGTATTCATGAGGTTGTTCTCCACCAACATTATTATTTTTCATCTCAAAAACTAATTCTACTGGTTGAATGACCTCTCTTCCCAGCATTAAAAGGTTTGGTGTCAAGCCGGTGTGCCGGTTCGGAATGGCTCGTATAGCAGCAGTCCAATGCCGAGGATGTCACAAATTGCTTGAAATAGATTACTGGTGAAATTTGCGCCCTGATCTGTATGTATTTGAAGTGGACAACCAAAACGCGAAATGAAATTGTCAATGGTAACCCTGGCAACAGATTCAGCCCTTTGGTCTGGCAGAGGATAGGCTTCAATCCACTTGGTGAACTGACAAATCAACATGAGAATATATTGATTGCCAGTCTTGGTTGGTTTAAATGGTCCTAGGATGTCTAAATGAATGCGTTCACATGGAGATCCTGCATGATATTTCACAAGGGGAGCTTTAGCTTTCTTTGACGCTTTTTTGCTTGTATTACATGCCTTGCAAGACTTAACGAACAGTGAAGCATCTTCACCCATTTTGTACCAGATGCATGTCTGCTTTAGTTTCTGAATGGTTTTGGTAATTCCTGGGTGACCGGCCATTTTGGAGGCATGATTTAATCTCAGGACCTCTTCTTTCATTGCCGTTGGTACTATCAAAAGCATCTTAAATGAATCGCCTTCCACCCATTTGTAGTACAAGACCCCGTCATTGACAGTTAAAAGGGTACTATTTATCCAGAAATACTTCACAGCTGGGGAGAGTATTTGTAATTCAGCTTGTGATGGGGACGTAGATGTTTCTATCCACCCTATAAGATGCTTTAAATCTGGGTCGTCTGTTTGCAGTTTTCTTAAATGGCTGTGTATACTTGACGAAAAGGGAAGTATTACCTTCATCCAACAAACGCCGGACCAAAGGATAACACGTTCCCTGATCTCTAGTGTGTTCGGAGCTAGATGGACAATTTATTTCTTCCGACAAAGGGGTCGTGCCCTTATTAGGCAGGGGCCAACCGGGTGGTATGGTTCTTCGGTGGTTACATTGGGCTGCAAATGTACCGTGGATACTGGGTTTGTTACCGTTATTTCTCGCACAGCGAGGGGGATGACGTCATCGACGTCATCTTCAAAGCGTGCCCAATGGTTATGAATTTTGGTGCAGTATTTACAACCTCCACAGGGAAGATCACAAACATTGCAACCTGCGAAATAACAATTGCAAACCGGGTCCGATGAGGGAATTCTGGATAGAGAGTCAGCATTAGTGTGTTTTTGCCCTTTCCTATGGATGATTACCATGTCATATTGACTGAGTTCCTCAACCCAACGTGCTAGCATTCCCGACAAGAGTTTAAATCGCATAAGCCATGCCAAACTACTGTGGTCCGTCCTGACATAGAACTGACGCCCAAGAAGGTAATGACGAAACTGTCTAGTAAATCGGACCACTGCTAAAAGTTCTTTTCTGGTTGTGCAGTACTTTTTCTGAGCAGGGGAAAGTGTATAACTGCCGTAACTAATTACACGTTCAACCCCGTCTTGGATTTGTACCAGTTCTGCTCCGATCGCTAGATCGGACGCATCCGTATCTAGGACAAATGGTTCATTGGTGTTTCGCGGGAATGTTAGCACTGGGCTTGTGGTGAGTATTTGTATAAGTGCACGAAAGGCTCGTTCGTGTTCGTTGCGCCACTGGAATTTGATATTTATCTTCGTAAGCTCATATAGAGGGTTTGCCAACTCAGCGAAATTCTTGATATGGGCCCTATGGTAGTTAACGAACCCGAGGAACCTCTCTGCATCTTTTGTACAAGAAGGTGTGGGCCAATTTTGAACAGTAGACACACTGCTAGGGTTTGGAGAGACACCCCGAGTATTGACTAATTTTCCAAGGAAAAGTACTTCCTTTTGGAAGAGGTGACACTTTTTGGCCTTAAGTTTTAAGTTATAGCAGCGGAATCTCCGCAGAACTTCAACAAGGTTTTCCATGGAGTCCTCAAAACTCTTCCCTAAAATTACAATGTCGTCCAAATATGCCAACACATGTTCCCAGGTAAGGCCCCTCAGTATTAATGTCATAGCCCGTTGGAAAGTGGCAGGTGCGTTACATAGTCCAAATGGCATTCTCTGATACTCGAACAACCCGTACTTAGTGATAAAGGCGGTTTTGTGCATATCCTCTTCTGGCAGTTCTATTTGATAATACCCACTACTCATGTCTAATGTATTGAAAAATTCTGTCCCTTCTAACACATCTAAACATTCTTCAATGTTTGGGAGCGGAAATGCATCCCTGACCGTGACATTATTGAGAGCTCGATAGTCTATACAATAACGGACCTTGCCGTCTTTCTTCCTTATCAATACCGGGGGTGATGCCCAAGCCGAAGCCGATGGCCGTATCACACCTGATTCAAGCAAGGAATTTAGATGCACTTTTTCTTCAGCCTCAAAACCTAATGGTGTCCTACGCATTTTTTGTTTGATAGGGTTTACATTCCCTGTATTAATTGAATGTTTGATTTCTGACTTCCCGCACAGCCATTTCTAGTTGGGAGTCGCCCAACGAACACCGGACTTCCCCGTAGGAATTTTGACTTTTGCTGTTGGGATTCGGATTGCCGCTTCCACTTCCGCCTATCACTACGGAGGGGTCGCCCGACAAACGCCGGACTTCCCCATAGGAATTTTGACTTTTGCTGTTGGGATTCGGATTGCCGCTTCCACTTCCGCCTATCACTACGGAGGGGTCGCCCGACAAACGCCGGACTTCCCCATAGGAATTTTCTGTATTCAGCTTATGTTTACCACTCGGCATTACACAGTCGATTTCTTCTGCCCTTCCAACCACATGACCTTTCCTTAGATGTATGTACTTATCACTATCGTTACGGAGGCATATGTGACTTGTTGTATCCAAGTTTGTATCCGAATTGTTTTTCAGAGACACTAGTGCATACGGTATTAGAATTCCCTTATGAGACATTTCCGGGCCATGGACTAAAAATGTTTTATCCGATGGAGTGGAAAATTTGACTCTAGCAACAATCTCAGTGTTTGGAGGGACAACCACTTTCCTTGCTAATGACACCCTTTGAACAGAGTATTTCTCATTGTTATTCTTTCTCATCTCTGCATTGATCTGATACCCGTTAAGGTTCAATAGTGTATCCTCATTTAGATTGATCACTCCGGAGTGTGCTTTAAGGTTCAAGGTGTTAATACACACGCTGTGGTGGACACTACAGCGCAAGTGTCTGTAATCAGCAACGAGTTATTTGATCAAATCAAACACACTACCAAGTCATGCGAACAGGTAATCCTCAGGGGGGCGGGAAAAAGCAGTACATTAATTGCCAACAAGTTTCCAAATGTACCTCTAATCCTCGGTGACCGAAATTACACATGGGACTTACTGGTAGCTCCTATTGAGGATTCGTTTATATTAGGCCTTGACTTCCTTAACCGGGATTACTAAACTTATACCCGGATTAGTTGACAACTGAATTTCGTCTAGAACTAATGACGTTTCAATGTTGACTTTGGTGGATAAAGGGATTGGTTGGCCTTTTTGTTTTGAGTTCACCGATTGTTGGCCGGCACAATCGGTCCCTATTGGTTTAAAGGTGGTAATTGTGTTTTGCGGATCGGTGATGTTGGGCGAGAGGTAACGTTATGGGGACAATCCCTGGCGAAGTGACCTATCTCATTACATTTGAATATAATTACAGTTACTACAGTTGTAGAATCCGGTTGTTTGCAATGTGTACAACTTTCTTTTGTACAGGAGACATGTTTACACGGTCTATACATTTTCTCCAGTACGGCATTCGTGAGTTTATTGGAAAATCAGTGGAGGAATGTCGTTAAACATTAACATTTTACGCGTAACCGCATCCAACCATGCATATTCTCCTGTGCCATGTTTCGTACGCTGCCGTACTGCACCCGTGCGACAGTTCCTCTATTGCTATATAAAGCGCATGCGTAGTAGACTGTCGCACGGATTGAGCCCATAACCCATGCGACAGTCGCCAACTACGGCATGCGTATTTACAATGTGCGTGAATCCTACGCGCGCGCGTTTGGTAAACAGCAAGAATAACATCTGGCACGTGATGGTGAATTGACCAGTGAACTTTCGGCTCTCGATTATGAATATGTATGAGGTATAGTAAAAGATGTTTTATCCGATGGAGTGGAAAATTTGACTCTAGCAACAATCTCAGTGTTTGGAGGGACAACCACTTTCCTTGCTAATGACACCCTTTGAACAGAGTATTTCTCATTGTTATTCTTTCTCATCTCTGCATTGATCTGATACCCGTTAAGGTTCAATAGTGTATCCTCATTTAGATTGATCACTCCGGAGTGTGCTTTAAGGTTCAAGGTGTTAATACACACGCTGTGGTGGACACTACAGCGCAAGTGTCTGTAATCAGCAACGAGTTATTTGATCAAATCAAACACACTACCAAGTCATGCGAACAGGTAATCCTCAGGGGGGCGGGAAAAAGCAGTACATTAATTGCCAACAAGTTTCCAAATGTACCTCTAATCCTCGGTGACCGAAATTACACATGGGACTTACTGGTAGCTCCTATTGAGGATTCGTTTATATTAGGCCTTGACTTCCTTAACCGGGATTACCAAACTTATACCCGGATTAGTTGACAACTGAATTTCGTCTAGAACTAATGACGTTTCCTTAACGTTGACTTTGGTGGATAAAGGGATTGGTTGGCCTTTTTGTTTTGAGTTCACCGATTGTTGGCCGGCACAATCGGTCCCTATTGGTTTAAAGGTGGTAATTGTGTTTTGCGGATCGGTGATGTTGGGCGAGAGGTAACGTTATGGGGACAATCCCTGGCGAAGTGACCTATCTCATTACATTTGAAACACCGCTGCCTCGAGGGCGATGCAGGCGGTGATGGGCCACGCAAATATGACGAACTCCGCCTCGGCGAAGGGCTACGGCTAAAGCGGTCCGCTACTGTCGTTATTGTACGAGGAATCGGGGACTCCGTTTTGCCACATACACTTGGGGTAACGGTCGTTTCCTTTAGGCAAGCTAAAAGCTCACGAATATTCCTATTCAACTCTGACCAGTCGACGTGAACATCGACACTTTCTTTGCCAGTTTGTCGTATTTGGATCTGTTGGACACTTGGCTGCATATCAACAGGGGGCTGATCGCTAAAGGAAACGTGTCGCACCCGTGGTCTACCTTGGCGTGACAATAACTTGTGATTGTGTGTGGCTGTTTGAGTATATTGCACTGCTTGGTTAAGTGTTTGCGGGTCTCGGAAAAGTGCTAGTTCCGCTGTCATGCCAAAAACCGTCCGGTGCCAAATAGTGTCCGCTAATTAGCATAATGCGCTCTGATTGGCCATGCGCCCATGACGTCACATTGTTTACGGAAGCTTGCCAAATAGTGTCCGCGCTTAGCGTGCATCCTATTGCGTGCCTTGCTGTCGAGCTGTCAAGACGTCGTATAGATAAGATTTCTTTCACCTGAATTTGCTTTTTACAATCTGTTTTAACGTTTTCCTTGTTATCTGTGATAACTATTTACTTGGTTTCCCTAATAGTTTAAACAAATGTATATTGTGCAAAATGTTTGTGGGTTTTTTTCGCGTCAGTTCTCCTGTTTGGCGTGCAGTGCAGTACGCACGATTTTTCCTGCCAAAAACTGTCCGATCCCCCCTGCCAAAATAATATTGTCCGATTTTCCTGCCAAATACTGTCTGATTTTTCCTGCTAAATACTGTCCGATTCCCCCTTGCAAAATACTGTCCGATTTTCCCTGCAGAAAAAAATGTCTGATTTTTCCTGCCAAATATAGTCAAATTTTTCCTGCCAACCAATACTGTCTGATTCCCCTCCCTGCCAAATATTGTCCGATTCACCCTTGCAAAATACTGTCCGATTTTTCCTGCCAAATACTGTCCGGCAGGACGTACGTGCGCCCTTGTGTTGGAACGACGGCGCCCGGACACTATTTGGCATCGGACACTATTTGGCATGTATTACATGCCAAATAGTGTCTGGCGCCCACTGCGCATGCTCAGCGGACACTATTTGGCACCGGACGGTTTTTGGCACGACACCGCAGCTTCAACATTACTACAACCTTTCAAGAAAGCTTCCCTTGCAAGGGTTTCAAACACATCTGTGTTTGCCGTTGGATATGTGCGAGTGGCAATTTGTCTCACTCGCTGCCCAAACTCTTCCAATGTCTCGTCTTCATTTTGCCGGATTGAAGCAAGTTCTGCCCTACTAATTATTGGGTCTTTGGTTTTCCCGAATATCTTCAATAACTGGTCCCTACTTAGCTTGAAATTGCGCCTAATTGTAGGTTCTTGCCAGGCGTAACTCTCTAAAGCTTTGCCTGTAAGCGCTCCCACCAACTGTACGAGTTTAGTGTCTTCATCCCACTTGCAACATTCTGCCATTATTTCAAACTTGGTTACAAACGCGTGAAAATCAGTTGAGCCATTGTATGGGGCGAGTTTAGGTACGTTTCTCACTGGTGGGTGCGCAGCATTGTTAGAGCTAACAGGTATTGATCCCACTACATTCTGGGTTGATGGTTGGGTTAGGTCAGCCACATGTGTTGAAATTTGATTAGAGGCATGCATGGCATTCAGTAGTGCAGCGTTTTCAATTGGCTTTTGTTCTGCGGGCGAGGCGGCTTGGCCGGGTGTGGCAGAAATTCCAAGAGGCATTGTTAGACTGGGCTTTTGTTCGGCTTTGATTGGCACTTGCATATTGTTCTCCCATGGTTCCTTTACAGCCGGTGGTTTCTTTTCACCGTTAGCATTGGAATGCATTGTGCTTAGAATGTGGGCAGGTAATGGCGGAGCTTTTTCTCCGATGGCTTTGAGAGTGGCATCTATCATTGTATCTCCAGTGCTTGGAATTTCTTTTGCTCCCCCGTTAGCTGAGAGTTCCTTTCCTGGGTTTGGTTTATTTTGAGCTCTAGATTTGATATTTTGGAAGAGTTTGCTTTCATTGCTGCAGAATTTGCTTCCATTGCTTTGACCATCGTGTCCATATGTTTTGTGAGCAAGTTGACAGCATGCGACAGTTGTGCAATATCTGTCTGGGCATGTTGGTCAGCTGAGGGTGTTTCGACATATTCTATAATTATTAGTTGCTTTTCTGCGAGTTCGTTTAGCTTTGTTTGCAGGGCGGGGATATCATGAAAATGATCGATTGTTACCGATGAACCTAGCTCTTCTCTTTTAGCAACTATGTTTTGGGCAAACTTAACTCCTATCCCTGGTAATGTAGTTAATTCTTTTACGGACGCCTTATTGATATTTATGGCCATGGTTTGAGTACGGTTCCCCAAAAGTGTGATTATTGACAGTACATGTAATGATAAGTAACAATTAAATACTTATTAAAAGAATCTGCTACAAAGTCTATACTTCTAGACAGTCACTTGCTTTAACTGTTACGCCTTCTGCTGTCAGTGACGCACAGCAGTTTGTCCAGATAACAGTTAGAATATATTTTGGTGCCGCAAAAAAAATGAACATTATAGTTCTTTTGCTTCTTGTAAACAGCGGACCCACGCAATGCGATAAGTAGCAGATTCCTGATCAATACAAATAACAAAATTCAAGAATATCACAATATTATCTTCTTTAACTCTAGGAAACTCTTAATAAATGCTCTTAAAATGGTCTTGGTTTTAGTGTCGACAAATTCAACAAACGGCGAGAATGTCGACGAAATATCATTGACAATGTCAACCACGCCTACAATGTGTGTAAAAACAGTCTAGGGTAATTGTCACTGTTGATGGTTGATTTCAGAGCAACTTTAAAACAAACGTCGATTAATCAACTAACGCCGATAAAGTCGACGCGAATCAGTAGAAAGTATCAGCCGAATGAAAATTTTCACTGCGACAATTACTCTCCTAATTGAAAAAGGTGATAGCTTTTTCTTTTCTTTCGTAACTTAAATCCTAAACCCTATTATCTTAGCGTAACTGTTGGTCTGCAGTACCACTGCAGTAGGAATTTACCTCGTCGCCAATGTGGTATTTGGCGAGAACGGCGCCAAAGAGCCGGAGTCCAACAGCAACGGAGGAACGAGACGCAAGTCAGGTTTGTTTCGGTGCATGGATCAGACTAGCCCCATAAATGTGGCCTATTTACTGGACTGCCTCCGTAAACATAGGCCACACACCGACCATGTACAAAAACGTGTCGACGGAGCCAAATTTTGATTTTCACATTTAGGCTTACTTTGTAGGTTTTTTTTGCTTTAGAAGCATTCTCACCCTCTATATAGGCTAATCAGAAAGTGCTGCCTTTTTCAGATGTCTAATTTTTGTGAAATTTCATGTTGAAATTTTGATACAAAAACGTGTAAAAATGAATCTGGAAATTTCACGAAAAATGGACATCTGAAAAAGGCGGCAATTTCTGATTAGCCTATATAGAGGGTGAGAATGCTTCTAAAGCAAAAAAAACCTACAAAGTAAGCCCAAATGTGAAAATCAAAATTTGGCTCCGTCGACACGTTTTTGTACATGGTCGGTGTGTGGCCTATGTTTACGGAGGCAGTCCAGTAAATAGGCCACATTTTGGGGCTAGGATCAGACTGACGTCTCGTGGCCAGCCCGCTCGAGCTGGCCACTCACGCCGTCAAGCCTGACTGACTTTATTCAATACGCATTCACTACAGCTGTTCGCGCTGTATTTTTAATGCACCGCATGCATAGCGCTAGCGAGGATATCGTTTACCGCGCTACGGCTGGGATGAATAACAACTAGCGCCTTCACCAAGGCTACGGATGGCCTATGGGTGCACCCTTCCTTACCCTTTTGTGAAGTTTTGTATGCTCTACTGCCTTCCATTTTTAATGTCCCGCTGGGTGTTCAGCAAACTTTTGATAGTGCAGTTTCTTCCAATTTGCGGGCTCAATCCGTTATAAACCTATTGTTCGCGCAACAACAACGTATACTCTAATTTCGTTTTCCCTGATATGCATCGAGTTTCACTGTAGGCCTATGTGCAGCTTCCCGAGATTTGGCGGTTGTACAATTTATATCAAGCTCTGCAACCCACAGTCTGGTTTTAGCTCACGATGATTCTGGTTTTGAAACGGTGCTAAATGCGGCAATCAACCGCATGTAAAAGGTAAGCTTCAGTGATTTTTATAAAAACGCCACATATGCGTAGTGAGTTTCATACGAGAAGTAGTACTCTAAATATTTAAGTCCACTTTGCTGTTTGGCAAACATGGCTTGAATTTACGATATGTGCGTGCACAACGAGAGGTGGGGGCACGGGCGCCCCTCCCCCATTCTCGACTTTTGAATTAAAATGTTAACAGTTAACCAGCTTTAGCTTTTTCGTGCACTGACTGCACCTAGTACCTCGTTTCAATGAAGCTTGAGCCAGAAACGGAATTAAGTCTCGGTAGGCCCGACGGAAACTTCGTACAGCGAGTCATTTTTCGTACATGCGGTTTAATCTCCCAATTAAACGAGAGAAACGAAGTTTGATTGAGATTCTGCCGAACTATTACCGAAATGAGGAATCACGTGAGATTGTATTGTCCAGTAGCTAAGGTATGCCACACATTCAAAGAAAAGGAATGCCATTCCTGCCAGTAAGCCCCTATATAAAGGCACCCTCGCGGAATGCTCACCAGTGATTTAAAGGAATTACACTGGCCCAAACTCGTAGTAAAACGGGTGGGAGAGAAAATCTACACAAGTAGTGCTTTATTATGAATGGGAGGGTGTCACGTGATTCCTCATTTCGGTAATAGTTCGGCAGAATCTCAATCAAACTTCGTTTCTCTCGTTTAATTGGGAGATTCTACCTCACCATTACCTCAATTCGGATCACGTGAGACTTTAAAGCGGGACAGTGTAATAAAAACTACAAGTCCCTCAAAAGCTGTGCAGTTACAGCAAATTCAAAAATAACTGACAGGAGAAAGTAAATCATTCTACTCAATGAAATACCTGCAGAAGACAGAAATCATTCATTTTTCAATCTGCACATTTGTATTTAAATTCGTCGTATACAAAAAGGTAGCAATTAAGCTGACACTTCGATCAAGA
Organism: Patiria pectinifera; assembly: GCA_029964075.1. NCBI lineage: Eukaryota > Metazoa > Echinodermata > Asteroidea > Valvatida > Asterinidae > Patiria > Patiria pectinifera. Next base: position 29,035,004 of record CM057129.1, on the reverse strand, counting down.
AATCAAGGTAACATGTGATCTACATGTATAAACTTATTTAGTAAATTGTTGTCAATTTTCTTTTGACTACTATCACCTTTTAACCTCCTGGTACGAGTGAGAAAGAACCTTACAAGTTCTATATCAATGCATTTATTACTGCAGTTACTACATAAGCAAACAATGAAATGATTACTAATACATCACTACTCAAGTAAAGATAATTTGAGGTTGTCTTTACCTCAGAAAATTATTATTTCTGTTAGGAAAAACTGTAATAGCACAAATACATGTACTTCTTGTTTAATCCTGACTTGGCAACTTAATTTGAAAAATCCTCAAAATATTGCCAAAATTAATAAAACTATTTCTTGCTCAACACTGCCTCAGCAAAAATAGTTTGAGGATGTTTAGGAGTTAGAATATTATCACACCTATTATAGAATTTAGCAAATGTTGCTGAATTAGTCCATCCAGCTGTCTGCAAAATTACATCTATTGGAGTCCCTTTACTTGCTGCTGCTGAAGTTGATGCAGCTCTACAACTGTGTGACTTAAAAATTGTAACATCAACACCAGATTCAGTTAAACACTGTTTTAACCATCTAGATATTGTGGATGTGCCTATCTCCTTATAGGGAGCCGTGTAGCTCAGAAAAAGTCTGGCTTTATTGTAACGAAACGGTTTTGTCCGTTTAAGATATTCTAAAAGTGTACGCAAGACACAGACAGTTTTTTCATTGGGATAAGCTGACAAGACAATAACTGGTTGTGGTTTCCCTATTCTGGAAGTTTTAACCAACTCAGTGATATTAATAATCACCTGTTTGTCTGCGACCTTCATGTTTGTAACATTGAATAAAGACAATGTTTGGGCTCGTTGGCCAGTAGTAAGTGCACACAAACATATGAGTTTATGAGTCAATTGTTTTAGACTAATAGAGTTAATTGGTTCTAAACTCCCCACATAGCGAAGGAGTGTTCTAACATCCCAAGTTTGAGAGTAACGGGAAGTTGTGGTCTTATGTTAAACAATCCTCTCATGAACCGGGTTGTCAGTGGATGACTTCCAAAATTCTTGTTTGTGGTTGGCCAGAGTAAAGATGACAGGGCACTTCTTGCCGTGTTAACTGTACTGTACTCCGCACCATCATGGACTAACTTGGTAAGGAAGTCCAAAGCTGTACTCACAGTTGCATGAATGGGATCAAACGACCGTTCAGAGCAGAAACGCAACCATTTGGTAAATGCAGATGAGTATTGTCTCTGTGTGCTCTGTTTCCATGAGTGAAGGATGACGTCAACAGTTTCTGCTGAAAGACCTTTTGAGGAGAAGGCTCGCCTGATAAGAGAGCAGCACACATTGTCATCTGTCCTTCCAAGGGGTGATGTTGATGTGGAGCATGTGGGAGTGACAGCAACTTGTTGGTCTTTGGCAACATAACAGGAACTGCTGTGAGCAGACGAAGTAGTCTGGGAACCAGTGCTGAGTTTGCCACATTGGAAACACCAAGATTCCTGTGGATCTGTCCAGTTCTATCTTGTGCAAAACTCTGTCAATGACCGCAAAAGGAGGAAAAGCATAAATTATTTCATTTGACCATGATACTGAAAAAGCATCACATTCTTTTGCCTCAGGATCAGGAAACCATGACATGAATGGTTTTAATTGATAATTAAGTCTTGATGCAAACAGATCAACACTGGGTCTAATGTTAAAATGAGCTAAGACCATGTGAAAGATTTGAAAATTCAACTTCCATTCAAGATGGTCACTGAATGTTCGTGAAAGGGAATCTGCACAAGGATTATGAATGCCAGGAATGTGGCGCGCTATCAACCAAACCTAGTTTTGTATGCACCAAAACCATAAGCGTCTTGCCAAACTATTTAGTTCCTCTGAATGGCAACCTCCCATGTGATTTATGTATGCCACAGCTGTGGCATTATCCAACATGACAGATATTGTTTTGTTCTGGACATGATCGATAAATGACATTAATGCATGCATAACTGCCAGCAGCTCAAGATAGTTTATATGGAATGTTATTTCACTTGAATTCCATCGACCATTAGTGTGCATGTTTGCCTTAGGGTATGACGCTCCCCATCCTTCAGAGGAGGCATCAGTATAGATCTCAATATCTGCAACACGAGGTAATATTTGCCGATAGTTGGATGGTAAGTTTTTTATCCACCACTGCAAGTCTGATTTTGCTTCTTCAGTTAGATGCATTTTTGCATGATAATTTCCATCATGTATTTTCAAAGCACAGTCTTTTGAGATCTCTAAGCTTCTATAAAATAGAGGCCCTAATGGAACTGAAGGGAAACATGAGACCAGCCTCCCTATCACTTGTGACACAAGTAGTATGGTCGGGTCAGTTTGACTTGCCAGCTTAGCACATGCACTGACAACTGAAGCTGCCTTGTGGGGAGGCAATCTTACAGACATTTCCTCAGAATTTATTGTAAACCCCAAAAAATCTAATACTTGGGTAGGAGAAAAGTGTGACTTTCCTTCATTAATTACAAATCCAAGTTCACGTACAAGGGTACACCTATCATGAACGTTCTTATTGCATTCGTTAATTGTGTCTCCAATGAGGAGGGAATCATCGATATAGTTTGCAAAAATATGACCAATATTGCGCAAAGTTGCCACCACTGGTTTCATTACTTTCGTAAATATTCGTGGTGCACTAGCCAGTCCAAAACATAGGCAGGTAAACTGCCAGATTTTATCACGCCATTGGAAACGTAAAAATTTCTGATGCTCATGAGCTATTGGAATAGTGAAATATGCATCCTTTAGATCTATGGACGCCATATAGCAATCAGGACGAATCAGTGTTAATGCAAACTCTAATGTCTCCATTTTAAAATGGTGATAGGAAACAAACTTGTTCAGTCCTTTCAAATTGATTATTGGTCGCATTGAGCCATCCTTCTTAGGACGGAGAAAAATGTTTGACAAAAATTGTCCTCGACAAGGCGTTACTTGAACTATTGCCCCTTTATGCAGCAGATTTTGAATCTCATTATCAATCAACCTGCATTCTGATTCATTGAATACTATAGGTCGTGGGCAAAATGTTTGGACTGGCGGACTATCGAACTCGATATGACAGTGTGCAACAGTGTCTAAAATCCATTTATCAGAAGTGACATTTTCCCAGGCAGAAACAAACTGCATTAATCTCCCCGCTATTGCTGGGATTACAGAATTATTCAAACTATGACACTTACTTACTACATTAGTGGCTTGTGTCTGTGCCTGGCTGGAGCACTCTATGTCACCGGTTTCTTGGCTGTTACGCCGGTGTACGTGTTGGAGGTCTGCTGTTGTTGCTGGTACAGCTGTTGCACGTTGATTGCTGTAATTGTTGCGATAACCTCGACCGCCGCGACCTCGACGATAAGACGCCCTCTGTTGACGGCCATAGTAGGACTGTCCGGTTGTCCCCCGGTTTCGAAAGTCCCCCAAACGTCGGGACAAACCACGGTTTGTGCGACGGTTACTGTTGCCATCATAACCATGAATCTTTGAGCCAATTTTGCAGGTCTCTTGTATCGTTTTGCAAGATTGCACCAAATCGTCCCCAAACAGGTGGTTTGTGCAGGGAACCTGCGAAGAGCACAACGGTGCGTACTTTGTACTTAAATCTGGCCGAATATTATCTCGTCTACGCAAATTCAATTGCGAGTTTCCCGAGCCAAGAATAGCAACCGCATCTATAAGCATTCTAATGAGTTGGGCGGTGTCAAGGCCCGTCTCATTGTTGTTACGAGCTTTCAACAATTGATCTGTTGCCATTGAAATGGCTATTGACGCTTTTACAAAGGCGTTCTGGATTTTCTGGAATTTCACATCCTTTGCTCGGGTTGTGGGTTTCAAGATCGCCCAGATCTCGGGGTTCACTCTGGTAATGCAGAGGTTTGTGCAATTATTTGGTTTATCGTATTTTTTCATTTTTTCATCGAGTTTTTCACTCTGTATCTTGCCCCGAGCAAGAGCATTGATAGTTTTTGCCAACTGTTCATTAAGGGCCGGACTTTCTTTGTCATCGCCCTCAACTAGTGCCGCCATTTCGGTCAGCAATTCATCTTCGGCCTTAGTTTGGCCACTGGCTAGCAGGTTGTCTAAATCACACTCGGTGAATGCGTCTTCGCCCTTTTCAGGTGCGTTTGTTTCTGCTTTTCTGTCGCCCTTTTCAGGTGCGAGACCAGTTAAGACGGCGTCAAGATCGTCGTCACTGTCATATATTTCGCCCTCGCTAGGTACACCATTAGCAAACTTAGGGAAGCTCGCAGACGCCGGCTGATTTTGCCGCGAAACTACTTCAGTTAGAGAAGCCACGGTTTGTTGCAAGGAAACGACCATATCGCGCAAATCGCTGTCATTTTTCTTAGCTTTGCATGCAATCGCGTCCTGCCCTGTGTTCTTACGCTTACTGGAGCGCTTCTTTGCCGGCGTCTGAACCGGAGGTGGCTTGCTTGAGCTCGCCGGAATTGCGCTAGTAGAAGGCAAATCCGCTGAAAGTTCGCTGCTCAAAGAGTGTTTCATCTTCTGATGGATTAATGTGCAATACTGCTTCGATAGTACGATCCATATTACAAGAAATGTAAGCTGGCCACAAACGTGGTCCGAGCAAGATGTGGCAATTGGCTATAGCGCCAAAACGTAATAGCGGTGGCACGCTGCGATGTTCGCGCAAGAGCCACTGAAAATACACTGGTGAGCATTCCGCGAGGGTGCCTTTATATAGGGGCTTACTGGCAGGAATGGCATTCCTTTTCTTTGAATGTGTGGCATACCTTAGCTACTGGACAATACAATCTCACGTGATCCGAATTGAGGTAATGGTGAGGTAGAATTATAGGCTACTACATACAGTGTATTGGACGTATGCATCATCATTGCAGGCCGGCACTTCCGTGTATGTAGCTCTCATTCTAAGTACTGTTTTACTTTACTTGAGAAGATATTATTTGCAACGGGAGATATCCATTTGAAAAGGTGAACATTTTGCACGGATGTGACACTTCAAAGAATAAAAACAGTATGAACAGATGTTAAGTTGTCTTTAAGTATAATAACAGCCGAGTCTAAATTGCTTTTTGGGCAGCCAGCAGGAGAGAGAGCAGGATTCTGACGAGAAAATGGCGTGGCGTATCGCGTTTTGGAGATAAATTCTTGTTCCCTATCCCCTATCCACCGTTACCCCTTCCGCTGGAAACGCCAGGACTATATATATTTCCAGAATTTCTGTTTTGGTGGTGAGAGCATGGTACTGTCGCATTACAAAACGCAAATAGAAGGTTGATTATTGCCCTGGAGGCTGTCAGGCAGCCAGCCATGACCGGTTCAGCGATTGTGCAGCTCCATGTCCTTTCACCTGCAACCTTGCGGCTCTCAGCCCATTCTTCTTTTAACTTCAGGAATATTTACCGGAATTTCGTTTAGGCCAAAAACGAAAGTCTCCGGTTTCTGGTATGGAGCTTGCCCAAAAAGTGGTGCGGCAACGCGGCTTTTTTCTTTTTTTTTACCTTTTGTTTTTCTTCAAATGTCGGCTGATGACTGCAAATGGTGCCCGACTAATTTTAGTGCAAATATATACTAATAGCGTGATTTACAGGGTTGGGTGTTTAATGGAACAAAAAAGACAAACAAATAGAGATTGGAATGGACGAGGAGGCGAATAATAATGAACGAATGTTTACGCTGTACAGTCCCGGCCCCGTGCCGAGGTCGTTGCAGGCATACATATCGTGGCCACCAGAGTGTATATACAGCATTTGCTTTTGCTGTAATTTTCAGAAATGGATGGATTTGGGGGGTTAGTTTCATAGCAAATATTGTTACACTGACTGTTTGAAATGTTGTGTTCAGAAGTTCTTGAAAATAAAAGCACACCAGGTACCATGCATTGGCGGTTCTAGGGGGGGGGGCGCCTAGAGGGGCTCTTTAGCCCCCAAAATTTAATTCCCCCCCCCCCCCCCCACCAAAAAACAAATTCCATAAAAAAAGTTTCCACTAGTAAAATTGAAGAATGTGACGTACATGCGAACGGTCTCCCCCTAAATAAATAGTCGTGAGAAAGGTGCATTTGTACACTTTTAGTTAATATAGTGTGCCTGATTGAAGGATTTTATCAGCGCTCCCCATTGAAAATATGGCACGAGCCTAAAGAAACATACCATATCATTTCATCTTATAAATACATAACATATCACTTTCGCTGAAACCATAATACGTGTACAATCTGCATAAATAATAACTGCTTCTTATTCCTTTATTGCAACACGCAGTTTACAGTTGTTGGGTGTTTCCGACGTAGCTCCCACGCCACAGAAGTGACAACGAAAATGAATTCTCTGTGTTCATCCTGGCGATGGATGATTCTTCTCTCCAAGGCATCTTTGTCTTTCCTCGCTCTTGGCTTGTTCAAAGCCATGGGCGTGTTCATCCCGTACCTGGTGGATGACCTTGGCGCGTCGGTGGCCGCTATTGGGACGGCGACCGGTATCTACGGTAGCTTGTGCTCTGTGTTAGGTAAGTTGCCAAGTTTAGTGTTCCTAAACAGAACCGTTCACGAAGCGTTTATAATTTTAACACGGTGTTTAGTGTTCCTAAACAGAACTGTTCACGTAGCGTTTATAATTTAAACACGGTGTTTAGTGTTCCTAAACAGAACTGTTCACGAAGCGTTTATAATTTAAACACGGTGTTTATTGTTCCTAAACAGAACCGTTCACGAAGCGTTTATAAATTAAACACGGTGTTTAGTGTTCCTAAACAGAACCGTTCACGAAGCGTTTATAATTTAAACACGGTGTTTAGTGTTCCTAAACAGAACTGTTCACGAAGCGTTTATAAATTAGACACGGTGTTTAGTGTTCCTAAACAGAACCGTTCACGGAGCATTTATAAGATAAACACGAGGGATTGTAATGTTTGTATTTTTTCCCTTGAAGTCAAATTTCAGTTACAAGCAGCTGTAATACTTCAACCGGCTGTTTGAGGTTTCTTTTTTGGTGCATGCATTCCTGCATATATATGTATCCGACTCCAAATGGAGCCTATAGGCCTTTGCTGCGTCTCTTCCCTAAACGCGTTAGTTTATAAACTGTTGCAAAAAGGCGTTTATAATGTGTTTACTATAGGTTTTACAGTGTAGTCTTGGGATGGTTGGACTTAAGTTGAGGCATTCCAACGTATTGTTAATGAATTATTGTTCAGTAAGGTGTATTCGATGCCTGTCAAATTGAAGTTGATACTTATTCAAATTAGGCAAAACTTAAGCTAATTTGATTAACATCACCCGACGCAAAAAAATCCACCTTACGAATTATTTATACTTATTGTTTTGCTACACGATAAACCATGTGTTTAGAACATTATGGTCATCCGGCCATACTACCCGTTAAAATATCCAATGTAATCCGACACTTAAGCCTAAACAAAAAAGTCTCCGGTTTCTGGTATGCGCGCGCGTCGCCGTAGCCATGCGCGTCGGCAAAATGAAAAAGGTTTTTTTTCAATACAAGATGATGTTTCAAAACCGCCAAACTCACTGGTTTGACTGGAATTCTGCTGCTGCACAATGTTAACGTGTTTTTAGAAGGGGTTATGATCGAGAATAAGATTTATGTGGCCTCTCTGAACTCCCATATATTTGCACTAAGTTTAGTCGGGCACCATTTGCAGTCATCAGCCGACATTTGAAGCCAAAAAACAAACAAAAAACAGGTAAAAAAAAAAAAGCCGCGTCGCCGCACCACTTTTGGGGCAAGCTCCATACCAGAAACCGGAGACTTTTTTTTGGCCTTAAGTACAGCTTTTATATTTCGTTTTAGGAGAATGATAATATTTCTGCATACATGAATGATGTTTCAAAGGTGGATTATTGTAAAATATATAACAGTTAAGATAATATTTACAGTATACCCCCAACACACGGTAAATGTGCACAGTAATGACTGTGCACATTTTTGAAGTATTTCTGTATCAATTTTGTGGGTGGCAAAACATATGTCAACCGCCTTGCGGGGCTAGTTTTTAAAAAATACAAAATACTTGACAACCTCATTGTGTTATGTGAACGTCAAAAGGTCTGTTCGTTTTTTCACCAAAATAAACCAATTTAATACCAACGACGATTTTCCCTCTATTTTCATACAATATGTATGACTCCGGACAGGAAATTTGTGTCTCTTTTTTGGCGAGTTAACATGTTGCGATTCGGTTACAACTGTTTTGCATTGAGTCTTTTTTTTATCAGTCATTCGTTGAAAGTGTATTGTGCTTTTCATTTATTTCCTGGTATTTTAACCTAAGTGCTAAGAATAGGAACAGTTTGCAAAAGATTGTTAACCTGGGGTCCAAAATTACCGGAGAGCCCCAGAGATAGTCAGTTTTGTGAACAACAAGTAAAGCCAAGTCGATCTTAGCCAGTGAAAATCATGTATTGAAAACCATGTTTGAGTTTCTCCCATCGAGACGTCGTTTAAGATCCCCCCCCCCATGTTAAACCAACAAAAGGAAGTTCTCGTTCATCCCAGTGGCTATTAGACTTATAAATTACTGATAATTTTTTTTTGTATTTTAGGTCCATCATTTCACTTGTCATTTCATTTTATCTCATTTTTATATGCAACAATTGAACAGAAGGGGGGTATCGGTATCATTAATATTTTCGAGTTGTCATTACTCCAGTGGCCATTAGACCATTGAATAATGGATATCTGCATTTTATTGGTCCATCATTTTAATATTTTTTTTCTTGCCATTTTACCATTGATGTCATCATGTGTACATTCATCGTCTAATTATTTCTTGTATATAGATACGTTTCTAGATAAGATGACATTTTACACCAATTTTAATCGAGATAAGGACATGATGTTTGTGTTTGTTTAAGTTTTTCTATATTTACTCGACTTGTAATTTACTACGTGTTTTTTAATGAGCTGTCCAACCATATACAATTGCCTTTTCAAGGATAAATACATTATTTTCAATTGAATTGAATTGAATTGAAACAGTGCTTTCATCCGTGTGCAATAGAGCCAGATTCCTTGCGAGTCAAATGTTTTAAAATCTTTGAGTTTCTGTAGAACTCAGAGTTCCAATGTGATATTTTGTTCTTTTTTTCCAGCTCCTTTGGCCAGTGCATTGACACCATACGGGCCTAGGAGGCTTGTCATCATTGGTGGTGCTGTGATGGCCATTGGGACTATGGGAGCCGCGGCCTCGACCAACTCACTTCATCTTACATTATGGCTGGCCCTATCAAGTAATTCCTTATCACGTACCTTTGAGATCTCTATGAAGGCAGACAATAGGCCTTGTCCTCGTTCAGGAGATATTTTGAGGTCATCGCTATAAGCAGTTTCACAATTCGTTAATGGCGTTGTAATTATATAGTTCAGTTATGGTGTTGTGATTATATACCGACATCTGTGGGAAAATTGTGATATCAAGATGGCGGGTTACAAGAAACATTGTGTGAACGATAAAACCGGTTCATCGGGTCCGTTAAATGCTGGGCTATATCTTTTGAGATTCCTTTTGAAAATGTTGGCAAAGACACTGGGTATAAGTGCTGGTAACAAGGGCGGATCCAGGGGGGGCCAAAGGGGGCCATGCCCCCCCCCCCCCCAACCGAAACCAATTGTTGTTTTTTTCATGACATCGCAATAAAGGCAGGCAATGAGTACAACACCATCTTTTCCTCAAAAAACATTGGTTAAAGTGGTCAGAATTGCCTCAGATCGCACCACAGAGCATCTAGAATCCAAAAAAAATTCGGGGCCCTTAAGCGGGCCCCGAACCCCACGCCATAATTTTTTGGAGCCACTTTTTTGGGGGACCAACATTTTTTTGGCCCCCCCGCCAAATTGTGTTCTGGATCCGCCTTTGGCTGGTAAGGCCTTTATTTCGCCATCAAGTCACTGAATTTTGGCAAACCGCCACATGAAGATGGCTTGCTTGAATAGCTAGCTCAGTATATCAGTAATGTAGGCTTCCAAAATATACCAGATACGTGTTGTACAACGTACGCATTGCATTTTGCTTGCAACTGAGCGATGTACGTAGAGATCGTGACTGAAAGTTTTATAATGAACAATGGTGGGATTTCACAATAGAAGTATATATCGAGTGAAGAAAAGTTTAATTTCCAGTTTGCCAATCAACGGACAGTAGCTCCAATTTCAAATAAGTGTTTAAATGAACCAGTGGACGTCTAAAAGCAGAGTCGAAACATAACCGTCTGATTCCAACATCTGACGTCTCAACTGATTATTGTATTTAAGTATGCCATCTCTGACTATTTCCAACCATTTGTATAATTAAAAGGTACCGGAGGATCATTTGTCAACGTGTCTGCGTTCAAGCCGTTGATGGACTACTTTCCTGAGAGTTTTGCCACGGTGAATGGTATCTCCTTCGCAGCAGGCACCGTTGGTATGATGGCCCTCCCTCCCATAGCCGAGTGGTTGATTGGACTGTACGGATGGAGGGCCGCCCTCGTTCTTCTGGGCACGGCCACTTTCAATGTCTGCGTCTTCGGCGCGCTTCTCAGACCCTGCTCAGCCAAGTCTTGCTCTTCAACGAGATATCAAAAGCTTCATCATGAAGACGAAGTCAGTGCTGCCGAGAAAGTACGAGATGATGATGGTGCAGTGGGAGCGATTAGTAGGAAGTGTGACGCGTGCAACGGGTTTCTGTTGGAACGCTTTGACCCCAAGATGTTCATAACCGAGCCCCGCTTTTCCCTGTTCCAGCTTCCGTCGTTCTTCATGGGCGCTGTCTACTCCGGCTGGCAGCTGTTTCTGGTCCCCCACTCGGTGGCTCTGGGCTACGACAGTCAGACGTCCTCGTTCTTGTCTACTTTCGGCGGCCTCGGTTCCCTCGTGGGTCGCCTGACCAGCGGATTCCTCACCGATCGAGACCTAATCAAACCCATGGACCTGTTTATCCTCGCCTGTCTCCTTTGCGGCGTTTCCTGCCTTATCGACCCTCTTGCCGTGTCGTCCTTACCCGCCCTGGCTGGTCTGGCTACGGCAGTAGGCCTGGCAATCGGTTACACCTACCCGCTCACTTTCGTCATCACGCGAGATCTCGTAGGCGAAGATGAACGTCAGATGGCCGCTTTAGGCTGGCTGTATCTTTTCGCTGGCGCTGGGCAGATATTTGGCGGCACCATCTCAGGTGAGTTCGGTGTTAAACAAACATGCAATCCTTGGCTTCATTAAAATGGGGGGGGGGTTGAAATGAAGCAACCTAATGTTTTTTTGTTTTTTTAATTGTCATAATTGTGTTCTTTTCGTGCAGGTTGGACGTATGACGTAACCAGTGACTACGAGATCGTGTTTATGATGTATGGAGGTTTGTCCCTTCTCGTGATACCGGTAATGCTGGCAATACGATTGACTGGAGTGTGTTGCCCAACTTAATAACCTTTACCAAACTGCCCAAGTTACCAACCCACTAACACGAGAGGGCGCTTAACAAAATGGGAAACAAGTAGATAGGTTTGCTGGTATCCCCCGCCCTGCAAACAGGGGAAGGCACTATATACTAACCTCTGTAGCGGTTCGCAATTTTTTTTTTTCAAGACACTTAGGCTCTTGGACCTAATTTTTTCCCTTCTATTAAAATATTCCCAAAGATAAATTTGGAGAAGAAAAATAGTGAATGGAAAATTACCCAGAATGCCATCCATACTTGCTACATAAGATTCTGTGAAGGCATATGCCCTTCCCAGCAGCCTGTTTGCAGGGCGGGGGTACGGGCGAAGTGGACTGGTTCCCGCCCTGCATTTAATTAGCATACATTCGTGGGAAAGCCTCCTAACGTATTAATTTTGGGATTCACTGCCAGCTACCTATAGGAGCTTATTCATTTTAAACTAATAGTATTAATTTCTTTTAACTAAGTAGACAGAAAATGTACCTGGCTAAACAATGCAGCATAATTTTATTTTATCCCTAGATGACATGAGAAAAATTAATTTGTCTTTATCAGATAAAATACTGAACTCTGCTTTACTTTTATAAACAGTATCATACATGTTTTTTGGTCAAAGAATTAGACATTGAACATTATACATTTATAAGATTTACACTGAGAACACCGTTTACCCAAATCTCGCTTTTATTAGGCTTTAATCAAAACGTTTTCGTAAGATGTGGTCCCTAACTGGAAAAAAAATGCGATGTTTCATTTTTCATTTTAAAGCTCAAGATATGGGCTCGGCGTTTACATAGTTATGTATTTATCACCCAATAACATTGAAAAATAAATGCAAAAAAAATATAGGATCATTAATATTCAAAAATATAATGCAGTTTAGTAGGCAGCCCTACCCGTGAGTAAAGCGACTTACCGGGAGACCATTTAGGGCCAAAATAATAGTTCTGCTTCCGGTTACCCAATCCCTACCCTATTTTGACAGCCCTTACCCTAACTTGGTTTGGGAAGAAATCAGGGGAAACCTCAAAACCATACCTTTTACCCTTTACTTCACGCAGACACCTCCATATGATCGTACACAAAAACAATTTGCCCCCCAAAAAATAAAAATCCCTATCTACCTACCCGATTTTCAAATGCCATGTAATCGGAAGGAGAAGTGTTTTTTTTTGGGGGGGGGGGAGCCTTTAGTTTGAGGATACAGTCGAACACATTATAACCAGGTCCTTGGGACTTTACAAATTACCTTGTTATGGGACTTTACAAATTACCTTGCTATATAACAGGTACATTGTATTATCGGTAATGGAAAACAAAGAAAAACAAAGACTTGGGACCTAAAAGTTTCCTTTGTATATAAGCCGGATGTTGTATTAACAGTGCTCTTCTTATCAAGGTTCGACTATAGCAATTAGTAATAACTTGGGATAAGTTTATAACTAAGGAGGAACTCCATCCGCGGAGAGTTAACAGTGTTGCCGAGTCTCGTCTTAAAACAAGCTAGAAACGGGGAATTCCAGTGTAAAGACCTGTATAGGGACCACAACCTGGTTAGGTGCAGATCAAGAGCCTGTATAGGGCATAGTTGAGGTGTTGTGTGAATAAAAGAGTGCCAACCTAGAGCGTGTTAGTCTGTTTGCATGGCGCTAGGTACGAGACTACGAGTGATGTTCGTGGTCTGTTTAGCGATTCACCGAAGCGGGCGCACTTTACACACACGCTCACGACAGGATGATTAAAAATAAACGGAACCCAAACCCCCCAAAAATATATTTCATATTTAATCAAATATGTAGCACCAAAAACAATAATGAATGGAAAGCCAATCTCATAAGGCCAAAAACAAAAAGTCTCCGGTTTCTGGTATGGAGCTTGCCCAAAAAGTGGTGCGGTGAGGCGGCTTTTTTTATTTTTACCTGATTTTTTTTGCTTCAAATGTCGGCTGATGACTGCAAATGGTGCCAAACTAAACTTAGTGCAAATATATGGGAGTCCAGAGAGGCCACATAAAGCTTATTCTCGACCATGGCCCAATCTAAAAACACGTTAAAATTGTGCAGCAGCAGGATTCCAGTCAAACCAGTAAGTTTTTTTTTCTTTTTCTTTTTTCTTTTTTTTTCTTTCCATTTATTGCGTCTAGCGCTTTTATTTCTCGCAACATTGTTTACATTTTTTAGAAAAACGTACGTACTTAATACATAGTTACATTATATTACATTAATTAAAATAATATTCCAGAAGACTTTGTTTTTCTTCTTTAATTTAGCTCTCCAGTAAAGTTCTCGAATGAAAGTGTCAAAAGTGTTAATCCACTTATTGTCTTGATATGTCTTTAATCTTACTTTGAAAATGGAATACATTGCTATTGTTATAATCAAATTTATTTCAAATTCGAAATCAAGGCTTGTTACTAAATTAAACATTTTTGGCAATTCAAAATAATGTTCTGTTATCGCTTGGTAATACTGAGCAAATTCATTCCAAAAGTTTAATGTATGTACACATGTCACGAAACTATGATTGTAATCATCAATCTCGTTACATAAACAACACAACGGATTATTTACAATTTTCCATTTATACAATAAGTTTTTGGTCGGTAGTATGCGGTGTAGAAATTTGTAATTAAAGTTTCTTAACTTAGCTTCTTTTATATTTATAATTTTGTGTTTCCACACAGAATTCCACTGAATTTCTTCATTTAGTACATCTTCCCAGCGCTTGTGACTAACTGGCGTTTTACCCTTTTCGTCAATTAAAACCTTGTATATTTCTTTAGTTGTAATATTTTTTAAACTGCTTAAAGCATCATTAACGTAGACCTGCCTTTCAAAGGGAGTTTTGTTTTTATTATTTGCTAGGGTTCTCAACCATTCTTTTGGTATGGCCTTCTTTAATGTGTACATTTCTGCTAACCAGTTATGTTTCTTAATTAGTTTGTCTCTGATATACTCAGTTGACAATTCACCATTTTCGGTCAGAAGGTCATTAACGTAAATTATGTTGGATTTAATCCAGTTGCTTAAATACAATGGCTTGTTTTTATACTTTATATAGTTATTACCCCACAGTATTTGTGCTTTTATATTAGTTGGATGTAAATCAATTTGTACAGTCTTTGTTGAGTTTAGTTCCTGCCAACAAAATATTAACTCTTTATAAAATTGTGGAAGGTTTAATGTAATACTTGAACAGCACTTTGCTTTTTTAAAATTCATATTGAGGACTGAAAGGTCTGGGCAACATGAGTTTAAAAATAAATTGCAAAGGATTTTCCATTTCCCAGTCTTATTGTTTAACAATTTAAATACCCAGTTACATTTAAGTGCTATATTATGAGATTGGAAGTCAGTGAGTTTGGCGGTTTTGAGACATCATCTTTCATTGAAATAAAACTTTTTCATTTTGCCGACGCGCATGGCTACGGCGACGCGCGCGCATACCAGAAACCCTATTTTGACAGCCCTTACCCTAACTTGGTTTGGGAAGAAATCAGGGGAAACCTCAAAACCATACCTTTTACCCTTTACTTCACGCAGACACCTCCATATGATCGTACACAAAAACAATTTGCCCCCCAAAAAATAAAAATCCCTATCTACCTACCCGATTTTCAAATGCCATGTAATCGGAAGGAGAAGTGTTTTTTTTTTGGGGGGGGGAGCCTTTAGTTTGAGGATACAGTCGAACACATTATAACCAGGTCCTTGGGACTTTACAAATTACCTTGTTATGGGACTTTACAAATTACCTTGCTATATAACAGGTACATTGTATTATCGGTAATGGAAAACAAAGAAAAACAAAGACTTGGGACCTAAAAGTTTCCTTTGTATATAAGCCGGATGTTGTATTAACAGTGCTCTTCTTATCAAGGTTCGACTATAGCAATTAGTAATAACTTGGGATAAGTTTATAACTAAGGAGGAACTCCATCCGCGGAGAGTTAACAGTGTTGCCGAGTCTCGTCTTAAAACAAGCTAGAAACGGGGAATTCCAGTGTAAAGACCTGTATAGGGACCACAACCTGGTTAGGTGCAGATCAAGAGCCTGTATAGGGCATAGTTGAGGTGTTGTGTGAATAAAAGAGTGCCAACCTAGAGCGTGTTAGTCTGTTTGCATGGCGCTAGGTACGAGACTACGAGTGATGTTCGTGGTCTGTTTAGCGATTCACCGAAGCGGGCGCACTTTACACACACGCTCACGACAGGATGATTAAAAATAAACGGAACCCAAACCCCCCAAAAATATATTTCATATTTAATCAAATATGTAGCACCAAAAACAATAATGAATGGAAAGCCAATCTCATAAGGCCAAAAACAAAAAGTCTCCGGTTTCTGGTATGGAGCTTGCCCAAAAAGTGGTGCGGTGACGCGGCTTTTTTTACCATTTTTTTTTCTTCAAATGTCGGCTGATGACTGCAAATGGTGCCCAACTGAACTTAGTGCAAATATATGGGAGTCCAGAGAGGCCACATAAAGCTTATTCTCGACCATGGCCCAATCTAAAAACACGTTAAAATTGTGCAGCAGCAGGATTCCAGTCAAACCAGTAAGTTTTTTTTTCTTTTTCTTTTTTCTTTTTTTTTCTTTCCATTTATTGCGTCTAGCGCTTTTATTTCTCGCAACATTGTTTACATTTTTAGAAAAACGTACGTACTTAATACATAGTTACATTATATTACATTAATTAAAATAATATTCCAGAAGACTTTGTTTTTCTTCTTTAATTTAGCTCTCCAGTAAAGTTCTCGAATGAAAGTGTCAAAAGTGTTAATCCACTTATTGTCTTGATATGTCTTTAATCTTACTTTGAAAATGGAATACATTGCTATTGTTATAATCAAATTTATTTCAAATTCGAAATCAAGGCTTGTTACTAAATTAAACATTTTTGGCAATTCAAAATAATGTTCTGTTATCGCTTGGTAATACTGAGCAAATTCATTCCAAAAGTTTAATGTATGTACACATGTCACGAAACTATGATTGTAATCATCAATCTCGTTACATAAACAACACAACGGATTATTTACAATTTTCCATTTATACAATAAGTTTTTGGTCGGTAGTATGCGGTGTAGAAATTTGTAATTAAAGTTTCTTAACTTAGCTTCTTTTATATTTATAATTTTGTGTTTCCACACAGAATTCCACTGAATTTCTTCATTTAGTACATCTTCCCAGCGCTTGTGACTAACTGGCGTTTTACCCTTTTCGTCAATTAAAACCTTGTATATTTCTTTAGTTGTAATATTTTTTAAACTGCTTAAAGCATCATTAACGTAGACCTGCCTTTCAAAGGGAGTTTTGTTTTTATTATTTGCTAGGGTTCTCAACCATTCTTTTGGTATGGCCTTCTTTAATGTGTACATTTCTGCTAACCAGTTATGTTTCTTAATTAGTTTGTCTCTGATATACTCAGTTGACAATTCACCATTTTCGGTCAGAAGGTCATTAACGTAAATTATGTTGGATTTAATCCAGTTGCTTAAATACAATGGCTTGTTTTTATACTTTATATAGTTATTACCCCACAGTATTTGTGCTTTTATATTAGTTGGATGTAAATCAATTTGTACAGTCTTTGTTGAGTTTAGTTCCTGCCAACAAAATATTAACTCTTTATAAAATTGTGGAAGGTTTAATGTAATACTTGAACAGCACTTTGCTTTTTTAAAATTCATATTGAGGACTGAAAGGTCTGGGCAACATGAGTTTAAAAATAAATTGCAAAGGATTTTCCATTTCCCAGTCTTATTGTTTAACAATTTAAATACCCAGTTACATTTAAGTGCTATATTATGAGATTGGAAGTCAGTGAGTTTGGCGGTTTTGAGACATCATCTTTCATTGAAATAAAACTTTTTCATTTTGCCGACGCGCATGGCTACGGCGACGCGCGCGCATACCAGAAACCGGAGACTTTTTTTTTTTGGCCTAAGCTACTTTTAGATAAGAAAAAAATGCTGAAATTGCTAAATCCGTTCCAAGAATATCAACCTAAAACCTCTTTCGTAAAAAAAGCAATTTATTATGTATTCTGACTGCTTGGAACAACAAAGAAAATGGCACCGAATACTTGTTTCAACAACTGTAGTACACAATATCTTTACTAACAACTGTGGTTAGGCAAACAATATGATTTATAAAATCCACATTTTTAAAAGACGGGCCTTCCAAAGGACTTTGTTGAATATTTGTAACTTTGAAACTGAGGTTTTATCGCTGGTAATGTTTGAAGACAATAATGTGACGACGATTCTTGAGATCGTATTTTTGGACGAAGGAGGTTTATTTTAGGTTCATTTGTGTGTAAATGGTGATGTAGGCCCTACTTTGAACGGATTGAGCAATTTCAGTAAATTTTTCATCAAAAAGTAGTTTATGAAATTGGCTTTCCAGTTGTTATTAATTTTGGTGCTACATATTTTTTTTGATCAGAAATATATTTTTGGGATTTGGGTTCCGCTTTTTTGACTCGCCCTGTGGGGTGCATGCAGTCAGGCACTTAATTTCCTACGCCACACCGACCAAATCACGATTTGATTAATAATTTCAATGTTTTCCTTAATATAATTTTGTGGACCGTGAAATTGAGGGTTTGTAGAAAGGTTCCCAGATGTAAACCGGTCTTAATTGATGGAGTTGTATTGTGAGACATTTGGGATGAAATTGGACCCTCTTTTTGGCAATTGAGTGGATGGAATATTTTTCTAAACGGCGTTGGGCTTCAGGACAGTCTGCTTTTAGGGGTGATCATAATTTGGAGTGAGAAAAACCAACCAGAAGTCATCGGAATTAAATATAATATAAATAAAATTTAATATAAATAAAATTCCCTCAGACACCAGTGCTAAATGTGCATATTTCAAAATTCATTTAAAAATACTCGGAACTCTCACAGGTATTCAAGCTGCTCAGATTAATGATGATCAACATGCATTCTTTCATTTTCTTTTAATTTTTTGGTGGGTTGACCATTGACTTTTCGAGATATTCTCACCCAAAGAAGACGACCCCTATTTTCCCCCAAGCGGAAAAGTAGCCATCTTGAAAAACAATCCCTCCACAACATGGCAAAATAGCGCCACTTTCGAGCTGAATAGCATCCAAAATTCTCAGAATTGGAAGCCCCACGTCCGGGCCAGAGGTTCATTACCATATCTCTTCATTTCCCTAATTTTATGGCTCTCATAACTCTCTAATATCATGTATAACTTTATTCATGAGCTCGGCCTATCGGTGCACCCATAAGGTTGCAGGCCAGCAAATCGGTCCGAAATCGCCTACGCCGGCCAAATCACGATTTGCATGCCCTCAAATTCTTTGCTATTGAGCATATTGTGGGCCGTGAACTTCAGGGTTTGTAAAAAATACTGGTGGAAGCCGTGCACAGGACTGTGAGCTTGTAGTTCTGTGCAATTTGGATGAAATTGGAGCTCTAAAACTTGCGCTCTATTTTGCAATGGAGTGTAGTCGTCGTTTTTCAAAATGGCGTATGTTCAGGGGGTCCGCTCATAAGTCCGACGCCTCATAGGTCCGACGCCTCATAAGTCCGACAAAATTGCATCCCCTAACCAAATAAAGGCCCATAAGTCCGACGCCTCATAGATCCGACGCCTCATAAGTCCGACGCCTCATAGCTCCGACGCCTCATAGCTCCGACGCCTCGTAAGTCCGACAAATTAGACGCCTCGTTTTTCCGTTGTCGGACTTATGAGGCGTCGGACTTATGAGGTCGGACCTATGAGGCGGAATAAATAAATGTTATGCCTCATAAGTCCGACGCCTCATAAGTCCGAAATTTCGGACTTACGAGGCGTCGGACCTATGAGGCGTCGGACTTATGATACGGCCCCGGCTTCAAGACCATTTTAAGGGGTAATCATCTTCGGATGGAAATTTCTCTTAAAAGTCATCAGTTAACCCCCAAAATATTGGCATTTATCATTGGGTCTAAGGCAGTTTACTGGTCTACATCCATAAGGTCCATATCCCGAAATTTGATCACAAATCCAGCGCCCTCATTCTATCAATGGACGACATCGTGTACCCGTATCCACAAAATTATATAGCGCCACCTATCCTTGTTGTTTACCGGTTCGATGGATTATTAACTTGATAGCGTTTTTAGCATTGGGTATTTCTTCATGACTGATCTAATAAAAGGTCAAAATGCAGTATCCTGTAGAGCACCTTCAAGATTATTTAAGATCCGAAACCATCCAAAATAATGGTCGGGTCGATCATGACTGGCACATTTCTTTGGGGCAAGCAACGACCATTAGGTGTGCGCTTTCTTAATTCTGTGAAAAACTAAAAATCCAAACCATCTCGGTTTCCACATTTTCTTTCCTCATAAAAGTCAGTTATTATAATCTTTAATATTATTTTGTATTCATTTATTTGGTTTCATATTGTATCTCTATTTATCATTTGTACTCAAGTATTGTTTACCTGATGTGGCCACCCTGTTTGAATAATACAGTAAATAACTTTGAACATGTTTTTTAATCACCTACCTAATTTTCATCAAGAACTGTCAAAAAAATCTCAACTTTGCACCGATTATAAAAACGACTTTGGTTAAAAAAATTAGTATTTGACGTAAAAATTTATCTTACAAAATACTTGCTTAACCCAAATCGCATATGTATATGCAATGGGAAAACCCACAAAATAGGGACAATGTGAAGCCCCAAGTCATATTCACGGGTTTATTCCTGACCTCCGAATGAACCAATGCCCCGGAAACCGATACGACAGTGAACAATATTTTAATCTCCAAAATATGTGCAGTCCTTGAATAGAACGAAGTAGGGAAGGGGTAAAACTGCACGCCGGAAATCGGCCTATTGTACCGTGCCTGGCTGCGGCGCTCCGCCGTCTCGCAGGTCGTTGTTGCCCCGTCACAGTAACCTGCCCACACGGTGAGACTGTCGTTAGGGCTGTTCATTCATCGGACTCGATCACGCGTGAAAGCGACTCTGTGGAGGAGAACTAATGTCTCTATTTCCCCTTCTGACCCCTCAGGGATGGGAACCACGCTCCCGGGAACGTCTTGCGTAAGCTGCTTGTATCGCCCCAGCACAGCACCCTTGACCGGCGGGGCTGCGCTCATGTCGGACCGAAGCCAAGGCGCGTGGGGACATAGTACAGCAGTTGGGCCCCGCGGTGGCAAAAATGCAAGAAACCATTTGTGAACTTCAATTCACCCCTTCAGCTTTCGTACTGTCAATGCCTAAAAAAGAACTAATCTTGAATATCCACCTTAAAAGGAGGGACTTTCATGGAAGAAAAACTACTAGGACAACAATGAAGGAACTAATCAGCTTGATTTAGATTGATCATAATGACATGTTTCACCGCTTTCTCACCCCTCATTCCTGTACACGCCCACCACGGTTCTGGGAAAGTCGTTCTTACTGCCAATTATTCACTATTCATCATCGTATATGGAGTCATCGATATACTAATGTCTGGCACCGACATCCATGATTACGCAAATCATTAGACCAAGAAATATACTACAACTACGAAGCACTCAGAGAGCGCAAACCTCCACCCAGGGTAAACAATTCCCCGCCATATTGTCAGTACACCCAAAAGAAATACTCGCATAAATGGTGACGAATCCTTAAAAAAATCCTGGATCCAGACCCAGACCCAGATCACTTCCAAAATCTAATCGATTCGCACTTGTACCAAGGACCACCCTTAAAACATTTTCATGCAAATCCGTCCATAATGTTTTTTAAGTTATCTTGTTAACAGACAAACCAACCAACCAACCAACAAACCAACACTGATGAAAACATTGGCGAGAAAAAGATGCAAATCTGGCAGTGGAGAAAGGACCTTTATAAAATAATGATTTCGTCCTGGTATAGTTTTACTCAAAATGAAACCCAAATGACAATTTAAGACACATAATAGGGTTGGTAACACTACTGTTGATTTTAGGGGCTATTTCAGGAAAACGAAATTTGGCAGTGAAGCAAAAGGGAAGCATTGGGAGAAAACCCAAAACATGACCAAGAAAATTAAAAATTCAGATTTACAGACAAGTTTGAAGTTAAATAGAAGAGAACAGAATTAATGTTGGCAAATAAAAACAAAATTATTTAGGCCTAAACATTTCTGGCCTTCTTACATACTCAATCGAAGACCTAATGAGTGGATTTCTAGATGTTACCTTAAATGCGAATCTTTTTGATTAACGAGACTCTTCAACTACATTTTTCCAAACCCAACCCCTTACATAGATCTGATGATTGTGACTCGTTTGACAGACATCGTCACCGTACAAACAGCTCAATCTCCCGCCAACCTCAGGGCGCTCATACCCCTGGCGAGTTGGATATTAATGACCGGGACAGAGTCCACGTATTATAGGATTTGTTTGGATACATTGTGCCGAAAATGAGGCCCTTGCGCGGGCTCATTTACTCTGCAATTGCACCCTCCACCGTAACCCAGGAACCCGGGGTTTATCTGGCAGCAATTATGCCCACAACAGAAGTCAATTTAACAAAGTGCTGTTGACTTTGGGTACGATAATAACAACGCAAACTTGGGAATGCCGAAAAACGATTGTGTCAACACGCTGTGTCCGAGGTGATACGACAACTGATGGTAGCGGCTTCTATTTTCTGCCCTGACTTTTGTGTCTTGTTTTTATTTGCCGGGAGTGTTTGTGTTCAGATTAGACGATGAAGACAAATTTCGTTTAGATTCGACTGATGATTCTCGAGTGGTTTTTGCTCGATTACGCTGCGTCATGACTCGTGGGTGTTCTATATAGTCGGCTCGGAACTAGTCTCCTCCAACTAAATCTTGTGAAAATTGGGAATCTCTTAATTAGAAAATAGAGAATGCAATCGTACAAATCAAGCAACAGGACCAGCTACTGAAGAACGGCCGAGTTGCCCTACTAGTCATGGGCTTACTGATCGATAACAGGCTCCACGACAAAACAAGTTGAACAAATAAAAGACATTCTTGAAATAAGGGTGCCTTCGGTGAAATGTTTTACCAATGTAATGTTTCTTCCAGGTACATATAGTTATCACAAAAAAAGCGTTTGATCATGGGCTGAAATTAATACGATTGGAATTGGGCATGCCAAAACTTGAGACAATCTCTAAACGAGTAGAGCGTCTGAGCTTGAGACTAAAATATGTTTTGAAATTGTTAGGTATCATTTAATTTTCAAGCAAAATTACTTGTCAAAAATTGACAGCGACTGGACAAAAATGTCATGCGTTGATTTGATTAGTATTCAGCTGATAATCTATGAAGGAAACTCAGTAAATGCAGCGGACAGTATGTACAGTCCTCTGCTCGGTGATTTTGGTTCTGTTCACTGAAACATTAGTCATCACTTCAAGCTTTTCGATAATACCATAATAAGACTTGGATCAATTTGAGTCTTTTCCTGCATATTATGAGAAAAAAGGCTGGACTAATCTTTTGAATTGTTTCAAATCAACAACCATGACAACGGTCGTAGTTCTTCAACTTCTTAGCAACATCCTAAACGTGTGTATTTTTCCCCTCATTTTTGACTCGCCCTGTTTCCCGCCGGATTACAATATAGTATCAAAGTTCAAACAGCGCTCCCTGCGCGGGACAAGAACAAAAATGGTCCCGCTCCTTTTTACTTCAATTGTGTGATGAACTGGCGATCTGGAAGCCCGATACGATTGAGTGTGGTGGTTTCAACCCTGTTTGCTGGTTATTGACTATGATTGATAGTGTTTGCCACAAGAACCCTCAACGTCACTCAAACCCAGTTTTTCTCCCCTCCCCTCCAACATTGCCGAGTTATTTTCAGTGTGTGTATTTCTAGGCTGTATCTCATTCAAAGCTGTATATTTTGGGGAGCAGGACAGCAGTGTTTAAAAGAAAAAGAAGCCAGCAGTTAATATGTTGCCAACCGTTATGACAGTTTGAAGTATTTCGGGAAATAAAATACTTACACACTGGTATGAATGTTTGCTTAAACCAGAGGTTGTCTACTCTCTCGTCTACAGGCCTACCGTGTGAAAATTGGAAGCCTGTCAAGACAGTTCGTACGGATAAACGTGCTCAGTCACACATTAGGATCTTTGACTCTTAATTTCCACACGTAATATTCGCTCAAATCTTAAACGTTTGATCAGTGTAACTAAATCGAAGCAAATTGTGTGTTTGTCAAAAGCTTTACCTTCCTATGAAATGCGTGCAATGAAAATGAGGAACTAGACGGTTTTGTTCAGATGAACCAGAGAAAAACGTCACCATTTATAGAATTTTCGAGAGCTTTAGCAAAGCCAGTAAGTCAAATCACAAGCCAAAGCACAGGTCCAATCAAAGTCACCAGTCACTAACAGAGGGTGAACAATGATAAAGGAGTGTATATCTGTTGCACGAACTTGCAGCTTGTTGAAACTGGATGACTCGTGATGACAGACGTATTTATTTTCTTCTGTGGTATTTCCACAATTTCTGTTATAGCTAAATATTCATGAAATGTCGAGATTTTGTATAATTAATTATCACAGTTTAGTAAAAAAGCATGTGGCCTATTACATTCTTTGCATAATTTACATGTGAAAAAAATGGTACCAGATGTGGGGTGTCTGTGATCCAATCATGTGTAGCTCCATAAAAATACTGTCTCATGGTGATACATCACTCAGTGACACGGATGTCATGACGTCATCAATCTTCTGACCAATCAACTGACAGCGTGAACTCAGTGGCTGCGGTTGTTCACGTTGTGCGTGCACGCACCATCGAGCGTGACGCGCTCAGGACCTGTCTGCTGCCCGCAGGGATACAGTTACGCGTACGTTACGCAAGACGTTGAATGTAAAGTTCACCGTATCATATCTGTGCACGTATTCTGATTGAAGGCAAGCTACGCTCGACACGGACAAACACGCACACGGTAAAGAAGTACTGCTGAGCAAGTCAACGAGTAATTACTTCCACATCCGTTCCGATTAAGTTCATCTCACCCATCACAGGGATCCGACAAAATGCAGAGTGGAAAAGGCGGTGTCAATACGATTCCCAGCAAGGCTATGGGCGGACAGCTCTTCCCACCGTGCCCGCCGCCCGGCATGAACGTCGGCCCACCACCGATGATCGACTGGCTGGCCCAACCGGACGACGACGCGGAGGGCCCCGTGGCCAAACCCCCACACACGGTCGGCGAATCGATGCCGGAGTTCGGCGCTCGTATTATGGAGACCGTCAACGCCGGCTTTATCGCATTATCCATCGCAGTGGGTAAGGAGACGGGGCTCTTCTCTGTGCTGGCCGGCTTCGAGGGGCAGCCCAAGACGTCACAGGAAATCGCTGATGAGGCTGGCTTGAAAGAAAGGTAAGACTCAAGAAAGTTTTATTTCCTTACGCCATTTGCATAAAGGCATAATTCAGGCTCACCGCAGGTAGTTAAGATGAAGGGATCAAGTTGACAGTGAACCTGAGCCAGTGCTTTCAATCATTCACCGACAAACTATATCTAGGGCCTATTGGTTTACTTTAGTCGCCGCATTTTCAGCACCCTACCAGAACCAATGTCCAGAACCATTTTTTATCCCTCTTTTTTAGGGGGGGGGGTGCCTTTACGCTTGGTAAGGAGCCCTATGTAAGATATTCCAACTAATTATGAAACAAGAGAAAAAAATGATAAAGTTCATGAGGACAAGTCAAGAATATATGCGATATAGTCTATTGATCGTTTTGCTCTTAGTGCTCCGATCTGTTTAAGGACCTGTTCGGCAGATTCTTTTTTTTTTTTTTTTTAACTGACTTAACTAGACCCATTATCATTCCTGATGTCATCATTCACTGTGTATCCTATTTTTGAAATTTAAACCAAAGACATATATTAAGTCAGAGGATGTGCATTAGGTGAAAAAAAATTAGGGAAAAGAAATTTAGATACAAGCCAAACAGGTATAAGTCACTGGCTTTATAGATTACAGTCACCTAACATTACCATCGAGATCCGACTTACACAGCTTGTGTCAAAAGAGCAAGTGTCTTCCCCAAATATCATCGCTTTCATAATTCAGTTGTCTTTTTTTCTTTGTGCTTATAAATGAGAAATGAATGGATTCAATTTATAAACAAATAGAGTTTGTAACTTGTGTTAACCGAGAAACATTTGAGTATGCCCTTGTAGCTCCGATTAACGAATACCGTGCGTGACGAAGCGCCTGCAAAGAGCCTGTCACTGAACCGCATCGCTTCGCGAACTTAGAGTGAACAACTAGCTTCATGGTGATTTTTCAGATTGTTCTGGATTCATCATAATCATGAAGTAGTTTTATTCCGGCTATTCCAGCGTGACTATTGCTGCGGTCTGTTAGCTTGTTTTGAAATCAGGGTGGGGTCAAAAATGGAACAATTTTTAAGTGAAATTGTATGAGTGCTTTATAATATGGGAGCAACTTTTGACGACCAAATATTTGTGTATGTAAGCCATGCTCTCAGAATGGACCTCACCACACGCAATCATCTGTGCCAAAGTTTAATTGGGTAATGCGGGGGCAGGCGCAAGGACACGCTCGCTCTTTTTAGGGGGAAAACAGGAATTTTGTTTATCACTTTTACAGACAGACGTGCAGATATAGAACGGAAATAGAAAACTGTGAAATTTATTTACAAGGTAGCATTTTGATTCAAAAGCGTCCCTCCCACGCGCGAGCAGCATTAATGGGCCTCTGGCAATTTCGAATGAACTTTAAATTCAAAAGGCAAACCCCCCAAAAACTTTGCGAGGTCATGCCGGACCAAAGGAAGTGCCGATCTCTTTACAGAGTCAATTTTCGTGCGAATATTATTGCACATGACTTCGGCGGGTATCAACATTTTGAAATGCTTTATAGGAGCAACATTCAAGTATTTAAGGACAGCATTAGTGCATGCTGAAAACTCGACATACTTATCCATCAGTGATCGATGTTTCAAATAATTTTGTTGACGGAAACAATGGTTGTTCCGTGTCGACATTTTCTCTGGTTTTTTGTCGTGACCTTTCTACTAAGCGATAGGTTTTATGGATACATTTTTGTTGCATGGGCCTTTCAAATTGTTTCTTTTCAAGGTCATTTTTTAATGCAGTGATATTCTGTAAGTAACTCGGATATTGCGTATACACTTGTGAATTATTTTATTTAAAAAGGCCACCTGCAGCCTGGGCCTGCAAATCTTGTTGCATTGTTACCAATATCAACACTGAGAAGCCTTAAAGGGGCAGGACTGTCCAACGAATTATGATCCAGAAGTAATCTCTTGTAATATAAACCGCGCCTTGCAGGCTCGCGTTTGCCCCTTTATTAGTGATCAGAACAAAATGGGTATCGCTGCCCAGACATAAGAAGTCTTCTAAATGTTCTTTTAAACAGAGGGAATCATCTGTTTTCAGTATAAAGTAAAGACTTCCCATTTTCGGACACGCTGCCCATGTGCTTTTCAGGTCGCCAAAATAGCGTATGGTTGTTTCTTGTAGGGTAGGCTACACTTGCAACTTTTTGAATTCAAGTCTCCCTTTTCAAAAAAGAAAATTTAAAAATGTGCAGTTTTGGTTTATTTTATTGATATCCTGTAACCGGAAATATAATGTTCTGGTGGTAGGTGTTAGTAGCAGCTTGACATCTTATTGATCGATGGGTAGATTATATTTAAACACCAATTGAGCCGTTCTGATACTTTGTGTGCGCACCAGGTGTAACTCGACTGAGGTTAAATACAGGTGTTCCTGTGTAAAATCATTTGACAATTTTTTTTCAGGCTCACTTCAGTTCACAAACATACCGGCCACGGCGGGGGACTGGATGACAACAAATACTTATTTATATTTATTTATTGTCAGAGAGATCCCACTGCGGTGCCACTGCCATCCATCATGCGCAAATGTTATTATTGTACCCTCAACAGTGATATCTTCGCCCGTGGTTTTCAGGCGTGTTTATCGGACGGGGTGCACGCTGGGTCAACAGCGTGCCATTTTTTTCTTCCCTGACAGTCGGATTACAAATTAATCAGTTCCACAAATTATTGATTTCTGAGGTTATACTGAAGAGCACGGGCTACTGATAGTGTTTGGTGGTAAAGAGATAAAGATGGCAAGTGTCGTATTAATTAATGTGGGCTTTGAGTGCGTCGTGGTGGTATAAGGAATGACTGTGACAGGAATAAATCGTTTGGCGGTTGTCGATGGACATTTGTGTTCAAGTGTGTATTTGTATATTTTGAAAATTGCAATGTCGTATGGTTTTTATTGATTGTGGATGCTGAACTTGTCTTCTCAACAGCTCCAAAAACATTCGGTCCAGAAGAGGCGTTTTCTTCGTGCTAAAAAAAAACAATTGTCGCCATTGAGTTTACGACTTTTGGTTGATTTTGCGGCTGCGTTGAGCCCTGCTCGCTGTATAGCTGACGAGCTGCTCAGGCGACATGGGCCCTATACCGTAATGCTTGGCCCTGTTCAAGCAATACAGATACTTATTTCATTTTGCCTCTCTCGTATGACATGTTACAAATCTCTTCTGTTTTTATGAACATTCTCATATAATTCTCAGCTTCATCACCAGTTTGTGCGTCCTGCCTGAACTGTTCGCAACCAAACCACAATTTGACAACCCAAACATCCATGCCGAGTTTGTGTGTTGGTCAATATTCCTCCAATCACAGTAGACTAACACGCGTGTCAGATTGCGTTCCAGAGTCACGACGAACCGATAGTATTCGCTAGATTTAATTTCAGTTTCTCGTTTGAAACAATAAGGAGCGAGCATGCGAAAGATTGACTGTTTTAGTCGTTTCGAACGGCTCCGGTGTCTATAGTAAATGGAAAATTAATACATAAGGCTCGGCTTGCCTGTCTAAAACCAATATCGGTTTCGGTGGACTTGAGTGGCTGCTATGATTTTGGTTCGGCTCGACGGTGGAATGTCGTTCTGCAACTAGTGTACAGTGCGATTAGATATCTACCTCGTGGATCATGAATGACATGTTAGCCACTTGACATCTTCATATATCTGATGCCATCGCGTAAACTTCGGTCTTGCCATCCATCAGAAATATATACACATGCCTAACTTTATGTAGACCGATACTTGAGAACTATCATCGTGCACAAAATGGAACAGTTATACATTGACTTGAATGTGTGATAACATCGCATCCCTGTGTTTCACACAATCACGAATTTCTTATCTTTCGTTAACCTTACGTGTGTTTCTTTTTCATACTTGGCGTTCTGATGGAAAAATAATGACGAATTTTCACATTTGAGATTCGCGATAGGGGGATTGTGACGTTCGACCTCCGCCGATAAAGCCAGTCGGCGGACGGCCCATTGAGCGGCTTGGAACACGCTGCAAGTTTCCTTTCCATGCAGTAATCTTCATGGTGACCGTTCTATGTTCCCGGCACCCCTATGTTCCGACAAGATTGTGCGGGTTAGGGTTAGGGTTAGGAATAGGAATATGTGCTGTCGGAACATAGGGGTGTCGGCACATAGAGGTGTAACCATCTTGAGTGCAGTTACCATTCAATATAAAAAAAACTCCTCACTGTGTATAGAATCGCACGTGACGGTGACTATAACACGAATTCTCCGCCATCACGATTTATGAGTGTCCCCGAAAAAAACCCTTCGTGGGAGATACTCAGTCATATCAAAGCATCCGCTGATTTCATTTCTTTCAAAATTGAAAAGGGGTAAAAATGCTACAAATATGAATTGTCTAAATATAACTGTGCGTGCGCACAGACCGAACCGACTTCCTCGGAGTACCCAATAAACATGGGTCGTCTGCGGTGTTCACGACGACAACAAAAGCCCTCGTTAGAGAGCGATTTCCGCTGAGCAAATTGTTGGCTTCCAATCGGGCAGCGGCCGCCGCCGTCGCTTGGCCGACCAAGCGTTTAGTTGTCAACAAAGTATTATTTCTTTTTTCAATGTCACTCGCCCGGGGGCAAATACAGAATGACTATGGGCAAATACAGAATGACTATGGGCTAAAAACACCCGAACCACACGCAGTCTCACTTCTATCAATTAAATATACTATAGTATATGTTTGCCATTTTTAACTCACAGAAATGATGGGCGTTGAAATAGCTACAACCGTTTGCACGCGACGACTTTGCCGTTGCACGTTACACATGCATTCTGCAGACCAGTTTACAAATTGCCCTACACATATAATACCCTCACTTTCAAACCATGACAAAAACTCAAAACTCTCAAAGGTGTTATACACATATCCCGCTTTTCCAACATTTTTTCTCTTTTTGTTCAAATTTAGGGGAATCTGATAAACTTTTGAGTCCTGTTTTTTTCTCAGAAATCAAATTTCTCAAAACAAAAGCCACCCTTCTTTCTTACAAACCTCTTCCCTCTGTTCCAGGGGAGCGTGAGAACCTACAAATGTGAATTGGTCGGCATTCACAATTTCATGCAGCAGTTACTTTCATGCCAGTCATGTATCACAACGCTTTACGTACAGAGAAAGGGTCTGTAGACACGTACGATCCGCCGAACCGAGGCCGCGTCATTGGACATGTATGCAGTAACCGCCCCTCGGACACTTGACCCAAGTTACACCAGCTCGGCACTCGGATATACCAGACATCAATTAACGTAATTTCTTAGGTCAGAAATTTGGTTTGCATTAAAAATAAGTAAAAACTGGTTATTAACCATATTTCTCACTGTGACTGGTATTCAGCAGACAAGTGAACTATCTTCCAAAAGATTAAAAACAGATACAAAATCCTTGCCCATAAAAACGTGAAACTTGGTATGTCCGCGTCATTTCATTGATTGAAATCGCTAGGGGAGTGGGACATTTTCCACTCTGTGATATATTTGAAAACCGACGGATCTTTGTAAACATTTAATAATGTGACATTATGAAGAAAATGTCAGCAGCCGATGGAACAAGACCCAGTTTTTTTTATTAATTTGAAGTCAAGCCTAACACTAATAAGAGAATTTACATTATAGATGGTGAGTGATTTTGTGGGATTAGTGAGGACAAGCGAAGCCGATGATACGCTCGTAGAACCAAAAGATGTCTTGGATTGAACTCACAAAGACGAGGTCGACCACTCAAATGGTTCTTTTGAAAAGAAACGCTCAAAAGAAACGGAAATGTATATACTTCGATGCGAAGGAAATATTAGAAAGCCTACATTTCCCATATCAAATTATCTGAATGGATCGAAGGTTGGGTTCCTGTACAAGGGTAAATACCGTGCTTTTTGTACCATTATTGTAATGCGCCGCGGGCCCGAAGCAGCACAAGTGTTGGGGTTTGTCATCGCCGCGCGATTTGTTCGGCAAACACGGGCCGGCCGGGACAAAAACACGGGCCGGCCGGGAACACGGGACGGGCATTTTGTCCTCTACTCTTCAACTTTTTGCTGGTCAGAACAAAGGGACAAAAATTCAGGTGTGTTTCCCACAAAAACAGTATTGATTAATGGAAGAATGGGAATAAAAATCATTGTCTAAGGTGTGTGTTACTGATATCCTTATAATACCCTGACCACGAACACCGCACAATTTTGTCCTCAAGTGTATGCTAAGGACTATATAATAGCTTACTTTTCTTTTCCATTTTTTTGAGTGAGAGTTCTCTGTTACAATGTCCATTTGTGGTTTTCCAATAAACCTACAACGAACTAAGTAGTGACATTATTTTCAAAAGCTCAGAGTTGCGATAAGTCAACATTCAAAACATAAAATCATTTGTCTAAATTCAATCAATTGGTTTACTATGAGTAAAGAGATATGTTATATTATGAAAGCTGGATGACAACAATAACCTTTTTTTTTTCGAATGAAAGCTACACCCTAACATGCAGTCCTTAGTTCTCCAATTTTAATATGATTTCCCACACACCCTCGGGGAAAGGGTTAACATTTCATCACCGTCGTAATTAAAGGATTTTGTTTCCCCTTTAACATCGAATACGTCTCTTCGTGTCGTCCTCTGCACATCGCTATATTGTTCTTGTGTCATGTGAAAAACCTCTTAAGTAAATGTTACAAAACCGTGTTACTTATACAACATTGTTCTGCCAAGCACTTCAACATTGTGTGTTTTTCCAGAGATTATCGAAACTGGTGCTTTTCCAGACTGTTGTGGGGTACACATCCCTAAGCGGTTTTCAGCGTTCGATCGATGCGGAAAAGGCTCTATACACCGCGGATAAAAGGGGTTCTCGTCCGTCCGTCTGTACGGAGCTCATCTTGTGGCACATCTTCCTGGCCCGATGCCTCAAGTGTTTGGTGTCGTGGTTTATAAAGACAACTCATATTGGACAATCCCGGATTAAATTAAGACTGCCCCCCCCCCCCCAGGATACATAATCGGCTTGGCCGAAATCCTGCTTAACACCACCGGAACCATTTATTCACTTTACCAGATCCTGTGGTCTTTGCACAAGGCGCAAATCCGTGGTGATATGAAGCGGATTACTTGCTCCTTGTTCCTCCCCTAGTGTGGTGGAAATGGTTTGTAAATGGAGAAGGATCCGGATGATGGAAACGTGTTTGTTCCTGTTATTTATTTTAGTCGTATCTGAATCAATAGTGATTGACAGAACTCTTAAAAACTCGACAGATTAGACAGGGAGACAGTATAACTTGGACATTACTGCTAAGCGGGCTGAATATCGTAAACTTCAAATGAATCTTTTCCCTGCCACCTCTCCTGTAGAGCCTTGCCTATAGGCCTACATTATTGACAAAAATAAGAAATTTCACGACAAAATGCAGAGTACCGGCATGACTTCACCACTAGCTAGTCCCGTGTGCCGGGCGAGAAGACCGCGGGCTTAGGGCCCCGCGTGACGGGCCACAGTGACAGACGACACAGCAAGCACCGCTCACGCTAAATTACTTAACAACCCTATTATGCACAATCTGACAAAAACCTATATTCGTCATGCACCATTCTAAGTTGAAATTTGTTCGTGGATGGTGTTGGGAACCATTAAACGAGACGGTCTCATTTTGACGCTCGTAAAGGGATGTGGATGAAATAGTTAGCTGATAAATCCCAATCGGCTAAGCACTCGGCTGTTGTAGGCCATTCAAATAATGAGTAAACAAACACAGTGGTAACTTAAAAAAAAACCCAATACTTTAGTACATCACACGAAAACGTTAATGTTGAAGGAGTGAAACAGGAACCAATAAAATTGACATACGCATAAATTAGGATTGTTTTCTATAAATGGAGTGAGTACCGGTATTTGCATATCAAATTTGAATTTCATATTTATTTACAAGGTGTAACTTGGCTGTTCAGAACTTCGTATGGGACTTTGTCCGTATATGCATAGGAAACAGACACATACGCCTGGAAGCCCCGTCGAGTTAGTTAATAATGCAATGTGAATAGTATAATTGATTATCATATCTGCGGTATACTGTAAAAACACCTCGTCCGATAGAAATCAGTCCGCTGGGTGCGAGTTGGACTGTTTTCTTGTTAAACATGTTAAATATTACTAGCCTGTTTTTCAGAGTATATACAAACCCTAACTTGTTATCGAGCAACATATACCGTGGGACATAAGGCAAAAAAGTCTTTGTTGCTGCTCCTGTTTTCCAACGGACGTTGCAAGCGATCAGTCCTTGCCAGTTGATAACGAATTCACACGCACCTCGGTGTTTTGGAAGATGTATGGCGGCCTATATATTCTTCCTGTCTTGAGGGAGAATGCAGGTTTTGTGATGGGAAGCTGGCTGTCGCCAACAGAGGAAGGCTTGGTGTAGAATGAAGAGAGTTGGAAGAATGATCGGCAAGGCTAGGCACGCGTCAAGTATGCGAGACATTCACTGGATCGTAAAAGACTTCATCTCAAGATTTCATCCCGAAAGTTGTAGATGGGGAAGACGGCGAAGAATGCGGTTCACAGTCTTTGAGCCCAATTTCATGTTCGCATCGAGACATTTGAACGAGTGTAACTATTCGTCTTTTGTAACCATTTTTTCCCTTTGGATAATTGAATTTGCAGCAGTCCTGTTTGTTGAGAGGGGGCGGGGCGAACGTCATCGAGTAGTCTTGATTGTTCGTATCTTTTGCTCCACCTATAGCAGTGATGTATAGTACTCGTTTTCGTACCCGCACTCATGACAAAATACTCGTACGCATTCTTGCAAATATTCTCCCGCAAGAGTTGATTTTTTTTAAGAGGAACGTGCAGGAAAAGAACCAATTTTCTGCTGTTTGGGAGACGTTCCGTATGTTTAATATTTAAACACTTACCCATTGAAATTTGCTCCTACTCGTGGAAAGTACTCGTACTTGTACTAGTATTCGTACTCGTACTCAAGTACATTTTGGTACTCGTATACTCGTACTCTTGGACAAATTGCCTCGTACTCGTACACGTCGTACTCGTAGTCATACTCGCACTCATACTCGTAGTCATGGCAGAGTACTCGTACTCGTAGTCGTAAAACTTACCGATTGAAATTTGCTTCTACTCGTGGAAAGTACACTCGTACTTGTACGAGTATACTCGTACTCAAGTACATTTTGGTACTCGTACTCTTGGAAAAATTGCCTTATACTCGCACACGTATGCATACTCGTGACAAAGTAGTCGTACTCATATTCGTACTCATGGCAACGGTACTCATACTCGTACTCACGGCAAAGTCCTCGTACTCATACTCGCACTCATGGCAAAGTACTCGTACTCGTACTAGGAACGTATGGCGAAAAATCGTCAAGCAGTAACAGACGATAATGTTTATGAATATTTCTGCGATATGTGTTGGACAATTTTAGATACAGTACATCTACGCATGATCTACGATACCACACAGATGCTCTAAGTACAGCAGATTGGTGATAAGATTGTTCAGTTTGATGATAAAGGCATTCTATGATATTTTTTTCAAAGGACAAATCTGCGATGGCCCTATAGCCAAATATCTTACTCTGACTGTGTGCCAAATTTCATGCTTTTATCATTAAATGAACAATTCCATCATATTGTGCACCAATCTGCCTGACTACTCGGCAAGAGTATACACTAGGAATAGGAACTGTATGATGATCTCACCCTGACAGTCAGAGCTTTCAGAGTCCCCCATTATTCCCTCCCTTTGTGTATATTTCCAGATTTTTTGTTTCTGTAAATTTCCAGAAATGTCGAATCCGCTTTCTGATTCACCCAGTGACTTAACAACTGAGGTATGGCAACGGACCTGTAACGCCACGTCGTATGCAGTGAACAAAATCGCTTGTCTCCCCGGCAGCCGGGAATTCACTGGAGGAACAAAAGCTGCACCCGGCGTAAAATGCCAGAACGATTTTGTGGTCACACACCATTTCACTTTTTAAGTCCGAAGATATTTCAGTTGACTGCCGAGCCGCCGCCGCCACCGTGTCCTTTCAAAATAATTTGAGTACCGGATATGGTGGAATATAATTATGGAAAGGCCATTTCTGTAGCTGTTTATCGTGATTGATATTTTTCCTGTGTTTTGTACGCTTTCAAAAGATATTATATGAACTGTGACGCAAAAACATGTTACACAATCTGCCAAACAGAATGCCCTTTGCCTCAGTTTAGTAGTTTATCATCCTTGTATCTTTTTTTCTAGTCAATTTCAGGGAAATATGTGGGTTACTTTTCTATTCCTATTCATTTTCATGAATAGGATATTGCTCTAAGTTGGTAATTTAATGTAGACCTGGCGGCTGGCCACTAAACTCCGTTTTTGAAAGGTTCCTTTGTATTTGAAGGTACATCGAAGGTTGTATAAAATATGATGTAACTCCAGAAATTTAAGTCTGTGAAAAATTAAAATACAAAAGGCCTGACATAAGCCGCACCTTTTCCAATTTTGGAATACCTAAACAGCCGTCGACATATTAGTCCATTGCATTACATAGATCACGCCAACCAGACCCGCAGCTTCAGCTTCGTCTGTGGCTCGTGTATATAGTCAGAAGTCAGATAAAACGCTCTGGCTGTGGCTTCCAATAGGAACCGGTGTACAACTTAAGGGGGTCCCAATGGCTACGGCATTAAATCCCGTAGCCAGAGCCTGAAGCGTAGGTGTATTAGCCGGGGTGTGAGAAACGACCTCTGAATGCCCTTCAAATATACAAGAGCAAATAATGTCTGTATCTTTCAACCACAAGAGTAATTGTAAGACAGCAGATGGATGGATGGATGGAGGGGGTGTGTTTTGGCCACGAGGCCCCCTCGCCCCTGACAACTTTCCACGAGCATTTTTTTCTCCTTTATTGATTAATTCGAAGAAAAAATCTCTCCACCTTCGGGGGTAATCCAATCAAATTTACCACATTACGCAAATGTTACGCCGGTTATATCCGGTAGGCCTGGAGTAATACCTCGCGGTCCACCGCTGTCGGTCTGACGATTACAAAAATTGTTTTAAAAAATTCTTTCAAAAATGCCCAAAGCGGTACCGAAAATATTTCTGCTTTTCACACCCGGGCCTTTTCTTTCTTTCATTTCTTATTATTGGGGATTTTTAAGAGGCTGTGTTTAAGCCAATTAAAATGGCCTTGAACTTGTCATCAACAGCCGCTGGCTTGGCGTAATCAGCTTAGACCGAATACTTTGTGGCGGAGAATGGAATATGGCCCGGGTTGGAAGTGGTGGCGGGGGGCTTGTGAATGGCGTACTTCTCCCCCGTGTGCTCTCGGGGCTGTATGCCCTGCTGCCTGAATGCTAGGCATGGCCCCGGGATATTCTCTCATTAATATTATCGCCTCGCCAATTGGCGATGCTGTTAAGTCCCCAATCAATCTCGCGCTCAAACATCCCAACTACTCCACATACTCGCTAAGCTCTCCATGATGGTATTATTTCCAACTTACAAAAGAAGGGTTTGGGTTTTTCCTTTCTCAATTTTTTCCACCTCGCTCCGGACGGAAGAAAAGAGGGAGAAAATGACACAATGGAAAACCGAGTGTCGGGAAAGCGGCTTTTGAGGAGCGATTTAAAGGCGAGGGGGGAATTTTCTTAAGCCTTGCCCGAGGGATAAAGGCATATACCGAGCCATTCTCGTCCGGCTCAAGCTCAGATCAAACTTCTGATGGCCTTGGCTTTGGTTGGTACGGAAAACTAGGCCACGTCGTCGGGGGTTTAAAGGGAGAAAAACAAACAACAAGAAGGAGGAATGAAAATTGGGGTGAGCCATGGCAAGATTGGCGACAACTGATAGGAGAACTAACTTATCGTCTTTCCTCTGACAGTTAACCGGAAATGCCGTTTTGGCCAATTTCTTCCCGTTCCTTAGTTTCCTTTGAAGCATCAAGACACAAACTGTTTGAGACAGAATTTCTGCTAGACAATTTGACCTCAGAGTTTACAGAATACGAGTAAACCAAACTATTGAGTCGCGAGTGCAGAAAAACACACAAAACGCTATCAGGCCAAATTTACTCACTCTTTATTCAACAAAATTCCTCCATATGTCAATGAGGTAAAGATTAGGTCGAAGGTTGGCGTTTCTGTTAAGAGTGTGGCGAAGCGATTTTCAATTTCATCCAAAGGAGTACACTACGGTACACACGTCATGACCAACGTTTCAAAGACGGAGAAGTCAATCAGTTGGCATGATTGTGGCATGATGTTAGGGGAAAAGACTCAAAAGAGGCATTTGGTATGTTATACCACATTTGTCCACCCACACCAATCTTGTTGACATTGTGCTTTTAGCCGTGTGTGGGACTCTCCCTGGATGTATTCGAAACCCCGTTCTGAGTGACCCACGAACAGTGTTCTCGGTGGGTGAAAAGTCAAGATGGCAGCCGCTGTATTAAAACGCTGAATGAATAGAAGGGATAACTGGTGATACGAAAATAATTGAAATCCTGGAACAGCTTTAGCAATTGGCAAAGACAAGGCTGATGAGTCCACTCTATAACCACGTACATTTTTTTTTTTATCATTAATGCTCCTGCACTGCATGAGTGCTTTAAATTTCATGCACAAAAAATTAACGCAAGTTCCAGCAGGGGCCGAAGTCCGCCATCTTTGTTCTTGACGTTCTGCATCTACTTCCCAATAAATGGGGAGTGAATATCTTGTTCGCCAACACTGTTCGCGTGTTGGTTCCCGTCATTGAACACGAGAACGGGGTTTCGAATACGCCCCCTGTGTCAGCACGAGACTCCTATTTAAGTTTCAACATGTTTCAAGAAATATGATGTAAGGGCGGGTCCAGTTTGGATGAAGAGGGGGAGGGGTTTAGCTGCCGATAGAGGGGTTTAGCAGGCATTTTTTGCGGCCGACGAGGGTAATTTAGACCCCCTAAACCTCCCGTAGATCCGCCACTGTTGTGCTTTCAGTGTTTGCGTCTCTGGGCTGATCCAGTCTTCCTATTAAGAATTACTCATTTCAAGTGCACCATTCTTGGTCTTCATTACATTATGGAGTAGCTACAGCATGGTATCGTGGTATCTGGAGATCCTGGCGTGCTTTCTAAGATACAGACCAAGTAGGTAATTCAAGACCTTTAAGTACTTTATTTGGGTAGAACTGGGGGCGCTTTAGAGGATATTGTGCAAAACATCCTCCTCAACCTCGTCCCAACGGCGTCGAGCTGCACGCTACCACTGCCTGCTCTGACACGGCGTTTCATATAGTTGTCTTTCGGACATTGCAGTTTTCGTATGATCGACCTCATGATCAGTCTCTACCTAAATTTCAGAACCATCTCAATAATTTCAGGTACGTCCGCAACCTTTCCATTTCTCAACAGTGCAATAACCAGAATTTGAACCGCACTTGTTTATTTCGTGAACAATATTGTTCTAGGCCTACGCCACTTTTCTTTTGTTATTCAGCACTTGTTTTTGAACGCTTGTTATTGAGTTTCAGCGTAGTAAACAACCGCATAAATTGAAAAGCTACATTCCAGCTATAAATTTGTTCAGTTGCCCCCTCGTTCATTGACGACATCTTCAAACTCAAGGCCAACCATATTTTGCCTCGTCACGCGTCATGGGCAGGCGCGCAGAGTGCTCGCTATGAAAGCCCTCACATTTGCCTTTTGTTCCAAAATTGTCGCTCCGTTCAACTTGGGTGGACTCTTTCCGGTAAACAGGCAGCAACCGTATCGCCCCTGCAATAACAAAATCAAAACAAGAAAAACACTCTTCATATTTGTTGGTTTCCCATCATTTGTTGGGGTTTGGGGGGGGGTTTGCTAACTGCATGCCATTAGCCGCTTTAACGCTGTTTTTCGTGTATGTCTGGTGACTGACTGAATGATGCTTCAATAAGTCCTACAAATAATGGGCCGATACTTGGTAAATAATGACCCTGTGAAACCCAAACTGACTCCAGAAAGCCTGATTAGCTCGGATCAACATTGTATACAATTTTCTTTTCTTCCAACTTCTGTTGGGAAAGTTTCTTGGCAGCTTGTTATTTTTTTGTTTGTGGTGTTCGGAGCAGGTGGAGGCTGCCGCGCGGAGCTTGATGCCATTCAAGACACACGGTTGACTTATTTGATTCGGTCAAGTTTATTCGTTCCACACACGGGCTGGCTTGACGGTCGACAACACGACAATAAAAAGGCTTCATTTCCATCCAGCCACGACTAATGACGTGTTGTTTCTGTCAATATAAAATCGTTAACTTCTTTGATGCTTTTGTGAATGCTTTTGACACCTCTTTTTGGAGTGAATTTCTGTCGGAATCAATTGAGGGGGAAAACTCGGCACCCCAACCTGACTCGTTAATCGTATTCTTGTTGAGGATTTATGTGCCTAATTGTCATTCTCAGCGTATTATGAAAAGAAATAATAAAATAAAATTGAATTGAGCCTGTTGTCGAAACCAAGCGTGAAAAAAACCCTGTGAAAAAGGTTGTCTATTGGGCATTTGTATTTTCAGCTTGGAAAGTTTAGGAATGCTTAAAGACGTTGTCACGCCATAGATTTTTCATATGGCCTGATCTTGACCCTCTATGAAGAAAGCGCTCTCTACGTATTCATCTTGTTGCCCACACGCCTCGGGTTTTTTGGTAGAATCCAAGTACCTTTCTGTTGTTTGTTTACAAACTTGAAGCACCATTTTGAAGCGTGGCCTGTACCAATTTTTGCCTTAAGTGTGCCCTTAGCTTTAGCGTTCAAGATGGAAGAAGACTACGGCCCATCTCATGTAGGCTTTTGTCATTTATTGGTTGTACTCTAAACTAATAGTTTAGAGCCAGGCAGTTTAAAAACTTTGATTTTTGTTGTTGATTTTTTGGAAAAATGGGCCGCCTACTGCATGAATTTGCAAAAAAAAAGGTTCAGCAAACTTAAGGCTTTGGTGTAGTAAACGAAGTCTATTTTTATAACTGGCAAACGGACACCCGGTAGTCCTATTACACGATCGATGCTAGTTGCTCCAAGTTGAAGGTCACAGTTGTCCCAATTTTAAAAAGGCTTTCAAGTTAACGTCTTTATATTTCAGCAACCTGAAGCATATAATGCATTCACGCATTGTTCAGCTTCATAGCTAAAATGCGGCTCTGGTAAATTTTTGGCAACTTCGGTTTCCGCCTTAACGATTTTGAAAAAAGAAAATTTGAAATGAATCTCCTTGTGTTTACCGACGAGCTGAGTTCGTCTGCGGGTCGCCTTCTCGCCCGGGCCTCCTCAATCGATCCGGTAAATCGCAGCCTACAAAGCTAAGTGTTATGCCTGGCCGTTGAGTAAATTTAGACTGTGTAATCTGCCGAATATAGCGGGAGCCGATCGAGCTGAATAAAATGAATTTACGCGGTAAAATGATTCTGCGGTATACAAACGATGTAACCGATCCCCGCGTGTTCTTAGCCGGTGAATGCATAACCCAAGATTTCCCTCCCAGAAAATACAGCAAAGAGGGTTGACTTTATTCTCCAAATGTCTTTCTTATTATGATTATCAAATTACTTGGAAACTATAGACTCAATGAGGTCAACCGAGCGATATTGGAGTATTTCTACGATGTATGGTTAGATTCAGTGTATTTCATTCCATGAAGGTGGTCTGTGTTTCAATAAAAATTGTTATATTTTTCAAGTTTTTTCCCCTTAACCTGGCTATGACGAAACATAGGCCTACACGCAGCTATACTATTTTTTATTATGCTATATAATGTGCAACCACTTAAATGTCTTAAACAGCTGTTTAGTCCTCGCATTATGACGAGGAAATAACATTTATATTTTTCCATTCGAGTTTTCGGGGAAAAGTCTTTATAAATTCGTCTGAAAGGCATTATTTTTGGTATGCAGTTGTTGAAATATTGAGATGGTTTCTTAAAGAGATTTCACCCTTCATTAAATCAAATCTACTCATGTTCTTCTTTTTTTTCATGATGGCCTTAAGAAAAAAGGCATACGTTTCGCCATTAAAATGCAAAGAAAGTCATGCATGGTTTGCACAGTTTCAGCATGTGCGTGATTCTCCCTCCACCCCTAACAGAGTGTCCACTCGATTTAACAGAATTACAAGGCAACCGAAAAACCAATTAGCGACTTATTTCAATTTTTAACTGCCTCAATGCCAAGCTGCGATCCGGACAAATTGGGAGCGCGCGCCCCTCGAACCGAGGGGCAAATTGGATAACCGAGCGCTTATAGAGCTGTTGACATTTTAGGGAATGATTTTTATTTGTTTTTTTTTATTTGATACATTGCAGGTACGTGCGAGAATGGCTCGGGGCTATGACGACCGGGCGTATCGTCAATATGGACGCCAGTGGGAAGCGGTTCTTTCTCCCTCCGCACCGGGCCATCTTCCTAACCACCCCGGGGCTGGGCTACGAGCTGACGATCCTAGCCGCCGCCCTGCCCATGCAGGGGAAGGTCTTCAACTACATCATCGACAGCTTCAAGCGAGAAGGCCCTAGAGGTTGGTCCTGCAGGTTTTCATTATTGGTCCCCGTAACGTATGCCATCACGCACGGCCGCCAAACCACTCCCGTCGCATGATAGGGCGCAAACTCCGTGGTACACAAATAAAAGACACTACAAGACTATAAAACATTTATCAAAATAGCTTTTCTTTAAATCTTTTTTATTGAAAACGGAAATTACATTCAGTAAAAAGATAACGTTGCACTAAAGTTTAATCCAAGCTTTATACAATTACATTGTTATAAGTATTGGCGAGCGGTGACTTCAGATCAAACAGCCAATGAGCTATTTAGGTTTGGAAATCACTGATTGGAAATCAGGCTTGTATGAGTTTGTGCAGATGGCGTTGTGTAGCCAACAGTGTCTGATTCAACGACCTCTATACTAATTAAACTGACTACTGCATGTTAATTGGCCAGGGCGACTTGAAGCAACTGATCCTCCATCTTGGATCCACAAACATCTAGGCCTAGATCTGTAT
This sequence comes from Patiria pectinifera, assembly GCA_029964075.1. Lineage (NCBI taxonomy): Eukaryota > Metazoa > Echinodermata > Asteroidea > Valvatida > Asterinidae > Patiria > Patiria pectinifera. The sequence continues at coordinate 28,993,143 of CM057129.1, read as the reverse complement.
ATTGTTGATGTACCCTAACGTGGCGCGGCCCCTAACGTGGCGCACTTTTATTTTTCGCCTGTTGCGCGTAGCTAGAGCAAAAGTTTTAACTGAAATTTCACAGAAAGTGAAATTTCATCAAGTTCTAAACACTCCCGTTCATAAATCGCGAGTTTATTTACCCATTACAAAGTTAAAAGAAAAAATTATTTTGGCGTGATTTTCCGATTTTATTTTCAAGTGCAAAGTGAACCCTTTGAAAATGCCCCGAAAAATAAGAAAATAATTTTCTGACAATCATCTGGCTGGGTTTGTAAGTAAAGATAATAATGATTTATCAGAATTTATCAAGTTTACAGAAATTCTTAAATGTTAATTTGGAATTTTCTGAGATTTATTCAAGTGCGCCACGTTATACTCCGCCAATTTGTGCCCAATTTCCGGACGCGACCGTTTTTGCATTTCGGATTAAATTTTATGAAACCGAAATTGTTCACAGAGGTTAAATAGCAAGCATTAAAAAGGTAAAAGTACCAGCATTTCACTGCCTGAATTTGAGGTTTATCAACAAAGAGGTTTGGCAACACTACACGAGGAAAGTCGGGTAAGATTCGAAGTGCGCCACGTTAGGGAACACGACTATAGTTGAGTTGTCCCCCACTTAAAACAATTCCCAAATCCCCCCTATATAATAAATTGTTCTCTTGATGTTGGCTCATTAAACGCAGGATTCTGCAATGAGCTTTGATAACTCCAGTACGATTAAGACCTTGGCGATATGTATTAAAATTGCGGGAGATAAAATCAATTGGCTAGGAGAAATTCAGTGAAATGTTCAATACATGTATTGATTATTAAATTTCGTATTAAATTAATGGGCCATGTAACATATTTGTTACATGTATAGATGGTTCCGTTATCAATTACAGTGAAGAAACCACTTCAGTGACACGTGATTGTTAGATTTCAAAAACTGTAATCTGTTCAGGTTGACTAGAAAAAAAGTTAACATGACTAGATTTTTTATGGTCAGTTGAATTCAACCAAAAGTATTCAAAAATAGCATTTTTAGGCACGATTTTGGCTGACAAATCTACGGCGAATGGACACTACTCGAAAGCTACAACGATCGGCGGATGGTATCCGTAACAACAAGAGATTTCCTGTCAGCTCTCGAGTACGAAAGAACCCCGGTCTGTATTTTGACTGTTTTTGTTATAAGAGAAGGTTTGGTGACGTTTTTCTGTCTTTATTTTATCATTTATAGGTATTTCCTACGAGCATTTCGGTGACTTTCATCGCTTCATGAATGCCTGCTCGTTGATATGGTGGGATCGCCATCTTATCTCCACATTTATCCCAACAATACCAGGACTCAAAGACATGCTAGGTGAGGCAGTATTGATATGAGGACAGGTGTTTTAGATAACATTCCAAATTGACCTTAAAATTATAACGCTTTTCAGTCTTATCCGCTCCGTTCACAAGTACCCCCTCACCTGCAAAGAAAGCACAGTTGGGGGTGACCGACCGACGCCATCTTGCCTGACTGCAATTTTGCCGCGACGCGCGGCCGCACCATGTACCACTGCGCGTACATAGTAGAAGTCCCCTGTGTACGTGCGCGTCACACACAAGGAACGGTGCGCGTCAACCAGCTAAACGTCCCGCCCATGGGACGTCGTTGCTAGGTAAAAGAGCGCCCTCTTTTTTTGGCGCACGGAGCCCATAGAGTCCAGCTATATTTGTCCCAACCAACGGCCCCTTCCTGCATGTCAGTCAAACCGTGCGCATCGACCAATTAGATCACGACGTTTGGTCAGGTGACCGTAGAAGCTCGGTGTACCTCGGTCACAAGCACAAATGTTCACATACCAGGGGTGGGCGGGGCTTACTTGCCAAATCCGGAACAGTCCATTTAGTCACAAGCTATACTCGAATGAAGTCTCCAGCTACTCAAGTGAACTCAGATAACTATTCAAAAGACGAGTGAGTAGGGCCATACTCGATTTACTCGAATGACAGAGGCATCATTGTTCAATCCCTGCTTCGACGTTGCGACTGACTTGTGATTGACTTGCAATATGACTTGTGATTGACTTGCTATATGACTTGTAATGAACTTGTGATTTAACTTGATGTACTAATGTATTCGACGACAATTCTGCCAAAATAATGTCATTTTCTCGTACTTAATTGTTTGAATTTTTTTTCTCTGTCTTCAGAGTCGGGTATATCAGTGCTGGACTTGGGCTGCGGCGAGGGCGGCGCCAGTTTGATCCTTGGCGAGGCGTTCCCACAGAGCTCGATCCTAGGCGTAGACATCTGCAGCCACGCCGTGCAAGAAGCCAGCAAGGCGGCCGCCGATCGGCAGCTGGCCAACAACGTTCGCTTTATGGAGCTGGACGGGCACGACATCCCAGACGACTGGGCCGGGAGGTTCAAATACGTCCTAGCCTGGGACTCCATCCACGACATGGCCAATCCTGGGAAGATCCTTGAGCGGGTCCGTAAGATCCTCGCTCCCGGCGGCATCATGTCCGTCTTAGAAGTCAACGCTCGCTCTGAGATAGCCGACAACATGAACATGCCCTTCGCTTCCACCTTCTACACCAACAGCATGTTCCACTGCATGTCGGTGCAGCTGCACGCCGGCGGTGAGGGGCTGGGTAACATGTGGGGCCGCGAGAGGGCGGAAGAGACGCTACGGAGCGGAGGGTTCAAAGTTGAGACCTTCCCATCACCTTTTGAAGGCTCGTTCAACTGCCATTTCTTATGTAGACTAGACAGTGAATGACTGGTGGGCTAGGCCTGATTGGTTTATTTTAAAAGGTGGGGAAGTATGCAATATACATCGTGAAATTATACAGCAAGGAAAAAATAAAGCTAATCGATATGTTTTATTGTAGAGAGGTTTATTGGGTGTATAGAAGCCGTAACATTTTGGGAATAAGCCGAATCGGATCGACAAGTGTCTCCAACTACAGATGGCTAAAACTTGTGATAATTATGGGAGCATAATCAGAAAGCGTACTAAAGAAATTGAAAAATTTCCTGTTCTGATGAAGTATCTTTTATTAAAAAAGAAAATCTTTATACCGTACCATTTTTACAACATGTAGCCACAACGGATGTGAACTACCGGAATAGTACATTTTCATTTCATATTAATTGCTTGAAATTGCAGTTTGAAATCTCTGTTTCATATCATCCCCCTGAAACTATCTGCAGGTTTTTTCAGGATGTGAAATCGTCAATCTCGTAGAGTACTTGCGCAGATGGAAAACCGAACTGGCTTAGGTTACGGTGAAACTCTTTTTGCCTTTGAAAATTATTCGGCTAGAAACGAAACGACTAACCGTCTATCTATATAACGAATTTTATTACTGTAGTCGTAGTCTGAAGCACTTATTTTATTTGGTAGGCCTTCGTATTGAAACAAAGACGTTGACATAATGAAGATCCGCCAACGTAGGGCTGGATAGCTAGCTCAGTTGGTAGAGCACAGGAATTTTGCAATCCGGGAGTAGCTGGTTCAAACCCCGCTCCAGTCGATGTCTTTGTTCAATTGTCTAAGGATTGAATTTGAATGAACAAATTCACAACTGAAGTTACGGTAACTTGCGGGTTCTATCGCACATATGGAACATATTCAGGGCATTCATGGCTGGGCTGACAGTTGGTTTGTGAGCAGGTAATTGATTGTTAATGATTCAAATTATACGTAATGAATTTATTCGTCAACATGTTCAGGTTGTGTCAGTTTTTACCAAGTTGAACGCGATATTCTCCTCACAAGGCGCACGATTTAAACGCCGTTAAATATTTATAAGACAGGGGCGGATCCATGCAGCTTGTACTCGGGGTGTTAGCCCCCCCCCCCCCCTCCCGTAGATCCGTCACTGGAGTATGATTGTTTATTTCTAATGGAACCAAGGTATTCTCATAAGCAACTTGCTTGTCCATTGCGGTATGCCAGTGTGAAATGTTCACCTTTTTAAATGGATTTTGAAAAATACATGACTCCGAAGACTCAGGTGTAGAGACAAAAAACACACAATCCACAATGTCAGCCCAGGTTGGATTCGAACTTGGGCCACGAAGAGAAGGCAAGAAAAACACTATACATGCACTATGTCCTTCTGATTCCTAGATGGGCAGACTCATTGACACAGAATACGGGTCAGACTCGGGTACCGGTACGATTCGGGAATGAAATTGAATTATAGTAAATTATTGTACATAACTATCAAAGTCAAAAAGTAGGCAGCGTTATCTTCTAGAATAGTGGGCACAGGAAAGTTTGGTCGCGATTCTCTAAAGGATATATTCCAATGGATGAAACCTCTCAAGTTTTGTCGACAAGTTGGTTTGTCGCTCGTCAGCCAACATACAAAGCTTCAATCTCGATTATAATATTGCTTTTCCGTGAAAAGTGTGAAACTGTTTGTGTATAGTTATTTTATGACATTGACAAAAAGTGCTGGCTTTCGAACCGTTTTGTTTCTCTTTCAGCACTGTTACAGATTTACACAAATTCGTGGTTACTTAACTCCGTTTCCTTTTTATTATCATTTTATTTTATTATTATTATACATTTCTGGCACTAAAACCAAGAAATCTTCAAAAGCCCCATGTAGCTCGCAAAGCCTGAAGAAACCTGTAGAGGGGAGACAAGGAGAAGCAATTACAGTTTTAGAGGTGGGAAGAAAACCCCAGAAGAAAATTCTGGGGGAAACCCACGGAATCAGGTAGGAACTGAAAACCCAATCCACATGTGGACCAGGGCAGGAATCGAACCCAGGCCATAGAGGTGGAAGGCGAGGAAAGAAACCACGCGCCAACCTGACTTGATCATGTTGGTTGACGTGACCAACTGACTCCTCTGTATTTTTGTTCCTGTAAATAAACCATATATCAGTTGGGTCTTGTTCCCGTCGTGCACTCCTAGTGAAACTGTGTCCAATGTTATGAATATGCCAAGCAATATTCAATAGTAAAACAGCTCACAAGCAATGTACTGTACCATCAGGTAATTAATTGCAACATGACTTTTCTTTTACGCGGGTTTCAGCTCATTGCATCGCAGTGGAGTTTAGCTTGGGTGAACCATGGACGAATACGGCTATTGCAGCCGATACTGACGCGGCCTAAAATTAAGCCTGCCAGTGTAAACGTTTCTGTTAAATAATTTCATAAATTTTTGAATAACCCAATGCTACATGTTTGATCCGAGTACAATCCGAGTAGCTCGTTCTCTTGAAGCAAAGAAAATTTAAACATTAGGGTACTCGCCTCTCCATGGTAAGAGATGGTTTATAACTTCGCACTTTTTTTTTATCTTTCTTACTCTTTGTTGCATGAGCTAAATCGTGTGTGCTCTTGGAATGTTAGGTCTAAACGGACTGGAAACGTATAAGTGTAAGGCATATCTTTTTTAAGATCTGTAAAAAGTTGGTGGCGAAATAATTCCGTGGTTTGTGGTTTTTTAACAAAACAAAATGGTAGGCATAGTTTGTAAAGTTGTACATGTGGATTTTAGTTTGTAATGTTTCTGCTGTTATTTCGTTTTGTTCGTGAACGAGGCTGGATCAATGTACATAGAGGAAGGACCATTTTTATTATAATAACTATTATTATGCCATAGTGTGAATAGAATACGTTTGAACATTTTCTTTTTCTTTTGGAAAGTACTATTGGCGTTGTATTTAATAAAATGACTTGAAACATGATTATAGGCTCTTTTTGTGTTATTGTCATGAGAAAATTGTCTCCGACGTAACACTATCGATGGAAAACATCGTCGGATTTCTGAATTTCTAATGTTTATGAACAGAAATGAATATGAAAACGTCAGGCTCACAGGCAGAACACGAACAAAACACACAAAGAATTGATATTTTTTTGCAACTTCAGTTCCGATTGCTATGGCGTACGTTTGATTCGGTGACTAGGAGAAAGTTGATGAAAATGAGGAGGGAAATACTTAAATTTTGTGAGTGGAGGAATTTCGAGAAAAAGCGACGCCAACTTAACACTTCGTGGCGATGTGTATCTGCGCTAACTAGGTGCACTGTGTTTTTCTTTATTCACCTAGCCTGAGCTGAGGCTACCTTGAACTTCTTTGGTGATTATGTTGTCGGGGGATCATGATAAACATTATTTTTTATCATATAAAATCAGGATATATGCTCCTGCTTTAATTGTCGTAATTTCATTGTCAGTGAAACTGAAGTAGGCCTAAGTAGGCTAATAGGCCGCACAGTTTTCTAGATCGATGGTAATTGTTTTACAACCTGACTCGATTTCACCTGATTCCCAAGTCATTCTGGATGTTTCCATTCATCTATACCCCCCTCCCAGTCCCCCGTCATGTTACTTAAGTAAGAATCCCCACCCAACCCTCACTTCTCATCGCCTATCATATGACTTTCGGAAATTGTCACAACTTTTTACCACCTGCTGCCAGAGGCGTAAATCCCGGGGGGTGGGGTTATATATGCCCCTCACTTTTTGACCGGGGGTGGGATATTGAATTATCTCCCCACTTTTTCGTGGTGAGAAAAAATATCGGATTTTTAGGTATTTTTCTAACATCCCAACAGCCAAAATGTATTCAATAGCACTGAAAAGTGGAGAAACAAGTACAAGAGCTTTTTAACCCTAAAGGGGCCGGGTTATTTTGACCATCTCTCAGCCTGGGGGTGGAGGGGCGGATTCTGCCCCCCCCCCTAAGATCTCGGCCATTGAGTGACGAAAAATTTTGAAACTCAGCACATGCATAGAGCAACTCTTCCTAAACATGCCCAAGAAATTTCATGAGTATAGGTCAAAGGGTTTTGGAATTATGACTAATTAATTATTCATATGTATGAATGGCATTTCTGCTCAGTGTACATGACGTATATGCGAAAATTCAGTTTTCACGGCGCGTAGCGCCGGAAAATTTTTCGCTACGTGCCAACCCGTGGTCCGATTTTTATGTTTTTGGTATCAAAAGATGCGCAAAGCTCGAGGCTAAAAAGTCATAACAGCTCGGGTCGCGAAAAAAAATTTTTTAGAGGCTATCGCGGAAAATGTTGAGGGGGGGGGGCGGATTCCGCCCCCCCCCGGCCCCTTTAGGGTTAAATGAGCTTTTTTGATGTGAGCGCAAGTATACATAATTATTGGTATACAACTATATCCCGAAGAGCGCCCCCACCCGCTTTTCAAATTTTTACGGCGGGGCAATTTTTGAATTTTGGCCACCCCATCCCCCACTCGCTGGCACAGATTTACGCCACTGCCACCTAGTACACTGGACGGAATTAAATTGATTGTTTGTGTCCCCGAAGGGCAAAATTCATGTGTCCGTCCGTGAGTGTGCGGCATGAAGAGCGCCACCTATACTCCGAAAGTTCCTGTGGTCGTTCGTTTTGAACAGCGCACCCTATAGGAAGATGGTCCATATGGTCGCCCCCCTCTTTGATTTGAAAGACACGGGATGACCGAAACAATCCTGACCAGTTTTTTTGGCATGGATTGTCGGTCGGAAAATTGTTGTCAACCCCCCCCCCCTTCAATTCAATTCAAATCAATTCCAAATTTATTTTCACATTGACATCCAGTTCCTTTACATGTATGTATAAAACAAAACAAAAATATGAGTATATATACAAAACATTCTTCACAAGCGATATGTCATTGGTGTAAACATTAAACGATGTCGACAAGAAGGAAAGAGGCGAAGCACTGCTTTTGCACCTTACGAAAAAAACTAAAACAACTACACACGGACTGGACTCGACAATAACTTTAAGAGCGAGACCCGTCTAGCGACGCTTGATTTTATCAACACAAACCAACAAACAATCAGCGATTCCTTCACACCTCAGCAAAAAAATAAATGTGAAATTCTGCATGATCAAAGCGAACAATCTGCCTCAAATAAGCCCTCAATCAACAACTACAGTTTCAAACGCTGAGATCTGCGGCCGCGCCCACCATCGAGCCTTGAAAAGCTTTTGTTTGACGATACCAAGACAATAGAGGGCGCTATAATAACATGCTACGCGTAAAGTAAATTTAGTACACGGAAGTACGGTACCGCGCAGCAGCATGCAGAGCCGTAAGCTGGTTGAGGAAGTTGTTGAGCGTGTCTTGTGCGGTTGAACTTCAAGTGAAGTGCAGGGACTGACAAGGTAAGTAGAAACAGATAGAGGAGCTAAGAAGAAGCGTGTTCTTTACTTGAGTAAACAAGGTCTCATTGCAAAGTATTTTTCATGAAGAGAAAGTTCTGAGGAGAATAGAAGAAGACGATGTCGCACATGTCGCACGCAATGCATTATGGAAAACTTTCCCACATTCAGACATTCCCAATTTTGAACATTTTTTTATTGAAGCACCAAAAAGTTACTTATGCATAATGTTCGGCAGTCCGGTGGTCATGTTATTCTACCTCCATGGGCTAACTGTTATGTTAGGCTGTCTATGCCCTGCCTGATGCCTAAGGCCGCCTCATCATCATCCACCTGTCCACAGACATGACAGGTGTCAGCAAATGACTCAGCACTTTTTCTGCACTCTGAAACTTCGTTTTCACGTCTCGTTTACTGCATGCTAGGCCTATAAAAATATGGCACTCAAGATCAAGACTGGATGACTTGTGACTGACTTTAAGTTGTAGGGGTTTTGATAGATGTGGGAAAGTTTTCCATACACGTACGTAGGCCTACGTCACTTTTTCCTATCAATTTTCAAGCGCCAAAAAGTTACTTTCTGTGGTTCTTTCATCTATTTTCCCTCCTCGATTCTCACTCTCTACCCTCCTCCAATCCGCTTTATTTACCAGTTACTTACATGTATGTCATAGAACAAGGAACAGAGCTTATGTTAATATAATATGCGCCTATCAATTGTTTTTGTAATGACTGACCGTCACTCATTGAGATGTTATATGATGAAAAAAGTGGCATCAGGATGCAACATTCTTTCTACAAGATTTTTTGTTTGGCCAGATGTATATCTTTACTACTCCTAGAACTATGAGGCTCCACGTAGTGGAGCCTCATATTCATAGGCAGATTACCCCGCTAAACTGTTTGCTATACAAAACACCAACTAAGTACAGAAACGTCCATCCCAACCAAGCTTTTTCCCACAGAACCGCTGCACAGTTTGCCCCTAAACTCCATACAAATTACAATACCTCATGACATACTCACGTTATGTGCACCAAACAAACGTCGGTGGATTCTGTCGGTTTTTCGGTAAAAATGATGAAAAATATGCCCTTTCCACACTGAGCCAACCTGACACTTGAAACGTGCACGCGCGCAGAATGATCGCAGTCAGAATCCACCGATGTTTGTTTGGTGCACATAACTTGAGTATGTCATGAGGTATTACATGTATACGGAGATTAGGGGCAAACTGTGCAGCAGTTCTGAGGGAAAAAGCTTGGTTGGGATGGACGTTTTTGTACATGTATAGTTGGTGTTTTGTATAGCAAACAGTTTAGCGGGGTAATCTGCCTATGAGGCTCCACTACGTGGAGCCTCATAGTTCTAGGAGTATATCTTTACTAGTCTGAAAATTTGGGACTCTCAATACTAGTGTGAGAGTCCAAAACGTAAGGTATTGAAAACATGCAATACAATAAAATAGACTGGCACATGAAAAAACCAGTCCAGCGTCACTAGTAGGCTACTGCATCAATCAACTGTGTCAAAAGAAACATCTGGTACCCAGTCTCTATTTCTACACATTTCCATAGTCATGCTATTACTGTAGAGTTACATGTAAGTCTTTTCAAACAGTTGGACATGTACCAGTCTAGTCCTAGGCTTCAAATTGCAATCATGGTGTGAAATAGTCAAGAAAAGTCTCCTTTCAAATTGAATGCAGACCCCTCAAACTAGGCTGGTCAAATACTGAGGACCTTGTCTTTGCCTCATGAAAATTTTGGAGAATTTTGTCCGCTAAATAGTGAGTAAAATTGGCCTGAGATTGTTTTGCACATTTTTTGCCCTTTAGGTCTGATATCTTTTCATCATCATTGCCGAACTGCCTCAGTTTTATTGCATTGTTTTCTATTTTCAGGTTCTTTACTTCCCATTTTGTCAGAGGCCTAGGAGCTTCTTTTGTTGGCCATCATGGGCTCGGAAGCAATTCAGACAGATTTCATGACGATGACTCGCTTCATGTTGGAGGAGCAGTCTCGTTGTGAGGGAGCCACAGGCGAGCTGACGCAGCTACTCAACTCCCTCATGACGGCCATCAAGGCCATCTCATCGGCCGTCCGAAAAGCTGGCATCTCCAAACTGTGAGTGACCAACATAATAAGTCAGGATTAATTGGCGCACATAACCATCCTCTATCCTCCAAATTCCTCCAGGCAGTTTTGGAGGATTTTTGAGGATTGCAGCTGAATGACAGAAATGTATCGGTTGATTTTGGAGGATGCATTGTGTCAAGTTCATAGTTTGTACCCTGCATGGTTAATGTTCAGCCATAGGCCTACATAAAAGAGGCCTGTGTTATGCTAGATATCATCTGCACTGCTTCTGAATGTCATCGGCACTGCTTCAACCCATTAACAGTGATTGTTGGAGGTTTTTGAAGGATTGAGGCAATGGTCACCCCTCCACTGAACAAATTCAAGAAATAACAGATGATTTTGGAGGATTGAGGCTGAATCCAATGTTTACACAGTAGTAATTGGAGGATTTTGCAGGATTGAAGATGGTTTCTAGCCAAAAGGGCCCAGGGGGTTAGGGTTAATCACTCCCATGTTGAATACCATTGTGATTTATTAAACAGCTGCTTTTTTATGCTTTAATTGTTCAAATGATGATACCAGTGGAAGTTTCAACAAATTCAAGTTAATTGTCAACATTTTGGTTGTGACATTATATTCCACCAAGTATGTCTTTCTGTGTGTTCACCTCTTTTCCATTTGTTTCATGCAGGAGTATTTTAGTGTCTTTTACTTGAGAAATTGTTGGTGCATGCTGGTATGCTTTTTGAAAGGACGCTTTTATTTTTATCACATTTAATTGGTTTTTGCACAAAAAATGGAAGTGAATGACGGACTTGATTTGTGCTTTTAAAAGTGGATCTCTGAATAATCATTGTGTGCATGGACACACTGCAGTCGTGGTCTGATGGCCAATTACAGTAATCATCCTCCAAATTTCTCTAGAACTTATATTTGGACCTTGGAAGTTATTGATTTTTCGTTCAATATTCCCCGCAGCTTCGGCATAGCAGGTTCCACCAACATGACAGGAGACGAACAGAAGAAACTAGACGTCTTATCCAACGATCTCTTCATCAATGCTCTCAAGTCCTCCTTCACCACCTGCGCACTCATCTCGGAGGAGAACGAGGAAATGATTGTGGTTGACCCGGATCGGGCCGGCAAGTACATCGTGGCTTTTGACCCCCTGGATGGGTCGTCCAACATTGACTGTCTGGTGTCTATTGGCTCCATTTTTTCAATCTGGAAGAAGGTGAGCCAATTATTACTTTAATAATTGAAGTAATCTAAACATGTAGCCGGGTTGATCTAGGGCCTTTACCAAACCTAGACTTTGTCTCGGCCTAGGCTTCATCTCCAACTCAAACATATGTTTCAAACCTTTGATGTTCAAATCAAATGTAATAACTTTAAAAGTTGGGATCTGTAGTGTTTATGATATATTGTAGTAACAGGGTCATAGGTCAAGTTGTGTTTTCAGTCTCCATGCACGCACTGTTTATGTGGGTATGCATTGTGTAGACACATTTACGTTGAGCCAATGTGAATGAAATGTCGACCACAACAAGTCCGCCGCAACAAGTCGTCTCACAATTGTGCCGTTACTTCACGCACGTTTTGTGGAAAATAGTACACAACAGGATCATACTGTCAAATTAATATTTTTTTCAGCAGACATTGTACTAGTATTGAGCAAGAGTCCCCAAAAGTCGAGGCCTACAGTCATGAAGCTAGAATCTTTAGCTGAAGGTTCAAGGTAGAGGCAAAGCTGAGGTTTAGTAAACCCCACTACTTCAGGAGTTTCTTTCCCTTACTTTTTTAATTAATGTATGGCATTATTTGAAAATAAGTGGATGGAATTCAAGCAGTGCACTGTGATGTTTGAGTTACTTTTGGCTTGTTAGCTCAAACAGGTGCCATTTTGAACTTATACTGTATATCAGCTCACTGTATGCCCCTCGACGAAAAGGTCGTCCAAACATGACCCTGAAAACATCCATCGAGCTAGAAACTGGTCTGAGTGGTCCATCTCTCTCTAACTCTACGCTTGACAGGGACAGCTGGGCCCAACTCATCAAGTCATCATGAAAATGAATGAATGAAGAAGAAGAAATATGCAGCTGAGGGTTCATTCAAGGGTTTATTTTTCCCACTGTAGACTTCTGCAGGACCAGTAACCTTGGCAGACATCTTGGTTCCTGGCAACAATCTTGTTGCTGCTGGCTATGCGTTATACGGCAGCGCTACGATGATGGTAATCACCACAGGCTGTGGAGTCAATGGTTTCATGCTGGATCCGGTAAGTCCCAAACTTATCAGATACGATAGGAAAAACATGAGTTACTCCCAAGATATTGTTCTTAGGAACCACCGTGAATGCTCCAAAAACCTCTACCCTGCAGGAAACCAATGGAACATTCCTTTTAATTTTGAAGTTCATTCAAACAACAGTTTTATTTTTAGTCCCAATTGACTAACTCAGGTGTCCAGCTTTACAAACTTTCTGCTGATAGCCTTTCACAATTTTCCCATTTCAAATTAAAAACATTTTTCAATCCAAAATGCAAATATGTATTCCCTTCTTTTTGGGGGAGGAGGTTGGGCACTTGTCCAGTAAAAATATTTGGGCTGTTGCTCCGTAGGAGGACTGTGCCTTAAAAATAGCTCAAAATATTGTTTCACTGAAGAAATATATTTTGGATGCACAATATACTTGTTTAATGTTACTGGTTTTAGATTAAAAAGTGTTATTCTGACAATGTTCTGCTTAGACATAATGACTCTATTGGCCTTAAATATTCAGACAATTAAATGTAAAGTTACAGCTAACTCTGTAGTCTAGATTTTTCACCTTATATCCAAGCCTTCTGTTTTCTGTTGCAGGCTATCGGTGAGTTTGTCTTGACGGACCGTTTGATGCAAGTCAAGCCACGAGGCAAGATCTATAGCATCAATGAGGGCTATGCTGCTCAGTGGGAGCCGGCCGTCACTGAGTACATCAAGCAGAAGAAGTTCCCTGAGGTAGGCTCGTAAGAGTTGAAGTTGAACAGTGTATCATGAGAAAAGAGCGTTAAAGTAACCTAGCAGACTTAACTCCCAGAGGGCAGCCTATATCCTCTTTGCACCTGTCTCAATGACTAACTGACTGACTGATACACCGACTGACTCACTGACTTCCACTTGTGAGTCGGGGAGTGCTGTCGTATAGACCATGTGAGGGGTGACGTCACGCCCACAAGCAACCGCCGTGCAACCCAAACAGTTCAGTATCTTTTGCATGTTATGTGGCCCACATTAAACAGTTTATGTCAACACTTTAAACCATTCCTCTCATTCCATTTGTGGTGGTTTTACTCTACCCATGCCCCGGCAGCCGAGCGGTTGAGTGCAGCGCGCGTGAGCGGAACGTAGAGGCCGTCCATTTGGAGAAAATATATCCCCGTCAACAGGCAAGATAACTGAATGAGTCAGCAGACAATGCAATAAGTGACACAAATTATTAGGTTTAACACACTTATTTAGAGTAACTTTGCAACACCAATAGATGAAATCCATAACAGCCTGGGTTAAAAATGAACCAGCGCGCTGAGTGCACGCCTCCAACAGTGTGTGCCACTGCCCAAATTGGGTCTGTAATGAACACTGTGCAGTGCACCCAAGCCACCCGTTTATTAATCCAATTAAGCACAAAATGATGTACACGCATACTCACAGGCCCAACCAATACGCACGCCGACTCGTCACACAGACGTGGTGGTGCAGTCCGTACCTCCGGCTATACACATAGTACAGCGTATGCGCACCTCACGTACACTCAATAGCGAGTAGATTGTGGTGTGCTCCGCACCCCTGGCTAGCAACAGACTGGGGGACACGCTGCGCCTTTTCGCGCAACTACGCCCTCAACGATCGCCCGCAAAAGTGGTAAAAAACGCCCTCTCTTGTTGGCGCACGGAGCCCATAGGGTGAAATTATTTCACCTTGTGATTAGACTGGCTGTGAGTCCTGTCACCCTCCTCTACACATTTCCATTTGTGACTAAACAAGTGCCTCGGTCATTCTTTCTTTTTCTGTTTCTTTCACATCAGGATGGTATGAAGGCCTACAATGCTCGCTACATTGGCTCCATGGTGGCTGATGTGCATCGTACACTGGTGTATGGAGGGATCTTCTTATACCCTGGAAACAAGACTAATCCCAATGGGAAGGTAAAGATACGTACCTTTAAGACTGTATCCAAAATTTGTATTTTGTCTGTGACTTTGGATTGTTACTGTGGAACATCAATGACAAAGCCTTGGCTTCAAATTAGTCTGGAGTCCACTTGGCCGTATTTTCGTTCCTGATCTCTGAATCTTGATCTTAATATACATTGTCAGCTAATCACCCTTCAAGAAACCTTGCAGCAAGTGATGATTTCTAGGGGGTGGAGGCACTGGCTAGTTTGCACTGGAGAATAATTTATTGACAATATGCCAAGTGTGATTTTAATCAGATTGGTTGTCATGTCCATCACAAATCAACTCACAAGTCATTCAACAGTGGAATCGCAAGTGCATCATGAGCCAGGTCATATGTAGCAGGGGAAGAACCATGACAGAGGATGTGACTGTGACACAGTTCATTTGAACAGCATGTGACATGATGCGAGACTGGACAAGTTGGGATTATCTTGTTGTGGATTTGTGATTGACTTGTGATGGAATTCTGATTGAATTGCAGATTACTTGTGGGTGAATTATGATTGACCTTTGATTGTCTTGTGATTGACCTGTGATTGACCTGTGATTGTCCTGTGATGGACTTGTGATTGTCTTGTGATGGACTTGTGATTGTCTTGTGATTGTCTTGTGATTGTCTTGTGATTGTCTTGTGATGGACTTGTGATTGACTTGTGATGGAATTCTGATTGAATTGCAGAAGACTTGTGATTGACTTGTAATTGACCTTTGATTGTCTTGTGATGGAATTGTGATTGCCTTGTGATTGTCTTGTGATGGACTTGTGATTGTCTTGTGATTGTCTTGTGATGGACTTGTGATTGTCTTGTGATTGTCTTGTGATTGACTTGTGATTGTCTTGTGATTGTCTTGTGATGGACTTGTGATTGTCTTGTGATTGTTTTGTGATTGACTTGTGATTGTCTTGTGATTGTCTTGTGATGGACTTGTGATTGTCTTGTGATTGACCTGTGATTGTCTTGTGATGGACCTGTGATTGACTTGTAATTGACCTGTGATTGTCTTATGATTGACTTGTGATTGAATTGCAGAAGACTTGTAATTGACTTGTGATTGTCTTGTGTTTGACACGTTTACATGAGATTGACTTGTGATTGACTTGTATTATGTGATTGACTAGTCATTGATATCTGACTCATGGTGACTTGTGTTGTGATTGACTTGTGATTGTCTTGTGATGGACTTGTGATTGACTTGTAATTGACCTGTGATTGTCTTGTGATTGACTTGTGATGACTTGTGATTGACTTGTGATTGTCTTGTGATTGACTTGTATTATGTGATTGACTAGTCATTGATATCTGACTCTTGGTGACTTGTGACTACCATTCTGATTGCAATCTTCCATTTGTACATCCACACAGATCCGTCTTCTGTACGAGTCCAACCCCATGGCTTTCATCATGGAGCAGGCCGGAGGACTGGCCACTACGGGTACCAAGACTATCCTGTCCATCCAACCCACCGAGATCCATGAACGCTGCCCGGTCATCATGGGCTCGGAGGAAGACGTGCTGGAATTCCTTGCTATCGCCAAGAAATTCCGAAAACAAGAACAGAAGAAATGAAGAGAAAGTGAAGTCAAGATGGATGACATGGAAATGGAAAGTTTTAGATTCTACTTTTTTTGCTTGGGGATGGAGTGGGGAAGCAGAAGGGGTAATACATATGGTGTAATACATATGGTGGGGAGGGGATAAACATCTGTCAAGGCAATTAGATTGTGGTTGTCCAATTGTTCAAGCCATCAGAATTCTTCCACTGCAAAGCATTTGTGCCTCCGATCAATCAATTATGTGAAAAATAACAGTTGTTAATATTTTGTACTAATAATTCTCTTTGAAGTATTTTTTTTTACAATATATTGAAGATAAATGGAAAATATCTCTTGAGTACGTATATTTTTGTAGGAATATATATTGAAATATGTTTGTGTGTATGTATTGCTATCAATTGTAGTTAGGAGCAGACCTATGAATACTTTGTACTGTAGTACAGGTAGTCATGGGCATCGCCAGGATTTTTTTTCCGGGGGGGGGGGGGGGGGAAAACAAAATTTGTCCCCAAAATTCTTTAACTTTTTCATTATATTATCAATTTATCATTTTTCTGAGCATGAGCAGGGGAGCATTTTTTTTTCTTTTTCTTCTTTTTCCTTTTTTTGTTGTTGGTTCTCCGGGGGAGCGACACCCATGAAGGTAGTACAGAGTGGGTTTAATAACCTGTAATCGTTTTTGTCAAACAAAAGTTGAGCTTTTGACTGCAATAATCATCTAAAATAAAACATCATTGATAAACCTGTGGCTATACCAGAGGTGCAAGATCCTGAAAGAAAAAAGCATTTATTTGATTTCTCTTTAAGAAAAGTTTATTGTTTGAACGAAAAGCACTATATTTGTCTTTCAAAGATGTTTCTTATATGTGGAATGGGTGAAAATATACATTAACATTGTTGGAGTTAGGGTTGGGAGTGCCTAATTCAAAATCTGAAAGTTAGTCCATGTTGTTTAATGTGGACATTAATAATCTTTTTATATGCACCCAATGGTGTGGATACACCATCAGTAAAGTATTAGTTATTTGAAAATTTAATTAGAAACTAAAGAAAGTATTGTTCTGTGTAATAATTGGTTCTTGTAAACTATCACGAATAGTACTATATTTTAATAATTACATTGGAAAACTTTACATATGCAAGGCTTTATAGATGTATATTCAACTTTGAAAAAAAAAATTATACAGTTATATTTTTGCTAATTGCATGTTGAATGTGCCTGGTACAGACATTCCATTTCTTTACTGAAACAGTTTTTTAAAGTCTTCCAATCGTTTGATCTTGATAGGAATGTTGTCTTTCACATGGTACTCGTAAGCAAATTAAAACGCACAATAGCAACGAATTTGTTATAATTCAGTGTGTCTTTGATCTGTGTAAGAATTGGTGAAGTCAGTGATGGAGTCGATTTAAGAGGCATTAATACCCCCCCGCCCCCCCCCCCAACCCTAACACAATGCGACCCCAACGACGCTAAATATGACGAATACTAATTGTGAGGCGTGTATAGCTTCCCCATTTTCGGTAAAAACCTCGTGTTTAAATGTTGAAAGCCAAGCTTCAACAACACGACATAGACCCATACGCTCGCTTAAAGTGAAACAAACTGTGGCCTAAGATTGTTCTTTTCAGAACCACGCATCTTCTCCGCTGAAAAGAGGTATTGTGGTGTTACCGCAAACCCTCATCAATTAACATTACCGCCATTCAAACTTTCAAATCGTATTTACTTATGTATACATGTCGCTTTAAGTTACAGGCCCGTGCAATGGGTGTTTGGGGCGTTACGGGGGTTCGAACGAACGAACCCCCCCACCCCCCCCCCCAGTCAGGGACGAGTTCCGCACAGAAATTTAAAAGAAAAGAATCGCCGCCAACATGATCCACTTTTGTTGAGCTTCATTTTAACGGTTCTCAATGTTGCGCTTATAAAGTTTTGCTCATAAATTCAAGGGAAAATGGCCAGGAAATGCCTCTTCACTACAGGGCATCTTTTCAGGGTTAAGCGGGCCCCGAACTCCGCGCTCATATGAAAACGTTCCACTTTGAGGTTTTACGAACAGCCCAGTCTGAGATCAGGGAACGGGTCTAAATTTAAGAATGGGCAATATGGCCCACGGTATGTTGCAAGCCAGTATGGTTTCAATTAGGCCAGTGATGAAAAAGCATTATACGCCTCAGCGTCCCAAATCAGGGTTTTAATGGCCAACGGTTACATGTTCATTGGTGATAATTGAAATACAGCTGTAATTTTGCTTATAATGACCTGCCCTCCATGGTTAGTTTTGCAGTTTAATCAAATTTCAATTATGGATCGTTTCCCTCAGTGTTTTCGTTCTGGTCACGGACAGCAAAACGTCATGCTGATGACAACACGAAGTGACCGTCCTCTGCACATAAGTGGAACGTCAAGCCCAAATAGGCGTCTGTCACTTTTGTCTTTTCAAGTGATTCGGGAATAAAGGTTTAAAATGGCGGTTAAGTTTTTAAAATTACCCCATTTGTGTATTCTAGCATTTTTTGCAAAACTGTTTTGCGTTTCTGGGGACATAGCCTCGGATTCCAGCAGTGTGTGCGAAGCAGCCGTCGGGAATTCTGCTGAGCTGTCCAGGTACGACCCGTTGGAAGACTACACCTTGAAAAATCACGTCTTGTCCACCAAGCGCCTCTCCTCCCCCGTGGACTGTTTTCTAGCGTGCCTCCTCGAGAACTCCCGCCGTAGCCTGCCCTGGGCCACGCCGCAGCGGCGCGCTGCAAATCTGTGAATTATCACCGAGAGGGTCGGCTGTGCGAGCTGAACGGCGCGGACAGCAGGGACTGGCCCAAGGATTTGACGCCTCAGGAAGGGACCGTTTTCATGCAAGTCAGCAATGGTTGGGTGAGTCCCGCAGTAAAAATTATAAATTCTATCTTTAAATCCCTGCCAGACTACGGTAAAAAAAAAATGACGACTCTTCACGTTCCTTCCCTCATCATCGAATAATTATTACCATAATCTCAAAACCTAATCAGTGTTAGTAATAGACTGAACAAGCGGTCTATAGGCATGATGCCCTTTTGGTCTAGAAGTACTGAAAATGAACTTTTGGTGTGAAGCCTTAATTGGTCAAAGTGGATTATTTTGCGTTTCAACAGACCCAAGCGCCTTCATTTACTTCCTGTGCTGATCTGAAGCAACGCGGTTATGATA
Source organism: Patiria pectinifera (assembly GCA_029964075.1). NCBI lineage: Eukaryota > Metazoa > Echinodermata > Asteroidea > Valvatida > Asterinidae > Patiria > Patiria pectinifera. Next base: position 28,973,938 of record CM057129.1, on the reverse strand, counting down.
CCAACGGTACCTACGTTATCGATCCGGATGGGCCTGGCCAGGGGGTGTCACATTCGAATATCAGCTGCGACATGAGCACAGGTCAGTTTTAGCGGAACTTTCACCCTTCGGCCCAACTTTTGGGGGGGACAACTTACAGGTTTTTATTGTTTGGGATTGGTGATCCCTGGCTTCTTCTTTGACGAAATCCTGGATATCTAATAATAACGATTGTGGTGCTTTTTATAGCGCTTTATACCAAAGGGTCAAAGCGCTTCACAATTATTACCTCTGTTCACCACTCACCAGGCAGTGAGACCAGTTTTTGCAGCAGCTCGACATCGGCGCATTCTGGTCTTTATCCTCACAAGTACACATTTATCATGCTCCTGGGTGGAGAGAGGCAATTGAAGTAAAGTGTATTGCCCAAGAACACAATCACACGTGAACATGGTGCTTGACTGCTGGGTCGGTCGGTTGGCTGATTAGATCGGGCTCCACGCGTGGATCATCAGCAGGGCGGCCGGTCGGTAGTGCGACCTGTACCATATAGTCGGCTGGCTTGACGGTTGGTTGATTGGTCAGTCGGTCGGTAAGTTGGTCAGTCGGTCAGTTAGTCGGTTAGTTGGGCGGTCGGTCAATCGGAGGGCTGATTATATTGGTGGGCCGCCGGCCGGTGGGTCGGCCGCGACGTTCGGTCCAGGGCCTACCTATTGGTCGGCTGGCCTGCCGGGTGGTTCGTCATTTTGTTTCGGCAGGTCGGTCGTTTGATTAATTGGTTGGGTTTTGTTTTTGATAGGTGCCACCATTCTTCAGCACGACAGCATGGCACGATTAACAGTAGAAGGCTGCCAAGGCGCCGGCTGCTGGATTCATGACGTCACATACCACCAGCCAATCGATTTCGTCGTTGCGCTCATCAACGCGTCTGCCTGGTGCCGGCAATTCATCCAGTACGAGTGCTTCGGATCTGCGCTTTGGCGAAAAGGCGGGAACCACATTGGCTGGGCTGTTTCACGTGACAACGAAAGGTTGACCAATTGGGGCGGAGTAGATACTGGCACGGAAGGCTGTCAGTGCCAGTTTACAGGAGGTAATAACCACCCCTTGGCCAATTATCCAAAATTTATGACAGAGTTGACAATTTGAATGGTCTATCTATTCGAAACAGTAATGAGACTTCAGAACTAAAGTTGTTCCGGCCTTTTGACTGCAATAAAACCTGGATTCAGTAAAGGCTGCTCTGGGTGTGAAGAGACCATTTCTTGCCCATTTGACAACAGAGCAGCGTTTTTGTAATTCGAACGAATTGATTTCAATAACGCGCTCCCAAAAGAAAAAATATGCAAATTTAAATTCTATGCTTTTTTGTTTTTGTTTTACATTAGTGAGTATTTCTCCATATACACACCCACCGAGGCCCCCCCCCCAATAAAAAATGCAACCCAAAGACTGATCGTAAAAAAGGCATACTTTCAGACAAATCGTGACTTGCCATGTTTGAACTATTCACGACGTTCCGATATTAATCAAGTAGAACTAGATTGGATAGCTGTATAGCGCCCTCTTGCGGTTTATTGTATTCTCATCTGATTTAATATTTTTCATTTCCTAAAATATGTACCTGCGGGCAGGCCTACTGAAACGTTACTGGCACATAAATTATTATCGGCCAGCCACGGACAAAAAAAAGTTGGGTTTCTTTTGCAGGCAAAAATAAACAGGCATGTTTGCTTATTCTATTTCCATGTTTTACCTTTGAAATATCAGTCTTTTTCCTCATCCTTCATTTTATTCCACTTCCTTGTGTATCGGCCCCCTCAGATTGCCCGGGACTTAAGTGCAACTGCGACGCCAACGACGAGGTGTGGCGGTCTGATGAGGGCTTCCTGATAGATTCCACCAAACTGCCCGTGATTCGCTTACAGTTCGGTGACGCTAATGGACAAGGCTACGCAACCCTGGGGGCGCTAGAGTGTTATGGGCTAGCCCAGAACGATTCTTGAGATTAAAAAAAAAATGTTAGTCAAAAGTTTGAGGGAAAAAGTCAAGGTTGAATCTATAAGGGGAGACGGCTTTAAAGTAACCATGCCATCTGATTGATCAATGTTAATTGTTTAAATAATAGACAAGAATCTCGAATTTCCTTAATCACTCATAATTAACAATGTGAGTTCCTTGCATGCTTTTGGCGGCCTTTGGTCTTGGTATACATTGCCTGCAACACGTACGTACCTCATGCATCCCCGCCTCCCCCCTCCCCTGCCCCGCCCATTTAACACCCAGTGCAGCCACGCCAGGATCGCCACTGCAAGTGCAGCATGCAAGACAATTTAGCAGAAACAGGGTCGGTTAGCTCAGTCGGCAGAGCATCGTGCTAATAACGCGAGGGTCGTGGGTTCGAGCCCCACACTGACCATTTTATTGGCTTGTTTGTTGGGCGCCCTCCTAACAGACTGGTTCCTCCCTAAATTTTAATTTAACAGTGATCATAAAACACATTCAATTTTCGACGCAGTGGTCCTTACAGAATTATTAGATCACAGTATTAAAACAATTTTACTGTCAGAGTATAAGTTTTCAGATTCCATTGTGAAGGCATGCTGCAGTGCTTTATCGTTGATTCAAGTGACCATATGAAAAGGAAAATTTTTATAGGGCTGTAAGAAATACATCGCCCATCTTCAGGCTACAATCTACAGCGTTTTTGGTCTTGTGTAGTGTATACTTCACACTCTTTTTCGCGGGGTCGGTTAGCTCAGTCGGCAGAGCATCGTGCTAATAACGCGAGGGTCGTGGGTTCGAGCCCCACACTGACCAAATACTTTTGCGGTTTTGCGCATGGTGAAAAGAAAAAAAAATCTGCAATCAGGTACCTTAATCCGGCTTTAGAAGCGTGAAACAAAAAATCGAGCCAATTTCGTTTTGAAAATAATCCCCATTGTCCCTGCAGGCTCCAGAGACCCAAGCCCGATAGATAATATTCTCCCAACTCGCTACACTTTAAGAGTTTCACCCACCCCTTGCGTCCCCGCCCCACAACCGTCCGTTGCCTTGGAACGTCTCAAGGATTTCAGAGGATTTCTTAAAGAGTTCTTTCCCACACCGTACCTTTGGAAGCGAGAACCAATAAGGATAGGTTTGGGGGCTTGGGTTAGTGCCCTTCATGCAATTCCTTTTTGTCACCATCAAATCATAAATGATCCACTCATAGGTTTTACGATCTCTCTCACTGTATCAGTCATCACCCTTTCAATACTTCCTTGTAAAGTTTGAAGTCAAGTTCCTCAGTCTTCATTTAGTTGCTCAGTGTCCAAATTTCGCTTCCATAATGTCATTGCTCGATATGCACTGGCTGATGAGATTCTTCTTAGGCAGTTCGGGATGGATTTTTTTTTCTCTCAGAATGTCTTTATGTCTTCTAATCCCGCTTGCGTTCTTCTCTTGATTCTCATAATGGCCAAATATTTAACTGTAATTAAAGGGAAGATACAACATTTGCAAACATCACAAAATGAAATGATCAAATCATCAATCCTTACTGGATTGTTAGGGAATGACAGTCTAAGCATCCTGTAAAATCGTGGCTCCTGGTGTGATGTCATTTTCAAGAAAAATGGTATTTTTCCAACGCTGGTCGGCCGACCAGCGTTGGAGAAAACTGGCTTTTTTCAAAAACTGCTCCTAATTTTTCATAATTAGTTATTCCGCGTTTTCTTTGCAATTGTCTACACACATGTGAAGGGGTTCAAGCCTGCTAGACTGATTCTCTGACCTTACATTTCCCCAAAGTCTATAAATTGCTCCGGACTACCAGACTACAGGAATATGATTGGTTTTCTTGGTTTTCCCAGCATCTACAAGCCCAAAACTTGAAACAAGTGAGTTTAACAACATTTGCTATAACATACTGTTACTCCAAATCCATTTATTTCTGAAAATTGCAACAAAAGCAAATGTTGTACATTCCCTTCAAATTGAATTGTAAGCACGATTTTGACAACATGTAGGAGCATGTGAACCTCTCGGCTTTTTAATGATCATCCCGAATTATATTTGGTGTTCGCGATTACAGTTCCTTACATCACAAGGTCGGTTAGCTCAGTCGGCAGAGCATCGTGCTAATAACGCGAGGGTCGTGGGTTCGAGCCCCACACTGACCAAATATTTTTGCGGTTGGAGCACGGTGAAAAGGCAAAATTTGAAATCTGATTTTTTTAGTTCGTTTCGTCCCAAAAATCGTCTAGACTTTTATTTATAGCGCAAACTTGCACAATAAAAGCAATTTACTGTCAAATATTGAGTGTGATGTCCATCGAATGAAGTTAAATACACCTCCCATCATTTGAACTCCAAGTTTTAAAACGAATTTAAAACACAACGCTCAGTCAGCGTTTTATTGGGTTTTGAGAAGTGTATTTGTGGAGGGGCTATTACGGGTCCGTTAGCTCAGTCGGCAGAGCATCGTGCTAATAACGCGAGGGTCGTGGGTTCAAGCCCCACACTGATCATTTTATTTTGTGGGCTATGGGACACGGACCTCCGCTGGGGAACGTGCCCCCCCCCCCCGTCCTCTCGTTGTTAGTGACGCCAATGAGCTCACCTTCAGTCGACGTTGCAGTTCTGTAAATGACAGCTTTCTCTCAGCTGTGGCGATGACTGCTAAAAAATTTTGAAGCTCGTATGGACATTTGCAGTTACCCGAAAATGTGGTACCGATTTAACGAGAAAATCCTTGCTCAAAGTGAAGATAGGACTGGTACCAAATACCCTGTGCAATTATTCCGCCTGAAATGGTATCATTCAGAAGAGAATGTGACCGCGGGCACATTTTGTTAACGTGCCTTGCAACGGAACCAATTACGAGAACTCATACATTGCAGGCCTACCGTGCGTTTTAAAATGAATAATATCCGCCAGGTTGAAACTTCAATAATTAGTTGTTATGCACCCTTCTAAGATTTGAGCAATTTGTTTCTTCAAACGAAAAAAAAAACCCACAAGCAAAATGTTCCCTTTAAGGGGCGGAGTCAGGGGTAAGCTGATGTGTTAAGTCAACATAGAAACCAATGAATCAAGATTTGCAATTGTTTGGCCTTATTTAAATAAAGTACATTTTTCACATTACATGTGTATGTGCATGGGCGTTGCCAGGATTTTTTTTGGGGGGGGTGCAAAGCACTGAAGTTGGGGGACATGATTTGATACTTAGATGCGCTGTTTAATATTCTCAAATATTTTATTCCACAACTCCTGAAGAGTGAATGTTGGACATACATGTACTAATTATCTTACACAATTGATCTTACAATACAAAAACAGTAACAAGGGTATTTTATATGTCAAACGTTTCCTGCCATGTTGTTAAGGATTTTTGCCAACATGCCTGATTAAATGTTTAGTAGTTAATTCAAGTTCCTTTTTGCCGAAGACTGTCTGTTCTATTATTCAACAGAGGTAGATCATATATGTATTGAAAGTTGAGGTTGTGAACCATAACTTCATAAAGGTAGACACTTGTGTATTAACCAAATTAATATTAAAAACCATTTCTAGCAAATATTAAAGTATGAACTGTACACATCAATTGTGTTTGAGGGCTCCTGTATTATTTCAATGTTCGGTATTTTAGGCACTTATAAATATGTTTGTGGTCTTATCCAGCCAGTGGCAAATCTCATCTGCAACCACAGACCAATCTGGGCACACTGTCATTTCTATCATGACGGCCCCCTTCAATGGCGACAGCATTTGCCGGCTATTGTTCAGATAATCCGTCATGGGGCAGTTGCTTTGTACAATATCTTGCACATGGCTTTCGCCATTGAAGGGGGCCTCATGTGTATACATGGACCATGTGCTTGGATTTGTTTATAGATGGCCTATTGCTGTTTTGTGCACAGCTGGAAAACTTCAGTATCCAATAGTATTTGGATATATTCAGGTAGTTGACAAACTTCGAAAAGCAAAAGAGTACATTGGTAAGTTAAGATTACAATATTTTAGGTTACAAGACCAGGTCACAAAATAACAATTTTTTTAGATGAAAACATCAATTAATGCTCAACCTCAGCCAAAATGCCCGCTACAGAGACCATAAGTAACTTGGCTCAGGCATTATTAAGGAATACACACACATAAATAATAATACAGTTTATAAATATGGTCATTTCATCTTAAAATATGTACACATTTTTTCTTAGCCATCAATTTTGATGCAAAAGGACATTCTAGTGCTGATGTCGCGCATAAGGAACTCACCACAGGGAATTGCCAACCCCTGGGTCAGAAAGTTTCCCAAAGCACCAAAATATTGAACCTTTGGGGCTGATAATTATTGATATATTTCAATTTTTCCGCATAACATGCAACAGACATGTTTATGTAATCCATCATTAGAAAGCCAAATCACTTTTCTTTCTGTCGATGCCTTGAGGACCTTTAGTTTGTGTGACCCTTATCTGACCTTTGACCCAAATTCATTGACCCAAATTGTCGCACGATTAATTGCCATAACAAAAATAAGTTACCAGGTTGAACTTTTAAGCAAATTAATGACTTAAAACTTTGGTTAAAGGTCACAATAAGGTTCAGAGGTCAGATGAGAGTCACACTGACTGAATGTTCACAAATAACGCATCAAAATCAAAAGGCAATCCAATGTGAAGTCCAATGATGCATGACACAAAATGTGTTGAATGTATCGGCAAAAACTGAAACTTGGTTTTAAGCAAAAAGTCCAAATTTTGATGACCTCTAAATTCGGGACTTTTTGACACTGGGGTGTTGAACTTAAGTGATGAGTTCCTTCAATGCTGATTTTTTTTTATCAAAATTGATATTTCTGGGGAAAAAAATGCACATTTCACATGAAATGACCAAACATTGAATACTATCCAACAAAACACATTTTTGTTGGGGAGCCTCATTATGTAATTACATGTATGTACATACACAAACAGTTTCACTGTATGTGCACAGAAAACTGAAGATAAATCATGTGCATAGTAAGTAGCAGCAGATTGAATCTTTGCAACTTGTAGTTGGTCAACTGAAATCAGGCAATATATTAATCCTTTGTATCATATCAAAGGCATACAAATTCAGTTTCGCCTGAGGATTTAAGACTGACGCGGCTCTGTGAACTATTACTATCTGTATGCTACTGCACAATCGCCTATGGTGGGGCTATCACGTGCAGGTAACGCTGTCATGGTGCTGGTTGATTACTAAATTTTGAAGTGCGCATGGGTGGAAAGTTGGCCGATATTTATCTTGTCTAGTTGGGTTTTGAAGGCGTTCAGTGTGGGTTCGTTTTTAGTAGCTTCAGGTAGGAGGTTCCATTCGGGGATTGTCCATGGGTATAGCGAGTGGAGATAGTTGTTTTTGTTTGACTGGACGCGTTGAAGATTTAAAGTGCTATTGGTTTGCCTGGTAGTACATCTGGTGGTTGGCTGGTCACTGGGTATATGAATTTGCAGGTGGGAGATATTACTTGGAATTATACCGTGAATTTCTTTGTAGATGGTGCATAGTCGAGCTCTGTTGCGTCTTTCTTCCAAGGGGTCCCAGCCTAGCTCTTTGAGCATTGCAGTGACGCTCGAGCCTCATTATGCAATTACATACTGCTTGGAATGAGCTATCATTTTGTTAATGGTGCCATAACTGCCATCATTTCACAAACATGCAGCGACAGTTTCTGCTTGTACTCAGGGATGTAACAGTGCATAAACTGAACGGGTGGATATGGCATACAGGCACCATGACAATCTTTTGCTGAGTGGCTTTTACTAGAAATCAGTTCATTTCTCAAATGCTCATTGACAAGTTTTTCATAAAATCTGGCTCAGCTGGGTGTCATGCGGATGGTCTCTTAAATAACTCTGCAATGCGTTTGGTTTCTCAAAAACTCGGCACTTTTCAGTGTCCATTGTCAAAGGTGTCGCTAGGGGGGGGGGGGATGTGGGAGTGTCACATCCCCCCTCCCCCCATTCCAATTTGTCTTGTGGTGCCATTATCCATTGCGCTGTTTAACAGCTTTGGAGGTAAGAAATGGACAGTAACGCTACGTCGGCCTGTTGTGTCTCCTCTGATGTCTGGCGTACACCTCGTCAGCAATTGTCCTCATCTGGTACCCAACCTGTCTCACATACAGCCAATTGTCAGCGAGGTGCCGCAGGGCAACTCCGATGTCCCTCGCAGGGACGTTCTCAACAGGGCGACACTGCACCCCTCGGCTGGCATTGTAGAGGCACTCCTGATCACGAAGCACCTGATTGGCAAGCTGCTGCCAGCCGTCTGGTTGCCGTGACGACGGCCAGCTCTTAGTGTTGTTGACACTGTGGACCATTCTGTTTCTTCTTTAAATTCTGTCAAGGAAACGCAAAACCAAATGCATTCAATGTTACTGGGAACATAATCCCTCAATCAAAATACTTAAGTTTTTTATATTAAATTGCTCTTTAAGTAATGCCCATGGTCCATGACTTCAGATTTCATTGCAATTAAAACATTATTCATTCTTAAATTGTTAAAAAAAATCAATGGTTATCTTGACCTGATTTTTTAGTTGGTGTTATTATTTACAGAATTAAAACACAACAATAAATCAAGTGTATTCATGTTACACACATAATAACGGATAACTTATTTGATAAGCATAACCCTGTGAACTAAATAACGAATCGGCATACATTGACCGATAAGCAGATAAAAACCCCGTAACTAAAAAAAGTAAAAGTAAAACTAAGGCCTAGGCCTACCGGTTCTTTTCGTCTCTCGAGTCTTGTTCCAGAATGAGAATGGTCAGATCATAAGGAGCAAGTAAAATCACGAACACAATATGGTTAAAACAGGTTTTCATGCTAAACCAAAGTTAGATTTCTGAAAGAAACGATTCACAAGTTGCGGAAGCAGGAAATGCAGCAATCAGCGATCCCGGAGAGCGGCCATTTTGGTGAATTTTCACAACAAAACATTATGCATGTCGATAAAACATGTTAAATTTCATCATCGGGCGCCTACCGTATCGTGCGTGTACTACGTGTGTAGAGGTTCTTTCACTTTAGTAAAAAGGGGGAATACAAAAGGAGAATTAATTATACTATTTTATGGCTGATATATAGGCTCTAAAAGAGCCTATTTGTTATACATAATATATTCTATAGTAAAATAGCTAGTTTTATTTTACAATTGTAACATCAACATACCTTCAAAATTATTTAATCACGTCAGTCAATACAAGATTTTGAGGCTTAACCCTATCATAGCAATGGAATATTCCAATTCATTATGCCAGAAAAACAACACTTCTGAGAAGCCGTGACGTCACAAAGGCTCGTCTCGTGCGTCATTCTAAAAATACCCTCTCTCGAAATTCCTAGACCCGAATAATATGGCCGAATGGTCGAATGGTTCCTCGGCATTTTTCGTCAGGCCTCCGAACTGCCGAAGTATCAAAACAGACGCGCTGTTGCGACGCATTTTCGTTGAGTGTTTTCTGTCCGCGTTTGCATTCGGCCGACTGAACAGTGTTTTAGGGTAACTGGTTTGGGAAAACCGCTCTTTTAGGAAGACTTTTGATTTGTGTGTATTTTATACCCTTGGAAACAACTACATACACTTCACAGTATGGCAGAAACAATTTTGAATGGTGTTTCTCCGCAGAAAAACAGCATTTCAAAGCTGTTTTATACCGGCAACGACTTGAAAAACTCGCCGCCGAGTCCCACAGAAGAACTGAACGGAAACTCGTTGTCGCCCAGCCAGGAGGCAGAATGCAGGAGAATTAGCAAGAGACTGAGTGAGGACTTTATCCATTTCAAACTGCAGTCGAATGTCGGGCGGCCACCCTGCAAGTACTCCGAAACACTGCGGAGGGTTGGGCGTGAGGTTGAGGAAAGATACGCTATTTCACTGAACGGACTTGTGAACAATCTCCAGTACGACCCAAAGAAACATGGCGCCGGGAAAGAGCTGTTCAGCGTCAGCCTGAATGCCATGTTCGAGGAAGGTGCTGTAAATTGGGGTCGCGTTGTAATGGTTTATGTGTTCGCCGCTCGACTGGCTAAATACTGTGAGGAAAATGGCAACTCGGAGTACGTTGACGAGGTTGTGGAAGTCTGCGGCGACTATGTCTCTGAGAAGTTAACACCCTGGATTATGAAGCAAGGTGGTTGGGTAGGTATTTGAAAATTCCCACCACCTTTTTCATGCTTTGGAAAGCAATCATTCATAATCATATGATAGTCGTGACTCGTATAAAATTTGTATATTTTATTAAATTTGTATAGAAAAATGTGAAAGTGTGACATTTTTGTAAAACTGTGACATTTTGGACTGCAAAAAGTTATACAATGTATTGTGTTTTGATATGCGAATTACAGGAAATCCAAATTGAACTTGTTGAAAACTGAATTCAGTCAGTGAACCATATGGGAGGGAAATGACAACTATTTGTATTTGCTTTTTGATAATTATAAATTTGATATTTCACTTTGCAGGATAATTTCAATGAGAGTTTCAAGGCTAAAGATTGGAAGGAGAAGGCAACCTTCAACTCGTTACTGGTTACAGGGGCTGTACTTGGTGGACTTGCTGCGCTGAGGTTCCTGACCAAGTAAACAACACTAAGTACACGGGGAAAGGATAGTGGCCTATTTGTTGATTGCGTACAGACGGACAATGATCATCCATCAAGTCAATGACTGGAACACTTTGTCAGGATTGAAAGAACCGAAATAGCTAATATAATACAATTGGCTATCCATAATCAAGTGTTGAACAGATGTAAACAAATGTACAAACCTCAACTTAGTTTTTACCATTCTATATGCATTCTATTAGAAGTCAAAAACTTGAGGAAAATTACAATATATTTTACTAGATTGGCAAAATGTTAGCATATTATTAAAGCCCCAAAACTTGTGGGTTCATTTTTCAAAACGTAAAAAAAGTACTTTCTTTTACTCAATTAAAATTTCTTGCTTTTTTTGAAACTTCAAGACGAATAAGGAAGCTCACTGAAATGAAAAATGCATAAGAATTAGCCATAAGCCTTTAAAATCTGGTGGTTGGGCTACAATTGTACATTTTTGGCCAGATTTTATTTAATTCGCGAAATAATGCTATGGATTAAAAGAAAGTTTGCTTGATGTGCATTGAAAATTCTGGTCTGCTGAGATGCAGAGATTGCCATTTTGAAAACACTCTCGCTTGGATGAATATAATTTACATAAATTTCCATTGAAATAGGTTGGTCACATTGCAGCTGATTTGTGTTCTATCGAATGCCTTTGCTTAGTTACACTTAACATTTTTCTGTGTGCACCCTCCAAAACTTAACTTCTTTGTGTATTTGAAAACTTTGGCATTGCCATTCATTCTTAAAATAGCTTAAGAAAGTCATTCCTGTGAACTTTTTCCACAAGTATTTAATGTGTAATTTCGAAATTTGCATAGCCATAAGGACATGCAGTGTTGTCGGCAGAGTGCTCAGTGTGCGGGGGCACGACCCACAGTGAAAGGAGCACACGCCCCTTTACAATGCATAACATATTGCCTCTGCGAATGATTAATTTGTATTTTATAAAGGTTCATTTGGCTTGCTGGGTGTGTGCCAACAGTGAACAATGTTTACACACAAGTGCTCAGCATGCACTATAAAAAATGGTGCATACACGTGTCAAATATGGAAAACATTGACAATGTTGCATTACATTGAAACTAATGTTGTAAAACTACATATGTATGTGTAAACTCAAGTACGTGTTTGTGACAGTGTGGTGCCTGCTCAGCAGTTTGTGACCTGCAAGGGTGTGATGTGTATTGAGTGTATCTGTACTTTTAAAATAACAAGAGTGATTTCCATATTTGTGATTGTTATTTGGCACTGCTTGAAATTATTTCCAGCATTTTGGAGAAGTGTACGCAGGTTGTAGATACCTTGTTTTTGTGCAAACTGTCCTGTGCAAACTGCAATGCAACATTGAAAGTTAAAGTGGTGCTTGAAGTTAAATATTTGCAGGTGCACATGTATGAACTATTCAGTAACTTCAGGTAACTTTTTACTCTCCCATTTTCAACCCTAAATTTCACTGCATCCTCAAAAATTCACACCAGGTTCTGCACTATTTTGGTGGATGGAAGACCGCACCGTGTAGCCTCCTGGATATCTCTACAACGCGGCTTCTATAACTAGCTGTACACATGTCCGATCCCAAACGGCAAATTCATAAAGGCTCACAGTAGAATGCACTGAAAGTTAGGGTAGATGGAAAGTATGCTTCTGAAGACCAAAACTGATTTCAAGCAATGCCTAATATGAAACACAGAACCCACTTCAAACAGATTCCGATCTGAAGTGATCATGCGGTAGAACTGTACTGCTAAGGACATCGTATGACGTGCAATATTGTATTCGTAAGACACAAAAAATGTACAGTTTATTAGAATAATTGTATGATTTGTTGTGGTGTACTGTGCTAGTGCTAGCAAAACCATCTTGGTATGTAAATAATGATTAAAACTCGACCTAATCTGGCTGGCAACTGTATAGAATCTCAATTGGGGAATCCAGATATTTTGATTCTACATTCACAATTTGCAAACACCGTATCTTCTGAGAAGAACACTTTCTGTTAGAGATGGCACAGAATTGGTTTTTGGTGTCTACCACTATTCCTGTGTGGTGTCCAATTCGCAAGTGTTAAAAGCCTATGACAACAAAAATGTTTCAAAATGTAACAATTTATTTATATTCAAGATATGTCAAATTATTATGGTACTCATATATGTAAGACAGACTATAGCAATGCAATATTTAAAAATTGCCTCATGTAAAGTGGGTGTGAACTGCAAGCATACTTCCTGGTTTATTGAAAATCCTGGTTGACATTTTGAATAGTCATGCATTTCCTTATCTGAATGTTTGGTTTTTCCCCATTTGGAACCAAACCTTTACTTGAACATTACATGGTTTCAGTAACATGTGTATCACTCATGTGATCAATGGTCTATAGAAAGACTACAGGCTCAAAGTAATGTTCGTTTATGTTTAATACAGACTGCCTTTTGCCTGTAACCATTTAAAAATGGTCGTAATAGTTGACCGATGCCCCAACAGCCAGACTGGGTCACACGTCACTTCACATGAAAGTTAACTGGAAAATTTACACAATATTTATGATTTTCCCCTGTAGTAATCCATTTTTAGGGATTACTGGTGTTGGAACTGCATGTATCACTTTTGTGGCTATGCTTGAGACAGTGTATGAGCCAGAACAATTGGATCCATTTTCAAAGTTCTGGTCGTGGACGATCATTGTATGTGAAATGTTCATGATGTATCACAACTAAATCTTCCCAATATAAGAGAAAATACTGGAAAGAAAATGGATTGCTGGCTTATACTCTCTGTGCTTAAAACTGACGTCTATTTAAAATAGCAATTAAGCAAGACTACCAATATATAAACACTTGTATCTTTCTTTTTTATATTGTTTTGAATTGTAATCACCAACACAAGCACTATATATAATGTACATTAAGAGAAAATAAATAAATGTGAGCAAGCAAAAATTTGTGTAAATGTCTTTTATTTGATTATTTGGAATTACCTGTTATTACTTTTGAATTAACACAGCACAGCTACTCCCCACCCCATCGGCTTGACATTGGGAGGGGCACGCTTCACATGCGATCTTTTATATATGCATCAGTCATAATCCATAGAAAAATGATGAGTATTTTCAAAACTAAAATCTTACTGGGTTAGGTACACTATTAAAAATTATCATTGTACATGAGTAATCTAAGTCTTTTGGCTGCTATATAAATATAAAAGTACATATATTTACATATTGTTCGTCATCAAAGTGATTGTGATTATCAATTCCATCTCAATTCCATCTCATCAATATTCATTATTCCCTCGGGAATTATTTTGTATTCACCATTGTATTTTATCCACGATGTACACAATTCAAATCTCAAGTACAATATTTATCCCATACAAGGTTAGCATTTTGAGGTCAGGGAAAAAATCCCCGACACAATCACGTGAAATTTGCAATTCATCGGTGTGTTCATGCTTGGGCAAGTTCCCAATTTCTAGGTAAAAGGTCCTATGGTTATTTGTCACTGCGGTGGGCCGAGTGGTTTCTTGTTGACAGTCATGGCACGTACACAAACATGCAAATATGAGTCAGATAATCTATTTAACAGTCCAAAGTTCGGCTCAAAATGATTATATTCAAAACAAGCGATGGCTTTGTTAATTTACAAAAATCAATACATGAAGAGTTATCAAGTGCCAAGTAGAACAATTCATGTCCATCTATTTAACGGTCTAGTCTCAAACTTTTTGATAAAAAAACAAAGTTCAGTTTGCCAGCTGTTGTGTTCATAAATGTCTATGCAGTGATGATGCAAGAACCACGACAGAAAAATCATAAAGTCAATTTCAGAATCTAGGTATAAATTGTGCAACCTTAATACCTTCCCTATAAAAACATTTAACGGTTTATAAAGAAAAACCATGCAACTTTTGTTTGCCATACAATCTGACATTTCTTTTATCACAGCATTCCATCCACATATTTTGCAATCTGCACTTGACATGCTCTGATGAACAGCCTAGCTAGCAATGGAGTAGCAGTAGCAGTCGGGTTCAGATACTGAGAATCGATTGCGCAATCATGAAATTTTCCTACACAAGAATTTTTCCTCTGACGGAAAAGTTGTCCCAGTATTTCATCATGAAGCTAGGTTTAAACACAATATTTCCTTGGTTATTGTAATACTCGTGCCTTTTGTGCCAGAAAAACCACTCGCCATGAAAATACATGGTTCATTTCATACACATACATGTACATGTTTGTCATGAACTATGCATCCATTCATTACTATATTATTACATGGCGGGCTGGCTTGACAGATCCATGTATCTAAACATGAACATGTTTATGTTGCAATGTAAACCAGTCCTTGGTAAAACATATTGGGCTTTTACTGTGTATGCCTTTCCATTGTCTTTGCAATTGCCATTTTCCCAAATGTTGCATGGGAGTATGTACATGTCCTGTTTATGGTGAAACTGACCATGTCATGTTCCTTCCTCCATTCACTTACACAGGATATGAGGAAGTAAGCACAGCTTTTATTACAGTGACTAAAGAATTCATGTACAGAACGTGATCGAAAACGTGTACATGTACATGTACATCATGTAACTCTAGCCTGTAACATTATTAGTCTTTCACTTCTGATGAAATACCCCAACAACATGTTGCTATATATAGCTCAATGTAGAAAACATCCCACAGTCTAAACTGCGACCGTTTACTGTTGCGACTGCACTATGGCCAGTACTTCATGTACATGTACATGTAGGGTGGGAAATAACCAAATTATTATGATAATTTTAGCATTGCCATTTTTTATGTCTGCATATTTATGAACACTTGTATATTTCACAATGATATTAAGTGAATTGGCTTTTTTTGTTTTTACAAAAACATTAGTGTAATGAAATAACAAAATGTTCAATGAATCTTTCCCTTGCTTCATTCTTATTACTCCTAATAAGTTGTGGTTACAATTTATGTTTCTTTTACGCACGTACATTGTATTTTTAATTTGATATTCACCATCTCCAAATCATTTTTTGAATATTCTGCAACACCTTTTCATTATATTTTAATATTTCATGCTGTGCAAATTAACATGTAAATTATGAGGCCCAAAACATTGCCATATTTGGATTCAGAGAAGCCAAGGTTTAGACATTGAGGCAAATCTTTTCTTCAAACCGCAGACAAAAATGTAACCTTCCGCAAGGCTTTAAGTGGTGAATTCTTGAAAGCCTGCCAGCCATTCCATTGCATGTTTTCAGGGTCAACGATCACAAGTCAAGATCATGATTATTGACATTCCAGCTTAGACAAGAACAATTCAACACAGATAAAACAAATGTTTATTTTGATGCCTCACATTCCAAAATGTTTCCCAACCTTGGTATGAAAACTAATTGGAGGTAGTGGTTTAAGAAACACTACAGACTAATTTTGACAACCCACAAACCATGATGGAAAACAACTACATGTACATGTATATTTTTTTATCCTGTACGAGTCTATGAGTCAAAATCACCAGACACTGAGAATTTTCTAGTAGCAACTCGAACAGACCGGAAAAGAGTCCATGCTTCATGCCACATGCACACAGCTTTACACACTTCTGTTTATTGGGGTGATTCCAATCAACATTTATAGGGGTGTTCTGCAAATTGAGAGAGAACAACAGCAGCCATAATTCATTTGGGTGATTCCAATAAACCCTTGAGGGGTGTTGTTCATGGTGATGATTTTGGCACTGGGCCACACAGACAGTGGGCCAGGCAAACGGCTATGATCGATTGTGCAAACACAAAAGATACGTCACCAATGACTCAGCTTTTGTGTGTGGCGCCATCTTGTGGCCAAACTATTGTTAAGTTCAATAAGACAATGGCTCTCCGTTGGCCCCCCACCGTGGGAAATGACAATACAGTGACACCCCAGGCAAAATGGTGTCACAAATGTAATACCACCACATTCCTATTGTGGGATATGGGGACCGGCTGTAGTGATGCAGTGAAGCATTAGTGTCGTTGCTAGTTAGCAACCAAACAAATATTCCAGGGTTGCAATGAAGGCAGATGCTATTTTTAAGATGACAGTGTTTTTACAAGTCCTTTGACAGAGGGTTAATTAGATGTAAACCTTGAAAACTAAAATTGCCAATAAATACTTGTTTTAAGTGCTGGTTGTTATATTGTAAAATATACATTTTATGAATACATGTTCATACATGTAGATCTGCTTTTATAAAGCTTAAAATGATAATCAAATTAACCGGAAAATATTCACATGAAAAAAAAATATATCACAAAACAATTTTGGCTGGTATATTAATTGCTCAGCAAGTTGTTTTCTGGTCAAATAAACCAAATTCAAAACCAACATTGAAATCAAAACAGGCCAAATTTGCCATAGTGCATTTGGTTTTTTTTTAAATATAAGATTTGGATTTCTTTGATCTTGTAACTAGATGCATAGCGAAGGTTATAAAAAGGAGCCTCTTTCTGTAAACTTTAAAATACTGGTTTCTTCCCCCTCCCCCAAAAATTTCAGATGTATTCATCAGTTTTTCATTCTGTTAATGTCTGACGCTAATCTCTTCTTCACAAAAAAGGGTACAATGACACAAAATGGCAACTTCTAAGTTCTAGCCATGCATTCAAGGAATGCTGAACTGCAGTGTAAGGAATGACTGTTAAAATTTTGGCATTTGCGTAAAAAAACACGGACAAGTGAACAAACTTCATTATATTTGTGTATGTCCAGTTATTCCCCCCCCCCCATTATACCTGTTTGGCTGACGAAATGACAATTCTGCTGCTGCTTCCAAGAAATGATTAAAACAATGAGCATTTTACTGATAACAGTCGACCAGACTTTGCAATGTGTCATAAAGACAGCACTGATTAATTTGTTTGAATTATTAGAAACACAGATTATCTGATTAAGGGCACGGCCACATATCCTCTGATCTATTTGGTCACTGTTATAAATGGCTTGGTAGGAAGGTTTGGGAACAGGGAGTGGAGATATGTCATGTGACATAACGCGAGTCTATTTTACACAAGCAGGAATTAGTGGGATAGGTTGCTACATGTATGATGGATCCCAACTTAAAGTATCCAGTTGTTTCCCCTTTAACTTTCCGGCCCTGGGAGGTAACAATGATATGACATAAATTTAGCGATTCTGTATAAAATCCATATGGCTTGGATGAGTCCAACAATTTTGAAAGTTTATTCTGAGGATGTCAATTTCACTCAATGTCCAAAAACTGGGATTCGTTATATTTTGTGTTCCGTTTGAATTTGGGTCCTTTCCAAGGTGGTTTTTTGTTGGGGGAAGAGCTATTGTTGTTGAACCCATATCATTCTATAGGGTCCAAAGTGACATTTTTCCTGTCCTTGTTACCTTGGTACTTTGTAATTTGCCATTCAAGTATCATTAAGAATGACTTCAAACAATGTTCTATTTGTTGGGTAGGTAGTTTGCTATTCATAATCACTCTTGGAGGATGACTGCATTAAGGGGTGCATCAAGAACCACAAAATCATGTCACATGTAACAAGGACAGGAAAAAAATATGGACACCGAATTTATAGAATGACCAGTATATGTACTCGCATGTACTTTAAGAAATCTCTAGTGAAATGTCAATTATAATACTTTTTTTACAGTAAAGTGAAAAAATGCTGAGTAAGGTGAAACACTATGTGAAGTTTTTCCAGGTCCCATGGAAACAGAAGCAGTTAGTGTTTTAACAGGCGACAAACTAATGAACAGAGAATAGTCCTACAACTTTTGCAGACGTATCGCCCTGAGCTGGACCTCAATGTCTTGCCGTTTCCTTTGCTCCTCCTTCAAAAGTCCTGAGGGAAGACACAAACAACACAACAAGGTTTAAAGTCTGTATTTTGTCACAAGAGGGCGCTGTCCATTGAAGTAACTACCCATTGAGTGCATGTTTCAAATTGACACAACATTGTGTTGAAGTGCACTGTGCAGTCACTGAATGCAAAATGCTTCCATTTTACTGGAATCAGATAAAACATTTGAGGGATTTTGTATATAACGTTAAAAAAAGAATAAGCAGAGTTTAAATTGGAAAACTTTGCATTGTGTTGAAGACGTAAAGTTTTTCTGCTATCAACTGTACAAATAAATGCCAAACAGTTAAATTATAATTAACTGACCCATTATAAATAAACCCAGCAAAAGGTATTAAAAAATGTATACCAAAAATATTCAAATAAGACTCATACACGAAGAAGACTAAAAAATCTATAATTATAAGTTTGACCAACCAAAAAAAAACAACCCCAATCTGATGAAGATTTGTCTTGGTTGATTACCTTCAAGTTCCCTTATCCTCTTGTCTTTCTCTCGGTTCAGATCCTTCTCCACTTCATACCTCTTCTGCCAGTCTATTCCACCTGTCAAGACAGAACATTATCAATCAGTAGGAAAACTAACTCGGTAAACGAACTGATTCCACATTGAACAAGGAAAATTGTTTTCAAAAATAACAAACAAACAAAAGACAACTTTCAAAAATAACAATCCATGATTCTATATGCATAGAAATTTGTTCTATACTTCGACGCTGAATTTTATTTAGAATTTTTACAAGTCACTTTTTTTTTTTCAAGAAAATTGACCATACAAGGTGTCATGCTCTATTTAAAACTTTTGCAAATGTGTGCAATTCTTGCAAAGTTTATGCAAGTGATGCATGAAAGGTATGCCAAAGGCCTCAGTAACATGATGATGAAAATATACGCACATGATGTCAGTTTCAAGACACAAGCCAAAATCAAACGAGTGGAGCTCGAAGACAAAATGTTTACCTGGACTGTTCTGTTGTCGTTCTTGCATCTTGTGAGCTGCCAGCGTCAGCAATTCCTGAGCCGTCTGAACAATAAATAGGGGATCTGTGGACAAATAAATGCACCACAATTGTTAATTGTTTGATATTAATTTTCTTGATAGATCAAAAAGACAACCAGGCCCCACCCAGTGTTTTAGTCAAGTTCTTTTTCCATGTCCCCAAGTAAATTGAAATATATTGGTATTAGAAGGAATCACACCACACTTCCAAGGTTTTGTTGACTGAGAATATGAGTCGTTGGGCTCACAGCTGAACACTGTGGTCAGGAAATGGATTATAATGCGACAGCGAGTCAATCCTAAAGGCCATACTTTTCAACACACTGCTGTAGTTTCTTTTATCATAGTTCGTGTGGAGATGCAAATGCTCACCATTTCGATCAAAGTGTTCTTGGAGAATGATGCTCTTTCCATGAGGGGTCTTGTCCGGACTGATCGGCCTCGGAGAAACACGACTGACAACCTGTCTGTCTGCATCGCCTCCTCCTCTCTCACCATGCTTGACCACGCCCCTTTTAATTTCTTCACTCTCCATACTCGGAGATTCCTGTAGCGGATTTTCTGTATTCATTCTGCTATCGAGTCCAAATGAGGATTCAGATTTCGATGCTGACTTGGATGCCAACGAGTCTGTGAGAAGCTGAAAACTGTCTTTGCTCTTCTCCAAGTACTTCTCAAGGAATTTCCGATTTGGCCTCTTGGAGTTTTGGCTGGAGGTAAGTGTGTCTTTGATTACAGGTTGAACATGTCCAGCAGAGGATGTACTATTACTCGTAACATCATTGTTTGGCAGGAGAACAGTTGGACGGAGTTGGTAATTTCTTAAGGACTTTTGCCTCCTGTGTCTCAGTTTTTCTGCCGATGAGTGGAGGTACTGGGAGGTCTCCCTGAGCAGCCGTTCAGAGGCATTAACAGTGTCTCTTACACTTTTGTCAAAATCAGATACAGGGGCACTGACATGATTCGAGAGTTCATCGGTTGGATAATTTGCTGACCTCTCAACTGATAACTGGTTTCTGCTGGATGAGTCAAGAAAGCGCTCTCCTTTGCTGTTACCAACATCCATGGCAAATGATACACTTGACCCAGCTGGTCTGGCTTTCTGCCCCGTTGTAGTGAGGAACTCCTCCCAAACCCTCAGTTGCTGGGAGCCCGGATTCTCCGTGTCAAGTTCTAGGAAGTCTGCTTGGGGACGGTGGCGCTTCCTGCCATGCTTGTCGTGACTGTGGGCCAAGAAGGCATCGAGGGAAAAGAAAATCCCACAGTCCCTGCAGGCGATGCACTTAGAGTGACCGTGGACGAGGTATCTCTCAAGAAGAGACCCATGCTGTGTTCCCGATGAGGTGACATGCTTCACTGGCAACTTGACGCCTGTCTGGTTGTGTATCTGCTCTGACACCGCAGCAGGTCTTCCACTGTAATCCTGACCAACACCGCTATCACTACTATGCGATCCAAACTCAAGAGATCTCTCCATTCTAGACTTTGATGGTAGTATTGGTGAGAGTGTTCTTGGAATCATGGCAAAATGTGGTTCTGTTTCCAACATCTGCATTGTCAGTTTATCTGAGGTTCCCATGCTCTTTAGTGATAGGAACTCTTTGAGTTGTTCTTGCTACTAGGACTTCCAGATGTCTACACTTGATTCTGATGTGGAGAACCTGCAGAATCTGTACAGAAAATCAAAGATAATGAAACGAAGAGGGTTGTTCAGTCTCAACTTAAAAATTCAAATCAGGATGCGGGAGAAAATAAAACACTGGTCTTGTTCACTTTTTGATGTTTTTGTTATTCACTGGAGCTAAATGCCACAGCTGTGTGTGCATGCAAATGGGAATTTAGAAAGTGAGGAAATTCCAAACCACACAAGACTTTGTACGGTGTTTTTCTATTTGCAATGGCATTGACGAGAAGCATGATGGAAAATTTAAAAAAAATGCCAGAGAAGATCACAAATAGTTTGAAAATGTCTGAATTCACAACAGTGACTTGAAAATTATATTGCACATAGTCTCACTGTGACTGGTTTTATTCAAATTCAGTAACAATGACAATGTGACAGTAAAGAGTGCCTACTCAAGCATATCATAAACATAGAGAAACAAAAGCCTGTTGTATTCTAGACCTGTGAACGTGGATAAACATATCCACGCAGCCCATGCTCCAGAGTTGCTAGAAACACTTGACGCATGAGATTGTATGGGTACCCGAACGGCTCCTACCATTTCACGCGTGCATGACTCAGAGTACCACTGCGTACCGTGTGTGACCTCAGAAAATCAAAGGTTTGCTTGTAGTACGTTTGTTGTTGTGTTGAGGTCGTTTTTTGTCCCCTCAAATTTCTTGGCAATGCAAGATGCTACGCTCGCGTGAATTTATAAAAAAAATTTATAAGTAATTGTAAGTAAATACTGGCAAGATGACGTGCCGCGTGACAATTTTGAGTGTATTTACACGAGGCTGGACATGCTGGAACGTGGCGTTGTTATTGACACCACATTAACGGGTCTAGGCCTAGTTCTATTATCTTATTCTTGACCTGTCAATGCCTGTCTGTTGAGTGTTGTCGACTAGTCCCATTAACTGATTCACTGGCAGACTGGGGCGCTAGACATGCTAGATAGATCCTCTTTTGACATTTGGGATGTGGTCTGTCGTACGACAGACATGACAGACTAACATCCCAAATGTCAAAACAGGAGTTCTAGCGCCCCAGTTAGTGAGACTAGTTTAGTAGTTGTCGACTTACTTAATAATACTTTGTTTATAATTTATTTACCACCTGCCTACTTGCAGACTTGTCATGCTTGTCAATGTCATGCTTGTCCACATTCAGACATGTTGTCAGACATTGATGATTGAATTTTCATATCATAATACAAAAAAACACACACATTAAATTTTAATTCCATGATCATATAATCAAATAATTTATACAACATTTTTTAAAACAGCTTACACGTATCTTAAGCACTCTCAATCATGTTATCGATAACTTTTTTGAGACCGACCAAGCGCGCTTTAAGCACGGAACCTTTCCTCCAAAAAAAATCGTTTATGGCGCGCTTTGACCTGTGTGGGCTCTGTCATCAGAACTTAAATAAATGTAATATTTATAAACACATCCTAAGAAAACTTCACCACAATTGCACAACAAATTCATTAAAATAATTTTAATCTTCTTTCATTAAAATTATTTTGGAAATAATACAATATTTATTAATGTCAAAGGCACATTTGGAAGTACTTTCCATGCGAAGGAGTGAAACAGACAAAAACAAATCCCACAATGCATCATTTTGCCAACATGGCCGAACGCTCCCCCAATTCGCGGACGGCGAAAAGTAAGAGAGAATTTGTCGAAAAACTTTGACATAAACACTGATAAATTATCCCAAACAGGCAAAATACGTGAGAATGATAAGTTAAATTTTACTGCTTGACAACAGACCTTCTTTCTGTGCTTGTTAGCGTATTTTAAGCCTCAAATTAGCCGCACGTAAGGTGCGATTCCAACTGTGTATTACATTATCGTTGAGGGCGCTCCTTAGGGGCTCCAATTGTATGCATGTTGAAACTAAAGTAAGGCAGCTACACATATTGTCTTTCAAATTTTGTTCCACAGAACCTTTCAACTAGGTGAAACATTGAGCCTGTAGTGTGACAATCTTTTTTTAGATCCTATTTCCAGAATTTTCCTTGCCCCTTTCATTTGATAGGCGCGTAACTTAACTCGTTTGATGTTAGGCCGAATAAAATAAAACATGTTTCTCGTCCGGGTGTTTGAAAAAAAGGTGGAAGCGGGTTTTTTTTTTTTCCCCTCCAGATGGCCGCCATTTTAAAATTTCCTGCAACCGTTGGTGTTTCCACTGTTCAAAGACACTTTTATAATGAAAGACAAGTTGGACAAGAGAACTGAACATATTTACAGTGTCATTAGAGTTGTATTGGTCTACAATGAACACTTTTAGATGCATTTTCTTTAACCGTGGACTTTTCGAGGTGTTGTTTTTGGCTGCATTTTTCAAAAATAATAAAAAATATTAAAAAATAATAAAAAAATCCAGGCGGCCTCCGAAAAGGAAGCGGGCGGGGATGAGAAACATGTTTTTTTTTACTTCGCCTTAGTTGCAACTTTTATACAAATTGAAAAGGAGGAGGAGGTAATTACTAGACTAGTAAAAAGTCCAAGTAACTTGCAATTGGACCATACAAATCGCCGTTTAAACATTCAGACATGGTCTGGCGATAGTAGGCTCTGAATAAAATGGCAGACATGACGTCTAGTATTAAAAAAAAACCCTAAACATTTGCCAACAAAAACATCCGGATTCACCCTCAAAACGGCCACAGAACTACTACATACCATACGCCACCTGAGTTACAAGTACAGATTGATGTTAAGATCGAGTTACTAAGGTTTATTTACGATCCAGATGAAAAGTGGAATTTTCCTTAAAATTCCAAGAGCTCACTTCGCGTTCGTGGACACGTTAAACAGTCCAACTCATTTGAATGACGCATTGTGGTTGTGCTCAGTGTTCGTAAATGGTCCCGAGTGCGATTCCGTTCCCGCTTGGGATGCATCGATTATGCATGAAAATGAGTAGACTGGATTTCATTTGTAAACCCAAGTGCAGTTCGAATGACAATAGGAGTCGGGAACTAGGGCAGCTTGAACTGGTTTCCGCTCATAATTCTGACCTTACCGAACATGAATGTGTTACATAATGAACTTTGTACTAAAAAGTTAGGACTCTGGGCCTCAAGACTTTGGATGCTTGGGCCTTTTCAACAATCAGTGATTGTTTTCCAGCCCCACCAAAATCCAGAAACTAGTTTTGTATTATCTTCATGTTGCATTGCAGGAGGACCCAGTGTCTTAGATATGGACACAGGACAGCTCTTTGAGACATATACCATTGAGGAGATACGCAAAATAGAGCGAGAAACAAGGTGAACAACTGAGTCTAAAGGAAATGTAACAGCAGTACTCCTTAAGTTAACCTAAACCTCACAAATCCTTCAAATTCTATCAGGAGGTTTGAAGACAGTTGCAATCAAAAGAAGGATTTTGGAAAATACAATCCAGCTGAAATTAATTAACCCGTCGGCTTGTAATGTATGAAATTGTATTTACTCCCTGGAGAAACCATAAACCAGACAGTGTCGGGGAGTTGTTGGGCATATAGGGAGGATAAGGTAGGGCAGTTTGGGGCGGTACAGGGACCAATGGTTTAACATGGGCATGAAGCTTTGATGACCCCTCAACAACTTTCCACCCATTGTTGAGCAAGTCAGCATAATGCAATCTGCTAATATGTGGTTAATTTCTTGTAAATTGGTGTATAAGCCTAAGAAAAAAAGTTGTGAACATTATTTTTGTTAGTACAATAATAGTGTAAATTTTTAATTGTTAATTTTTTGCCGTTTTTTTAATTAAAGGTCTGACATTGAAAAGAAAAAGGAAGACCTGAGGCAAATGGTGGGGTGAGTATGAACAAGAACATCTGGAATTTTTCGGTTTTTTTTCTCAACATCACTTTGTCAGTAATTATTACTTTATGAATTATAGAAGTTCAGTGAAATGACTCAATATGTATTGCTTTATTTGCAGTGAACGTTATCGTGACCTGATTGATGCAGCGGACACCATCTCAGACATGAAAGCATGCACTGAAAAGGTCGGACAAACTGTCTTGATTCTTTGATTACACGTACTTGATCAGTACAGGGCATTTTGGTCAAATATCTGAACCCTCCTACTGTTTAAACAGTCACAGACAGTCAAAAATTTCATCCACTTTCCTTGCTATGCCTTTTACACAGGCTAGTCACAAACATTGGGATCCTATTTCAAGCAAGTGTAACCTGGAAAACTGACTCACTATGGGAAACTCGCACTAAAACTACTACAACTAAACTAAACTTGGGACCTTTGAAAGGAAAAGTCGTGACGAGATTGAATTAATAGAGACCAGAGACACAATTCCAGATTTCAAACCAAAAAGGACCAAAAAGAATTTATTTACAAAAACCTTAAACCAAAAAAAAGCAGTAACTAAAAGCAGTGAATAAAACCTAAAACCAAAGACTTAAAAACCAACAAAACTAAAACCCTAAAACAAACGCAGTGCAATAACACAAGCACTGTGACTAGTCAAATTCAGTCAACAGACAAAAACAAGCAACTGGTGGCACAGCTGTCTTATCAATCACCTACAGTCAAAGCACAGCTGTATCAAGTTACATAAACAGTCACAGCCAGTCAATTCTGCTTTATGTAGGCTTGGAGCTGTAAACTGGTGAAAACAGTCACTTGATTGACTTTGACTGAAAGGACAACTTGGCACAGAATCTATGTTTGCACAGGAAGGTTAATATGCTTAAAACTTCCACCTACTTTAATTCTACCAGTCCCATCTTTACTGGCATATTGCGAGTTGGTCACGCACTGTTCTTGCAGAGAGTCCATAGGGTATTTAACACTGTTCTCAATGTATGCTCATAAGATTGAATCAATGTATTCACCGTTGCGCCTTGCAGATTGTGTCTGCTGTCCAGGGCATGCAGGGCTACTGCACCAAGCTGCAGAAGACCCACATGGTGAAGGGTGTACTGGCTTCTCCAAGAGTCAAACCAGAAAGGTATGCTGTGTGCTTGGGGATTGAGGCAGGTCATTAGTGATAAATAAATCCAGTGACTGAGTGACTGAGTTGTAACCGCTTGCACTCAATATCATAATTGTGTGTAGACTTCCCTCTCACTCAAATGCTTCCCAATTGGGATCTTTTTACTGTTACGTGGTGACAGTATAGTTTTGTCCTGAGTGTCTATTCATACAAACTGCTGCGATATTGGGTTTATTTAATAAATCAGAATTGTTCGATAAATTTGGACAAAAATCCTGTGTTTTGTGTGGACTTGATCAGCCGGGTGCACATACTACACCTCAGTGACCTGAATTGTTGTGGCACCTTTAAACATGCGGTGTGTTCCGCACACCAAGCCATCAACCTTTTGGCTTAAATGATGAAGTTGAGCCTTTCTTGCTCACTGGTATTTAGTTTACCAGCTGAGTTTTGCCCTCGGTATGTGATCACTGTTTGTGTCATTTCTTGGCTGATTTTATTTTATTTTATTTCCTTGAAGGTCGTCCCAGAATGACTTCTATGCCATTGCTTCTCAAACCAAGCTGCTGATGGACATGCCTGAGAAGGTAGCACGTTTGTTCCGTTTCTTTTCTTCCTCACAAATTATTAGGAGCACAGTGCCTCTATCGGTATGAACAAGCAGTACAGGGATGCTTGAGATGGTACTCTAGACAAGGTGAATTGTGACAAGGACATTGGTTTGTCACTCTTCACGCCCTTTTACGTGTGTCTTGATTAGAGTTGCCACTGACTCGCTAACGACTCTGAGCCTGGCTCTCCCGGGGTGCTACACTCGCGCTATGCAAAGTCTCAAATTATCCAAATATCTCTTGTTTGACACGCAGTCCCTGAAAACCTAGCACTTGAATAATAATGGGGAATAAATGTGTGCTTGGGTGGTTTTAAACACTATGTTTAACCCCAGTTGGAGTCTAGATGCTGATAATTACCCATCAGCATCTAGACTCCAACCGGTCTTAAACGTAGTTTTTAATACCGGCCAAGCACATAATTTATTCCCATTCGTAAATACCTTTTCGGTCAATTAAATATTTTCGGTCCAAAAGTCAAAACAAGTCAAAAATTAAATGTTCCCAAAGATTTTGTTCAACAAGTTTACTTTATACTTTTTCAAACATCCCTCTAGCTATATAATGGTATGTCTATATCGTAATCAACTCCTTATATGGAGATTGTCAGGCCCGTTGCGCGTACTGCGCGATGTGGCACGTACTCGCGATGTGGCGCAGAACGCAGCTGTGCCGGTGTAGTGTGAAATTGTGTATTTAGGACTATGAAATACTGACTCACTGGTAGTGTTGCACATGCCTACGTGAGCATTATGAACGTTCAGCCAATAAAACTGACTCACTGGTAGTGTTGCACATGCCTACGTGAGCATTATGAACGTTCAGCCAATAAAACGGTAAACTAAAAGGCACCAGATTTCCTAGTCAAAATTTCATGTGACACTGGAAAAGTGTTAAAGACCAGCCAGCTGGTCTTTATCACCCATTTATGAATATGACTTGTATGATGGAATAGTTGTTAAAACATCTGCACTAGTAAGCAGGGGGACGTGGAATCAAATCCCACCCGAGCTTTTAAATTTTAAAAAGCAAGCTCTTGTACAGCAGTGTGCACCAAGTGCTCATAAAATTACACTGGTGAAGGACAAAAGCCATTTTAAAATTCTCCTCTAATTGTGCTTGTCTTTGTCTAGATTTGGAGTGCCATTGAGAGTAGTGAACACCTGCAGGCAACTGAGCTGTATCTGCTGGCATGCCACATTGTCAGCAGTCTGCAGCTAGACAGCAACACGCAGCAATCTGCACAGCTCCTAGCCTGGTTCCCTGTACTGTCACGGCAGTGGGCTGCTATTAGCCACTTCAAGGCTGGTATACTGCAGGTGGGTAAAGAGGGGTTTGTACTAAATCTTGACTTCATCTCAGGCTTCATGAGATTTTAGGTCCCTTACTTGAGAGATCTCTGGCTTATTAGGGGTCCATGTTTTGTTGAAGGGACATCAAATTTTATAAAATTACTTCTAGTTGTTGGAACATTTAAGGATCTTATGGGCTCCATGCACAAGTACCCCCTCAACGGTAAGAAAGGGAGAATTAGGGGAGACCACTGGGAGAGACATTGAAACCGTTGCTGACAGTACGTGCATGTGGCTTTCAAAAATGGTTAAAAAAAAGCGGTAAAAAATAAGCACCCTCTCTTCGCACATGAAGCCCATTGATTCTGATGTCAGAGGTGAAGCTGGATCTGGGGATGAAACCGAGGTTTAGAAAAGCCTAGTAGTATGAGCAACACTTGAGTATCTCACAGATAGAGGGACTGACTGGCTATTTATGGCCCCTGATCTCTTAAAGGGAATATACAACATTTGCTTTTGCTGTAATTTTCAGAAATTGATGGATTTAGGGGGTTAGTATTTTATAGTAAATATTATTACACCGACTTGTTTGAACTTTTGTGTTTGTAGATACTGGAAAAACCAAGAAAAACAATCATGTTCTTGTAGTCTGGTTCCCTGACCCCACTTAAGATGAAACTGAGCAATTTACAGATGTCGGGGAATTGTAAGGTCAGGGAAACAGTCTAGCTGGCTTGTACCCATTCATAGGTGTGTAATCGATTGAAAACAAAATGCGGACTAACTACATATTATAAATTGGGAGCAGTATTTGAAAAACAAACCAGTTTTTTCCCAATATTGGCCGGCTGACCAGCGTTGGAAATTGATACAAAAATACCACTTTTCTTGAAAATGACAGCACACCAAGTGCCAAGATTTTACAGAATGCTTTAGACTATTATTCACTAACAGTCCAGTAAGGTATTTTGTGATAATTTGGTAGTTTTGTTTTTTTGATGTTTGCAAATGTTGTATATGCCCTTTAAAGGTAGTGTACATCATTTGTCATTTGTGCATTTGTTTCGTTTGAAGCAAGAAAAGTGCTCAAAGTCTGAAGACAACTAACAACCAACATGATGAAGTTTTAGCTCTGTGAATGCTGTACATTCCGAGAAAACAATATTCTAGGATCTCGATTTCAATTCAAAAGTTGCAGAGTCATTTTTGAATTGTGCCCGAAATCAGCAATCGGGACACGTTGTCATTCAGCCGATTGCAGCTACGTGATGTCATGCACAGAACCGACAAATAATAACAACCTCGCTCGCGTGTGCGTCGCGTCGACGCTTGCGTGCTTCCATACACGGATTCACCGAATTACTAACCAGCTACTACAATGTATATCAATTTCCAAAAATGCGTAACTTGACGATCT
Source organism: Patiria pectinifera (assembly GCA_029964075.1). NCBI lineage: Eukaryota > Metazoa > Echinodermata > Asteroidea > Valvatida > Asterinidae > Patiria > Patiria pectinifera. Next base: position 28,944,502 of record CM057129.1, on the reverse strand, counting down.
TTGGATATGACCTTCCTTTATTGTTTTTTCAAAATGACAGCATGCCAAAAGGAATAATTTCACAATTATACTATCTTTAAACCAAGTAAGCTTTTCAACAATAATTTTGTCAGTTATTTTTTGGATAGCTGCAAATGATCTACTCTACCTATAAAACAAATCAAAATCTAACAGCTTGGAATTTTTCTTTTCTTGTTTACAGAGTTGTAGGAAATTGCTGAAAAATGGCAGCGTTTCGGATCAGGTGAGCGATACTTGCATTTTCATCAACATCACGTCCTCTATGCTTTTGCAATCTCCATTAGTTATATTGTCCTAATCAGTATTGTAACTATTCACTAGTCAATATTGCTACTATTTACCAGGCAACAGCTGAAGCCCTGTGTTCTATCATGCTATTGGAGGAAGGCTCACCACGTCAGGTGTTCACTGAATTCCTGCTTGCAAGAAAGGTGAGTTATGTAGGTTTTATATCGCTAAATCTGTAAAAGGGACCTGAAAAGGGTCCATGAAATGAATTTCACTCTGGAACATATTTGTTTCAAAAATTTATTCCTGTGAAATGTATAAAAACTATGAGACATCCCTTTTTGGTTAGACATTTTGTGCAGAGCACTTTTTATAAACATTTAAAATGTTCTTGCTTTTCCTGACAAGTGAGGGCGCTGTTGCCGTGATGTCACTTTAGGTACACACTCTTTAGATTAAAGTTTTTCTCTTCAAATTGTAAACACAAATTTTGCTCATTGAAAACATTTGTGAATAAAGTTTCTCATCTTACTGTCACATGACAACAGAAAAGTAACCACAGCAAAACACCCAAATTATGGTGACTTTTTATGCTGAAGCAGATGAAACACTGAAGTTTCTATCTTGAATGACATTACAGTTTTGCTCATGAATATGGAAATTTGTATTAGCATAACAACAAAAATGCACCAAAACACTCTTGAAATAGCAATGTGAAGATTTAAAAAAAAGTTAAATGGAACACAAGATACATTTCAAGGATTGCATTTTTTTTTAAATGGGCCCTTCAAGTTGAACACATAGGAGATTGTCCATAAAAACATTGGTGAAAGCAAAAGTGAATCGATCTTTCAACTGCTAGACCCCCCACAAACATTTGTTACTTATGTGCGTGTGAATGAGTGATGCTCTACTACGGTTCATTTGCTTAAACTGAAGCCTTAGCTGATTTGCTATGGTATCTGACAATGAACGCCAGTTGGAATCGTGTTACATATAACATTGGAAGCTATAAATTGGTAATAGAGCCGTGCTAAGAGGAAGTTATTTGACAACACTTCTAGAGAAAGATCCAAAGTGAAAAGGCCAAGAAGATAACTACGATGACTTTGAATAATGAATTTATTGAAAAATGTCTTTCCCTTTAGGCGGCAGTCCAACAATGCTTCCATGCCAGTCAGCATGGTAAGTTAGAACATAATTCCTATTTGAAAATCATTGCTCGTTATGTAGTTCAGTGTCTCGACCAAAGCAGATCTGAGTTCTAATGAGTGGTTTCCACTTTGCACATTTCCTCTTCATAGAGATAGCAGTTGCGTTGAATTAATAGGCTTTATTTATTCTTGTCTTCCCTTTAATGATGTGGTAGGTATGGGTGTTAAAGGCCAGATATGCAGCGTGATTGAACTGATATGTGTGACAGTGAAGCAGATCCACGCAGTGTTCTACCATCAAGAAGACAACCCGGATGAAGGTAAGACAATGACATAACTAGTCAGTTCAGCCTACCTGTGAGGGTGTTGTAGCATGGCGACTATATGTGACCGGCTCCACAAAAAAGGGTATTATGTGGCAAAAAAGTGATATTCAGTTATAAATATGGTTGGAAAGACATCAATGTAAGCTCTTATTTGGTATATAATAGAGCTCCATAGCCCCTCCTGTTCTGGATATATGACGTATTTGCATATTAATTACTTCCTTGGAGTTCAAATTACACTGAGAAAATAGGCTTTGAAATACCTGACTTTGTTTTAAAACAACTGAACGATGCACACAAAATGGTTTTTTTTTTCCACTTTGTTCATCAAAATCAACATTTCTGTGAATGAAACCTGAAACTGTAGGTATTGAAGATGTCATTCATGACAAAAAATGAAAATCACATTTTGACGAAATGTTCACCCTCTCAATGTTGAGCAGGCCATTACACAATAATGCTAAGGGCGACTTAATACCCTTTTTTGTGGAGCTGGTCACATATTGACAGTCATGTCTTCACAAATCAAATCATCAATTTACTCCCAAGCCTATCATAATAATATAGCCTCTTTTCAAGTCACAAGCTATTTTTATTATTATTATATTTCTGGTACTAAAACCAAGGAATCCTCAAAAATGCCCTAGGCACTGTAGCTCGCAAGCCTGAAGAAACATGTAGAGAGCAGACAATGAGAAGAAATGACAGTTTTAGAGGTGGGAGGAAAAGCCCAGAAGAATATTCTGAGGAAAACCCACGGAATCAGGTAGGGACTGAAAACCCAATCCACATGTGGACCAGAGCAGGATTCGAACCCGGGTCACAGCGGTGGAAGGCGAGGAAAGTACCGCTACGCCAACCTGACTCCCCTATTCAAATGAACTGTGAAAGAAAACATTCCTTTGTCACTTGTCTTCTGTTACTGAACTAGACTTGTGATTGACGTATTATTCACTTGTGGTTGACTTGTGATAAGATTGGGACTGAGTCGCCTACAACTCTTGATGGAGACCAGTCATACAACATCATCAGACTAATACACCTGAGCTAGCCTTGTAATGGACTTTATCTTTATAGAAAAAAAAGAGACTTTACAGGTTTGTTTCACCATGCGAATCAAATCCCACTTATCGTAATGTTGATCTTCCACAGCTCATTCCAACCTGTTGCTGAAGACACTACAAGAAGTGACAAGTGAGCAGCATGCATCTAGTTAGTATTCATATTCAGTTCATGTACTTCTAGACACATTTCACAAAGGAGGGCATAGGAAAGCTTAAACTTTGTATATATCTTATGATTTTTCAGCACCTTTTCTTTGTTGTTTTGTAATTGCCAACAAATAACTTGCAATATTCAATAAGCTTTGCACAATTCTTGAAAAGATGCTGTTCCACATAAGTTGACACTGCCTTCAAAATTAATGACTGGTTTTTGTTTTTGTAACAGACAAGAAAAAAGGTATCCTTCAGAACGAGATGATGTCAGCCTCGTTCACAAAGCATCTTCCCAAATCTGTCATCAGTGAGTACTATTCTAACCCCCCCCCCAGAAAAATAATTTCACATTAGTAATACGAGCATGTGACGTCCAATTTAAGCAAGTTGAAAGTTATTTTTTTTAACGTGTGTTCATTTTGATGACAGGTGCTGTTTTGCCATTAACCATTTATAACAGTGAATGACAAATGTTCTTGTACATTAATTATTTAACTTCACTCATAAGCATCCTTTTCTATTCAAAATGTGAATATGTACATTTTGTTATTTTAGAACGGGTTAGTGGAAATACTTTTGGTATATTAAATTTTTTTGAGGTACTACCTGCGTGTACATATTTGAATTCTTTGAGTACTGAATATCTTGCCAGACGGGAATAAAACATTGTGACATTACAATAAGATCACAGTATTTGTTTTGCCATCAGCAACAGGCACTATATTTTGAGTAAATAATACATTAGCTCCCCGTTCTGAAAGAGCTCAATGTAAAGTCAGCCCCTGCACCTGCTTGGACCATTCTCTGATTGGATCTTGTAGGTTTCCGGCCGTCACCTCGTACTCCCAGCACCACCATTGCCCCGACCTACTTACAGCAGAGCGTTGAGCAGTGGGTGGAGACCTGTATACAAGACGTGCACAGTGGCGTGGGCAAGCTGCTGAACCATGTGACGTCTATGAAGGCGCTGGCTGCGATACGGGACGCCGTGTGGGACATGCTAGCTGAGGTAGGAAGAACTTCATCATTGATTGTGAAACTAAGTCGTATGCACCTTATACGTACACAGTAGATGTTGCTTTGTGACCATTCCTTACAGCTACGTTTGCAGGACTTGACACACTGTATGGGCACTGGTTTGAACTTGTATGGCACAAAGTGCACACGACTAGTTTTATTCTAAATGTCACAAGCCAGTATGGCCCATCAGGTTGGCATTTATCTCTGGTTACCTTGGCATGAACGACTGAGAATATTTCTATTCTTCCTGGATGGGATGCCAGTCCATCGCAGGTTACACTCCAGCTAATGCTGGTACTCAATTTTACTACTGGGTGGAGAGAGGCAAGTGGAGGTGAAGTGGCTTGCCCTAGGACACAACATATGACCAGCAGCTGGATTTGAACCCCTGACCCTCTGATCCTGAGTCTTGATCCCTAACCAGTGATCCCCCTCAACTCTCTCTTACAGTTGAGGGGGTACTTGTGCAAGGAGTTTATATCAGATTCAAATGTAGCCTCCCGACACTGCAAGCTTGTCGGTAGAGTGGTTCAGACAGCTACATTAGTTAAAAACAAATAAGGTTTTTGTCTCACATTTGCTAGGTCTGCTAGCTCTTGGAAAGCCATGCTTTATAGTGCTGAAGGTTCAAACCCAACATTAACCCTAACCCTGCCAGACACAACACAGTGCATCAGATGTAAAGGTCTGTAGGACTTTGCTGCATTGAGCCATCAACACCAGTGCATCAACGGCCAATTCTGAAACAATGAGAGCTAGTCCCATTAACAATGCCACAGATGTACCATGCTTCAGTTAGGGGGTTAGGGTTGAAATACACTATCTGTAAAAATATTCCAAAGTCGTTTTACAAAAACCAAGTTAAGTTACCCAAGGTATATGATCTTGTGATCAGACATCAACCGCTAAAACATGACATGTATGACAAGACCTTTTTCTTTCTTGCAAGGATGACAGTGATATCAGTTGGTCCACTGTCTGCCAGTGTGTGATAGACAGACACCTGTCGCTGTGGGGAGAATTCATCAGACCACTCTTCCTCACTAGAGTACAGGTAAGTTCGTTGCCACTTCCCGAGACTGTCTTGAGCCCAGTTTTATGGAGATGCTAAACATCAATTATTGTCTAGCAAATTTTGTGTGTCCAATTTCCTGGCTCAGCTAACCACAGAATTCTTGTACACATAATGACCATTCTATCCGTACGACAGTAGTGCTGAAATTCTGATCTAACCGTAAAAGCACAGAATCCTAACGTATGAGATATTTTTATGATTGTAGAGGACCACAATAGAAATAAGCTGAATGTAGCTTTTTTGTGTTATCCTCGACAACGCCTCAGGTATACATTGCATTATGTGTCAGTAGTAAACTTGATTTCTAATTTGAGGAGAGCGTCAGATAAAAACAAACAAACAAACAAAAGTATCTAAGCATATAGACCTTTCTACGCTTGGTTGGCAAACTGCACATTTCGCCAACCACGGGTTGCAAAACTGTGGAAGGTCCAACAATGCAAGAATAAAGAAGAGTTATTACAGATAACCAACATATTATTTGATTGTTGGAAATACAACATTGTCAACAAAGCTACAACATAATTTCTAAATATGCCTTTTTACTATGTATTGAGGGCGTTATGGGGACTTTTTTTTGAAAAATATGTTGCCAACCACAGCTTCAATTTATGCGCTTGCGGCAGCCCATATAAAATGGCGCCAATGCTTACAAACAAAAGGATGGTCTATAGCCAAAATTCTGTGCTTACCGTGAAAATACGGTAACTGTTAGCTTAGAATTTTCTGTTACAGTTAGCGGGGATTCTTTTGCTTACGATAAGCACGGCCATGGAATTTGGCCAAGATGGGAGCCGATACGACAAACAGACAATACACCACTTTTTAGTGAGGAACCTGCTTCTGCTGAGCATACATATTGGGAGCACATTAAAGGGGTGCAAAACACATTCCAAAAGCAAATCAGGAAATCGTTTCTATTGGTTAACACGATTTATGTACGGGGATATTTTGAAATCGCCAGAGTTTCACTTCCTGTGCAAATTGGAGAAAATTATTAGTTATGCTAGGTACGTCATGAAAAACCCAAGTGTACCATGTTGGGTGTCATTAAGAATTTATTTTGGCACAGATAAAAGAGTAATTTTCCAATTTTCCTTCTCCCCCCTCCATTGACCGATTTTCCCCTTCCAGGCCATTACCCAGGATGCCCTAGACCAGACCTCCACCGGCACCCAGCGCCACACCCAGCAGGCCCTGGCTGACCTGGGCTCCCTGTCTGCTGAGCAGGATATAGCTGCCTACGTCTGGGCTGAGGCACCCACTGACACCCCTAGCCCAGCAGCATGGAAGGGTGGAGGGTCACTGGGTAGGCAACATGCTGGTGAACCTGGGGGGCTGTATATGAAGGCCAGGGCTTTCACACCTAGAACTCAAGGGTGAGTTACGCTGTAGGGGTGTGCATTTACGGGTAGTACGGGAACCGGGTACCCGATTGAAAAAAAAATGTTAAACCAAATCCCAAAATTCAAATCTTGGAAGTTGCTGTTGCGATTGTTCATAAAGGTCCGCACGATAATATTACCACATTGGTGCATCAATACAGCAAGATACAAGTGTGTACAGTGAGCTTAAAGCTTTACGGTGTAAGTTTCGCGAGCGTCATAAACGTGACGTGTTTTGTTTTGCCATGTAGCCTGGCTTTCATTTTGAAAATTCCCCACAAATGACGTTCATTCGCATTGTCTGAGAAGTTACTAAGTAATTTGTAAAGTAGGTTACGGGTACTCGATCCTATAATCTGGAACCGGTTCCTGACATCAAAGTGATGTCATTATAACATAATCTTTTTGATTTTGTATAAATTCTTATATAGAATTTGTTCACATTTTTCTAGACTGGAGTTTGTCATTTTTATGTCACACATGATAAGGCATAATTACTGGAAAATTGGAAAAGCGAAAACAAAAACACCTCATTTTCATGAACAGACGCAGCTTTAGTACGTGCTTCTGTTTTACCATATATTTTTTACATATTAACTCTTTTTATTCACACATGTAGTGCCCAGTTTGTAGCTATCACACGACCTGTTATTCAAATTTGAACCCATCTCGAGCCCATTTACTCACATTGATACCTGTTTTGTTCCCAGAATCTGCGCCACCCTGGACAGCCAACTCAACTCACTCTTGGAGGACATGACTCAGTACACAGAGAGCCCCACCCCACAGCCCAGGCTCCCCACCCCCCAGCTCAGGCACCCTGCTGGGGAGAAGGTTACTGTCAAGGGGGCCGAACCTTTTGACAAGTTTGCTGACACCTTGACATTACAGAGCTTCCTACAAATCTCCTGTGAAACCTGTCTGCAAAGGTGAGTATGGCCTAGAAAGTGTCTCACGGCACATTTAGAGTTAGAAAATGGCCAACAGGTTAAAAGCTGAATGACCTGTAACATTAGGGTCAACATTATTTAAATATTCATGTTTGTATGAATTGGGGATCACATTCGGTTTAACATGAGCATGGATGAGAAAGAGGCCAATTCCGACAACAGATAAGGTGACATCATGACGTATAGCAACCAATAAGATTTCAGAATCACCTCCACTGTTGCCTGTCCTCATACGTACCTATGATATAAAGACAGGTGATTAGTGCTTTGGATGTGTAGTCTCCATCTCAAGGAAATGTAATCTCCATGTCAGGGATAACATAGTCTCCTTCTCAAGGAAATGTGGTTTCCATCCCAAGAAAATCGTGTCTCAATTGCAAGGAAAAGTAACCACCATCACAAAGAAATGTAGTCTTCTCTCAACAAACTTTAGTCTCCATCTCAAGGAAATATGAATTCCATTTTGAAGAGATGTAGTCTCCATTTCAAGGAAACTTGGAGCCAGGGAGTGAGGAATTTGGGAAGATATGAATTACATTCAAGATACATTCCAGAATATCACCAATGAAACTGCAAGTGTTATAACGATTTGTTTACATCAGATTGATATCCGGTTCGTAAGTGTGACGTCATCTCAACTTACTGTACATGGTGTAGCATGGCACCAATGGAACCGGAAGTTAACGCAACTTGAGTGTTTATCCAATGGGCGCTCGTAATCAGTGGTGCGCGCGCGTGTATGACGAAGTCACTTACGAACCGGATTGTTTCTTCTCTTTTTCATCCTAGATTGTTAAGTTTCTTCAGTAAGCAGTTGGAGGAGACCAAATCTCAGCTAGATGCCTGCCTTCACTTAGGACAGACGGAGCAGAGCTCTCAGATTGTGGACAGGTAAGCCTTCCATTTAGCCTTCAGTTTACCTTCCTTTGGTTAAGATGGAGGGGTGTTTATTCATGTCTTGAGTGGCAGAGCAGAAACAAAACCTCTAAGCAGCAAGTCTAAAAAATCCATAGCAAGTTGTTTCATATTTATTTACCAAGGGCTAATTAAGCATAGAACATATTTGCTTATCATAAGCAGGTCACCAGCCAAATGTCATGCGATAGCATACAGCCTGTGGCTGGTTCTCAACAGATTTTTTCACCGCACATAGATTTCCTGGGCAATAGATAAAAAAATGAACTGCTTTCTTTATTTGGTTGAGTTCTTAGTAAATTTGTTCCCACATTCTATTCATTGCTGGAGTTGTCCATTAACCCACCTATTGAAACGTACACTGTGGGCAAAGTTGTCCTTTCAGTCAAAATCAATCAAATGAAAAGCTTCCAGCCTTCATAAAGCAGGATTGACTGGCTGTGACTCTTAATGTAACTTGATACAGCTGTGCTTTGACTGTAGGTGATTGAAAAGCCAGCTGTGCCTACCGCTTGCCTGCTTTTGTCTGTTGACTGAATTTGACTAGTCACAGTCCTTGGTTGAAATATGATCTGACTGTTGGTGACTAGCCTGTGTAAAGGCATGGCAGGGGAAGAGGATAGATTTTTTGGACTATCTGTGACTGTTCATACAGCAGGAGGGTTAATAACAATGTTTTTGTATGTACCATATCAGGGCTTTGTTTCTGGGTCGTCTCTGCTCAGCCATCGTAGAGCTGTGTCCCAATCTGCAGAAGACTGCCAACATAGCTGAGCCCGAGTCTAAGCCCGCCAAGCCTGAACCACAGAGGTATGGATAAGTCAAGCCTTGTGACCCTTACAAGCTCTTAAGGCTTGTTTAGATTTCAGTTGTGGATCCCTCGTTCAAACAGGTGTAACCCAGTTGCAAATTCTTGTCACAGATTTTAGGACGCTCACCCAGTTTGTTCAGTCACATAGGTTTGCGAAATCAAAAGTTCTTCTATTAAATAAACTTCAGTTTGCTGGAAGGTCACAGGTCTGTTTGCAAATAAAAATGTCTCCCCTAAACCATAGGACATTCTCCTAGACCATTAGTCAAGTTCCTGAATTGAATTGGTTTTTACAAATTAAAGGTCGTCCTAATGAAACGCCGTTCCCACTAGATCCACCAATTGGGGGATCTGATCCACCTTTTGCCACATTGCCGGATCAGATTGCCCAATTGGTGGATCAGATCCGGCAATTGTGTGCAGTGGGAACGCTAACCGTTGTAAGGTGGATCAGGATCAGATCCACCTTTATTGATCCACCTTTGGACTAGGATACAGATCCCCCAATTGGTGGATCAGATCCTGCAATTGGCGGATCACGATCAAATGGCGTGTAGCTCATGTGAAAATTAACATGTCACAATAAACAGATCTCCACCTAATTGGTAGGTGGTACTTCCAAAACGAAGGTCGTTCTTTGAAATAGCAAGTCATCCACACAAACACGGACGTTTCAACTAAAAAAACTTGGTCAGACCAGATTCAAAGTGGATTTTCACGCTCCATACACATTTTCTTCCCATAGTTGGCTGAAAAGCAAATTGATGGGGAAGCGAGCTTCTAGCAAGACAGCAGAGGTAATCAAAGAAATTATTTTTTCTTGAAAACAGCTTTCTTTCCTTTCCTCCACCCTCCTAAAAGAAGGTGGAAAACCTGTTCCTGAAAGAGTGCCCTTTGTGCATTGGGCACTTGAAATAACAGGTTTTGGCCACAGTGGCACTGTTGAATTGTCTAGTTCTTTTTTTTTTTAGTTCACAGTTCACTTCAGTGTTCAGTGTTGCGATCCACTTTCCTCTGCTGCAGTTTGTATGTGTTTGTCCAGCCGTCCATCTTTCTCTTAGCAAATCCCATTAGAAACTACACAGTGGGCCAGATAAGGGAAATATTTGGGGGGAATTGTGCCTTTGATGATACAAGCATGGCATTTGGCACACAGTCAGAGTATGTCATGAGAAAGATATTTGGCTATAGGGCCATCGCAGATTTGTCCTTTGAAAAAATTTAGGTAGAACAACAATCAAGGTTCAAAATTATCAAAATGGCCGCCATTGCTAGTTACCGGTACTCTTAACTATATTTTTTTCAAAGAACAAATCTGCAATGACCCTATAGCCAAATATCTTTCTCATGACATACTTTGACTGTGTGCCAAATGCCATGCTTGTATCATCAAAGGCACAATCCCATCACCTATGTGGCGTACTAACAAGATTTGACGGTCTTCTCTTCTCTGTTTGAGCACAGATCACTGAGGAAACAGAGTGGGATAAACTGAAAGCACTCCTGCTGCAACAGAGCAAAGACGCTTACAGGTAATCTCTCAGTTGCTAGACCACTTTCTGCCAATGTCATACCAAGACTCCAGATCAGTGTCAACATCCTCAATAAAACGTCAACTTTGCAACTGACATGCTGCGTGGATATTTGTGCATGAATCAAAAGTCAGTCACAAGTCACTCCCGAGTCAGTCATGCAGCCTCAAGTGATGAGCTTCCAAATGAGCTGTGAAAGAAATATGGCATTCCCTTCATAAGTCCCCTGTTACTCTTGATATGACTTGTGATTTGACTCATGATTGTTTTGTGATTGAGAGAGAAGTAGATCATTGGAGACTAACACCAGCGTCGTTGACCTTCAGAGCTCAACCACCGGTCTTAGGTTGAGCACTCTTGGTGTCATTCCCTTGGAAAGCAATTATCCCTTGGGATGTTATTATATTCTGCTTGATGAACAAGCTCCTGAGGTCTCTGGGCTGCGGACCAGGCTTTGGTGAACTGGTTTTATGTGGCCACAGCCGTCCCCCTTCCCTCTGAGCTTGGAAAGCTTCTGGAAAGCTTCTGGAAAGCTTCAGAATTTCTACTGAGCCATATAACAGCAATTCCTCTTAAAGCTGCCTTGGCCACATGGTCCAACATGTTCTTTCTCCTCCCTTTTGGTATGCCAAGTGCTGCAAGGCATTTTGGCAGGGATGCATTGTAGAAGCCTCTGCTTCCTATTTCTATTGGAAAGTAGTAGGTGGCCAATGAGCGGTCTTCACATTCGGCAACACCAATTGACCAATGATTGGCTTGTGAGTTTGCTCGATTGCACTTCTAGCAAAGCTTCCATGTAAGTCTCAACTTAAACCCACTCTGCCCATGTTGTTGTGCAGGGTCTGGAGTGATTTCACTGCATCCAGGATCTTGGCTGATTTCAGCAAGTGCCTGACGGACTCCAGCAGTGAGGCAGCACTGAAGGCCGCTACGGTAAGTGACATCATTGATGAATGTCGGTCTGTAATGGCTGGATATTTGTATGAAGCATAAATGCTGCTGAGATGTTTGAATCTCAGGCATACTACGGGGCTTTAATCCTAAGCGCATAGCCACATATCCGTGTCCTTGAGTAAGACGCTTTACTCTAATTGCTTCTACTCATTGTTGGGTATAACTTGATACCATTGGTTGATTGCAACCTGTCGCCTAGAATTTGCCGCAAAGCTACGCAGAATAGCATATGAGTGTAAATTTTCCACTGTTAGTTGGTGGTGTTGTAAAACTCTTAAATTTTGTAGTAAAGCTTCCAAAATTGGTTTATCTTTATTGTTGTTGAAATTCTTTCAGCAGTATTTTAGATTTTTAGATATAAGTTTTTTTGATGTCGTTTTTTTAGCATTGGGATGCCATTGAGATACAAGAAGAGTCGGAAGAAGGCAAGAGGGTGACCTCCAAGGTCCACTTACCTGTGCAGGTAAGTACTCACGGACCCTTGAATGCATGGATTATTTGGATCATATGCACAGATTATAATGTTTCTTGGACATAGGCCAGCGACCGCCCTTTGCTCTGAAAGGTTTAACCCATTAGCACATGTCCTACATTGTATTACATTGTGTTTATTTACTGAAGAATCAATCAAATAGAGCCATAGAGGGCTCAGGTGGTTTCGGGCACTAAAGTGACTTAAGGGTTAAGGCATAATGTGACCTGAGTGAATAGCATTGACATTGACAGATGACACTGGCAATGACACTGGCAATGACATGATTCATAGTAAGAGGTAAGGAAGTAGGTGACCTACACAGTCTGATTACTGATGCAGATGGAAGTTTGTCAGACGGCCTACTAAGTGGCACTAGCAATGACATTGACAGTTTGCATTGGCTTCCAAAGTCTGGCATCAAGTTGTAACATTTATTAATCCCTGTTATTTTGAGCAAGTGTGTTAAACAGGGGTGGGGTTTGTCAGGATTTTTCCTGATTTCAGCATTTTTTTGTCAGGATTTTTCCCGATTTCAAGATTTTTAACGAACCCCTTTTGAAATCTGGAATTTCTGTGTATTTACCTCAAAGATGCTTTACCCGTATGGGACAAAAGAAATGGGTCATTAAGGCTGCCTTTAGGCACATACAAACACATCCCATAGACATCCCGGAACGTCGAGTTTATACCTCTGGTTCTCTTCAGAACCATTCTCTTAGTTGAGAAATTATTCGCACATGGTGTTTCGGCAAACCTTTCATTATTTACATCCCATAGACCTTATGTTGCTCTTGGGCCCTCGGTGACCCTCAAACCCTCTGCCAATTATTCTGTGGATTTTTCATTTTCCCGCAATCTTACCCCTGGTTTAATTACAGTGGTACTGGCAGTGACTTCAGCAGCAATATTTGACCCTTGTGCCCCACAGTCACAGGAAGAGATGCAGGATGGTTGACATTGCTTTTGCAGTCCTCCTCTCAGTGCCAATTTCACTGATCTTGGAGCTTATCACTCAAGACTGGGTAAAAGTCCTGACCATGACATTGACAGTAGGACTTACAGATCACTCACAGTCAGTGGTGACATCGGAATCCTATCATATGCTTTTATTATTGTTTTTATTTTCACATCTAGGCATCATGGTATGTCCAAACTGTGCTGTACTCACTGTGTGAAGAGATCAACAGAGTCGGTGGCCATGCTTTGTCTCGGTAAGATTTTCACAAATATGAGCTTTTCAGTGAGATATTGTGGATATTGAAGTTTCTATAAATTACAGGTGCTTGGCCAATTGACACATCCTTCAAGTCCTGTTTGTGATGTCTTGATTAAGCAACTGAATGTGCAAAAAATTGTCTGATATGCATGCATGTGTGCATGATGCCCATTACTGGACTTTGTAGAGTGGCATTTGGGAGGCCGTCCTGTTTTTACCAAGGTCCTTAATTGATTGCAGGTGAACAATGCTTGAGATGCCTCATGTATTTGTTGGCCAAAGCTAAGAGAGCAAAACTAATTTGCTTTCAATACCCTGTACCTAACGTTTATTACTTATTTAGATAGTTTTCATCATGCTATTTCATTTCTTGCTTGGTTAAGACATTTATAACGCTTCTCAACTATTCATACGTCGGTGAAAGGCAAAACCTTATATGAATTTGGTTCTCAACCATTAAAAGCAACGATGTTGAAAGAAATATGTCATGAGGCTGCCAAGCTCAAGAATTTGCTATTAGCGCAAATAATATTTGCCATGCAAAAACTAACCATGCAATGTAAACTGTCGAGGACTGGTTTCTCAGCTGAATTTGGCAAAGCAAGAATACTTTGGGCCCTGTTTAGTACTTAGCTTGCTGACATTTAGTCGTTTTCATCTCCGTCTATCTCCTTCGCTTCCCACCAATCCCAGCATGATCCTGTCAGGCCTGATCCAAGCCACCAGCGACAGTATCCTAAGCCTGTACAAGAAGCACCTTGATGATCATTGCAGTAAGGGGTCTCGGCTGATCCTGTCCCAGCCTCAGGCCCTCCAGCTACTCTTTGATGTTCGCTTCGTTGCCACCATCATGTCTGGACGTGGAGAGGATGCCAAGGTAAGATATCGGTTGATTCCCAGGACGCTACAATTCCATGCAAAATTTGTTGGCAACCCACTTTCTCTCGCCCCTTAGTACAGTATTATAGAGGTTGAAATTCGATACGAAAATTGCGTGGACAAAAATGACCTAGAACAATCTATTTTTGAGCTGTAACAAGCACTCAGAATGCACATACAGTAAAAAATCTGATCAGAAAAACATGGTAAAAGTTTGATTTATGTCCCCTGGGTGTTAAAGCTGAAGCTAAAAACAACAGGAGGTATGCACAATACAATTCTAGAATAACTTTTTGTCCTGTTGTAATTATTGTGCTTATGTTAAGTTTTGTGTTATGATGACTTTATTTTTTTCAATTTAATTTAATTTAGTGTATGTTCTCTACTGTGTAATACTGGTCTTTTATTTATTGTCTTATGTATAGTGATTTAGTTTACTCTTAGGCGATCCTCGGTTTTGTCTTTTATGTATTGTTTACTGCTGTTTAATTGTGTGTCTTAGATTTACCACCAAACGGTTACTACAGAGAAACCACTTGGGGGGGGGGGGAGAGTTGACATTTGTTATATGAAACTGCGTTCATTTTACCAAGTAGTTTTTGAACTCTAAATAGTCCTATCGTTGGCATCTAACCATGGTATGCATGGGGAAGCCCTAACGTTGATCACTTGACATGTTTTTCCACTCGTGTACAGCAATATCTTGGGCAGAGTTGTGTCATCCTTGTTTTTAGTTAGACAAATGCTCCATATTTGTCCTTTTTTGTTGGTATTTTCATATCTGCAGAAGAATTCAGTTCACAAAGACAACGTTCAGAGGCTGGTAGACCGCTTGGAGAATGTGATTGATCCGTTTGATCTGGACGTCTTCCTGCCTCATCTACAGACCAACCTCAACAGGCACACTCAGAGATGCACGGTATGTACATTTAACAGGACCTTCAAACTCTAAATTAATGCCTTCCAAACTGACTCCACGTTTTAACCTTGGAAAAGTTAAAACTTAACTTTTCTTGCCATTTAAATGTGGTACATACAAACTCCTGTTACTATCAATCATCTGTGGCCCCGTGGCACTTACAGAAACTGCCCTTTGAACCTCTTTATAATTTGTGAAGCATGAGAATAATCTTTGTACTCGATCACATCCCAATTATATTGTCAGTGACCAACAGGTAACTTCACAAAGGCTGCCACCATTGTATACAAGTTATTGTATTTGATGTTTTCAATACACTGCTGGGCTGAGATCAATGTTCAGATGTCTCTATGTGCTGCACACAGGCTTCCCACATTCATGAAAACATCCTGGAATTTTAAGCTATCATGGAAAGTCATGGGTAGTCATGGAAAAGTCATAAGGAGCATGGAAAGTTGATATTCCAAAAAACAAATTGTCATGGAATCCTGCACAACTAACATGTGATGATGCGTAAAATTTAGCATTCATAAATACCTAAGACAGTTTACGCATTCCTATTGGTTGAGAGCCCGTCACGTGGCCGGTCTTAAACGGATGATAAAGACATGGCTAGCTGGTCTTAAACACTTTTCCAGTGTCACAATAAAATGTGGACTCCTAAAAATCCAGTGCCTCTTATCGTTTCATTGGTTGAACGTTCACAATCCTCACATAGGCATGCGCAACACTACAAGCGAGTCAGAATTTTATAGTTCTAAATTCAAAACGCAACGCGCCAGGTGCGTTCTGCGCGTCATCGCGCAGAACATGATACGCGCGCGTCAATCTCCATAAAAGGGTTGTTTACATCTTACTCGCCAGCTGAACACTCCATTATTTTGCAAGAGGGATGTTTCAAAAAGCATAAAGTGAATTTGTTGAACAAAATCAGGATGTTTTGAACGAATTATATTATTTTTTCTTACCGAAAAGGTATTTATGAATGGGAATAAATATGTTCTCCATCAGTATTTATCACTCTGTTTAAGACCACTTAGAGTCTGGGTGCTGATAATTACCCTCGCCTCCGGCTCGGGTAATTATCAGCACCCAGACTCTAAGTGGTCTTAAACAGAGTGATAAATACCGACCGAGCACACATTTATTCCCTTAATGGCAGTCTTCCAGTTTGCATTCCAGTTTACTATACTCCCTCTTTATGCATGTCTGTTCAATACTTGTTGCATGTTCCATGCAGCATGTGATGCTTTTGTGGTGCTCAGTGGTCTTGTGTCAAACTGGAAGGCTGAAAGGGAGCGGCATCCCTTTCCTCCTTGTGATGACTGGCCAGTGTATTGTAAATAGGCTCCTAAGATGCTAAAACAGCGTAGGAATTGGTCATGGAAAGCCTTAATTTTGTCAGGGAAACGTCATTGAAAAGTTGTGGAATTTCGTTTTAGGATTTCCGTTGGAACTCTGTACTGGGGCAGCCTTTGTGAAGTGTTGGCTAAATGTTTAAATGTTTAAAAAGAAAGTGAAACTTGTGCTAAAAGTTTAGCAATTTAAATTTGGATTCCCGCCCTCACATGCCCTCTACAGATGCTATTGGGTGCCCTAGCCAGCCCTGACAAGCACCTGTATTCCTCTCACCGTGCCGTGCCCTCAGGCTACCAGGAGCAGCATAACGTGCTTCCCTTGGCCAGCAGTCAGGGTCGCTTCAGCCTACTGCCTCTCAGTACCAGCTCATCACAGTCAATGCAGAGG
Organism: Patiria pectinifera; assembly: GCA_029964075.1. Taxonomy (NCBI): domain Eukaryota; kingdom Metazoa; phylum Echinodermata; class Asteroidea; order Valvatida; family Asterinidae; genus Patiria; species Patiria pectinifera. Next base: position 28,927,679 of record CM057129.1, on the reverse strand, counting down.
ACGCTCCCACGACCGCTGCCACAGGTAGGTAGACCTGACAAAGCTGTGTTCAACTAGGAGGTAGACCTGACAAAGCTGTGTTCAACTAGGAGGTAGACCTGACAAAGCTGTGTTCAACTAGGAGAACATTGACACTCGTTTCATACTCGCATTCCAGACTCATGCCAAATCAATATATATCAAGAATACTCTGGTTCTGAAATGTATGTAACTTTTCAAAGCCTCATGGACTTTGTTTGTGTCCCAACTTATGAAACATTTTGGTTTATTTGTGAAAACTGGGCTTTGTCTCCGACTGCAGATATAGGCTCCAGGTGCATGATTCTAGACTGCTGAGTTGGGAGATTTTTGGCGGGTTATATTCAATAAGATGAAAAGTAACAATGATCAGGTGGCATTTTATATATTGACTTGAGTGGGCTGCTAAGTTTAACTAGAATTATAAAGCAGCATCCTCTTTCAGTGATTCCCATTTGCGATTTCCCAGGTTTGCAACATTGCTCATGTTGCTAGCATCATGTCTTTAGCAACGGTGCTAATGTTGCTAGTATCGTGACTTTGGGTGTGATCCCTGGCTACATGGCATTTATGGGTTTGTGGCTTCTGACTAGCGCCCCTTGAACAAAAGTGTTGACAAAATGGGGAACTGCCAACATAGGGCTGGATAGCTCAGTTGGTAGAGCACCCTAACGGCAATCCGAAGATGGCAGGTTCAAACCCCGCTACAGTCAATTTTTTTGGTTCAACCTTACTATAGAATAATAATTATAAAATTGGATGAAGCCGCTGCAAACTGCTTCACGACAGGACTGACCTAAAATATACAAATCAAAAGCATTAGAGGCTTTGATGTCTCCAGCCAAGCAGGATCGTTCTAAAAGGCAAAATGAATTGTAATTAGAATTATCATCAAGTCAATCACAAGTTGATCTCCAGGTAGATCCAGAATTAACAGTAATGATAAAGGAATGGTTTACAATGGTAAAGGAATGCCTTCGTCAAAGTTCATTTGTGACTTGACTTGAGAATGGATGACTTGTGATTGATTCGTGGTGACTGTTGACGACTTGTGACGTCTTCTGATGGACTAGTAATTGACTTGTGATTGCACTGTGATGACTTGCAATGAGGTCAACACACATTCACACTCTAACTTACCAGTCCCTAAATGAGCTTCATTCTATTTTAAGAAATGACCCTTTTTATTCCCGTGACCTCGATCTCTCTCTCCATACAGCCTGCGTCCCCAGCCGTCATCCACCATCAGGACCCGTCCTCCCCACCTCCCATTCTCCACAAGTCTCGCACCGCCCCTTCCTCCCTCTACTCCAAGTTTGGCTCTCTGAAGACCGGCTGGCTGGCCAACATCGGCGGCACGCAATAAACATGGACCAGTGACAAGGTAAGCGAGAAGTTCTCAATCATTGGTCATGGTACCTGTTATTTAGGGTTCGAACCAGCGAAGCATAGTCGCCGAACAGTTGACACAACTGCACCAATAAGCAAGAGGTTGGTTCAAATTTCTACCGAGCAAGCTTGTTAACTTTTTCTTGCAAGTTTACAGAGAGCACAGATTTCACAGTACTTACAAAGTTACCTCAGTGAAAGAATGTCTCAAGTTTATTCGCCTTTCAATTGTATGACGCACCCCATTACACCCAGGAATGGTGTGTCATAGTCCAGGAGTGGGTCATCCTTTTATTGAATCTATACACCCCCGGAGTCAGAGTAGTGACGCACCAAATGTATATTTTTGATGCTATTTGGCAATGTTTTTGACCCACCTTTTATACATTTTGATGCACCGACGGTACTGAGGAAAAGTGACGCACCTCATAAATTGTTTACCACACCAAATCATGACTTGACGCACCCTTGTGTCACAGCCATAAAGAACATGCCACACTCTTGACGCACCATTGAGGGGGGGGGGGGGCATGGGGTCTAACTTACGATTGACTTTGCATTACAAGTTTTACTGTGTCATCAATTATTCTTAACCGGCTTCAAATATATACGGCTATTCGCTATATCTGCTCAAAGTGTTGCCCACTGAAGATGGTGAAGCAGTAAACACGTATCAGCTTGATACTGATATTATTTTGAAGGAAATAATTTCCTTGCTTAAAGGGAATATACAACATTTGCAAACATCAAAAAATAAAACTACCAAATCACTTTGAAATACCTTGCTGGACTGTTAGTGAATGACAGTGTAAAGCATCCTGTAAAATCATGGCACCTGGTATACTGTCATTTTCAAGAAAAGTGGTATTTTTGTATCAATTTCCAACCCTGGTCGGCCGATCAGCGTTGGAAAAAACTGGCTTTTTTCAAATACTGGCCCCAGTTGACCATCGCACTTGTTTGCAATCGATTACACACCTATGAACGGGTACAAGCCAGCTAGACTGGTTCCCTGACCTTACAATTCCCCAATATATGTAAACTGCTCTGTTTCTTCTTAAATGAAGTCAGGGAACCAGACTACAGGAAAATGATTGTTTTTCTTGGTTTTTATAGCATTTTCGAACCCAAAACCTCAAAAAAGTCAGTGTAACTATATTTGCTATATATTTCCAACCCCCCAATTCCATCCATTTCTGAAAATTACAGCAAAAGCAAATGATGTATATTTCCTTTAAAGACTTAACCAAGATATGCAATATCCTATGACTCTACTTCACCAAAGATGGACTGGAAGTTTTTTTTCCCAGTAATATTCAAATACTTCACCTTGGTCAAACACCCCCTTGCAACCCCCTCCCAGCTGCACCACTGAGAGTAACTGGTTATTATTGGGGCCCAATTGTGACTCGGTAAGAAAGGCTTCATCAGTTGCAATTGTCATGCCAGTCTCCCAGCTGCTGCTCTTTCAGGAACACCAATTTTCTATTTTAGGGGAAGATTTTTATTTTGTCACCACAGAATAAAAAAAATTGGTTCAAGGACAGACAAATTGTTCACACGCTGGTGAGTATCACCTGCTGTATGATATAATTGGGCCAGGCTTGTCTGATCTGTTCATTCTTCTCTGGGGCGTGATCATAATCTGTTTGTCCTTGGTTTGTCTTCTTGGGTGTTGGTCCCCCACACCATCTTGCCAGGGGGTCTATTAGATAAGATTTGAAGGTTGACACAGAAGAGTAGGTTTGTAGAGGATCTTTGAGATGTTGCCTGATGTGAAACAAAACTAACATCTGTCCGTTGTCAGGAGAAGGTTGTCAGTTATTGTAGCCAATAGTGTTGCACTCTCTAAGATAATTGTCCAATCTCTCTGATTTGATATCTAAAAGGGATGGGGACTGAGAATGGATTATTTTCCACCTTCCTGATAGGGGTGCGCATCAGAACTGGGCACCCGAGTACCCGACCGCTGATATCAGGAACCGGCTCCAGATTATGGGATCGGGTACCCGTAACCAACTTGACAAATTACTTGCATGAAGTTACTTTTGAGACAATGAAATAGAAAGGTTTTGAATGCCATTTGTGGGAATTTTCAACGTGAAATTAAATGCTTGTATTGTTAGCATAGGGGATGCGCATCGGGGGCCATTCTCTGGAAAGTGAGCCTGATATCACACACGTAAATGAAAATATGAAACTTTCCGATAAACTTCCGATAAATTTGAAGAAAAAACAGTGAAGGTGTCTGCTTTGGTTGTCTATTATGCTATATTAATACAAAGGTATTCACAAACAAAAATATATTCCCCATAATACATTTCAAAAAGCTTTCGAAGGTCACTCTCGTTACTGAAGAATGGCCCATTATGAAGTTTATTGCAGTAATGTTGGAGCAAAGATATTATAACCCGTGAATAATATGAGGGCCCTGATCTTGACAGATCAATTTTTGGTGGTCAGGTGTTGCCAGTGATTTTCGTCAGGATGGATTTTGTCAGAATGGATTTTGTGCACAAGGGACCCCTAATAGTGGCTCTATTTTGAATATCAATTAAAGGTTGACCATCAAAATGGGCTGTTTTTGGAGTTGATTTGTTTAAAAAAAAGAACAGACTTTGTAAAAATGGTTGTTGTTCTTCGTGTGAAAAGTGGAAGTTAGGACTGTGACGAACACAATGTACATGTATACCAAATATTCGACTATCCACAGAATGTCAAAACAACATTTTACCAACATTTGTAAAATGTTAGCGGGCTCAAAAAGATGACGATAAAACGTCTGTGAAGTTCAAAGGTTTTATTGTATGCCAAATGTCACATTTTTGTGGACAGCCATTTTACACGCCTGATTTGAGAGTTTCCATGAGGAATATTGGCCGTAAGTTGCATCTTTAAAATCCGTCAAGTATCAGCCAGCCAGCTATCTTGAAAAAAAATAGATAAATACATATATGTGATATTCATTTGGTTTTTACCTCAATCTCAATGGTTGAATATTCAAATATTAGATAAAACACAAGTTCCAATAATCAAATACTAAAGTATTTGAGAATGCACAGCACTAGTGAAATTGAAAGTGAACTAGATGCCATTATTTAAACAAGTTCTTTCAGTTTTAATCATTTGCTCCAATATGGGCCTCTTTTTTTATAGAAATATGCAACCATTGAGTTTTAATGGCTATGGTTTCAAGGTATTGAGCCAGAAAACATGTTCCTTTCTCCATGCTCTGTGCTCTTGATACAAGCCCTGCTCCCAGCCATAAAGAAACAACCTGCTTCTAGTCAGACAGGACTGGTGTTAATTACCTGACATTATCAGGCAGGCCAGGGGTCTGTCTACATAACCCACTGTTACGTCTGCTGGCCAGGCTGGCTGGACCAGGGAGCTGGCTTTTAAGGTCAGCATTATGTAATGGTCCTGTGGGTGGCAATAGAAAATAATTGCTTAATCCTGGAGGAAGGAATTTGGGTGTTTGGTGATGGTCTAGGAATGTTTTTCTATTAAAGTGGGTGAGAGGTGTTGGAGCTGATGAGTTGTATACCGGTACTGTGCTTGAAGCAGTGAATCCAGATTTGTTATATTGTTGTTTGTCATTGTTTCAGGAAACTTGGCAATATTCCTGACTTGTTCCTTGTTGTATGTGAATAATTAGCGATGGTCAGATGGAAAGGGGGTGGTAAGATACCTGAAGCACCCCCCCCCCCAGATCTGTCCTTGATGTTGTATTTTTTAACCCTGGACAGACCATAGAGCAAGCTGTGAAAAGGTTCGTGCCCTTCTTATGTGTGACTGCATGTGCTTGTGTATGCATAAGCTGCCAAAGGTTCTGTTGTTAAAAAATAGTGAACTGCCTTACGGCCAAACCAGACTGTTGATGCCATCATGGCATTCAACTAAGGAAGGTTTTTAAAAAGAACTCAAACACAGGTTTACAAAATTTGCTGTTGTGATCACCTTATGCTGACTTTCAGTAACTGTTCAATTCTGCACTGCATGGGTAAAGAAATGTAATAAATAAATAAATAAATAAATGTATTGGTCACAATGTAGACCATTAACGTGTTGCAGGCTTTTGCAGCCATTTGATTTTTTTCCCCATTCAAATCAATGTAACCAAAGCGAGGTTGGAAGGAAAATAGTCTGGTTCCTTTATGCACAAAAACAACATCATTCAGTACTGTTATTGGATACAGGGAACATGACTGAAATGGTGGCAGCATGATAAAGGTCTATTGGCAACCAAAAAGTAGGACACTAGAGATCTGAAGCAAGATGAAAGCTGCATGCTGTTAGTTTTCTCTTAAATTGTCGGGAGAAACATCCCTTTAAGTGGAAAACAACATTGAAAAGACACCAGGCCAAATATTCTTTCACTGCAAGGAAGATTAAAATGGTATATTTTGGACAGTTAACACAAGTTACATGCTGTCCACTTTCCACTTGTGCATTCTTCTGCAAGTATCAAGCAAGGCAATTGTGGGCTCCTTGTAGTCTTGTCAGGGTATCCATTTCTTATCCAAATCAAATTGCTGAAAAAAAGCTGGAGGAAGTTGAGGGGAAGTAGGTTTATTCACTAGAAAGTGGACACCATAACTTACGTTAAGTGGACATTGAATTTAATTGTCTCCAAAACTGCAGGCAGCTTGATAATATCAATAACATTACTTGACAAGAATAGTTAATTTAGAAGTTTCTATTGCCAAATGCTTTTGCAATTTTTTTAACTCTTTTAAACATCACAGAACACCAGTTTAATGTTAGTTACGGCATCCACTTAACGTATTGTCAGTATTGTGATCTTACACGTAGGCCTATATCCGTTAAAGGGAATATACATAATTTGCTTTTGCTGTAATTTTCAGAAATGGATGGAATTGGGGGGTTGGAAATATATAGCAAATATAGTTACACTGACTTTTTTTAGGTTTTGGGTTCGAAAATGCTATAAAAACCAAGAAAAACAATCATTTTCCTGTAGTCTGGTTCCCTGGCTCCATATAAGAAGAAACAGAGCAGTTTTGTTTACATACATTGGGGAATTGTAAGGTCAGGGAACCAGTCTAGCTGGCTTGTACCCGTTCATAGGTGTGTAATCGATTGCAAACAAGTGCGGTGGTCAATTGGGGCCAGTATTTGAGGAAAAAAAGCCAGTTTTTTTTCAAACGCTGGTCTGCCGACCAGCGTTGGAAATTGATACAAAAATACCACTTTTCTTGAAAATGACAGTATACCAGGTGCCATGATTTTACAGGATGCTTTACACTGTCATTCACTAACAGTCCAGCAAGGTATTTCAAAATAATTTGGTAGTTTTAATTTTTGATGTTTGCAAATGTTGTATTTTCCCTTTAAAAGGTGTTGACATTTACTGTTTAATGTGGTCAAAATAACATAAGAAAGATACTTACTACATACATGTGTTTGTTTTGCCTGTCAATACTGTGTCAGAGCCTCAGAGGGGGACATATGTTGTCTATAATATTTCACAGTGTCAAGATGTTGTCAAAATTTGTTCATGTTCTCAATCACATTTTTTGCTATAACTTTTTGTTTGCTGTCGCAGGATTTTTCTCTAAAAGAAATTGTGTTTTTTTGTGTTGTCAAATATACTTGCAACATGTTAACATGAATTTATGACTAAGATATATATTGAGATGCCTCTTGAGACTACTGTAGAGAGCAACTTTGAACAAGACAAAAGGTTACTGTTTAAAAAAAAATCTAAACTGGAAATTCAGGGTGGCCGAGTTCATTATTTGACCACACATTTTGACCCCAAGGTGAACCCTGCACTTTGTAGTTTGGTGGAGATCAGACCATCAAATCTGATAGAACAACTCTGGAATGCTGTTGCCATGGTTACTATCCCACCAAATTGGAACAGTTTGTGAAGACAGAGGCTGTGGTTTGGGAAACAACAAGGGGCCTCATTGTTGGATGAAAGACCTGAGTACTGTTTAGCCTGGGCCTGGTGGTGCTGTAAAACCCATCAAAACTTGGCAGTAATTTAGTCTGGGTCTGCATTGTGCTTTGATTAGGGGCCCTCTGGACAGTTGCCCGGTTGGATTTTTGTGTGTGTGTGTGGAGTGGTACCGGTATTTTCCTTCAAGTTTCAAGTTAACTTTTCAAGTTTTGAGTTGACCTTTTGAGTTTCGAGTTGATTTTCGAGTTAAGTTTACTTTTCACGTTTTGAGTTGAGTTTTTGAGTTTTGAGTGGAGGTTTTGAGTTTCAAGTTGAGTTTGAGTTTCAAGTTGACTTTTAAAATTTCGAGTTGACTTTTTGAGTTGACTTTTCAAGTTTCGAGGTGACATTTTGAGTTGACTTTTTGAGTTTTTGGTTGAATTTTGAGTTTGAACTCGAACCTTAAAGAAAAAACCCTCTAAAGATTGTGTAAGTCAGCCAGTTTGAGAGCCTGCAATACATGTATGCTGGAACTACAGGTTTTTTTTACTACCAACATTTGATCATCATTTCATTTGAAGGCATAACTTAGCCATTAGTCACAGTTCTAACAACACAGATGTGGTAGATTTTGCTGTCATGTTTTTAAGTTAACCTCAGATGAATCACAGTATCTTTTAAATTGTTCAATTGTATTTTGGCCGTGTTGTAATGTACAGTGATGAGTTGCGTTGTAATGGACTTATGAAACGATGTGGTTTTTCACCTTGTCACTTACATGATATGAGGTCATGTTGGATCAAGCAAAAATAACTCGCCAGTTACTCTCTTTGGTAATTTGCTATTTCTCCGCAGTGAGTAACTACCTTGCCGTGGTGAATTAAAATAAGATCCATGGTTACTCACTGATTACTCGCTGCTTCACATAGGCAGTTTCCAACACTTTACCAAAAAATGTGTAGGTATAGATGATGCATGTAATAATTTACAAATATATTGTTGAAAACAAACACTGTCGCATGATGTTTTTTGGGTTTTTTTCAATTACTCCCCCATCTCCCCCTCCCCCCATTTAACCATATTTCCCATGTACTTCATTGACCTGTCTCTAGTAATAGACATAATTTCCAGCGCCTTGAGTACCTAATTGTTGGTAGATACGTGCGCTATATAAGACTTCGGTATTATTATTATTATTATATAGTCACTGTAGCCTCAGAAACTGGACTACATGTAACTATTACTCACTGTAGCGCCCAAAACCGCCCGAAACCGCCCGAAACCGCCCGAGCACTTTATGGTTCTATTGATTCTTCAGCAAATAAAAGCAAATATGGTACAATGTACTACAGATGCTAATGGGTGATATCCTTCGTATCACTTCAACAGTTGTTTCGAAGGACATATTTAAAGATAGTAAAACGAAGTGCGATATCAAAACAATATGCCAGAGTTGATCTTTTAAAACGCATGACTTTAGAAGTAACCTCTTTCAGAAGTTGACAGCTCAGTTCCGCTACAACAATTGTAGTTTTAAAATCGGACCCCTCTGATGCATTGCCAGAAAAAAACCTGTTACAATTTGCACAGGAGGAGTTTGTTGGTTTATCTCTTACAACTGGAGTACTTGTCTGTTGGTCTTGCCATCCTGATCCTGTTTGCTGCCCCATTATGGGATGGATTGCAGAGTGGGGATTTTTTATTTTAGTCTCTTGTTTTATTTGAACGGTTGTCTGTGCAGCTGGCTAGGTTTGTTTGCACTGATGGGCTGTATAATGCTCTAATTCCTTCAAATCCTCCAGGCTTAGTTTGAATGGAGTAGTTCAAGAGTAAATGTTGCTTAGGCTTCCTTACTTTTTTTTTTAACTTGCCGATAAAAAGTGATGGCTTGTTAGCTTTCGATCATAATTGTGTATTTTTTAAACCGCAAAATAAAAATGTGAAGACTTCTGACTACTATACAATGTACCTGCAGGTTTTTTTTTTTAGTTTTTTTTTTCAACTTATTAGTTTCCCGATTTGTTTTTCGTTAGAAATATCAACAATTTAAATCAGTTTTACGCTGCGTTGTACGTGGCCCCCTATCCACCACCTCCCTCACATGTCCTACGCTTTGTGCGACCATGAAAATTTGGACAAAAATGTGGACAGCCCCTTACCAAATGATGTGCTTAGCCAGGAAGAAATTAGCTAAGGAATCTGCAAACAGCTGGTGGTACCTTGTTCAACTGAACCATAAAAAAGGAACAGATACTGTGCTTCATACTGTAGAACCTTACTTGTAGGATCTTGTGTTCCTCCATCGTAGGATGCTGGCTATGTTGGTAGTGCCCAAAAAAATTATGAAATTGTCAGAACTACAAGCATCACAAGATAAAATGTGGTATCAAATTAAAGGGGACAACAGGACCTTGCATTTGATTGATGTGGCAATAGATACATAGATGGAATAATTATGTTCAAGTGTATTTTTTGGGGGGGCTAAAATTATGGAAATTTATGTACACGTAGTCATTGTGCCACCTTGTTTTTACATGCAAAATTGAAGTGTTGTTATTTTTTTATTTTTTTAAGGCAGAGACAATTATAGGTTCATATTTTATGCCATTTTTTTGGGGGGGGGGTTGATTAATATATAAGTTTCTTGTGAACTGGTTCTGCTTTAAAACTTGTTTTGAGCAGTGACCTACATGTAGTTATCTAACAATGTTTTCTTGTAAAGAGCTACATGTAGTTTCGATTAGGTCTACTTTTAGAAGTTGGAAAGTACCGGTCCCCTGTACAAGACCAGTTTTACACAGGTGATGTCACTTCTGTATGCATTTAGTACCAGACCATTATGGTGGGATTGACCTGTGAAACTGCACAGGCCAGGGTAACTCATAAATCATGCTGGCAGTATGGGAACACTATGAGTCATTTCTTGTGTCATTCATGTATTGGTATCCCCAAATGTTGAGGGAGTGGGGAGTGCATTACACATTAGGGTATTCAGTGATACCCTGGGGAAAACCTAGACTAATGTATGTCAGAGCATGGTCTGCGGTTGTGTGTTAAAGGGAATGTACAACATTTGCTTTTGCTGCAATTTTCAGAAATAAATGGATTTTGAGGATAGCAAATATTCTTAAACTGACTTGCTTCATGTTTGGGGTTCGGAGATACTGGAAAATGCAAAAAAAAAACAACCATGTTCTTGTAGTCTTGTTCCCTGACCCCACTTGAGATTAAAGAGAGCAATATATAAATTTATTGTATTGTAAGGTCAGAAAATTAGTCTAGCAGGCTTGTACCCCATCACTGGTGTGTAAACAATTGCAAAGAAAATGCCGAATAACTAAATATGAAAAATTAGGAGCAGTTGTTGAAAAAAAAGCCAGTTTTCTCCAACGCTGGTCGGCCGACCAGCATTGGAAAATACAATTTTTTTTGAAAATGTCAGCACACCAGGAGCCACAATTTTACAGGTAACTTTAGACTGTCATTCCGTTACAATGCAGCAGGATAGTTTGTGATAATTTGATCATTTAGTTTTTTGATGTTTGCAAATGATGTATCTTCCCTTTAAATAGTGTTACCATTCAGCAAGGGTTTTGTGAATTTGGCCCAACCCAACAAAATGAGTTTGAAGTTGCCCAGAGGCACTTTTGGGTTGCAGGCATGCCTTTCAGATTTTGAACAAAGGAAATCAATAGAAATAGTCAACATTTTCACACCTTGAAAAATATCAAACTCTCATTATCAAAGAAGTGAATGGAATATTGAAGTGAAGAACAGAGTTTACTCTTTTTACTGCACATGAAAAGGTACACAGTCACATTTCAAATGTCCTCAAGATTCATTTTGTGGGATCTGCTCTTAAAATTCAGAATGGCTGTGATACAAATCCAGTATCTTGTCATTTTGTTTCTGCCATTTTGTTGGAATCAACAATTGTAATATTTTGTTCCACCAGGTATGGCTGTACCTTGTGTTAAATGCCACAGCAACACTGTCAAAATTACTTAAAATCACAGGCTGCATGTCATTTTGTTGTGGGTCCCTATTAGGGGAAGTATTTTAAAGTGGGGGTGTCAAGAGCATTTATTATTTGGTTGAAGACAAAATCATGGTGTTGGTTTTTCAAAATAGGTAAAAATGTTATGTAGAATTGTTGTAATGATGTTTGAGTTAAGGTGAAATTGAATCAGTGAAGAACTTGACATGCATTATGTGGAATAGATCACTGGCTTGCTACAATTGGGATAACTTTTTTTTAGTGGACGCTATGTGCTTAAGGCTCAATACCCTGGGAAAAGAAGCCGTCTTTAGCTGTGTTCTATCTTTGTAGCCATTTCCTATTCCCATTCCCCCAGCGCTTCAGTCAGTAATATTCAAATGAATGCATGTATTCCTGTAACGGAGGAAGCCTTTTCTATCCTAGTGCAATTTGAGAAGATAAGTGCCTGCTAATGTATTTCTTGTTGTGGAAACTCCCTCCAGTTGCTCAGGAATAAATCAATAAATGGAAATGACACTGATTCAAAAAAGGAAAAAAAAAACCAAGACGCCAAAACCATAGAGTGTTCACTCTTTGATGTGCATTAAACTTTGACCTGAAGTCTCATTAAATTTTTGCTTAATGCAAAAGTCACAATGAAACTTCATTTGTTGATGTCATGAAACTTGCTACGCTTTTGCTTTCACATGCATTATATGAACCAGCTTTTATTCAGCTGACAGTTACACTACACAGTTTTTAGTGCAATCAGTCAAAATTCTTGAGAGAACCACCGTTCTTTAGGATAAAATAGTCCCCTCACATGGAGTAATCTCCAGACTCTTGTCAAGTTGTACAGTACTGTCCACTCTGCAGTACCGCAAACCGGTGCTACAAATTTATTTTGTTTGGTTAGTTAAACTGCATCCCAACACTTGAACAGAAGGCCTTCTTTTGCTTTCATATTTGAAAAGAAAGTACATGAGAATGAGATTTGTAAAGTTGATCCTTCTACTTAGACTTTAAGAGTCGTGCACTTTCTGTTCTTAGGTTGTTGATCATTTTGATTATAATCTGTGACATGCACTGAATAGCACCAACCTGGCTTTTTTTTTTTACTCAAACTTTTTTCATCCGTTATTCAAAGTGTTGAGGTTTGTATTCTCCCTGTACATCTTGATGTTAAGTCAGAAGGGTACCGGTATATATACTTTTTTTTCTCGGTCTACCCATGGAGCTATAAAACAGCTCCATGGTCTACCCTGGGCTTTTGCTTGTATATGAAAGCAATTAATGACAGTGTTAGCGTACACATCCAATTTTGTTCAATATTGGGGTTTGCTCTTCAAAACCCAATATTGGTGTCTGATGCTATTCTGACTGCTTAGTCTGTATTTCTTTAATTAAAAACCAAGCTTGTAATAAGGCACATTTTCAAACACTCCTGTTGCAAAGAATATAATCAGCTTGTCATCCTGTCATTAGTCCTGTGTCAATAGTTTTAGTATTGCTGCCAGACAGAGATAATATGGCATGCTTGTGTCATATTTGTAAATTAGAAATTTTGCTGTTCCAATATTGGCACACTTCAGTTGGAGATGGCAGCAAACTCATGAACCACAGGGAGGATTTTAGGATTTTTATTTATAATGTTGACAATCGACTCTACAAATTTGACTAAATATTGAGACCAGTTCATCAGTGTTTTTTCCGGCTTTTTCCTCACAAAGCCAAGGATTAGTAAAATTGACTGTCTTCATCACTCATGGAAAAAGTCCTTGCTAGAGACTGTTTTTATGTTAATTGCATCAACGAGGGACTTTTGGCACTGCATTTGTCTGATAACCTTTGCTCACCGGAATTCCGTGCTGCACATGATACAATGAAGTGCATTTATTTACTGTGGGACATAGGAACACAATTGACACAAGCATACACTGTGCATGTGTGGGACCCATGCTCTTTGCAGGCACACACTCCACAGTGTGCCTTTACTTGGCTCAGCAAATCTTGTTTATTAGTGTCATGCATGTGTGATGGACCACTTATGATTAACCATTGGTTGGAGGCTGTGATCATGCCATTGAAGCTGGGCCCTGATTGGCTGGTTGGCTGTTTGACATGCACTGGATGCATGCACACTGAGGTGAATGGGACTGCTTGGCATTGCATTGCTAATACACATGATTAGATAGCTTGGGGAGATTAATCACAATGCATGTATTGGATACTCTAGATTGAGACTGCACACAGATGTTTAGCTAAGTGATGTGATTTTCATCAAACGTCCTTCCAACTGAGCCAACATACTGAAATCCATTCGCTGTTTTTTCTTGTACATTTTTGTTTGGTCATGGAGGCCAGGGCTGCAAAGCGCAAACCAAACTGGACGGACACTGAGCAGATCATTATGCTGGATGCCTACGCCAAGTACAAGGAAGTCCTTGCTTGCCATGTCATTTCCTGCCATGAGAAGAACAAATGCTGGTTTGAGATTACCAAGCAGCTGAACCTGCGCAACTCATCTGTGCAGCGATCCATAGAGGAGGTCAAGCGCAAATGGCACAACCTCCTAGGCCAAGGCAGGCGGGACTTCTTTGACTGGAAGCAAGCCTGTCAGAACCCCAACATGGTCCCCGGCCCCTCGCCCATGCCGGCTATCAGCCGCAGGGTCCTGGAGTTACACGGAGGCTTCATATTGGAGGAATGGAAGGAGAGGCTGGAACCGGGATCCGCCCAGACAGCATCACATCAGGATGAAGAGGAGTTCATCTACGTTGAGACCAGCAGTCCCGATATGTCAGAGGATCGAGGGACATATGAGTGCCTGGACTCACCTGACATTGCCGAACCTGAGATCAAAGCCCTGGCATCGCACCCTGTGAAACGAGAGTGCCCAAGCCCCCAAGTACATGTAATGAGCGATTCAAGTGAAGCATCTGCTTACCAGACATCAGCAACTCTGAGTGCCACACCCCTAATCTCCACAGCTTTCCATACCAGCACAACAAGCAACCTCCACATCAGTACCCCTCCTTACCCAACCCCACCACCTAATCCTGCATCTCTCACATTCAACACAGTGCAGTCCACTCCCATAACCGATGCACAGACAAACGGCAGCAGAAACCAAGCTAACAGTGTTTCCCCTCTTCTAAATCAAACTCCACAAAATCCAAGCCCTCGCCACATCACCCCTCCTACACTTGTTTCAATGGCAACCATCAGTAACATCTCTTCCTCTGTCGGCCCCACCAGGCAACCGCCATCTTTGTTCGGTCCAACAACCAATCCTCAATCTTCAGAACCTCCGAGAAAGAAAGTACGAGTGTCTGAGTCTGGAGTGTCTGAGAGGGGGGCAGGACTTCACGTCGAGAGGGAGGCAGAGCTGCGTCTTGATATCCTTCAGCTGGAGAAAGACAAACTGTGGTTGGAAACGGAGAAACTGAGACTAGAAATTGACATTCTCCGAAAAAAGAAGCAGCAGATGAATAGCAATTATTAAACTTTACCTTTCTTTCTGTAGATTTGGCGAAGGTCAGTTGAACATTTGCAGAAACATCGATCTGGCTGACTCGTAGAAAAACGTTCAAAAGATAACTCATTAAAGATTTAATAATAAATTCACAACCCAATATGAGGAGATCACTTTTCATACTGTAAAGCAGTGAAGTGAGCCCTCTGTTGTCCAAACAAGTCTGATTTTCTGACCCTTCTAGATAATCAAATTATTTAACCAGAGAATCATAATCAATACCTAGTCCTACAGCAGAAAACACGTTTTCAAAAGGTACTAGCCTTGTCAGTTTCTCATAGTGGTTTATCAAATGAATGAACAAAGATTTCATCAGATTACCTTCAATACTTTGGGAGAATAAAATGTACCGTATGTATCCCTGGAACAAATAAAAACCCTTGATCTGTGGGAGGAGACAAAGAACACATCACTCATGTAAAAATTCAAGTGGTTGATGTACAATGTATATACGTAGTTTACAATAATTGTGTAAGTTGTCTCATCAATTATTACTGAAAAATCTTAACTTTTTATCTTATCTATGGCACTAAAGCTACAAAATACTATTTCAATACATTTTGTAGTCCCAGTGTAGTATGCATTTCTTTCCATACAAGTGGCACAACACATGTAGTATTCTGTGGTATTTGGTCCTTGACCCCCAAAGAGCCCTTAGAATGTTAGGGTTAATGTTTGTTTTGTATTTTCAGTTGCATGAATTATATAATTTCAATAAAGTAATTAACTGTACATGTAATTAACCATCAGCTGGACCATACATTTGTACAGTATTATATAACATCAATTATTACTGAACAATTAACATTTTTTATCTTATCTATGGCACTATTTATCTTATATATGGCACTATTTATCTTATCTATGGCACTATTTATCTTATATATGGCACTATTTCAATGCATTGAAGTCCCAGTGGAGACTTTTGTCTGATACATGAATATTAAAACGAGGTATTCATTAGAAATGTATTGAATGCTTGCTTTAAGTGCCACTGGCTCTTATTAATAGTGATTGGATTTGAAAAAAGCAAAACATGCAGTACTGATTAATAAGAGTATCTGATTGCCTGTAACCGGACCCCCTGTCTCAAGAAATTATTCTTGACTGTTTTCCCTTCGGCCTTAATTGGATTTATGCAAGTCTTATTATAGGCTGTGCTGTAATCATGATACTGAACTGGATTGGAAAGGAAACATGTACAAGTGCACTGTGGATTTTAGTACGCTGTGCGTTGTACAAGGGATGATTCATGTGCAGAAGTGTGCATGCTTTTAAAGGTGACCGTCAATTGGGTGTCGTGGGATTGGGTTAATAATTAGAACGGAAAATTGTCTGACGGTCAATAATTGGAAAATGAAAAGCAATAATTCAATAACTAAACATGGGCCGATTGTTTTCGGTTGATGTCTTGTTCAGTACTGACAGATTAGATTTGTACAAGTCTGTTGTGCATTGCACTTGAAGGGTCTATCTGCCAGCCATCAGGGCCTGGGGCGCACAGTTTTCCATATTATTGTTTGATGGAGATGATACTAGACTGTTGACAAGTCTACAACACTTGACTTAAACAAGTATACATTGTGTTGCAATCAACATGTTATTGCATTCCATGTCTTAACAGTTCTTCTTGAATGCTGATAGGACCAGGGCAAGTCTAAAGTGTGTTGTCATCAGACTTGGAATCACTTGAGAGCGATTTATTTTCCAATTTCAGGCAGAATATGGATTCAGGGATGTACCGGTAGGCTTTGCTGTGATTAGACGAGCCTCTTTGTATACAGTTCCCGATTATTGGGCATATGTCTATTTCTTCCTTCATTGATGTAACATCAGAGAAGTCTAATCCTCGACTGATCCTAACTTAATGGTGAAAGGATTGGGACAAGTCTAGGGAAAGCAGTAATTGTATCAACCACCTCAAGAATTAATCACCCCAGATCTGTGTGATATTGATTAGATTTGCACAAGTCTAAAGACGTCTTGTTACATGTATCAAGGATTTAGGCGGTTGAGTTGGAGATATGCCCTATACACCTAAGTTGCATCTATCTGTTAGCCACAATGCCCTTTAATGTAGAATGGACTGGCACAAGTCTAGCGCCGGTAACCTGAGAAGCCCCCATACAGGGATTTGTGATTGCATGAAACATGAGCCAGTGCCAGAAATTATCCAAATATAGGCAGAGCAGGCTGAATGCCCCAGCCCAACAGGCTGGGCAGGGGCCTATTATGAATGCATGAGCGCCTGGTGAATTATACAGGCAAACAGAATGCTTTGTCTGTAGTCTTGCGGTGTACAGCTCATGTCTGCATGTGCATTTATAATGGCCCTGCCTGCTGGCTATCACTAGCTAGTATCAAAATCTACAGACCTAAATATCTAGTACTGAATGATCTGGGTACAAAATGCTGCAAGTTCTTTGTGTTCAGAGCGGGAAACAAAGCAGTGTATGTTTAAATGCAAGACAGTATTGAAAGGCTGCCAAACATGGTGTTTTTTTTTTTTGGTGGCTGATTTTTTGCGGGTTGTGCTTTGGTGTTTCAGAGGAACTGTATCTGTCTGGTTAATCAGAAATGTCCCTGGAAAATGAAGTTGGCCTTGTTTGGATTCTAGAACAGGAATTGACTGAGGGGGGAAATAAATATGAAAAAATTGATGCGGAAAAGGCAATGACGTCCTGTGCAGGCTGTGCATCACATTCACGCTTGTTATTATAATGTGAAAGTGTGTGACAGGGTTTTGTGTACCCATTATTCCGTTTCCTTGGGCAAGCAAATATTGAAATAATAGTATCTTTTTCCAGCAAAGTATGATACTACGAAGGACATGGTTTTCCTGAATACATTATCTTACCCAGATTCACATTTTTGAAAAAACAACTGTTTATTTACAACAGTTGACAAAACCTAAACAAATATAATGCTTATAGACCATAACATTACAAAGACCAATACTTTTTTATGGCTTCTGACTAGCGCCCCTTTGAACATGGACAAGATGGGAAACTGCCAACATAGGGCTGGATAGCTCAGTTGGTAGAGCACCGGAACGGCAATCCGGATGTCGCAGGTTCAAACCCAGCTCTAGTCATTGTCTTTGTTCAACTTAAAAAACAAAACACAATAGCTAATAAAAATAAATAGAAGACAAAACTGTAAATGATGCAGGTATACTTTGGGGTTGTGTTTGGGAGACCTGAAGTGTAGTGAGTCAAACAAACTGCTAAAAGCCAAAGCTGCAGGATGGGAGTTTAAGATGTGTCTTTGTACACAAATAACAAACAAAAGTATTAAGACTAACTGATATTAAGCTTTCTTATACATGTAAATGCAATTTGTCCATTACAAGGCACAAAGGCCTCTCAAGTTTGTATTTTGAACAGTGCCCTCTGTTTCCAGTTGATGTGCTGTCGTCCCCTCCCTCCCCCCAGCTATTTGCGTGACTGTAATATTTGCAGTGTCTGGTGTACCACTTCTGTCTTTTCCAGGTCAGTGCACTGGGGAGATGGAGGGATTGAACAGGCGAGTCCGGAACTAGGTCGCTCTGCATCGTTGGTCTTCTGCGGGCTTTTGCTGTGTCTGATCTACTAGAAAATAAGAAACGATGGAGAACACATAAATCAAGGTACACATGGGGATGTTGAAGATTTAACAGCACAGAAAGGCATGAACGCCCCCACAATACTTCACGTTATAAACGTACAGCTTTGAAAACATTGATCACTACAATAAGGAAGATGTAAAATGGGACTTCAAAAAGGGAACTTGACATTATAAGTGTCATTACTTGGGCTATTTCCTTGCTCTTTAAAAGTACTTGGGTAGAATTTGTAGACAGGATGTTGGAGCCTCATTTACTGAGTGGTCATTCAATGGTTTTGGGCCGTTGTATCAACAGTGCAGTGCCCACACAATACAATTAAAAACTCTTTTTGTGTATGTTGGGGGTGGGGAGCCACCAAATTTGATTTGAGTTGATTTTTGTTTTAATTTGATTTACTTCCAATTTAATTATCTGCAGAACAATTAAAATTAACAGAATATACAACAAGTTACATTGACTATCCAGTAGGAGAAGTTTTGTAAACTACACTCATTTACCCCGGACTGTTCTTAACTGACGTACATGTACATGTAACTTTCAGTTCACAGGAAGGGCATTCCTCGCTTTAAATTATTTATTTGTTATAACTCAGAATGTTCAGAACGTCTTTTCAAAATATTTATGTAGAAGAGGCAACCATAGAAATGACATTTTATGCTTTGTGACAGAAACCAAGGAATTATCCTGCCCTAAAGGCCAAATGTAGCTAAATATTCCTGCATATCACAAATGGATTGTAACTTAATTTGAAGTAAGCACGCCCACTTTTGCAAATAAGGACCCGCCCATCCTGATGATGGAGAGGTGTGTAAGTGCCACATATGCAGCCAAGTTGAAGACAGAAAAGTTTTGACTTGCAAATGTGGGCCAGAGCCAAGTATAAAACCATCTGACCATGAATTCACATTGTAAAAATTCCTGTTGAAAATTGAAGAACAAAATCCTTCAGTGGTAGGGAGAAATGGATATCTGTCTTATCCCGTAATGCAATATCTGTGTGGTTTGTGATGATCTAAGCTTAAAGTCAGTTATTTCTTTAAAAAGTGTTTGTTTTATTTTTTTTATTTTGGGGATTGCAGCCACATTAATCAGTATGATCAGCTGTGTACCAATTCTCTTAGATGCAATTCCTTGTTTCCACACGGACGCCACATTACCTGCGGGCATGTCCCGGATGCTGCATGCATACTTTATCAGAAACTATTAAGAACTATAAATAGAATCTAGATTGCCATTAAGGCATGAATATTGTAATTGCTAGTTAATGCTTTCCACAATAAACTATAATATAGTTTGACTATAATATAGTAAACTGTAATTTATAATCGGGGTCTTACATTTTGAAGTACAGTCAAGATGACAATATATCATGCGAAACAAATTCCTCTAATTGTCTTGTGGATTTTCTTAAGTATTTGCGGAGCAGATCATCTTTAGATTTCAAGTTGAGATCAGCATAGGTTATACATCAGTGCTCTGTGGATTGTCTTGGTACCTGGCATGCAGTATGCACGCTGCACTAATGCACATGCAATTCCCCTTAGTGAGTCAGACATCACACAGCAGCATCTGATTGGCTGGCTGGTGAATCATACCTCATTTGCATAATATGACACACACTTCAGTCAGCCAGTCAGTCCATTGCTAATTTGCATGCTTGATAGCTGTGAATCAGTCAGGCTATTTATAGATGGCCTGGTGTCCTGTAGTATTGTCTTAAAGGGGTAGTGTAATGTTTCACTGGATACTGTCTCCAGTAGTTTTTTTTTTACATTAAACGCGGAATGAAAATTTAACGCAAGCACAGTGAGGTTCACACTGTTACATGCTCATTTCATTATCTGGACGCTGCATGTTTCTCATTTTGATTATGTGTCAAACTGAAATATAGCCTTACTCTTTAAAAACATAATTATTCTTCAAATCAGGGTATATCGGCGCACTGCCCCGATCAAGGTAGTAGCTAGATTGGGATATTACTTTGTACATATGATTGCATCAGCTTATCCAATCATTCTGAGGAGGGCTACACCCTATAACAATGAAGCAAAGGCAATTATTTTAGGGAAATGCCATGCCGGATAATCAGCTGCAGTTATAGTTATGTCGAACCTCATACATTGGGGGCAAAATGTCACCAGGTTAATTGGACTGCAATTTCATCAACTGAGTGTCCTCCCAGTCCCACAGGTTTGAAATTGGTGGCCAACCAAATGAAACCCAAGTAATTGAGGTATTAGTCAGTTAAGCATCAATTGCCAAGTCGGGGCATTTGTCCCAATCGAGGCCATAATAATTAAGCATCCTTTTGTTAAAAACCTTTCTCAGTGAAAAGAACATGCTACGATTGAATTTTATGGCTAGCTAGACTCGGATTGACCCTACTACTACAATAAGTGTTTTGTTCCCTTAGTCCCTTTGTCGATTGTCACTGATAAGCTAAAATACTTCATTGCTCAATCCATTGCTTGTTATGTGGTCAAAATTGAGCATCTAATTTCACATCTCCAAGTTGTGATTTATTAATGTGTGAGGATTGACAAAAAAATATCACCAGTATTCAAGCCTGCGTTTCCTTGTCCCACGGTTCTGGACTTGTCGCATTTCATCCAGTACCCAAGCCCTAGGCACGTCTGGATTGTGAAGGAAGGCAGAATGTTCAACCCTGACATTTGAATACGGCAATAATTCATCATTCGGCTGAAGTGTTATTGTGGCATCTCAAGTTGGACTGAAATGGATGGTGGAATTTTAAAGTACAGTTCACGAGAATCATATGGATGTTTTAATTGTAGGGAAGGCTCTGATATTTTTCATCATAGTAAATACATGTAATGTGTATGTAGTAACTGCTTAAAGTTAAATTGGGTTGGCAATTCCACTACCAAGCATCTGAACATAACGTTCAGCAAAACAAAAATGACATGATTCTGTTGCGCTTGGACATTTTGATGAGTTTTACATAGTCCTTTGTTTAAAGTAGTAATTTCTTTGATTTAATACTCAGTGATATACTAAGTGCGTTTTTTAATTTCTTAAATGAGAACTTATGTAAGGGTGACCTGTTTCTCAAACCACAGTGCACAAATTGGCACAAAAATATTATTTCTTATGAGCTCATTTCTCCAATTGTATCCTGCAAAATTAGAATCTTCCGAGGTGTTAGCGTCATGTCTTACCGCACAGCATGTTCCATTCTATTCATATCAGGCCAGCCCAGCCCCCCCCACACTTTTCTTTAATTTTTCCCTGGTCCTAACCGCAGGTTGTTTACTACCTTTTGGTCTAAACTAGAAAACAATAAGTTAATAACCACCCACATAAAAAAAATACCCGAAAAAAGTCTACAAACCGCAGCATTTTGTTGACCCCTTTGTTCAGTCCACCTGTCTTTTGTGCCACTAGTTGCACCTGCGTAATCCCTCCACCACCTGGTTTTTGTCTACCACTTTTTTGTCATAGGGCCTACACTTGTTATTGTGATTCCTTTATTGTGGCCAATGAGACATTGAACTGTATTACTTGAAGGGGGGTCACCTTTTGTCTGACTGCGGCCTCCTATGGCGCGCGCACACACACTATCCTAACACAAACACGAGTTGGGTTCCGTTTGTGTTTAGTTTTTGTATGGCAGCAATTCAAGGTGTGCCAGAAAACAGAGCCAAGTTTGTTTGATGAAAAAAAAAATATTTGTTGGATTGTGAAATTGTGTCAAGTGTGTAGGGGGCCTTTATCTCAATGTTTGGTTTCTGTCTGGCTTTCGTGCTTCTTGTTTTTCTGGATATTTTTTGAAAAACTCACCTTTTGTTATCTTTTTTTTGTTAATAATTTGAATAACTGAATGACCCTGACATACTCAATGTTTTTACTTTGTTGCCTAATTTTAGATTTTCTTCATAAATAACAAACTACAAAGCCAAAAGCTATAATATGTCTATTTCTGGCTGGTTCTGTCGAGCTTCACTCAGTCTTCATGGCAGGACTCCTATGCTTTGTTATACAGAAGTACGGGTAATATTTGCATAAAACCAATGTTTCAATTATTTTAGAGGAAGTAGGCCCTACCAAATTAAATAAAAAAAGCTTCGCACATTAAAAATTCCCTCTTGTTACTGCTTCCACCCATATCCCATTCCTTCCCGTGTTCCCAGTCAGTAGTACACATCTGTCGCTGAGTCGCTCATGAAATATTCCCTTAGTCGGAGGGACCATTTGGCATATTGATTAGAGAATCCATTCTGAATATGATAAACCAGTGGATGGTCGTGCATGCTTGCTGTATCCTACATCAGTGTGGCGTTCCCTGGTACACGATGGCCTGATATTACCCCAGGCAGGGCTGTGTGGTTGAGCCAGGCCTGAGATTTTAGTCCCACAGCCCCACTCACAACCACTCACACCAGCACACATAACATGATTTGATTTTGAAAGCCTGCATACACGCAGATGTATAAGGAACAATTTGCATACTTTTTTTGTAGGCATGCCAGATGGCTTAATATTCTGTGACCCAAAAAATACAGCTTCAATATTCAAGGATTTTATTTTTATTTGCAGACAAAGTCAATTTTTTTTCTAATTGACAAAACCACAGTGTAGTAATATAAGACCCAATTCATGTGAATAGACCATTTGCATTGCGGCCATCTTCAAGGTGTGTGTATTTGTTCCATTGAGATGCACATGAGTGGACCTCTTGGGCTTTCATTGTTACTGAATAATATGATTAAGACAAAAACACACCAGAGATGACTGGTGTTTGTCAATTGCCTTGGCGTGAATTTATAGAGTGACTGTTGTCAAAATCAAGATTAAGAACAACAATTTTTATAATATATAAATACATACTGCTTAAAGGGAATATACAACATTTGCAAACATCGAAAAATAAAACTACCAAGTTTTTACGAAATACTTTCAAGAGAATTTTATTTTTGTATACATTTCAACGGGGGGGATACCACTAACTATTTTTCAACTACTGCTCCAACTAACTTTTTTTTTTCAGTCCAAATTTGTTTGCTATTGGTTACATGTTCATGAACGGGTGGCAGCTTAGACTGTTTCCCTTACCTTACAATTTTCAGCATTTATAAATTGATCCATTTTTTTATCTTTAGAGTCAAAGAAAACCACTACTTTAACATTTTTTTTTTTTTTTTTGCTTTCATCGATTTTCGAACATTTTCAAACATGTCATTGTGTTCTAAAAAATAACTTAGGATATAATTTGCACAATGTAATTGTACATTGTTGAATCCATCAAAACAACTTGTTTATGCTTTTTCCTTTAATTAAATGTCAAAGGGAGATCTCTGTCCTACTTTGAAAGCAGAATACACTTGTTCATGTTTAATTGCAGAATAAGCCGTTAACATCATTACACATTGTCAGCCACTGCATCAAACGAAGTTCATTCTGTGCTTGGCTCGACTGCCTTGATACACAAAGGGAATCATTATTTGCTCCACCAATTACACAGCAGAAGGCCATTGCCTGATGTAATCAACTCATTTATCTTTATCTGATGCAAGTGATTTGGTTCACTGTCTCCCGCAATTGATGAATGTGTGATTAGCCATGATTGGATGCAATTTACTGTTGATTAAATCGGAATCTTCTCTCCAACACAGTGACGTCACCTGGTTGTTCATTCTGCAGCTAAAATACAGATTTTTTATTCACTTAATTTTATCCACAGTATACCATTTGTTTTATGTACATAATACATTTTGTTCATTATTTGTGAACAATCATGTGACCAGCCAAACAATGAGTCGCAATTGTCCACTGCTCTTTAGTAAAATGCATTAACAAAATGATGTACACTAAATATGAGTACGAGCAGGCTGCATTTTCACCCACGTGAAACAAGATGTCATACTGAGTGATTATGTTGAAATTGGAGAGCAGATAATTGTCTTTCCACTGCATAAAATGACAGATGAAAAACAAGACTTATTTTGTGGGATATAGGGTCAGAAAAGCAAAAGAGCTCATCATCAAAGTTTGAATATCTTCACCCACATAAAACAAGATTTCATACTGAGTGATTATGTTAAAATTGGAGAGCAGATAATTCTCAGATGAAAAACAAGACTTATTTTGTGGGATATAGAGTCAGAAAAGAAGGATCTGATTTATTTTGGATATTTTGCCATCGACTTTTCCTTCAGAATTGAATTTTTCAACGAAAAGTCGACAAATCCCAGAGTGCCTTGAATTAATGTTCTAAATTCATATTTTAGCGATACCTGTTGGCCACTGCTTCTAATGTGTAGCCTCTCTGAGACCTTGCCACACAGCGCCCTCTGTTGACGGTTCAACAGTGGCAGGCAACATTTTCACAGTCTACTATGATGAGCTCTTTTGCAGTTTTGCACAATGAGAGTACATAGTCCAAAGAGGTTATTAGCATCACTCATTTCATTTCGGGCTAGTAGTATTCAAACCTTGTATTTTGACTAACCCGATAATTATGCTCTTAGCCTATTATACAGTCCTAAATTTTTCTTTTACACCCCACAAAAAAAGCCTCAAATCTTATATCACCCCACAAGTGCTTTTCATTTCATATAGATCTCCCCAATAACCATAGTATTAGCTTTTCAATTTCATGGACCATTTCACGTTTTCAGTTCTTGGAAATTGGGGTAATTGATATCACCAGTCTTGTGACAATTTCATAATTTTAATGAATATGAAGTTATTTTGGATTTTCATTGTGTGTGCGTGAGCATGTATTAAGTTGCAGTAAAATTGCTTTCATTCGAAGCAGTCAGGCTTTTTTGTTACGGTGCACGGCCAGTGTACATATCAGTTACACTTTTAAAAGGCCTCAATGAAATGTGAAGCGGTGTTCTTTCAGCGCGTAAGAGAAGTATTGATACTAGATTCATCCGATGAGCTCACTTCCTAGAGAGGATATGGCCTATCTTCTCGGCAGATTCATTTCAGGCTCAGAATTGCGAAGATTTGAGGAAGTGAAGCGAAGTTTGAAAAGATAATTTGGTCCCTGATGGCATTTGGGTGACAATTGGAGTATTGTGGAGTGTGAGGTCATCAGATATTGGAATATTTACCCGGGAAAAGGATGCTTATAATAGGCAATACAAACCTCGGACAAAGAGTGACTTTGGCGGAATTTCTCTTTGTGTGATGTTTTGTATTGTAACAGGAGATGCGAAGCAGTTTCTGCTATGGATCATGAAGATGGAGAGCCATGGGGGAAAAAAAACATGGTTTACTCAGAATAGCGCAGAACAGACTAGACGCGATTTAGACTGTCAAAAACGGTTCATTGAAGTTCTTTGTGTGTTGCATCCGCGGAGAGGGGCGGCTCGGTCGTGTGCGCATATCCTCTCATGACGTGATACCGGCGGCTTCTTGGAGATGACACTCGTAAAGTGCTCCAGTTACCACTTCCGAGCAAATCTTCGGGCATCACCCTGCTTTGCTTGCCGCAGTTGAGCCAGGGACCAACAACCGAATATACTCAAACCCTACACACATACACGCAGACAAGCCCGTGCCCCTGGGTGAAAATCCTGCCTAGGAGTCTGGCTTGACCGTACTGGTCAAGTTGACAAGTGTTTCCTCTTACGAAATCATATATTTAGCAGTAAAGAAGTACTGAAGAAAAAGTCAGGTGAAATTGCCAACGGGGCTGTTGAGTGAAACTGGGGCAGCTCCATTTTGGATAAGAGGGTGCATTCACAGGCAATTTGTGAGTAGTATGAGAAGGGACATTGGAAAAAACAAGGAGAGGATGTCAGATGATGTGCCAGAATTGATTCTGAAATCACTTCATAATTTACCTTTGTACATTTTAGGCAACTCCCCTCGGGCAGTTGCCAATTTGTGGCTAAATCAAAAGAATTAAGTGTCTAAATCTCCTCAGCAAGGCATATTGCACAGGCAGTCTGTCACAAGTAAAAGAACATTTATTTGAACAACATTGTTTTTGACTGCGCATGGTAATGCCCGTTTATCAGGTCTTTGGACTGTGCTACTAGCTTTTGTTTTACAGACGGCTTTTGAAAATGGATTTGCAAGTATCACTTCTAAGATTTTACTGTGTCGGCTGGGAGGAGGGGTGGGGGTGCTTGCTCAAGTCTTGTTTATGCCACCGCCAACCCTAAACCCACAGACAAACCAAACATGGCAACTTATTAGCAAGGGGAAGTTATACTTCACTCTTATCGTAATCTAATAGAATTTATTTGTATAGCGCAAATTCCATGATAAAATCAAAGGTATGTTCAAATGCGCTTTCCAGCTAAAAATTATACAATGCACTTAAAATAATAAATTAAACAACAAAACAATCCAATCTTGTTTAGAAATGCACAGAAATGCATTACAAAGTAATTACAAAATTTAAGTTAAAAAAAGAAGTAAATTTAAAAGAAAACCCCCTAAAAACAAAGAAAATTTCCGAAATCACAATAGAGAATCAAATAATAAATTATAAAATTAAGACATTACAAAAACAAGACATTATAAAATTCACCATGGTAATGTCTTCACAGTTGATCCAAAAGTATACATAAGACATAATTTATCCATACCTGTCAAGGCCAGAGAAGGACAAATATGAGTCTCTTTTGAGAATAGTGAGTCCACTATCACAGTACAAAGCAACCTGAAAATGACCACAGACACCCAAGGCTACACTCTTTACAATTAAAGTTGTTCAATTTGACCAAGTTGAATGCAATACTCAAAAGATGCCTGGTGTAAAAAAAATCTGGAGGGGACTCAACTGAAAGCCAGACCAAGCAAGGATTATATTTTTAAAGAAAGGTGTTTCTGTATCGCCACTTACCACACTCGTTGTGGTCTGATTGTAGGGAAAAAAGACCCATTCTTATTCATCCCAAATCTGACTATAAAAGTGCTTCCCAGTTCTCTCATTTTACCCTTATTCCCCTGTAGGAGAACAATCAAATATTGAGCTACCGTGGCACAGAGAAAAGAAGGGTGCGAAATATTGGCAACCAGGTATCGTATTCCCACAGGTGAACCTGGTGTATGAACCCAATTAGAGGACACAACAATGCGGTGTCCCCACGGGACGGCCCGAGTGTTGGATATTAAGATATTGACCGTCACGTTCCACTTATCCCTGGCCATGTTGACCTGTAGTGTTGAGAACATTGACCCTTACGAAACTACACCGTGACCCCATGTCAACACAACAGCAAGTTCAGAGAGTGATAAAAACCATCCGTGTACATGTATTTATAGTGCAGGCTTATCAATACAAATCCATTATGAGTTGTGCAGATCCCGCAGCAGCAAAACACACCTCGGGGTTTATATTGGGCATTTATGCTCATACAATATTGTTGAATATTGCTGGTATGCTAATTAAGATGAAGTCTAGCCACAGATGACTATTTCGATGGGGTTTGCACTACTAAAAATTAATGATGCTAATTATTGTGTTGTGTGAACAGGAGTTATTGTACTAAAGTATTTTGGTTACATTGGCAGAAGTGTATTCAAACGCTCCCCCTTCATAGTTGGAATACACTGTCATCCAAATCAGGTGCAGAAGTGTGTGAGCCTATTACATGGCATTGCCCTGAACTATCCACATTCAAGAGGGGGATTATTTCTCCGCTGAACATCTCTAGCCAATTTGTGGACCAAAAAACATATTCTCCTCTCAATGTTCATGATGTGCACTCGGCATCTATGGGCTGAACTTAACTCGTTTGGCTATAAAAAGGGATGATTAACATTTTGTCCATGGCAATGTTGGTGTAGAAAAACTTGTGTGAACTTGGCTCGCATTCCCTAGGCTGCAGCACTGTTGTTATGGTGTAAGCAAACATCGTTTTTTTATGACATGCCATTATTTGCTATGCTAACTCTGTTAACTTTTGTCATGTTCCTTTCTTGTTATTTCCATTGCCTGTTTGCGGTATGAACTGTAGTATTATAAATAATTGATCTTTGGAAAGTGCAAATTTATAGAGGCTGCGACAATTGGCTTAGAAAGCTCTCTCAGAATTCAAGAATGGTTTCAATGGGTTCAAAGGTTCAAAACCCAACCAATTTTATTGATGAGTTTCTGGCAATCGAAAATCGTGCTACCGAATGAAGATTTGAAGTTGTCAAATATCATGCAGATTTGTTTTATTCAGAATTGTGCATGCTGCAACCACAACAGCCACTCGATCATGATCCTGCTGCTTGTGGCACAAGTGGATTCTAGATGACCCCGAAACTGAACGGCAGTTGAACTTGATTTACAGCCTAGCCTACCGGTTTCCCACTCAGATGCCCTACTCAATTAGCATCCTCGAGCCCCCGTCGGGGTGCGTGGCCGGCCGGGGTGAAGCCTGGCCGGGCCAGGCCCTCTCGCTGTGACCTGCCCCGGTGTGCTTGCCCCTTTGGTTGTGTCACTGTCAAGTGCGTACCCGGGTCACAATTCTGATTGGATTTCACAATAAAGTCTCAAGTTCAGGTGGCTGTGATTGACACAATATTGGCACCTGTGGGCCAGAGGAGGGGAAAAAAGCCCGCAAAAATGCTGCTCGCTTTGTTGGTTTCATTTGCAGTTAGAAAAATATTCCACACAAAACAACCTGGTTGGTGATTATTGTGAGTGATTAAATTCTTTCAGTTTGTTGATGATTTCAATTTTTTTTTTGAAATTGGAACCAATAAAGGTTTTGACTTTGAGTACCTCAGGCTCAAGTTCAACTTGGTGCGCGGCTTCATTGCTTCTTATAGGCAAATATTATAGTTTTATATACTTTATTAAAAAAGGTCAATAGGGCACTATACTGTAAATGTGAATTTTCAAACAGCAACCCTGTTGCAATACATGTATTACATGTGTATGAGATGAATGCCGCAAACTTGTTGGCTATTTTCAGGAAGCGTTGTGGCATGTTTGTCTCGCTGACAATTTTCATTTTCTGAGAAAATTTGATAAACCAAAACAAAAAATTTGGTTTGAAAGTGAAAACAAAAGTATATGAAGTTAGCCAGGCACTGTTGATTTCGACATCTGTCGTGTCAATGAGAGGCCCCTTATATCCTTTCAACCCACATTTGGCCAAATTTCGGTTGGGCCAAAGATTTTCTGCTTCAGTGCAAGAAAAAAGTGACAAAAAGCATAATAAAATTTGGTTATGAGCCGCGATTTATTCCTTGAAAGCAAACGCCAGATTTGTTGACCTCTGAGAATACAAGCATAACAAGGAACAAAAAATCTGAGCAAAAATTTACCTTTAGGCACAGCTTTGTTAAGTTAAGTTATGCAAAGTGAAATTGTTTGAAAAGAAATTTTGTTCTGCAATTCAGTTATTGTGACATAAGGTGAACACGTTACTTGACGCCGTTCTGCGGCCTGTGGTGTTAACATTAAAGTTTTCTGAAATAGAACCACACTATATAGTTGAAACGCTGGGGAAAAAATGGCTGCATGTTTAAGAAATTTTTCCATTGCCCTAAAACTAGTCTCTGGCCTCTTTCTTGTAATTGTATGCGCTTTCTTGTTAGTATCTGTTGTTCCAAGGTTGTGCTAATCCCACATTGCTCCGTGTTGCCAGTAAATATTTGCTACTCTCATTAGAGTGCATTGTTTGTGTTTGACAGATAATTGCGAAGGTGATAATGTGTACATGTACATTGTTCACTCTGCTTGCTTTGTTCGATAGTATAGACTTTAGCCATTAGCAAGGCTGTTTTGTTATTACAGTTTTGTGGCTACAGACCAGTGGGGGATTACACAGGATTTTCAAGGAATTTATACGGGCTGTAAAAGTAGTGTTTATTTTGTCAGAACTGAAAAGATTCCTTACTCAAGTGATTGAACCATTGATATGTAAACTCCATGTACATGATTGTACAACAGCAACTTGTTGGACCAATCATCTATTCACCAATTCACTTAAGATCTTTTGGCAAATTTCGAGTAAGCGTTGAGACTGAGGTCCGCAGCGCTCGTGTCCCAATAAAGAAAAGGTCCCGAATGTCATGATATGCTCTGATGGAGCCTTCCTCCAGTACGTCGGCTTCGTTGCTATTAACTCCGTCTAAACATTACAATAATTGAAGTGAAGTGTCTCCGAGTTATAGTTGAATGCTATGCAGGTCAACGAAGGATTTTGCATTCCCTGCACTGCAGCAACTCAGACAAAGTGTTTGCCCTTCATTACCACATACAAGCGATGTACCTTTGTCCAATCTTCATTATTTTATTTTCCCTCCAAGAGGACCTCTTTGCACCTCCCAGTCCCACCACTTCCAACTATACGTCATGCATGTTTCAGTTCACAGACGCTCCCAATCCCACTGCCGTGGATAAGTTACGAGTCACGGTAATTACAAGTCATACATTGGCTTAAGTTTGATCCTCTTGATCGCAAGGATTTTGGAAGGCGTCCAAAAAAAGCAACGGCATGTGAAAGGAAACCTGTTGTGTGAGGGATTGACATTTGGCGGGAAACTTGGAGTAGGTATTCTATGCATGTTTCCTTAATCCTTAATTGAAACCAATCTTCATTGGATGCCGTACAAGACTAACTGAATGATGGAACTAAGGTTCATTGTTACCGATGGAGAGCCAGCTAATAAAGAGATTGTTCCAACTTTGTATAGGGGGGGGGGGTTCAACAGGTTGAGGGTAATCTGCGAATTTTGCATGAATAGAGGTCTTTTTACCACCCTTTCCTGCAAAGCAAGCCCTACGAGAACTGTTCCTGCCTATGTTTTTACCTTCCTTCTTCAATCAATGGTTTGACTGACGCCAGTGGATTGGAATCCCCCAAATGCCACCCCGGCCCTTTTCTACAAATTAATGTATACCTTTTTTAAGGTCAAACTGCAGCTAACGCCTAAGGGTCGTTAATAGTAATTACCACGGTTTTCACACGTCTTTGATCAACAAAGTAATTAGCACTTTATTGTCCTTTTTAATCTGGCTTTACGATCTATTGTGGCGTTTGTCTGCATTCACCATTACCATGTTGCCAGTTCCCACAGGGCTCATTCCCATAAGTTCGAGCTTTCAGCCCCTGGACATACAGAATCCTCCATTAGCTACAAATTGCGGTTTTTCGAATTCCTATAACTCCAACTATTTTTTTTGGGGACCAAAACCAAGTAAAAGTATACTTAAGTAAAAGTAAAAGTTTACTTCTAAAGTCTTCAAAGTCATCTTTAATGCCTTTGTGGAAGATTCATACACCCTTACTTGGAACATTGCTATATGAACGGAACATTAGGTTAAAGGGAAGATACAACATTTGCAAACATCATAAAACGAAATGGTCAAATTTTCACGAAATACCTTACTGGATTGTTAGGGAATGACAGTCTAAAGCATCCTGTAAAATCGTGGCTCCTGGTGTGCTGACATTTTCAAGAAAAAGTGTATTTTTCCAACGCTGATCGCCCGACCAGTGTTGGAAGAAAACTGGCTTTAAAAAAAAAAGCTCCTAATTGTTTATATTTAGTTATTCCGCATTTTCTTTGCAGTTGATTACACACCTGTGAAGGGGTACGAGCCTTCTAGACTGATTCTCTATACCTTACACTTTCCCAAAAACTATGAATTGCTCTGTTTCATCTAAAGTGGGTCAGGGAACCAGACTACAAGAAAATGATTGGTTTTCTTGGTTTTTCCAGCATCTACAAGCCCAAAACGTGAAACAAGTCAATTTAACAATGTTTGCTATAACATACTAATCCTCCAAATCCATATATTTTTGAAAATTGCAGCAAAGACAAATGTTGTACATTCCCTTTAAGTTTACCAGTCGACTAAACTGCAGTTTCCCATCTCAATATTCACACATTGCATGCGTGTGCCATCGGGCGCGTGTCGGATCGAGCTCCCTTTTTGAATTCACCGGTCTCCTTTAAAGTAGCCCAGGCATGACGACATATGTTATTAAAATAAAAACCATTTGCATGGCTTTGTTTCTGAATATTGCCATAATTTTGGTAGGCGGGTCAGCTTCCCTGATAATAGGGATAAAAAAAAACAGCATGCGCAATAAAAGTGTGGACGCGCCACTCTCGGTATAATGAGTAAAATTTATACCGACAATTCGGCGGCGCGCGGAACTCGAATGGTACCGGAAAACGAGGAAGTTCGGCCCGTGAGATGATGACCATCTGCCGCTCGATTGATCGACAGCGCGCGGAGACAGTGAGACTTGAAATATCTCCGTTACCAACGCAAGTGAGCTGGAATATGAGGACAAAATCTGCAGTTCTGCAGTAAGACTGACAATGCCACAGTATATTGTAATGTAGGCCTATGTCATGTCCCAATGAACCTGTAAAAACACGGGGTCGTTGCCCTTTGCATAAAGCGATCCACTGTCATCATTATGTCAGGGGTACTCTCTGTACATCGCCCCCAAGTCGGATTTACCAACGTTGAATTTTGTTATTGTGCCTAAAAACTCTTTTCCGGGGCCGGGGGAGGGGGACTGGGCAAGGTGATTGTGGGCACTGTGCATGCATGTTTCGAGATAATATGGTTTTCAACTTGTGTACAATTTACATTGATTTGATTAAAGGTTAATCATCGATTTAATATCAAATGGTAAGGGAGGTGATGATTTTAAGAATTTTCTTTTTACTGGAGAAAAATAATCAAGACATATTACCCCTCTCATTGGCATGGAAACATATAGCCCCTGATGCGATTGTGCTATAGTGGTGATGGTGATTGTGGGGTCGGGGGTTGTCTGCAGCCCTGCTTATTTTTTTTCTGCTCACCAATCTTGGAAATTCTCCGGTAACCGTGAAGGGAATAAAAACATAAAATCCCCAGGTAGGCCTTCATGACAGAGCATGTACAGTTGCTCAGCGGCTGCAGCTCTTTGCATAAATACAGCAGAGGCAGTAACATCATGACGGTAAGGAAGGGAGGGGGCAGCATCTATGATACCCGGCTGCATGCCTTGCCATATTCTGCACGTGGTGCATGCACGCAATGGGGCCGTATCATAATAAGTCCGACGCCTCATAGGTCCGACGCCTCATAAGTCCGAAATTTTGGACTTATGAGGCGTCGGACTTATAAGGCATAAAATTTATTTATTCCGCCTCATAGGTCCAACGCCTCATAACTCCGACGCCTCATAAGTCCGACGTTGGAAAAACGAGGCGTTTAATTGTCGGACCTACGAGGCGTCGGAGGTATGAGGCGTCGGACCTATGAGGCGTCGGACCTATGAGGCGTCGGACTTATGAGGCGTCGGACCTATGAGGCGTCGGACTTATGGGCCTTTATTTGGTTAGGGAATGCGATTTTGTCGGACTAATGAGGCGTCGGACCTACGGAGGCGTCGGACTTATGAGCGGACCCCCACGCAAATTACATGTACACTGTGTGGTGCGCAGTGCATTGTTAGCCCATGATGATTGCAACACGGATTGGTTCTGGATTGGCTTCAGTCGATCCCTAAAACCTCCATGCTGAAACACAGTCATGATGACTCGCCTTGCATTCTCGGCCGTACGTTCTATTCATCGACAGACTCATCATCTTGCGCAAGGGAGACAACTCGCAATGTCACAATACCAATTGATTTATCGATCGGACAAGCCTTCCCGAGCGTCTGGTGTAAACAACTTAGAGAATAAGTAGACCCATATCACGGTGCACAAATAAGATTCGATTAAATTTAATTGAGTCATTGACAAACTTCTTCCGTCTCTTTTCAATGTTTCATTACAATGCCTTGAGGGACTATTAAAGTTGTGGACAAAAGACCAACAATCTGGATTGAACAGATAGGCCTATAATACGCCACATGCAATCCCGTTCAGATTGACCAATCATTAATTGACCAGAATACATTGTACAAATGTACTCCCTTCGCAGTGAGATTTTTTTAATGGAAAAGTGGCAGCCCTTTTTATCATCATTCATTATACGCCCTATGCATGCTATGCTGGCCTACTTTCCGTTTCCACTCGCTTCTGGAACAGTGGAAGTTCACATGGGCAAATAACCACGAAACAATGATGTAGATTGTTTTGACCATGGAGCTATATGTTTTGACTGACTCCACGCCGATCACGTTCACGTTCTGGGACACATCAGATCTTTCGTCACCGGAATTCCCGCCAAAACGTCCTCTTTGTTTATTGAAGGAAGTCGAAACTCCAAGGTCAAGCAGCAGGTCTCGGCCCGCCGTGCGTGCGCCGCCCCGGTTCATGAGATCAGACGGGTCTTTTGTTCATTCAGAAAGAATTGGGTCCATCGGGAACAACTTGAAGTGGTTGTAGTGTGCTACTTCAGGGACGTCCTATATAATAGTTCCGACATGTCCCAATAATATCTTGAATTATGTTTTAATATTATTTTGTACATCCCATGGAGGAATAAAAAACATCCTGCCTCAGTTATACTTCAAGCACCCTTTATCTGTCCATTAACCATGCGCAGTAGTAATTCCAGACTGGAAATTTAGCCACGAGTTTCACTAAAATAGGCCTCGCAGTCAACTTGTTTTTAATCGAAAACAAAATAATGGACCCTATTTTTAGCGTGTAATCAAGCATGGAGGAATACAAAAACACAGCGAGTACTTCTTCACTAATGATTCCCGTCTCCATCACGCGAATCTACAGTATTGTATCGCCGAGTAAACAACGTCTTGTCCATCAATTTACTTATTTTTTTTACCGAAAGAATACCCTCTAAAAGTAACACAAAGGTATGTAATAATATTGTTTTCAGTTTAAAGTAGTATAATCTTCGATAGTTTTGATTTCAGATTTCAACTAAAAGAATGAAACGAACCGCCAAAATAATTAATAACATGTAATTTGAGCGTTTCATTACATAGTACATGTACATGCCCACTCACTGGGTATGGGCAGGCTAGGGCCACGCGCGTGGCAGATGTGGCGGGCTCCGCTCCATGTGCCTGCGCAGCGCCTCGTGTTTCGTTTGCCTTTGGTCTTTTGTGTTCCTAGCCGTTTGCGCGTCTACAAAAAATACTGTACATAAAACAAATTGTCCTTGTTTCTCTTGTTCAGCTAGCTCTCGTTGGAAAATCATGCAAAGCGCGCGAAAATTGTATTCCGCGCTCTCTGGCCACGCCCATTGGAAAGCCATCCACCAATCACATCGACGGCGTGCTTATTAGCATAGGCGTGACCCTCGCACACACTCGCGCTTCGACCATGCATGGAGAAAATGACGTCAGATTCGTAGCGGACAAAAAAATACGTTACAAAACTCGAGCACGCACTTTGATTCCCGCGCCCGAACCAAGCACGCAGACTTTCTTCAAATTTACAGACGTAAGAAAACCTGGCGAAACCATATATTTTCTGACACGTCCTTCGTAGTTTTACCCCTGTCATGCCCAGCACGCTTTTCCCGACCATGGAGCGGCCGCATACCGACGAAGTGGGCCTGGAAAACCAAGAACAAACCCTTCAAATGGCGCTGAATTTGTCCATGTTGGGCCTGCAGCATGTCCACAGCGAAGACGAGGGATCTCTAGCCAACACGTACGACGAAAACAGCCGAAGGAGCAGCAATATGACGGAATGTGTACCCGTCCCAAGCTCGGAACATGTCGCTGAAATAGTAGGAAGACAAGGTAAGCTGACTTGCAGTGACTTGAGATGGTTTTGGAACGCTTAATTGTAAGGTTCTTTGTTTGCCACGCTTGCTGAATTCAGCCATGTTTTTTTCTCGTGTATTTTCGTGTGCGCAATACATGCGGCGTGGTCCGTGTACAAAACCAATGAGCCATTGTCTAACCCCATCCCCCGTACACAGTGTGCGCACATTCCTATCCTGTGATAAATCGCCATGATGCATTGCATGCATTACAAAGTTGTCCATTGCTCAGTAATGCCCTCGGCGGTCGTAATTTCTCAACATTATTTTAAAGCATAGTGACTCACTTTAACTAGAAGTAGAATTAACAATGAAACTTAAGCCTAAGGCCTATGCCTATTTTCCAGTTTTATTTTCAAAATCGTTCACACTTTTCGTGGTCGATTTTGTTTTGTTGTCATTTTCATATTGTTGCCATGATGTACTGTGTGCGGTCCTACATGCCCTAGGCCCTATCACTTTTGT
Source organism: Patiria pectinifera (assembly GCA_029964075.1). NCBI lineage: Eukaryota > Metazoa > Echinodermata > Asteroidea > Valvatida > Asterinidae > Patiria > Patiria pectinifera. The sequence goes on along the minus strand of CM057129.1, from coordinate 28,891,155 downwards.
CCAATTTCACCCTTACTCAGTAAGAAAAGACTGTTCCTAACCATTTTTTTTTGCAAATTCAGTTGAAATGGAATTAGGCAAAATGCTTGTTTCCCAACCTAGCAACAAACTAGCATGGCTTGGCAAAATATAGCCCCATAATTGTGGCCTATTTACTGGACTGCCTCCGTAAACATAGGCCACACATCCACATGTACAAAAAGTGTCACACTTTGCCAAATTTTGATATTCACATTTAGGCTTAGTTTGTAAGTTTTTTTTGCTTTAGAAAAATAGAAGCATACTCACCCTCTTTATAGGCTAATCAGAAAGTGCTGCCTTTTTCAGATGTCTATTTTTCGTGAAACGTCCAGATTCATTTGCACACGTTTGCGTATCAAAATTTCAACATCAGAGGGTGAGTATGCTTCTAAAAAAAACCCTACAAACTAAGTATGTTTACGGAGGCAGTCCAGTAAATAGGCCACATTTATGGGGCTAGGCAAAATATAAAAAAAAACACTTTGTTGACATGTCAATTGCTTGCATTCTATACTACTTACCAGTACTAGGCCAGGCAGTACCAGACCGTGCATCTGGATTTTCTTTTTGTGGGACGCAAATCACGCAATTATTTCCCATGATTTAAAAAAGGCCATAGGGCCTATATATATTGAGATATAATCAAAAGACAAATAGGCCTATAGGCCTACAAAAACTATGAAACCATTTTTTCATTTATTTTAACACTAAACTCTCAGTAACTGTGCCAAGTCCGCCAATATTTGACAGGCACTTCCTGCTTGAATGTTGATCTAGGTTGTAAACAGAAAACCTTTTGTATTGCCTTTTTTTGTGTGTGTTGGAGTTTGTGGAATTCAGTTGAATTGAATTTATCCTGATATTGGCATAGGCCTATGATATAAAAAGAAAACAAGGAAATGAAATAAATTAGCCAAACTTCATGCGAACTCTTTTAACTAAAACATTTGGAAATCAAACAAATTGTCAATAATGGAAACATTTTCACCTTGTTTGTTTTTCTAACTTCTGTTGAATAGGATTACAATCGAATCATCAGATTTACAGTTGACACTCCCTATGATGTCACCTTGAAGGTGAAACAGAACATTTTATTGGCTTTTACCAGTAATTGTTGAAAGAAAATTGAACATTGTCTCAGGCAGAAAATGTAAATTTCTTGAAATGAAAACCATGGGCTCAAAACACCTGCGAGTATGACAACCCAGTAGAATCGAATAACAGCCAAAAGCAAGGCCTGCTGAAGCCAAGGCAAAACAAACAATTGAAGTGTTTTGTACCCACGTTGATCAACAAAATCCAACAGTGTGTGGTATATATGGTTAAAATATATGAAGAGTTTAGAAAATGGCCACATTAGTGTGTGTATTTGTGTGCATTTGAGTCTGACATGTATCAAAGGACATGGTGGGTGCTGTAGGGCATCTGCTGTTTATTTTAAACAGAGCCCTGTACAAACTGTCGATTTGACTGGGTGTAGTCTTGCATGACATTGTGCAAAGCTAGAAGGTGCTTTTGAGATCATCCCTGTTTTCTTCGGCCTTAATTCAGTCCGTTGTGTTGGGTATGCTGGTCACGTTATCCAATTGCAATGATGTATTTGTTACATTGCAACCAGTTGGCCTTTGCCTTTGATGTGCTGGCTGTCTGCTTTCAGTTTCTCTTGTTATGCTGTCAGTGTATTGAAATAGCAATGATTTGCATTGCTGATCACAGTTCATTGAGATAAGAACTCCCAACAGATCATTTGCTGTATGACCATATCAGTAATGATTTAGATGTAGTCAGCATTTTTATCAGCCGTGTTGATAGTTTTGCTTTTGTTGAACATGCAGTTTAAATGCACGGAGGGTGATTTGTAAATGTCTTGCTACTTGAAAAAATGAATCCACATTTGTACAATGACAGTGTGTTATTCCTCCTCAAGGTTGCAAAATCAAGGCACTGAGAGCAAAGACAAACACCTACATCAAGACGCCAGTCCGTGGAGAAGACCCGATTTTTGTTGTCACTGGAAGGAAAGAGGATGTTGCCGCTGCCAAGCGGGAGATCCTGTCGGCTGCTGACCACTTCAGCCAGATCAGGGCACGTCGCAACAATCAGGTGCACGGTGCGGTGAATGGTACCACAGGAGCTGGTGGTGGAGTCAATGGATCCCTGACTGTCCCTAACTTACCAGGACAAACCACCATTCATGTCAAAGTGCCGTACCGCGTCGTAGGCCTTGTGGTGGGCCCCAAGGGATCCACCGTCAAGAGAATCCAGCAGCAGACAAATACGTACATCATCACTCCAAGCCGTGACAATCAGCCTGTCTTTGTCGTCACCGGCATGCCGGAGAACGTGGAGAGAGCCAGAGAGGAGATAGAAGCCCACATCGCACTACGCACCGGCGGCCTGATCGATTCCAGTGCTGAAGAGAATGATTTTGCTTCCAATGGCACAGACACCGGTCTGTTCAGCCACCGCCATGATTCGTCCGTCTTCAAGCCCCCACCCTCGACCACGGCTTCTATATCGGCACTCACCAATATCTTCAACCCTATGGTGGGTGGGAAGAATGACCCGCCACGTGCCAACGGCGTGGGAAGTGAGAGCAACTACTTCTTTCCCAACACCAACGGAACCAGCAACGGTTCCACAAAGCTGAATGAGTTTAATCCCTTGCCGTCATTCCCGACCAATGGTTTTCTGTTCAACGATTGCCCATCCCCTGATCTGGGGATCGATTCGCCGGGGTTTGATCTACCAGGGCTGCAGTCTGCAGGTAACCAGTCTCTGTGGCAGGACCTGACGCGGTGCAGTCTGGGCTTGAACCCTGTGACCACTCAGCATCAAGCACCGCGACGAAGCAGCAGCGTGAGTACTTCGGCTCCCACATCTGGTGTGGATGCCAACGCTAACGAGCATCCACCTGCTAGGCGCATTCGCAGCGATCCTCTCGAGGGTGGCCTGTCTGCGTTGCCTTCGTTCGTGCCGCTGTCCAATGCCAATGCATTTGCTTCCAGCAATTCTGCAGGCAGCCACGGCAGTTCATGCAGCAGTCCCACTGACTCGTTGGGATCGTCCTCCGCGGCCAAAAAGAGCAAAGAGTGCGTGGTATGCTTTACCAGTGAGGTAGTCGCTGCACTGGTGCCCTGTGGTCACAATATGTTCTGTATGGACTGTGCAAATCGCCTTGTGGAAACCACTGATGGCGAATGCCCCGTCTGCCAAGCAGTGGTGACCCAGGCCATTCGCATTTTCACCTAAAGCATTGTACTAATGTATCCGCATTATGGTAGTACTCGCCACAGAATTGTTGCATTTCGTAATATAGATGTTGATGAAATTAAATGTTATTGGACTGTCAAAATATAAAGAAAAAAAGTTCATCGTTGCATATTGTATAGCAAAACAGATTATGGCATAAACTAAAAATTTTATTCTTCAACTTTAAAGAAAAGAGGTCTATTTCATACAAAGAATGTCTACTGAATAAAGATCTTATTTAATTTACGAGGGAAATCATCTGGGTTTTAACAGAGCTTTATGTAGCATGTATTTAATGCAAGAATAATTATTGAAAAGACAGAGTATTTACTATTAACTGTATAGTTTTCATTTATTTCTTATATGATTATCTCAAATGAATGTAACCCGTAACACTTTCAGTTGGGACAATTTGAAAATGAAATATATCAGATTTTTGTCTATACATTATATTTTACCCTGTCAGATGAACTTATTTAGCGCATACCCTAGACTTATTTTATTGTATACAAATTAGGACCCTGTATCATATTGGTGCCCGGCTGAATGTCTCAAGTGAATTTTTTTTTTTGTCGTGCATATCCACGTCAAAAAAAAATATTTGTATAAATAGTTCAGAGAAGTGTCTTGTGATTTTGTTGCATGTGTAGTGAGAGTCTTATTTTTTAATATATTCCAAACAGTTCTTGTGTACCTGTATATGTAGGTGTGTTATTTGACCAAATATTCCATGTTCTAACAAAAAAAGTTAACTATCGTTAAGAAATGCAAAAGATATTTTTTATTTTCCTGTTGGCCCATTATCCTCATTCGGCCATGAACGTTACTAATGTTGTTATATTTGCTGAGACTTTGAAGAAATTATAATATTGTAAGAGTTTATTTTTTTGGTCGTGAAAGAAAAAAAAATTGACGTTTAATTAAGATGTTGAAATTTTTGAGATTGTGTGCTGGTTTTTTGTACTTTGGTAGTTATTCAACTGAATCGAAAAGCAATGTTCTTATACAACTATTGCAGGTTGATTCCTAAAAAAAAAAAATTAAAAAGAGAAGCACATTATTTTTGTAGCCCATTTATATTCATAGTGATCCTTTTCACTGCATTTATGTTGATAACTCGTTATATTTTTGGCATACCTCTGTGTGCAACCAAACCATTCTAGGTGTCGTGTATTAAATGCAAAGCATTTGTTCCTGATGTTTGAAAAGCTAGTTGGTGGTTGCCAACTGCCTTTATACGCTCTGGATTTTCTGCAATTTTTTTATTTTTTTAACTAGCTGCCAAAATTTAAAAAAAACAAGTAGAAGAGGAACTAAAACAAAAGACTTGCAAAGATTATTCCAAATTCAGGGATGGCCAGGTCGCCGTTACCGAAATCCTTGGCAAGATGCACCCGTTGAATGTATGTTGAAAATCCGGGTTTTATTTTTTTCCTTAATTTTGATTTAAGTGCTGCAAGTGTGTTCGAGAAAGGGGCGGTGAGAGAGAGTTAAAACTCATTTACTTTTTATTATGAAATGACACTTAGAAATGCTTAATATATTTTGTTGGTGTAACCGCGCCTATTACAGTAGCAATGAATAATATTCGCCCTTCAAATACAGTGTATTTCCTTTTGTTAATGGATGGATTTAGGAATGTATGCGTTACAGCAGTACTCAAATGTTGTTGGCTCTTATCAGAAAATATGCCGTGGTTGATGTATTTATACGCTTCAATGATGAGATTCCACAGTTTAATCATTCAGTGTTTTACCGCTTTCTTACTAACCGAAGAATTATTAACCACGATGTTATTTGAGGTATATAAGAATATGTATTTTTAAAGGGAGAATGTATTAATGGTGCACATCCTTAATTTTTGTCAACTGTACCTTCTACGGCATTTCAAAATGTATTTTTGTCGCATGCAGAGACGAGAGTTAAAACAAGAATTTCTAGTTTTTTTCGGGCAGCTGTCCAGCTCTCCATGAAATAATTAAAGATTACTTTGCACTATGCAAGAACTCCAAGCCCACGCCTTTCTGGCACGAGAAATAAACAAAAGTAAAGATTATATATTTACAATAAGACCGACAGTACCAAGACGCGTTAGTTAGATTTTTCTATGAATACTAAATGAAAAAGACTGTATGACAAAACTTTTTGAGATGTTTTACCAAAAACAACAGCAATTTGAGACGAAAAACCAAAACAAAATGACCTACTTCCCTGTTAACGATAATGTTTAAAACTTGGCTTTCTCAGTATTCATTGTTCAGGTGTTTTTTAAAACCAGTACTGACTGACTCTCTCCCTCTATTGTCTATTTCTGCTTTAAGCATCAGGGCCTCAACTGGTAAGAAAAGTAATGTTAGCTCGATAAAACAAATTATGAAATATTTTATTAACTTACGACAGAAAGAGAAATGTGCACACTTCCAGTATGTCTTGCACATTTCATTATAATTTTTTGTATTTTTGGTATTAATTAAATTTTTGAAAGTTTTTAAAGAAAAGTGTTTTTGAATTGCCTAAATTATTATATTCCAAAAAAAAAAAATTAAATAAAAAGTTATGTTAATGGAGCAATAAAGCAAGGTATTGAGTTGCTGGTAGTGCAGTTTTTCTATTTTATATTGAAATGGTCCTTGGAAGTAGCTTATTCTGACAGTGTGGTCAAAAGCCAACTTGATAAACAACTAACTTAAACATGTACAGTGTAGTTCATGTAAACCTCTTTGCTTGCTTTTAGCAACGAGAAAATCAACATCAGTTTATGTTTTTTTGCAAGGTAGACTGTTAACGTGTTTTGCGAATCTTGGTGTTTTATTTTTAGCTGGTTGTAGAACTGCTGTCTGGATAGGTTACGCTCCATTGTTTCTAAAAAATCAACTTGTGTCTTTACAAAAGTGGAATACGTCAATCTGTGATTTGCCAAGCTTTTTGACATGGGCAGAGCGCAGCCCTTGCTCAAGTTTCATTTGATTACAAATTAGCCGATGCCGTCTAGCATTCACTGCCTCGCAACCAAGTGCATACCTGCAGTCTTACTGACCCAGCTGAAAGTGTCCAATGTCCGACGAGAATATTTTTCACGCGGCTCACTGCGAAGGGTGGGTTTTGCGTGCTAAACGGCATCTTGTAGTGTTTTTAACTATTAATAAATTGAAATCAGTATTCTTATAATGTATGCAATTTTATTCAGAAACCATTTATATTCATGTACATGTATTTTTGTTTCTGTACAATTTAAATGATTAAATGTTACTTATTTCTTATTTAACTGTTATTTGAAAGCATGCTTCCTCATCTTTTTCTTTTGTTGTGTTCAATCGGTTCTGTTCGTGAGCCTGGAGATCCCACTTTCTAATTTCTAATAGGGAAAAGAGTGGCCGTATTGCTTCAATAATCATTCATCATTCGTTAGATATAGGCATTTGCCCGTGGTCTCCTCCTCAAATTATACACAGTTGGGATAACTGGCGCCGCTCCCACCACAGCCTGTCTTTCCAGTGCTGCTGCTTTCAGTTCGTTGGTGTCACACCCAGACCATTCTCGGATGTTGTCCACCCAGCGCATCTTTGGCCAGCCCACGGATATAATAATAGCGCATTAAAATTATGAAGCTCGCCGTCTATAAAAAATAACGTATTAATATTAACAATAACAGGATAATTCCACACACGTGTATAAATAGCAATTTTGTTGAATTTACGGATTTATGTTTGCAAACATAGTGGGCACACATAACCTTGGGAAATAATTAGAAATACATGTGCAGAATTTACATGTGGACACTAGTAATTTGAATGACGTGTAATCTGAATTGTGCTTCAGAAGGTGATAAAACTATATAGATCTTCAGGCTCACAATTGGACCCAGCGTTTTGTCATTGGTCCCTTTTTGTTGTGATGGTGCTTGTCAAAATTGTCCGTTTGGTTTTGTGTATATGTTTTGTGTTGATTTGAAAATTGTGTGCTTTTGTTTCGTTTTTAAATTGAACAGATACAAAATTCCATAGCTAACTTCACAAATTGAAGTTGCAAAAAAAATATATTCCAAAGTACGAAACAACAAATGATGTAATCGTTGATCACTTAATTGCAGCTGATCAAATAACGTACATAAAACGCAGTCAACTAAAAAGACGATTGTAGTAGTTGAGTGATAATCAAATAGTTTTGCGTGAACATGTTCCTTCGCAATTATGGGGCACAGGGACGTTCTAAAAACGCCTCATCCTCCACTTGCCATGTCGGTGGGAATCTTGACTCGCCTGGTTGAGGAAATTCTGCTTAAAAATACTTGACACTTTGGATTTCACAAAAAAAGTTTTAAAATGGAGTTGCATGTTTAGGTACATGTACATGCATGCTTTGGGTAACTCTTGTATAGTACAGGTATATGCAATGAATATGTGATGAACCAGATAGATAATTAGCGGACTTTTGACCAAGTGTCGACGTGTAAGTGATAAAGTGGTTTGACACTCTAACCCCGGAGAAGTTATCTTGCGTGCTATAAATTGTCAACCATATCGGAGCTCATATCTGCGTGTAATTATTATCTGCCAGTGGAGCATTACAGACTTTGAAAAAGTTAAAATTTAAGGGCTAAAAAATAGTTCACTCGAACTTTGGTCTTCCAAGCTTTTTACCTCGTGAATGGAAAAAAGAAAGAATTGGTAACGAATATTGGCAGTTGATTGCGTCGTGACTAGGGATTGTGACCGTGTTACATCATATTGCGTATTTAATTAAATTTTTGGTTATCATTGATGAAAGTCCAGAATGACAGTCACATGACTGGAGGCACTGCAAAAATCTCATGATCACAACCAAGTGAAAGTGATACATGAAAGCAACTAAAAGTTTGTTGCCCAGGAGATGAAATTTATGAAGGTCGGGCAAGGAATATGATCACCGGTTACAACAGATGCGCAAAATTTTAGTGGGTTTTTTTAGCCAAGTGCTTCCTTGTTCTACAAATTGTATTTTTAGTTTCAATTAAAAATGCAAATATAAAATTAAGGCATGCATTACAATGAAAACCTGGAATGATCTTTGGACTAAAATCTAAAGTCAAACATCGGGATAAACTTTCAGGAATAAGAGGAATTGATCGTGTTTAGGTTTCTGTTGGTTTTGCTCCACAAAAATAAATGGAGGAAGTTGGAATGAAAATTTGAAACTATTACAATATTAATCAACACTAAAACTATTGTTGGGTTTATCCACAGTTAATTGAAGAAACTTAGCATCCAGTTTATCACTTGGGAAAGATTTCCATATACGAAGTTCACTCAACACTCTGTGTACAAACCCTATGAGAGTGGACTGAAAAATTCTAAGTGTTTTCTAAGAAAATGCTTGTATTTTCTCTCTGCTCAAATTGACCTTGATGACATGAAATTGCTATCTGGGGGCGTGTTAGTCAATACAGAGGAAAATTAGTGAACTTCGCATATGGTAATCTTGCCATCACTTGGAATGCTGTTTTCGTGATGATCACCAAAAAATAAACAAATGGCAAAATTAGGAAAAAGTCTTGATTCCAAAGACATTTGAGAAGCAGAGACTGCGAGTGATGACTGCAGTTGACCCCTGCGATGAGGACCATGCTGAGGCCAGATAGTTGCTCATCTACGCCCCCCCTCTCCCCATCCAAACACCACCCATGTCAAAGGCGTGTTTGAAACCTTGGTTTTGTTTCCAGTTGGGCTTCAGCATCAACATAATCCTTTTGAGGCCTATCATGCATGTCCCAACCTCATATCATAGCATCGTGATGCTCAGCAAAATAATATAGAGCCTTGGTCGTCTCATTTGTGATATAAAATTTCCTGAAGCGAAACCTGAAGATGAAGCTGAGGTATTGAATCCACACCACACCCCCATTTTGGAAGGGAAGCAGCTGAAATCCACTCCCAGTGAATACTCTACAAGAAAGAGAAGACATGGTAAGTTTAGGGTAAGTAATGATCTTGAATCTTAAAGGGAATGTACATCATTGGCTTTTGCTGTAATTTTCAGAAATGAACTATTTGAGGGGTTAGTATAATAGATCAAATATTGTTTACACTGACATTTTTGAAGTTTTGTGTTCGAAAAGGTTGGAAAAACCAAGAAAAACAAAAATGTTCAAGTAGACTGGTTCCCTGACTCCACTAAAGATAAAATGGATCAATTTATAGATGTCGGAAAATTGTAAGCTAAGGGAACCAGTCTAGCTGGCCTGCACCCGTTCATGAACATGTAACCAATAGCAAACAAAATTTGGACTGAAAAAATTGCACATTTGGAGCAGTAGTTGAAAAATAGTTAGGCTTTTCCAACGGTGGTCGGCCGACCACCGTTGGAAATGAATACAAAAATACCATTTTCTTGAAAATGACTCGACACCAGGTGCCATAATTTTACAGGATGCTTTAGACTGTCATTTACCAACATCCTAGTAAGGTATTTCGTAAAAACTTTGTAGTTTTATTTTTCGATGTTTGCAAATGTTGTTAATTCCCTTTAACTTCTTCCCTTCAAAGTGAAAAGTTACTCAAATTCTGCAATGGGTAAATATGTACAGAGAGTATTGCTTTCTTGTCAACAAACATGTTTTAGTTATACTTTCCATTACATGTACATGTATACTGGCATGTTTATAATGCTGGTCATTCTAACACTTATCTAGCCAGCTAAGTAAAGCATTGCCTGGCCATAAGCCCATGTGCAAACCTTGCATAAAGGGGTTTTAATTGAGAAAAGAAACTCTACATGCTGTACAGTTGCCAACCAGTTTTTGTACAGGCAACTAGTGATCACCAGTGACTAACGACTGCAAACTTTTTCAATACTTATTGTATGTGTACACCGGGCCCTTTGTCAGGATTCGCCTGTTGGTGACACTGGAGGTCAATCCATTGGAACTTGATTGTGCTACACCCCCACAAATCCCATTCATGAACATGAATAGCATGAATAGAGGATAAGTCAGCCACCCCCATTATACAATCCAGGGGTGTTCAGGGAACAAGAAAATAAAAATGGTTAAAAAAACCCACACAGGTAAATTTCTGAATTACACCCACACATGAGCTATTTGCATTGTGTGCGTAATAACAAGATTAGGGTAAAAATTTTGAAATTTCCGGAAACGTTGGAGGAGTACAGTTAAATCTCTTTTAGCAAATAATTCATGAAGAATAATTTCCAACTTTTGAAATTATAAAAGTACAATAGAGCAGGAAAATAGTTTTCTTGTCGTGTTGAACCACTGATATAGTGCCATTGTTGAACAACGTAAGCAGGAAATAAATATGATATAGACTTTTTAATTTTTAAAGGGAATGTACAACATTTGGTTTTGCTGCAATTTTCAGAAATAAATAGATTTGGAGGATTAGTATGTTATAGCAAATATTGTTACGCTGACTTGTTTCACGTTTTGGGTTCGTAGATGCTGGAAAAACCAAGAAAACCAATCATATTCTTGTAGTCTGGTTCCCTGATGCCACTTAGGATGAACCGGAGCAATTTATAGACTTTGGGGAATTGTAAGATCATGAGGATCAGTCTAGCAGGCTTGTAGTCTTCACAGGTGTGTAATCAATTGCAAAGAAAATGTAGACGAACTAAATTTTAAAAATTTGGAGCACTTTTTGAAAAAAAGCCAGTTTTCTCCAATGCTGGTCGGCCGCCCAGCGTTGGAAAAAATACACTTTTTCTTAAAAATGTCAGCACACCAGGAGCCGCAACTTTTAAGGATGCTTTAGGCTGTCATTCCCTAACAATCCAGTGAGATATTGCGTGATAATTTGATCATTTCGTTTTTTGATGTTTGCAAATGTTGTATCTTCCCTTTAAGATGGAGTTTGTTAAATTTTGAACTGTGTGTCATTGGCACCTTGATTCGGAATGGAGGTATTGATAGGAAAAACTGGAATATAATAATGTCGATAGAAGTATTTCCTCTTTGGAGTAGAAAATTTTGCATTTTATTTTTCTGTTGAACAAAAAAATCTTTTTATATGCATGCAGGCAATTTTATGACACTATAGCGTGCATACTGGATGGTAATGCTTTGGATGCCGCAACAATCATATTTATAAAGGCTGGGATAAGTTCTAAATGGTTGCCTGGCATTTTAAACTGTTCAAGGACAACATTTTAAGAGCAGTTGCCCTGTCTGCAATTTACATGGATCATAGGCTACTCATTACCATAATTACTAGGGGTGCCAATAAAATATGGCAATATGGCATGGTAATTATAATATTAGCAAGTCAGTAGGTATTATTAATTTTATACAACACCTGAATAAATCCCTGTCATCTGATTGGTGGGTCATTGATCACATGTCAAGTTCTATTCCACGATGAATAGAAGTTCCATTGCACGGTCACATGATTGGTGGCTCTGACCAATCAGATGACGAGGATTTATTCAGGTGGTGTATAAAACAAATGATGAATGTTTCGCATTCGCATTCGTGCAATGAAAATAATACATTTATTCGTTGACAGATGGAATGTTCCATTCAACTCAGCCTCGCCTCGTGGCATGGAACACCCATCTGTCTCCTCATGAAATTATTCTTACCATTGCACTCATAAACATTCATTATTTGTATACTAATGCATGCGTTTGAACAATGCTACCAGCACATGTTAATTGCTTTGTTCATCATTGCATAACATTAACCCCCCTTTTTTTTCCACGAACATTAATATTCAGAGAAACAAATTAAAGCCTCTTGATTGTCTTTGAACAAACTGGCACAAAAAGAATTTAATTTGTAATGACCACTCGGTAATTTAACAGATGTTGTTAACGAGGTATCGAACTGTAGCTGTGATGGTACAAGTAACAAGGTTTTTGATCAGTGTGGCCAATTGACAAACAACACTATGTCCATGCTAGATGTGTGGCAGTGTGCTACAAGCCTGTATGGATCAATACATTGGGAGAGAGAGGCATGCCTAGAAATAACGAGAAAACGGAAAGCTGGGCACGGGCTTTTGTTGTGTGGAACAAAGAGTTGCACCCTGCCTCATCATGCTGCAACGTGCAAGATCGCCACGTGCACGAAATATGATTGCAACTGAGTCATCATTTCACAAGTATTTTTATAGAATCATGTCATAAATATTATCCGTCCAAATAGGTCTATATCTTTCTGGTTATAGTAATAGTCAGACTTTTATGAATGACTTTGAACAGAAGAACCAGGTGGCTTTGGCAAAGCAACAACAATAACTATTTTCATTATCATAGAAGGTTTATTTGGAAATTTAAGCGCACTCTTTGAAATTGGATATTCAAGATTCAGTTTTAATTACATGATATCTCGCTAAATTGGGCATAGGGTTCTTTTCTAGCACTGCGGCAACTTAATTGAGTTTTAAGGTCGGCACAGTGACAGTGTTCATTGCCTACCATGCTCTGTGAGAATCTCACCCGATACATACTCCTGTACTAGTAGTTGGCTTAACAGGGGCTTTCCTTTGATATATTTGGGTTTTCTACCATCTTGTTTTTTCATCATTTGTTCTACACAATTTTCTTCAAGATATGCCACTTCAACTTTTGAGAAATCCCTGGCTTTATTTCTAGAATTTTATTTAAAAATGAAACCAAGACCTTAAAAGATAGGTTTCCGAACCCCAAAGAAGGGAGAAGTGAAAAAAAGAAGCCAAAATTAAACCCAAACAATAAATGAATGGATGAATAAAGATTTCCACTTTCTGTATGTCATAAAATTTAAACACCGACATGTTACTGAGATACGTGCATGTGTAATCCATCCTGAACCCAAGCAGACTACACTCAACCCTATAATAACCTTAGCTCCGATAAAGTGTTCTTCTGTCAATGAATGGCCCCGGTTATGTAAGAGTTGACCAGGTATTCACTTGCTGTCTCCCAGAAAATGTCATCACTCATTCTTGTCAAATCCTGGCCGGGGTTAAACTTGTTTCAAGTCAATCCACTGTATGAAAAATCATCAGAAATAAGATTCTTTCAAATTTGTTTGAAGAGAACAAAATTATTGCTTTCATTGTAATAATATAGTAATAAGAATAAAATATGAACAAAAGGGCAGGCATGTAACTAATAAAATGAAACTTTGTAATAGTATCGAGCACTTCATTGACTTAAGTCTTGTGCGAGGGCGTGGGGAATGAATTTGCTGAAACTAGACAGCCTGGGTGCATTGTGACAGACTACAATAAGACCGTGGAAACTCATTTGGAAGCATAACAAAGGAAGGCCTGTCATCAATATTTGAAGCAGTGTGCTCATTGAAATCTTCGTTAATGTAAACCGCAATTGTGAAATTTCATCGTCCCAAACTGTTTGTGGTTTGAGAGGATGAATAGTAAGGATTCAATTCTGGAGGTGTTGACAACAATGTCTGGCACGGATGGATGGGAAAATACAGAGAAGTTACCAAACATGATGAGCACTGGTTTGGAACCCAGACGCCCAAATGGGTTCAGTTATTGAGGCCTAATATGGGACCCGCCCAGACCCTCATCCCTCTCAAATTGTTTATGTGGGTTTTTAGTGGGAAGGGAAAGCTGTAATGTATGCAACAGCGTATGAAATATTTGTAATATTTAGTGATATCATGTGTCATATTTGGTGCATTTTTAATGAAATGTAAACATTATAATATATGTTGCATAAATTAGTATGCGCTATACTATTTTATTCGATGTACCCGGACCAATGAGGTTGGTTGCGTTGGTGCAAATCAGCGGTGTAGCCCGTTGGGGGGGGGGGGGGGCGTAGGGGACCCCATAAATAAAAATAGGTGTGCCCCCAGTTCCCCTCACTCCACAGTCATCCCCCAGTTCCCCCCCCCCGCCCCCACTGGAAATGTCTTAGTCCTGTGAGTGACCATGGGTAACGGGTCAAACAGAACAACTGTGGGTGACTGTTCACAATCATAACTGGTTCCAAAAATATTTTGCCGTTGGACTGTTCATGAAAGAGTATCATTGCAGGAGAAGCGCATCTTCCAACAATAACACCTCTCCTTGAAAATATGGATTTAATTGAAAAAAACCCCCACTGTATTAGAAAAATAGTCACTAGTGGATGGGTGAAAAACAAGGATATCTTATCATATGGCCTGAAACTGATTTGCCTTTTGTCTGCCCATTTTGAAAAGCTGAACACTACCATTGGGGGGTGGGGGGGGGGGACATGTTCATGACCTGTCGTTTTGGAGTAAGATCACTTATTAGGTTCTTTTGGATTAGAAGTTCCAGTGTTCAGGGGGGAAACCTACAGTTCTCCTTTGTTCGGGCGCTTCGGGGCATTATGGGCAAGGAGTGTGGGCGCATAGCCCGGGTCATTATATATCTTTGGTTGCTGGAAATTTTTGGCAGTAGTCCAAAGCCAGAGCTTGTTGACAGCCGTGTCTTTTGTTCGGCTGAATGCGCACAACCATAATGAGCACCGCCGTATTTTTTCCCCAAGTTTTTGTTTGGTGTTCTGACTGGATATCTAAAATGAGAAGAATCCGTGGCTGACAATAATAAATATGTGCCCCGAGGATAATAGATCATTTTTCATTTTAAACAGTTTCCTGTTGTGGATTTTTAAGAGGCCAATTTTGTTATACATTTTGCTTTAGAGGGTACACATTTCAAAGTAAACGGGAAATTTAAGTGTCTTTTTTTATTCTCGTAGGATTGAGTCAGAAGAGTCTTTAGATTATGACTCACCGATGAAAGATAATGTGAAGTGAACTTTAACTGTCTTGGTTTGTCATCAGGAAGAAACAAACTTGAAAGTAAGTGGGAGGGAGATGGCAACGGGCCCACCTATCTCTGCTGTCACTCAATAAACACCAAGACAAAGTAGTCCAAGTTCACGTACCAAGGCTAACACCTGGAATGTTCTAGACTTACAACAAAGCAAGAATTCTATCAAAAAGTGAGGGGCCCGTCAACTGGAAAAAAAAACAAGAGAGGAAAGCAAGTTAAGCAACCCACGCACAGTCTCCCACCACAGCTAGGTCACTGTGAAGTTCACGCGCCACAAGACCTATCAGCATGCCAATCAACAGGCATTCACACCACAAAAAATATCCTTGCCAAACCCAACCGTTTCCCCGACCTTCAACTTATAAAATAATACTCTCCACTCTATACAGACTGGCTCTAGTCTCTTTTGAAATGGAAAAAAATAACCGAAATCCAGAGAACTGAAAAGCCACACAAAAGGTTGGATAATAATGTCTGTAGCGTTGGTATTTCACAAGGAGTGGTGGCCTTTGTTCCCTTAGTATAAGTTGTTCATTTGAGTGAACCTGAAAAAGGTTTTCTTTTTTTCACCCGCAGGTTTCTGGGTAGTGGTAAGATTGAATTTGAATTAAGACCCAACAGTAAAAACCAGAGGATTTTGGCAAACAGTAATCTTCTCTGTAAGAAAACCATACCGGAAGGATGTAGAGCAAATGTTATGTGGATTTCCTAAGCCATGACTTGGCCAGATTTTGAATATTATGTCTGTTAGTTCCTTTTCTTTTTATGGTTGTCGAGTCTGGTATTAAAGTGGGTCATAAAATTATCAAAGCCCCTTTTTAGGAATATGGGAATAGACAGCCTTCAAATTTCCTCCTTGTACTAAATAATTATTGGCAGTATTTTTTTTTTCATTTTGAAAATCGTCAGTTAAAGTTTAGAAACAAATTTGAGTTGAGTGATTAATTGAATTGAACGAAACCACCGGGAAATATGTGAGTTAAGAGGTTTTCAAAGGAAAGTTGAAAAAAATATATTGGAAAGTCTGAATAAAAAAAAATTATATAAAAATACATTGTTTTGGATGTTATAGTGTGATTCAATTTTTTTTAAATTATTATTATCTCTAGTCATCCAAAATAATGCAATTACAGTCTAAAGAAGAACATGTGCGTTGCCTGTGTCAAAATGATCAACCTACTTTTACTTCGTTATGATGACCAGTGAAGTTTATAACTTAGGAATTTCTTACATATAGTGCTAAACTTACACTCTGTTTTGATGTCCAGAAGTTCTGACCAGTAGTAGCCCTTGTCCCTCAGAGTTCAAGTCTGTTTACCACCCTTGAATATGTTTGTTGACTTTACAGTATACAGTGTAAATGACCTCCCCGAAAACCAAATCCCCTTGAAGGTCAGTTGGTATTATTCTTGACCAAACATTTGGACCAAAAAAAGGAGTTTTTCATCTGTCTTTAGCTCACATTGATATCACCGACGGATGACCAACAATTAAAACTCAACAAATCGGAACAAAGCGACAAATATTAGTTCTGCGATTAAGGGCTGCCTGTTCAAACCAGACAACAGTGCACTGATGTGTGCAAATAGAAGTTGTTTATCCGAATATGAATGTACAACCATTGAGGCAATACAATTGAAGCACCTGGCGACAGGCAGCTGCTCTCCGTTTTATAGCTCCATGGTTGGATTGAGCCATTCAAGGTCAATTTTGGCGGGAGATAACAAAATGTAAATTGACGAGTGTTGATTAAACATGCAATTTCGACATCAGGAGTTTCATACAGAACAAGTGAGGTTGGTGGTTTTGTTTAGGTCGCAGTGATAAAAGAATATTAAAAAAAAATTGAGATTAAGGCGAACTGTTTTGTAGCGCAGACCAAAATTAATAAATATGTGAAGGGCACATAATGTAAATATAGTACGGAAAGGTGATTCAAACCTTACTAGATATTAACTATGAATTTATGAAGCTTTTACTATCATTGGGGACTTTCTTAAAATCTAAAGTTTTTGTTTTAAAAATTGTTCCTGGATAGAATAATGACAGTAAAAAAATATATTTTCAGTCTCAATTCGTTATCATACAGGTAAATATGTCATTAGAAACTTTATATTTGTTTTGGATAGTTTGCAAAATCAAGCTGGAAAAGGTGAAACAAAAAAAGAATGTCAGTCAACAGTTCGAAAAATACATTTAGTTTCGGTCTGTGAGACCAACCAATTATGATTGAATATAATCCCCACAGAGGTTTAGTGATGCCGCACTTAACATTAAGACTCTTTCTCGTTGTTGGCGTACATTTTGTTAGTTGTTAATTTTTAGAAGAATGCATCAACCAGAACTTGACACAGCAGTGGAGTCTCTCTGTTGACCCAACTGTGCAGGCAGATAAAATGGTGTTCATTGTTGCGTTATACAGTAGTTGATAAGAAACGACTTCCTGAGAAGATATTCAAAATCAGCTTGGGGCTTATGTCGCAGGATGGTGAAAAAGATCCGCTCATTCACATTCAGCAGCCATCTTTGAAAATGTATTTGTCATTTTGATTTAATAACAATGAATGCTCGAGAGGACTACTCATGCGCATCATAGAACATGCACCTCAAAAATGGCGGCAAAGTCTGAAATGCAAAGCATCTATAGACCCATTTTGACCCGAACGAGGGTCTTTTGTATTGTTATTCAGATATGTGAATTGAGGTGTTGGGCCTTAAGCTTGCTCTTTTAGATGGTGCCGAAAGGTTAACTTTTGTACAAATAACTGTTTTGACACAATGACAAATACATTTAAGCGGACCGACGTTTGGATCTTAACAAGATTTTCTTCCAGACCGTTTTGTTTTGCCTCTGAAGAAGATCTTGTCAAGATCCAAACGTCAGGCCGCTTAACTTATTTTTAGATTTGTATATTTCAGGTCAATCCAGTCAGAAAGCAGTTTGCAGCAGTTTTATTCATTTTCACAATGACACCACACAGTTTCAACTTGGCTCCTCTTATTTTAACGCCTCTGGTTACTCTTCTTGAGCAACTCATTTTATTTTTTGGCCTGAGCCTCCACAATCCAGTTAAATATCCATTTCAACACCATGGCAGTGGACGAGTAGACGAACAGCCTTCTCTCCGCCCCTCCCATTTCCCTCCTGAGAGGAACCGCCCCTGGGGCTTTTGCTTCCTGGGGCCTTAGCACGCCAAAAGGCCAATACGTCTGAGGAGTGCTAGAGCGAGGTGGCTACATCTTCAGCTCAACAACAAACAACAATACCAAAACGAATATATCTGCATCCAAGTGATGACAGGGGAAGCCTGCATAAATGCATACGGGTCTCGCTTACTTGCGACACCTTACCGCGATACCTCATCTCCAGAGGTTTGTTTTTTCACTTCTCCACTCGTTGTTGCACCTGAGCCCCCTTCACGAACTGGATATTTCTCCCAGCCAAGCTGAACCCGGATACTTTGATTAAAAAACAAACATCTTCGTTTCAGCTTTGACTATCATGAATACCAAGCCATTGAATACAGTGATGTATTCGACTAAAGGGAATGAATGTTTCAAATCAAAAATATGAGCAAATACCGTACTTTTTCCCCCGCAATGTATGAAAAATAAGAAGACATAAATTTCTGTTACATTTTTGTCAAAAACACTTTTTTCTTCATTATTCACAATGTTCATGCCATTTCCTGACAAGTGAGGGCGCTGTTGCTGTGATGTCACTTAAAGTTAGATGATTTCACTCCACAGTTTAGGGATTTTGAGTACAAGTTAACAAAAGTGTTAATTGATACTGCAGACCTTGCTGTACATGTATACTTTATGTACTAAATCAACCAAAAACCCCAAAAGGGTACTGCACAGCAATGATTGTGCATAACATCGTCCCTTTAAAATATATAAACTGGTGGTAACTTAATTTGTCCCTTACCAACTGGAAAAAACCAAGTTTTATTTTTTTAAATAACATTTTTTCTTTTGTTTCATTTTGACAAATGTAACCCTGGCGTATTAACCGATACATTGTGTTTGCTCCAGGGGCAGCCCACTCTCAAAACTGTGCCAACCAGGAAGCCAATGTGATGAATTTTAATCGGCTGAGTTTAAGTACGGGTGTAGACTTTGCAATGGTCATTTGATACATGAATCAATCAGCCACGTGAAAGGTATATCAGGTATCTAATGAATGAAAGTCAATGAGTAGAACTGTGACGGCGACAGCCAAGCCTTTTTGGTTTGTCTTGGCTGTGATCCTTATAGGGGTCCGATATTTTTTGCCCAGGAGAAGTTCTGTTTGATTTACAAATTAATATATTTAAAAATGAATTACAATGATGCATGTGTCTGCACTTTTCTGTAAAAGTTTGAGAAGGTTGTGAAATGAGGCATTCAATCATTGTTTGAAAACAAGGGAATGTATGCAAAAACAAGAAACTAGTAATGCGGCTTATAAAATTAGAGCCCTACAATTAGGCCTACATGTTTCTGTTAGAATGATGTAAACCCTGAACCATCACAAAATGGAACTCTATCAAATGAGACCAAAGATAACACAACCTTCAAAACTAACATTTTGATATTTGTTTTGAATTTCAATAAAGATGTCCTCCACGATTTTCATTTTTTTTTCCACTCAGCATCTGAATACTGATCATTAATAAGCTACAACATTTTAATGGTAAGTCATCTACAGATGATTTATGTGTTGGAATGAGATTTTTTTTGTGTCCATCAAGCTTACTCGGTGAATTTGACATTTGAGTTCAAATTAAATTGTCAATTTTTACACGGTAAATTTTTATTCAAATTTATGATTAAAAAGGCACATAATAAATGATCTTTATAAAAGACTGCTTCTGTCGGCTGAAGAA